>JAYESA010000009.1:184935025-185535025 GCA_036927795.1 Iris macrosiphon
GCAGGGGTAGGCTACTCTATCTAATCTCACAACTCACACACACGTCAGGGACATCATCAGCCGACATACCACGAGGGTAGCGACCATCGTGACACTATCGACCAACATACCGCGAGGGTAGCGACCATCAGACACGACTACCATAGTGCGTGCTAGTTACTACGGTTTACCAGAGTGGTTATAGCCCATACGCCTACTGATTGTCCTCATCTCTCACGTTACTAGGTGTCAAGTGTGTGTCAACATATATAATATATAGTAATAACTGAAAGAAAATATACATGCAATGAATATATAAAAATATAATAAGCATATAAAGTACTGTAAATAATTTGGCAAGGTATAGTTGCCTGGCAAGAAAGCTGCAAAGTGTAACGTCCAGATGTCAAACACCAAGAGTCAGAAACTATGGCCTCGGAACGAACGTCTCCGGATGCTAAAATAAATATCACCAACGTTCCTAGAATAAGCTAGATAGCTGGAAAATACTACCCTTTCGTCCAATTTGAATACAGGGGCAACACGGTAATTTTGGGTCAAAATGGGTCCACATGTGGGCCACTTTGCACCGAAAAGTATGCCAGGAGTAAAAGTCTCTAAATAGGATAAATTATAGATCAAACAAATTCTAAACGTCAATACAAACTCAACGGTATGTCAAATTTTGGATTCCGGAGAGCCGAACACAAATTCGCCCAAAAAATCAACCGTGGGACCCACAAATAGGCGGCTTGGTCAACTATCTCAGAATCGTATGAAACTTGGGTCACAGGACTAGCGTGATACCACGAATCCGATGGCGTAAGTTTTGTCACATTCTAATAAGCATACACTAAATGGTGCAGTATTTTGTAAAAGTCACGATACGGGGCCTTTTTACGGATATGGGTGATTCTGACGCGCGCACACATCCAAATCAGTTTTCACGAAAGCCCACACATCAGGACATACCATACGCACCTTTCGGTAAAATTGGTATGCGACGAGGCGGTCCCGTTTGGCGGAGCGCACTCCGTATCACTATTTTTATTATTTTAAAAATAGGTTTTTATAGGTTTTCAACCTATTTTAATTCTGCATATAACACCAAATAAAATAATATAATTAACAAAAAATAATCTTGGTTATATGGTCTTCATATAGCAAGAAGAAAATCTAAGTTTGGATCTTTGTGGTGGGAGATACGAGTCCTTGAACATGGGTTATCGCAACAGATTATAGTAGTTTAAAAACGTAGTTTTTCCTAAAGTTGGCGTCGATTTTTACCTAGGGTTTAGCACTGCACGATGGAAACTAATTTACGTGATTTAGAGAGGGATAAGGGGGGATCATACCAGCGAAGACGAATCATAATTTGGTCGAGCGAGGAGGCAAAAATCAGCGCTTGAAGTAGCGGTCGTTGCTGCCAAATTCTGTTATTTCTAGCGCGGTTGACGCGCGGTCGCGCGGCGACGGTGGGCTGCGGCATCACCGGCGGCGGAGGTCGGCGCTCTGGTGGCGGCGATCGGGGGGAGATGAAAGCTAGGGTTAGGGTTTAGGGTTTAACAACAGAGTATATATATAGAGAGAGATCGAGAGATCGAGAGAGAGAGGGGGGAACCTGGGCCGCGGTTTAGCCACGGGGGGGGGGGCGGGGAGGACGTTCAATTGCTTGTTGTGGGTTCTGGGCTTTAGGAGTAGTGTAGTTTAGGTTTAGTTTATTAAGGGGGTAGTTTAAGGACTTAGTTAGGGGGGGGGGTTAGCTTTAGGGCTTAAGGGATTTAAGATATTTTTCTTTTTCTTTTCTTTTCTTTTTCTTTTTCTTTTCTTTTTCTATTACTATTTTATTTTTATTATTATTACTATAATTATTATTATTATCATATACAATAACTATTTATTATTATTATTATTATTATTATTATTATCAAATTATTTTTACTATTATTTAATAGCTATTTATTATTAACGCATATATTTAAGGTATAAAAATCCAAAAAAAAATATTTGTACTCCAAAATTAATTTCTAAAAATCTATCACTCTCCCACAAGGATCCCTAAAATAAAATAGTAGTTTTGTATAATAATTCTAAATGATTAATTATCTAAGTAACAAAAATCAATAATATCATATTTCTAATTAACTACGAAATAATATAAATAAATTCAATAACTAATTAATTAAATAATATTTTAAAAATAGGGTTTTACAGCCTAGTACTACACCAAAAATACGCTAAAATGGCTGCTTTGACACATAAACCAGCTAACTAATAACATAAACACCCGCCTAATAGCGAGGACTTCATTGCCTCAAGGTGTTCTGATTAGCCTCTCCCAGGCCGAACGGTCCTAGTGCCCCAGGATACCGCTCAAGAGACCCTATTATAAAAACCCCGAATTTCAAATATTATAATTATTTAATTAATTAATTAATTTAATAGTATTAATTCTTAGTTAATTAGAAAATATAATTTAATTGAATTAACTACTAGGTAAATATTCATCTAGAAATTTATGGAGCAAAACTATTATTATTTTATTTTATTTTAGGAACCTTGTAGAAGGATGATAGATTATTTTATGTACTAATATAATTTTCTAGAATTCTAGTACCATATATATATATATATATATATATATATATATATATATATATATATATATATATATATATATATATATATATAGAGAGAGAGAGAGAGAGAGAGTATTAATAAAAATAAGAATAAAAGAAAAAGAAAACCTTATAACTAAACCCCTAAATAACTAAAACCCTTAAACCTAAACTTAAATTCCTAATCCTTAAGCCTCGGCCAATTCCTAAGTCTATATTCCCAAACCCGCAGTAGCCTTCCCAAACCAGTCCGCTACTACTCTCTACCAGCTCACAGCAGCCAGAACCCCGCGACCCCTTTACGTCCCTCAACCCGTAAGCCGCGTGGCCCATTGTCGACCGACCCCCTGCTCCCTATATATATATATATATATATATATATATATATATATATATATATATATATATATATATATATATACCTTATTATAAATCCTAAACCCATCCCCCTCTTACCTGCGCCGACCCCGACTTCCGCCCGCCATCGGAGTACCCCGCAGCCGCCAGGAACCAGCACCGCCATCGCGTCTGTCAACACCCGCGCAACCGTGCAACCGCGTAAACGCTGCGACAGATTAGCAGCGACGACCCATACTTCCCGTGCTATTTTCTGCCTCGTCGCTCGATCAATTTTGAAACCGTCTTCACCGGCATGTTCACGACCTATCCCCCTCTCAACTCTGTTATTAAGTTTCCATCGAACAACGCTTAAGACCAGATAGAAATTGAGGCCAAGTTGAAGAAAAACCATATAATTTAAACTACAAAAAACTGTTTTAATGATCGATGTTTAAGGACTAATATCTTCCACCATAGAAATCTGAATTAAAATCTACTTTTTGCTATGTGAAGTCCATATAACCGAGATTATTTTTTGTTAATTAGTCTATTTTATTTTGTGTTAAAATTAGAGATAAACTGGGTTGAAAATTATGAAAAACTTGGGAATATTCCATCGCGTACCAATTATACCGAAAGGCGCGTATGGTATGTTCTGATGTGTGTGCACGTCGGAATCAACCCGTATCCGTAAAAAGTCTCCGTATCGCAACTTTTCTAAAATATCGTACCATTTTGTGTATGCTCGTCGAAATGTAACAAAACTTGTGCCATTGGATTCGTGGTATCACGCTGGTCCTGTGACCCGAGTTTCATGCGATTCCGAGACAGTTAACCACGTCGCCTATTTGTGGGCCCCACGGTTGACTTTAAGGGCAAATTTGTGTTTGGCTTACCGAAATCCAAAATTGGATATACCGTTGAGTTCGTATTGAAGTTTAGAATTTGTTTAACCTATAATTTGTCTCATTTAGAGATATTTACCTCTGGCACGCATTTTGGTACAAAGTGGGCCACATGTGGACCCGTTTTGAACCAAAATTATCGTTTTGCCCCTGTGTCCAAATTGGACGAAAGGGTAGTATTTTCTAGCTATATCGCTGATTTTGGGAATATTGGTAATATTTATTTCAGTATCCGAAGACGTTTATTCAGAGGCCATAGTTTCTAATCATGTGTACTTGACGTCTGGACGCTTACACTATGCAGATTGCTTGCCAGGCAAGTATACCTTTCCATTGTACTGTGATTTACATTTCATATGATGCATATATTTTATTTTTGTCTATTTAGTTCATATATTTTAACTGCTATATAAACTGCTTCCAAGAATAACTTGAGTACAACGACTGTGACGTTGTATTTGTCTTTATTTTATATATTATGCATGTTGACCTAGTTTACGAGACCACCACATGATCATGAGGCATTCTTATGTTTCCTTTGCCGTGACACAGTTGTTACACGAGTGTGAGTCTCATGTAGGACACGAACTTGCGTATTCGGCTGATCACTGGTACGTATGGGACATGCAACGGATAGGAATAACTGCTGATAGAATTTGCATAATTAGAAGTCTTGGCAGTTATTAGAGGTATCATCGTGTCATAGATATGATATGCTTTGAACATGGGATGGGGAGAATAACAAGTAAGGCGTTTGGGCTCCTTTGTACTTTCCTTGTGTAACCCGTACGCTCCGTCGGAGATGCGCAGTCATGATGACGACTATATATTATTATTATCAGGCGGCCTCTGAGGTTCAAAAGACGTCATGCTTTTTAGGCCCCTAAATCTCCGAGAGAATCATGCCAATCCCATTTTGGCCAGATAGTCCACTGGTTGGAAAGTTGTTCTCAAAGTGCATTCACATAGACGGTTAGGTGACCCATTGGATGTTTATTTTTAGTACTTTATTGGCATGCTCCTATGTATCTTATTACGTTCCTCTGAGAACCTGGTCCCTTTTCCAGGTGAAGACGATCATGACTATTCGCAGGAGCACGGATCTGGACCTGCTACTTATCTTTCGAGGAGGTCTTCTCTTTGAGTACCATTGTTCATTAGATGTACTTATATTGTTTCTCTTATATTCTAGTTTGGTAGTGGATTTATCTCAACCCAACTACTTGTTCTCATCAAGCATCTTATACTTGATTCAATATATAGTTGATTGGTTATTCATTTCTTTATAATTTCTGTGGATGAGATTTAGTTATGCCCTGTGACTTGTGATAAATTTATACCACTTGTGAATTATTGTTCATAATACAGCGTACGTATGTGTTATAGTTTCTGTCACGCCCCAGTCCCAAGATGACGAGGGACTGGAGATGCGTGAGCAATGGCCAGCAGCACGCACCGATGGACAACCCAATTTAATGGATCCATCAGGGCATGCTTAAGCTGTAGTCTAGCAGGAAATAGATCCAATGTTACAGGTCACAGACTAATCTAATCTCATCTACAACAGATAATCACAGATTAAAAGACAGAGTAATGTAATTAGAAATAACTGTCAAATCTCAATAAATTTCTGGGGAAACAAATCCTAGAATATGTCTGGTACAACCATGCAAATAGACAGGAAATAAACAACTGGAAATAGAAACAGAGATAACTGACTCTATACAGCCAATGCTCAGGAGAAGTCCTCTGGTGCGATCTCGTCCTCAGGTCCTGGTACAGCTCCTGGAAGTGGTCCTGTACGGTGTAGCTCTGGGTGGATCTCTTCGGCTATACCTGGGGACATAGTCCATTCCAGGTCCTCAGGGGACATAACAAGGTACAGAAAATACAAGCCAAAATAAATGCAGTGCAAGAATTAAATAAGCAATAGGGTAAACTATGTAACCAGCTAAGTGATATGCAACATGAGAGCAGTACAAGAACTCAGGCTGAAACTACTACAAGCTCTGTGTCGGGGAGCCGGTAGCAGTGATATCATGTAGTTGTCTAGCTCTTAGTGAGACTAAGACGCCGGCATAATATAAAATCAACCTGTAGCCTGTGTGACTCTCCCCACCCAATGTAATCACGCATATCATGACCATAATGTCTTATGTCCATGTCAGCGGGATTATAGCTAATGCAGCAAGTCATAATGTCCATAAAATATCACTGTCAAGTCCTGTATCCTATACAGAATCACCATGAATGTCTCAGGAAGACTCTGTCTCATGAATAGTGTCAAGTGTCCTGGGTTCTGGAGTACTTGAGAAGACAAGTACGAGAAATATCGGGTCTCGAAATCCATCTCTATGTGACGTTACACAACTCCGCGTACGGAGTTGGCACCCGACTGGTAATCGGACGCTAAGTACGCCACTCGGTCCTGGGTTTTAACAGTTAAACAGGTTTATATGCATTTAAACAAGAATTCAGGCAAGTTCTAGAACAGAAGTTACTGCTAATGGCAATCTTTACTTGCCCACTGATGTATAAACAAGTCAATGAAAATAAATAGCAAGCTGCAGGGTTTGGCAAGGTACACTTGCCTGTGGTTCCGGCTCTGATTTTGGCTCTGACTTCAGTTGGAATTGCAGGCGGTACTCCGGTTGCTGAAACAAACATCACCATCAGATCCAGAAAATATCAATCAGCTAGAAACGCCTGTCCTTGGGTCCAATTTGGAGACAAGGGCAGAAACGGCAGTTTCGGGCCAAAACGGGGTCCACATGCGGGCCCGCTTTGCACCAAAAAACGCGTCAGGGTCAACGGTCTCCAAATTCACCAAACTCAGTGTCAACAGGTCAGAAACGCTGATACGAACCCAACGGAACTTTCAGAATTGAATTCCGATGAGCCGAACACAAAATCGCCCGTCGAGCGGGGCCTGTGGGGCCCACGACACGCAATTTCGTCAACGTTCTCAGAATCGAACCAAACTTGACCCACAGGACCAGCGTATCGCTAAGAGTCCGATGGCGTAAGTTTTGTCTCGATCCGACGTGTGTACACAAAGTTAGGTCGAATTACAGAAAAGACGGATACGGGGCGATGTCCGCGGATACGCGTTGATTTCGGTGTGCACGCACACCCGAATCAGCTTCTGCAAAATCCCACACATCTGTATCGATGAGGCGCTCGTTTCTGTGAAGACCGCGCACGACCAAGTCGTCCCGTTTGGCGGGACGTACTCGGTTCCGGGGTGAAACAGGGTCTGGTTTTTCCTGGTTTTGGATCGCGGTGTGCGATCACCACAGGACGCGATGCCCCGAACGGTTTATCCGGACACCGAGAGGGTCATACAGGCTTCGCAACGCAATTTGCGGAATCAAAAATGGAGCTACGAGCAAAAAGTTATACGCACCTGAACTGGGTCGAAAAACAGGGTTCTCTTCGTGTCCGACACGACACAGGACACGTGTCATGTGTCCGACACGCGGGGGGGGAAGAATTAGGAATTAGGGTTAGGGCTTCCAGCGGTGGGGCTCCGGCGGCTGGGGCGGCTGGCTAAGGCGGAGGGGCAGCGCGGCGAGGGCGGCGCGTCGCTCGGGGACTCGCCGGCGGCTGAGGGCGGCGGCGGCGGCGGCTGCGCTGGCTAGGGTTCCAGAATTGGGGGCTCGGGGTCGTCTGACACGGCGGAGGAGGGGGCTGGCTGCTGGGGACGGAGCCGGTGGCGGAGGCTGGGGGCGCTGGGCAGCGGTGGCGGTGGGCGTGGCGGTGTGGCGGCGAGTGGTGGTCGACGGCCAGGGGGAGGTCGAGGGGGGTTCTTATATAGGGGAGGGAGAGGGAGGAGCGGCCGGGGAAGGCGGGGTCGAGGCCGAAAAGGTCGGGGTCGAGGGGCGAGGTGGCCGGGCGGAGCGGGCCGGAGGCGGCGGCTCCGCCGAAAGACGCGGGGAGGGGGAGAACGTGGTCAGGGGCGGGTGAGGGGAAGTCGGGTCGGGTCGGGTGCGGGTCTGGCCGACCCGCCCGACCCGATAGGCCAGGGTTTTGGGCCGGGTCAGGGTATTGGGCTGGGCCCAATTGGGCCGGGCCGGTTAGAGAAGAATTTAATAATAATAATAAAAATCAGTAATTTATAAATAAATAAATAAATAATTAATAATTAGTTTTTAGGTGTTTAAAAATAGGTCCGGGGCCCAATAAATTTCAGAAAAATTGCCCTAAGTCCAGTTTTTCATTTTACATCCAAAAATATTATTTTCATAATATTTTAATACTGTTTAATATCAATTAAAAATCATTGAATAATTAAAACCCAGTTTTTAAATTACAGAAAATTCCCAAAAAATTCCAGAAAATTGTGAAAAATCCAGTTTTTAAAATTTTGAAAATTCAGGGGGTTTACAATCTACCCCCCTTAAGAGGATTGCGTCCTCGCAATCAAAGAATAACCGGTCAGCAGAGATGACGCGGTCGCAAGCGTCGTTTGAAAACACATCACAAGATATTTAGAGAAATATCGTTTCCCTAACAAATTGAAAGTTTACACTTTCCAGGAAAATCTAGTTAAAGTATCAAAACTATAACTTTTATGAAAACCAGGTTGTTATTAACAAGTTGCAAATTACTAGGTTGGGGCTGAGGTCACGAACCAACAGGCACGGACTACAACAAGACTAGAAACGGATAACTATAAATCACTTACGCGCATCAGCTACACCATGAGTCTGCGCGTTCTCTACTGTCCTCGCCAGGGCTTGCTCGCGTCCTTGCAGTCGATTCTTCTGTTGTTGAGCCTGCTGGAAGAGTAGTTCTTGGGGTATCAAGGGTGGCCTCGGCTGATACCCTGCTGGAGCTGGTGGTAGGACTCCTTGAACTTCCGTTTGCGGTGCTCCTAATGCTGGATAGACTGGCCTCGGTATTGGTAACGCTTGCTGGTTACCCTTTGGTGCTCTGTCCCGATGCTCAGGGCATTCCTTCAATAAATGTTGATTGGATCCGCAGACTATACATAATCTCTTCTTTCGTCTGCACTCGTCTTCAATATGGCCTCGCTTGCGACAATATGGACAAACAGGTATTGTCTGCGGAGATGCTTCTGGTGGCGGGTGTACGTGAGGTCTTTTTGCAACTTCTTCTTGTAGTACTGAAGTAGAAGTCCGTTTTAGACTAGTCTCTCTCCTGATGACGCGCTCAATGCGTCGCGCTGCAGCAAGAACGTCCGAGTACGAAGTAGGTACAACGGATCCAATTAGTTTCTGTAGCTCAATGTTTAGTCCGTCGAAGAATTTCTCAGCCTTCTCTTCTTCTGTCGGGATCAATGTTGGAGCGAAGCGACTTAGACGAATGAACTCAGCGTTGTACTCTTCCACCGTCTTAGTATCCTGAGTGAGGTGATTGAACTTGTCCCGAAGTTCTGATCGAGCGATAGCTGGAATGTACATCTCCTGAAAGAGTCTAGAGAACTCTTCCCAAGTGACTCGGTCTGGTCCGAGTCGTGCTTCCTCAGATAGCCACCAGTGATGTGCATTGTCCGTCAATTGCATTCTGACGGCAGTCATCCAACGTTCCTTTGGAAGCTCAGCTGCTTCTAGTTGATGTTGAGTGTTGGTGAGCCACTCATGAACTTCGGTGGGCTCTTCCTTGCCTGAGAATGTACGGGGCTTCAGCTGTCGAAAGTCGGTGATAGAGCCTGTTGTTGGCCGTCGAACTGGTAGGTTGGCCTGCTCCAGAGCAGTTACTAAGCTGTGATTCAGAGCCTCTTGTTGTGCTTGCATTATTGCACAGACCATTTGAACCATCTGCTGTCCGTCCATGGCCTGCCCTGGTGGAATTACGGGCATTGGTGGAGTAACTGGCGTCGTTGGTGGAATAGGATCGTGCTGGACTCTCGAGGTATGTTGTTGAGCTGATTGTCCTCCACCCATTAGTGTTACTTCATCTTCTTGGTTACCACATCATCTCGTGGTGATGTTATTGGAGTCTCGTCGTTTGCTCGTGAATCCATAACCCTGCAACCAAAATAAACAATAAGAGGCGCACAGGAATCAAGGCAGGATGCAAGTCAAGAAATTAATTCAAAGTCGATATGGATACCAAGAACGTTTTCAAGCAAGTGGATGAGATCCTAAACTTATCCTATTTTATTGCAGGCCTGTTCGGTCCTTAAGTTGAACCCGAACAATTTAGTCGTAGACCTGCATGGGCCACCACAAAAACCATGTCACGCCCCAGTCCCAAGATGACGAGGGACTGGAGAAGCGTGAGCAATGGCCAGCAGCACGCACCGATGGACAACCCAATTTAATGGATCCATCAGGGCATGCTTAAGCTGTAGTCTAGCAGGAAATAGATCCAATGTTACAGGTCACAGACTAATCTAATCTCATCTATAACAGATAATCACAGATTAAAAGACAGAGTAATGTAATTAGAAATAACTGTCAAATCTCAATAAATTCCTCGGGAAACAAATCCGAGAATATGTCTGGTACAACCATGCAAATAGACAGGAAATAAACAACTGGAAATAGAAACAGAGATAACTGACTCTATACAGCCAATGCTCAGGAGAAGTCCTCTGGTGCGATCTCGTCCTCAGGTCCTGGTACAGCTCCTGGAAGTGGTCCTGTACGGTGTAGCTCTGGGTGGATCTCTTCGGCTATATCTGGGGACATAGTCCATTCCAGGTCCTCAGGGGACATAACAAGGTACAGAAAATACAAGCCAAAATAAATGCAGTACAGGAATTAAATAAGCAATAGGGTAAACTATGTAACCAGCTAAGTGATATGCAACATGAGATCAGTACAAGAACTCAGGCTGAAACTACTACAAGCTCTGTGTCGGGGAGCCGGTAGCAGTGATATCATGTAGTTGTCTAGCTCTTAGTGAGACTAAGACGCTGGCATAATATAAAATCAACCTGTAGCCTGTGTGACTCTCCCCACCCAATGTAATCACGCATATCATGACCATAACGTCTCATGTCCATGTCAGCGGGATTATAGCTAATGCAGCAAGTCATAATGTCCATAAAATATCACTGTCAAGTCCTGTATCCTATACAGAATCACCATGAATGTCTCAGGAAGACTCTGTCTCATGAATAGTGTCAAGTGTCCTGGGTTCTGGAGTACTTGAGAAGACAAGTACGAGAAATATCGGGTCTCAAAATCCATCTCTATGTGACGTTACACAACTCCGCGTACGGAGTTGGCACCCGACTGGTAATCGGACGCTAAGTACGCCACTCGGTCCTGGGTTTTAACAGTTAAACAGGTTTATATGCATTTAAACAAGAATTTAGGCAAGTTCTAGAACAGGAGTTACTGCTAATGGCAAGCTTTACTTGCCCACTGATGTATAAATAAGTCAATGAAAATATATAGCAAGCTGCAGGGTTTGGCAAGGTACACTTGCCTGTGGTTCCGGCTCTGATTTCGGCTCTGACTTCAGTTGGAATTGCAGGCGGTACTCCGGTTGCTGAAACAAACATCACCATCAGATCCAGAAAATATCAATCAGCTAGAAACGCCTGTCCTTGGGTCCAATTTGGAGACAAGGGCAGAAACGACAGTTTCGGGCCAAAACGGGGTCCACATGCGGGCCCGCTTTGCACCAAAAAATGCGTCAGGGTCAACGGTCTCCAAATTCATCAAACTCAGTGTCAACAGGTCAGAAACGCTGATACGAACCCAACGGAACTTTCAGAATTGAATTCCGATGAGCCGATCACAAAATCGCCCGTCGAGCGGGGCCTGTGGGGCCCACGACACGCGATTTCGTCAACGTTCTCAGAATCGAACTAAACTTGACCCACAGGACCAGCGTATCGCTACGAGTCCGATGGCGCAAGTTTCGTCTCGATCCGACGTGTGTACACAAAGTTAGGTCGAATTGTAGAAAAGACGGATACGGGACGATGTCCGCGGATACGCGTTGATTCCGGTGTGCACGCACACCCGAATCAGCTTCTGCGAAATCCCACACATCCGTATCGACGAGGCGCTCGTGTCTGTGAAGACCACGCGCGACCAAGTCGTCCCGTTTGGCGGGACGTACTCGGTTCCGGGGTGAAACAGGGTCTAGTTTTTCCTGGTTTTGGATCGCGGTGTGCGATCACCACAGGACGCGATGCCCCGAACGGTTTGTCCGGACACCGAGAGGGTCATACAGGCTTCGCAATGCAATTTGCGGAATCAAAAACGGAGCTACGAGCAAAAAGTTACACGCACCTGAACTGGGTCGAAAAATAGGGTTCTCTTCGTGTCCGACACGACACAGGACACGTGTCCTGTGTCCGACACGCGGGGGGAAAGAATTAGGAATTAGGGTTAGGGCTTCCAGCGGCGGGGCTCCGGCGGCTGGGGCGGCTGGCTAAGGCGGAGGGGCAGCGCGGTGAGGGCGGCGCGTCGCTCGGGGACTCGCCGGCGGCTGAGGGCGGCGGCGGCGGCGGCTGCGCTGGCTAGGGTTCCGGAATTGGGGGCTCGGGGTCGTCTGACACGGCGGAGGAGGGGGCTGGCTGCTGGGGACGGAGCCGGTGGCGGAGGCTGGGGGCGCTGGGCCGCGGTGGCAGTGGGCGTGGCGGTGTGGCGGCGAGTGGTGGTCGACGGCCAGGGGGAGGTCGAGGGGGGTTCTTATATAGGGGAGGGAGAGGGAGGAGCGGCCGGGGAAGGCGGGGTCGAGGCCAGAAAGGTCGGGGTCGAGGGGCGAGGTGGCCGGGCGGAGCGGGCCAGAGGCGGCGGCTCCGCCGGAAGACGCGGGGAGGGGGAGAACGTGGTCAGGGGCGGGTGAGGGGAAGTCGGGTCGGGTCGGGTGCGGGTCTGGCCGACCCGCCCGACCCGATAGGCCAGGGTTTTGGGCCGGGTCAGGGTATTGGGCTGGGCCCAATTGGGCCGGGCCGGGCCGGTTAGAGAAGAATTTAATAATAATAATAAAAATCAGTAATTTATAAATAAATAAATAAATAAATAAATAAATAATAATTAGTTTTTAGGTGTTTAAAAATAGGTCCGGGGCCCAATAAATTCCAAAAAATTGCCCTAAGTCCAGTTTTTCATTTTACATCCAAAAATATTATTTTCATAATATTTTAATACTGTTTAATATCAATTAAAAATCATTGAATAATTAAAACCCAATTTTTAAATTACAGAAAATTCCCAAAAAATTTCAGAAAATTGTGAAAAATCCAGTTTTTAAAATTTTGAAAATTCAGGGGGTTTACAGTTTCCATATATTGGAGTTGCCATATACATACGGCTGGCATGCTTACGTATTCCTAGTCCTATATATTTTGGGACTGGGGCATGACACCTATACCATATATACAAGTTGTCAGATTGATGCATGGATGAACTCCCATCAGATAATTCTATAAAGCAAGTAAGCAATAATCAAGCAAACTTCTATCTCTTATTTTTATCAAATCGATCGATAGATTCAATTCACAGCCCAGCACTATACTAGTATACGCTCATACTAGCTGCTTTGACACGTGATCAAGCTATTCTCTGAACGAGTTTAAAAAGTCTATACTCAAGAAGTAGTTCTTTTAACACGAAACAAGTAAGATAGCAATTCATAATTCTAGCATGGAATATCTTACAGTTCTATCTATCAAGCATACAGATGTCTCTATTTTAACAAGCATATAATCCTACTCTTGTTTAGCATATACTGAAGAAACATATTCAAGCATCTTTTACTCTTCTTATTAGCATGGCAATGGATCGTTCTATAGCTGTGTCCGTATAACT
Source organism: Iris macrosiphon (assembly GCA_036927795.1). Taxonomy (NCBI): domain Eukaryota; kingdom Viridiplantae; phylum Streptophyta; class Magnoliopsida; order Asparagales; family Iridaceae; genus Iris; species Iris macrosiphon. Next base: position 184,948,610 of record JAYESA010000009.1, read on the forward strand.
TAGCATGCAACATTATATTCTTGACATAGCATGGCAATGGTTCCCTCTCTTTAGACAACCATAAAGTTCTCTAGTTAAGCATAGAGGTAATCATTCTTCAAGAATATATAATTCTCTAAGTGAGCATGCAGAGTCAGGTTCTATCAATTGATAAGCAAATAAAAAAAACTCAGATTCATTATTAAGGCGTACAAAAATCAGAGAATGAAGTTCTGCCCACTAACCCAGATCAATCGCCTTATTTTTTGATCGAGAAACTCTTTGATAAGGCTTCTGCTCAAGCCAGCAAAGCGATATCTCTTGTACATAGTTCCAACATGGAGCGGGGCACTACAGTTTCGTCTGGATATCGTAAACGCCATTAAAGGTGAGTAAATAAACTGATAGCAAGTGGCTTCATCTGCGAGGAACAACATTCCGATTGGGTGGCCATTATCGTGCTTGTTATAAAAAAATAGGAAGATCTGAATCTGCATAGACTTCCGTGATCTGAATGTGACATGCCCAAAATAAGAGTTTCCTCTTTCGATAACAAACATAATGATCGATAACTTATGCGGATTCGAGCGCATGTTCTTCATGGACGGGTTCTAGGGTTACAATCTAATCAAGATATTTCCCGACGACGAAAAGCATACGTCGTTCCAAATGTCGATAGGAGTATACTGCTACACAGTCATGTCCTTCGATATGAAGAATGCATGTGCTATATTCCATCAAGCTATGAGCACCATCTTTCGTAAACATCTGTGCAAAACAGTGGAGTTCTACGTTGATTATATCGCTGTCAAAAGTTACTCCAAAGATGATCACCTTCAGGACTTGAGGACTGTGTTCGATCTAACGCGTGCACCCCAGCTCAAGATGAATCATACCAAATCCTTCCTTGGAGTCTCTAGCGACAAGTTCCTGGGCTTTGTCATAATTTCAAAGGATATCCATATAGACCCCGACAAGACCAAAGCGATCCTTAAAATGCATCCGCCAAAGAACCTTAGAGAACTTTGCGGCTTTCAAGGAAGACTGGCATACATCAAAATATTCAAAACAAATCTTTCTGGACATTGTCAGCCATTCACCCAGCTCATGAAGAAGGGAGTCTACTTTGTTTGGGACAAAGAATGCTAGCGTGCCTTCGATGACATCAAGGAATACCTCATGAACCCTCCGGTACTGGTTGCCCCTATAGTAGGAAAGCCCTTTCTTCTCTATGTAAGAGCAATGGATCACTCTCTTGGGTCTCTACTAGCCCAAAAGAGTGACACAGGTTATGAGCATGCCATCTACTACCTAAACAGGATGATGGTTGGTCGGTACGGAGCACAGATACAATGCCACACCTGAATTCACACAAGAAATTGCTAGGGGTTAATAACTAGAGATTCACTAAGTACATGGCTAGGGATTCTTGGTGATCGGTTGATTTAAATCGAATAGATCGTACTTAACGGGAGTGCAAATACTTGATTGAGTGGAATAGAAATTACTTGGATTTGATTGACTCTATCGGAAGTATCCTTATGATTTTTGAAACAAGAACCCTCGAGATTTTCGTAAATAGCTTGTCCGATTTCACTATCTCTAAGTTTGGTTGAATGCATATATTTGAGGGACGTCTTGAACGTGTGCACGATCCAAGACTCATTGATAGGTAAAACTCGAGTACAAAGACTTTGCTATCACTAAGTTGGTGAAATGCATGTGTTTGAGGGGCACTTCGAATATGTGTATGATCCAGACTTGTGATATGCTGAACTCAAATGCTAGTGCAAGTGAATGTCCTCCTGAACAAGCATAATGACTTGTATAAGTTGCCTCGGCCTTAGATTATCATTTTCCATAACTGTAATGTATCCTACGTTAAGCAACATGTCCCGCACTAAGGCGCAAATGAGACTGACTCAGAAGACACACAACACGGTGTAAGGAACGTGTAGGAGATTGTGTTCCAAATGGATTTAGTGATACCAATACCTACGCTTGGACTAAATTCCATAATTCGATAGAACGGCTTGTGTCATGCCCCAGTCCCAAAATACGTAGGACTAGGACACGTAAGCATGTCAGCCGCATGTGTTTAGCAACTCCAATATATGAAAACTATGACACACGCGTACGCTGTATAATGAACAATAATTCACAAGTAATAAAGATATCCCAAGTCACAGGGTATCATCTAAATCTCATCCATAAAAATTAAATAAAAATAAATAAACAATAACTGTGTAACTAGATCTCAATATAAAGTATCTAGATATGACAGTCGGATGGAAACAAATCCACTGTCGAACTAGAATATATAAGTGCAACACAATAAACATACTATAAGAATATCAACTAACAATCGCGGGCTCGAAGAGAAGACCTCCTCGAAATATATGTAGCAAGTCCGGATCTGCGCTCCTGCGAATACTCATGAACATCTACACCTGGAAAGGGACCAGGTCCTTAGAGGGACATAACAAGGTACATAGAAACATGCCATAAAGTAAATACTATAAAAACTCAAGGGTGATCTAACCAGCTAAGTGAAATGCACTTTGAAGACAACCTTGGTACTTATGGGTAGGTAAAAGGTATAAAGCGTAGCGTCGAGCCAGAGGCTAGTTCCTGGCATTAGCTGTAAACTGGATGCCAGGAGTATATGCTGACTATATCACCGATCATGATAGTGCACAGCTAGTAACCTCTATCGGATGTATCGACAAGCATATACGCCCATAACCGGGTAACACTGAGGCTCACGGCCCCGTAGTTTACTCTGAAACTACGACAGCCAAATGTCTGTCCCATACGCCTACTAATTATCTTCCATGCCCAATGTCAATATACAAGTCACGAACACAACGTGGACATCTTATACTATAATGCAAGTCTCTAAAGAAATAAACAACTAAGCTAAATACTGTCACATGTGCTACTCACACTGATGGCCAGTCGATAATGAGGCACGTGTCCCTACATAAACTCACTCTGTGACGTGTAATGATACGTGTCAAGGCCTGGGGAGTCATATCAATAACTCCTCAACTTTAGGTAGGTCCACTAGGCACTAGGTCAGACACAAGTCCTAACGTCAACGCCATCGTTGACTGCACCCGAGTCTTCTCGGACGCGCACAGTTATATAATATTAAATTAATAAATATGCAACTAATAACAGAATTTAAACAGTACAACAAGGTAATGTATACTTGCCTGACAAGAAGCTATGTAGTCCCAATATCCAGCTCCGGAAGTCGCATAGAATAATCCAATGTGTCCTCGGGATACGCGCACAAGAATAGCGATGACGACGATGAGGTTGACGACGATGACGATGACGACGATGATACGACAACGGCAATAATGATGATGGTGATGATCATGATGGTGATTATATGGTGGTGATTACATGATGGTAATGATGAGGATGATGATGTGGGTGATAGTGATGATGGGGATGATGATGTGGGTGATAGTGATGACGGGGGCGATAATATAGATGATGGTGATTGCGTTGATGATGAGATGATGATGATGAGGAGGAGGAGGAGATGATGATGATGATATCAATGATGAGATGATGGGATGTCGATGATGAGATAATGATGAGATGGCGATGATGTCGATGATAGGGTGGTGATGCTCACCGAAATTCGGCCGGGTCTGGGGAAGTTCGGCAAGGGAGGTCAGGACGAGGTGGTGGTATTAATGGGAGGTGCTGCTCCGGCCAGGGGGGAGGCTGAGCAGGGAGGAGAAGGTGGTGCTGGTCATATTTAATGGTGGTGGTCGTGTTGGTGGTGTTGGTGATGGTGAGGGAAGTCGACGGTGGTTCGGGTGAGGATGGCAGCGTCTAGGTGAGACAGGGTCAGGCGACTGCGGGTGGTTGAGCAGCGGGTGCAGGGAGGTCGAGGCCGGTGGGTAGTGGATCTCGGGGACGAGGAGGAGAGAAGAGAAGGTCGGGGACGAAGGTTTCTCCGGCGAGGTCGAGTCGAGCAGGGAAGAAGGAGGAGAAGTCAACGAGGTTCAGTCCGGCGGTCGGAACGGCGTAGAGAAGTGCAGGGTGGTGGCAGTCGCGGCTCGGCTGCTCGGTGCAGCGGGAAGATGAAGACGAGTGAGGGAGGTCGTCGAGAGGGTGGTGGTGGTGCGTGGACTCGGCGAGGAAAGAGGAGAGAGAAGGGAGGCGACGGCGGACGGGATCTCCGACGAGGACGGCAGCTCGCGGTGGTGAATGGGAGGGGTGGTGAACAGGAAGGGGATGGGGGAGTCGGCTGCATATAGGTTTTATTTTAGGTAAAAGAATAGGAAAAAGGTATTTATATATGTGAAGGGGGTTGAATGTTTGACCTAAAATTTTGGATTTGGTCAACATCTTAAAAAAGGCCTTGGACTCTATATCTTGGGATTGGGCCTTGGGCTCATATGGGGATGTTTGTGAGGGCTATAATTTGTATTATTTAAATGCCAAGATTGGTTTAAAATAAATGGGGCAATGTTGCGCGTTGCATATTCCGAAAATTATGGAAAAAAAATCCTATAAAGAGAAAAGTTAGATTTCTTCATGTATTGTCCAATGGTATGGACACCTCAATACGCTTTTGCATAAAAACGCCCAACAATTAGAAAATTGCACAAAGATGGAAATTGAGTTTAAATTAATTAAAATTAATGCGCAGGGTATTCTGGAATTAATTAGAAGTACATGAGAATAAAATTAGGTGGGACATAAGTGTCATGGACATAGAAGACTCAGAGTAGAATATTATCATAAATTAGGTTGTACGAAACGGGTCAAGATTGTGTCTCCAATTTTGATTGGAACACACAAGGATACAAAGTCATATTTATATAAAATTAATAATAATGTCCGTGACATTTATTGCGCGACTAAAATGTAGCACAAGAGAGCATAATTATAAGTTACACAAAGGTCAGAATAGATGACTGTCATGTCTAGGACAAGGGTGTAAAATTTGTAGGAAGTCAATGGCTAGTGAGGTGCTCCAATTATCGAAGCAACGGTAAGGTGCACTATGTGATATAAATATTATATAATTAAATAAAATGTCGTGTCATATTTCTAATTGGATACAAACTAGCCCTAGTTTCACTATCTAAGCTAAGTAGGCCTAATTTTGGGTGAGAGGGTTTACAGCTTGCCCTCAGAAAGTCTCGAGGACGAGACTTTTTTTGAGTGGTGTATGATGTAATACCCCGTTCCGCTCAAGCGGACTGCCGATTTAAACAGCAAAAGTGTAATGTCCCGACCCACTTTGCTCAGGCGAGAATACTCGTTTGAGGCAAAGGATATTCAGACTTGTCCCTTCAGGAGCACCGACTTAGGCTTTCAGAGGCTCGCTCAGAGTATCGCTCGGCCGAGATGAATCATCGCTAAGGTGTGTGGCTACGGTAAACTTGTCTTTGCTTAGCCAGCACACTTAAAATATGGAATGATACATGCTAGTTGCTAGGTGAATCACCCCCTACATGCTAATAAGAATACAATGCACCTAGCTAAGAGAATAATCCCAACTTATATTGCTTTTCCTAGAACATGGAAATAAAATATTACTTATATCCAGACCCTTTACATGCTGCCTTTGCCTTGTGCAACCTGACCCCGCTATGCTTCGTATAGAACGATGTACATATCTTCTGTAGTACACTGTTCACTTGTTTACACTGCACGACCCTAGATCATGTTGCTCGGTAAGTCCCTTAACGAACTCACTCCTCGGCTTACCTTCGGGCCTGAGCCAATGTGAAATGCTTAAGTTTTCTTATGAATGCATGCTTGCCTGCTTATATGTTAACTTGGGCTCGTTGCCTTGTTTTAATGCATGCCACAATCGAGCAAACACTGCCTTATATTGCATTCATCTAAGTTTCTCGGAAGACTACCTAATAGTCGTTCCGTACAAGTATGCACCTGAAAGTATCTGGGATCGTTAGGTCGCTAAGGCAGTTCCCGAATCAGGGGATTTGCACCATGAATCAATGAATCCAAGAATCACAGCTCATGGAGCAAACTACTGAATCAACTGGCCTGGCAATCGATATACTATTATGAACAATCATGCCTCGATACTTGTACATGATATATCATGCCCTGAACTTGATCCTGTGCCTGGCCAGACCTGAAAGATTAGAGACCTGCATATCGCGGATAACTTGAAAAAGGTGATCTTCGGATCTCAAGTTCCACGGACGGTCACCGGGGCCGATACGATTCGGATGGAACTATCTTGTTTAGTCACCCATGTGTAAAGACGGAATGGCATACAGCGCATCTTGTTCTCTTATTGTATACCATTCTCGTTAGAGACTAAGATTGGTCCTTTATGGCTATGCCAGCGACAATTGTTCATATAGATAAGTCATCCTCGCTTAGCGGCTATCCGCATGTGAGTCATTACATCGCATCGAGAATAACTGAACTTCTGAATGATCATGATATAACAACACTTGTGCATAAAGAGCACTTGATTATCGTATACAATACCCCTGATATTTCCTGTAACTCGTGCACCGGTAGCGTAATCTCGCTCATAACACAGTGTTTGCATATGCTATGCCCCTGAATGTTTATACATGCTCGTGCTTGAAATAACATTGGTTTGCCTTGGACAGGGAAGGACAAATGCTAAGTTGGCAAGTCTCGCCGTGTTTCCTCTTATATCGCACGGCGCACTGCCACACAAAATTAGGCTTTTCATATATGCCATAAAACTGATCATAAGGCAATACTAGCAAGACAACATAATAGATGGTGCACGGAACCTATATTACGTGTTTGAATTTGTCGAGCGAGCGAGTAGCCTCCCCACCAGTGCATTCATGTATTGATAATCCACCAGATTGCTTACAGGGTGCAGGAGAACCTCGTTCAGTGCAGATGCCTCCTTTGTGCGTGCTAAGGCATGGAGTTCAACTCTAGGGCCTTGGAGCGTGGTGTCCGGAACTGAAGCACATATACAAGACATAATGTTGGAATGTCATCTGAATATCACCTATATCATTCCATAAATGTAGCCACTTGGCACGCTTTTATGTTTCAGAGAGAGAGTGCCCGAGCGACTTGTAATCTCGGTTATACGCCGCCTGTAACACTTGTTTCAATATAAATAAAAAGAGATTGCTTTACTTCTATACTTGTGTTATACTTTCGCTATTATCGACTCAGTGAACTTGTTACCATTCGCTTATGCGTTCATATATTTTGCTGCACTCAGACAATCTGTGCGACTCTGTGGGTTAGATCTCTTACCGCCAGCCAATGAACCATGGCCTTGCACGGGCGTGGTTCACGCTCGTGTGGCATCACACCCAGATGGGTCAAAGCGATTGTCCCGTGGGAGCGCTGGCGCGGTGATTCTCGCCTAGCAGGGACGATCGATTAGCCTGCGGGAGATCGGGACATGACAGATTGGTATCAGAGCTTGGCTTATACGCCTTTGAACTTTGTTTCGATTGTCTCAGTTTTGAAAGCTCGTTCGTGGGTTATGCACACACTCTCTCAATGCCTCAACGGGATATTCCAAACAATAAGTCTAAATACTTTCTAAAGTGCATTTGAAATAATATGATTGCTTATACGATATTATGATCGGTAGGCCTTTGTGCCGACCTGTGCTAGACCCTTTGGGAAAATAGACTCGTGCTAAGATTTATATAATATGTGCGAACCATATGCCTGTACCTGGTTATCCAACTGGTTAGCACAAAATCGAATATCGCCTGAATAGTTCGCTATGCACACAGCCTTTCAGTTAAGTTGTGTTCAGTATCGTGCACCAAAGATCCTTTGGTGCAAGCCAGTTACAACAAGATTTGGACATCGTTCAGGAATAAGACAAGTCAAACTTAGAACTGCAACTGACAAGTCAGACTTAGAACTGCAACTGATAGAACTGCAACTGATAGAAGACAAGTCAGACTTAGAGCTACATTATCACCCCGGTAAGGCTAACGTTGTAGCAGACGCGTTAAGCGGAAAACCAGCAGCTTATTTCTTAACAGCACAGAGGAAATTATTAAAGGACTTGCAAGATCTTGGCATTGAAGTAATTTTGCCCGGAATAGACGGGACACTAACTAATTTACAAGTACAATCATCACTAGTAGAAAGAATCAAGGCAGCATTGCCTACAGACGCCAGATTTAGAAGATTAAAGGAAAGAACAGAGGTCAGAGAGCAAACAGGGTTACACATCCATGATGATGGGATATTACGATGTGATAATCGTCTTTATGTTCCAAATGGAGAAATTCGACAGGAGCTGATGACAGAAGCTCACAGTTTAATATATTTTATTCATCCTGGAGGCACCAAGATGTATCGAGATTTACGACAGCTTTTCTGGTGGCATGGAATGAAAAGAGAGATAGCTCGCTTTGTAGCTAAATGTTTGGTATGTCAACAAGTAAAGACAGAGCACCAGAGAACCGCAGGGTTATTGCAACCACTTTCGATTCCAGAGTGAAACTAGGAGCACATCACTATGGACTTCATCACGGGTTTTCCCAAGAGCCCAAGTGGAAGAGATGCAGTATGGGTAATAGTGGACCGACTCACCAAGTCAGCCCATTTCTTGCCTTTTAGAGTTGGCCAATCTACAGAAGCTTTGGCTGACTTATATATGAGATAGATCGTGAGACTGCACGGCATACCAGTAAGCATTGTATCAGACAGGAATTCATGCTTTACATCATATTTTTAGAGGAGCATGCAAGAAAGTCTTGGAACTCGTCTGAAGTTCAGTATATCTTACCACCCGCAGACAGACGGGCAGTCAGAATGTACTATTCAGACATTAGAAGATATGTTGAGGGCATGTATGTTAGACTTTGGAGGATCATGGGAGGACCATCTACATCTTGTAGAATTTTCTTACAACAATAGCTATCAGGCAAGCATTCAGATGGCTCTGTTTAAAGTATTGTATGGAAGAAAGTGTAGGTCTCCTGTATGTTAGAGTGATATGGGAGAGCGTCAGATTCTGGGACCAGAGTTAGTGGTCAACACTGTTGAAACAGTTAAGAAGATACAAGGGCACTTGCGAGCAGCGCAAAATAGGCAGAAATAATGGGCAAACCTTCATCGTCGTCCCTTAGAGTTCAAAGAGGGAGATCATGTCTTCTTAAGGATATCACCTACCAGAGGCACTATCCGATTTGGAGGGCACAGCAAGTTAAGTCCAAGGTATATTGGACCATTTGACGTGTTAGAGAGAGTGGGAGAAGTAGCATATCGACTTGCGCTACCACCTGCACTTGAAGGAGTACATAACGTATTCCATGTGTCGCAGCTCAGGCGATATGTGGCAGACAGCAGTCATGTTCTCGACCATTCGAAAATCACCATTGGGCCAAGCTTGTCATATCAAGAGCAACCCGTAGTAATCCTTGTCCATCGAGAGAAAGTATTAAGAAACCAGTCTATTTCCTTGGTCCGCATAGCATGGAAACATGGCTCGCCAGAAGAATCTACTTGGGAACGCGATGATGACATGCGCGAACATTTTTCGGACCTATTCACAAACCAAGGTATAAATTTACTTTGACTAAGTTAAATCTTACACCATTCTTGACTTTCTATAGTAACTTGGTTTTAATTTCGAGGACAAAATTTTTATAAGTTGGGTAGAATGTAAGATCCCTAATCCTGAAAACTCTATTTCTATTTATTATTATTTATTTATTTATTTAAAAATGTAGGAAAGAATAGAAAATAGAATTTCCTATCAGATCCAACCCAAAACCCGTTTAGCTGAATCTGCGTATAAATCCATAAATTCTTAATTTTCTGTCTAAACGTAAAAACCATTTTCTACTTCTTCTTCTTTACTGTGTAAAATCCAACAGCAGCAACTCATCAATACGCGTAAAACTTTGCTTCTCTTCTCCGCGCGTAATTATACTAGCAGCAATAGCAAAACCACACGTATAACTCATACGCGTAAACTTTTCTTTTCTCTACGCGTAAAACAAATTCCCTGCGTAATATCCTTCACCGCTTAAAATTCCTTTCACCACGCGTAAAACCACAAATCATTAGAAAATATCAGCAGCAGAAGCAAAACTCAACTTTGCTTTATTTTCCTTTCCTACACGTGTAAGCTTCTCATTCCACCACTCCTTAATATTATTATTACTAATATCTCCTTGACCGAAACCTAAACCAATGAGAAGAAAGAAATAGCAGCAGTAGTTTCCTTAAACTCTAAGTTTCTCTACCGCCTCTTATTCTCTATATATATCCATGCAATACACCCAAAGCACTAACACCTCACTAAAATACTATTTGAACGTGCACTATTCAGGACTTTTGCTCGGCAAGTATACCTTGCTATTTTACTGCTATTTATATTCCACATGATGCTCTCATTCTGTTTATTTATGTATTTACGTTGGACCTATTTTTGAGACTACCCATTAGCATGTGTCATTGGTCAAGACACAGTTATTACACGAATTGTGAGTATCATATAGATCACGGACTGCGTGACAGGACTGGCCTCCTGTACGTATAGCTCATGCGTTAGGGATAACTACTAATAGAAACTTTGTATGCTAGTAGACCTGGCAGTTATTTAGAGGTTTTATCGTGTCATGGATATGGCATGCTTAGAGCATGGGATGGGGAGAACAACAAGTAAGATATTTGGGCTCCTTTGCACTTTCCTTATATTTACCCGTACGCTCCACCGGAGATACGCGAGAATTCCCCTACTACCTGGCGGCCTCTATCGTTCAAAAGACGACATGCTTTGTAGGCCTATGATTCTCCGAGAAAATCATGTCAATCCCATTTATGGCCAGATAGTCCATAGGTTGGAAAGTTGTTCTCAAACTGCATTCACATAGACGGTAGGTGACCCAGTGGATGTTTATATTTCAGTATTATTCTAGCATGTTTTTATGTATCTTATTACGTCCCTCTGAGGACCTGGTCCCTTTCCAGATATGGATGAGCAGGAGTATCCCCAGGAGTACGGACCTGGACCAGACACTACGTATCTGACTGAGGAGGCCTTACCCTCAGAGTACCTGTGATTTTATCACTGCTTAAAGATTTTGTTACTACTTTAGTATAGTCATTTTGTAGTGGATTTGTTTTCACCTGACTATCAGACTTGATACTTATATTTGGATATTCAGTATTATTCGGCTCTTTATTACTACTGATATATTGTGCTGTGGATGAGATATAGATTGTGTATGACTTGTTGTGACAGTATATTACCACTGGTGGATTGGATATTCATGTACAGCATACGTATGTATATGTTTTCCATATATTGGAGTACGTATACGTACGACTGGGTGTGTTACGTATTCCTAGTCATACATATTTTGGGACTGGGGCGTGACAGCGATAATAAAATTGGCTTAGAGTTTGGAAGAACGATCTTGAAATCGAGTTCAAAATGATAACTCTTGAAATTAGTCCCAACGAGAACGGTTATCCTGCGGGAGCGCTGGCGTGGTAATTCGCGTACGGCGGGGATGATCGAACTCAAAAGAACATGTTCGATGATTAATCCAAACGGACTCGGGGAATAGAACGTATCAAATAGATAAAACTTGGGCTTGAATAATATAACTAGTTGCTTGAGGAATGTTATAAGTAAGACTATGGAAAATACCGAACGATAACATTGATGTTGGATAATTTTGCTAGACGAACTACAATCACTGCATGAACGGATACGACTTGATGGATTTTATATATAACTTGGATGAAGCAAAAGTAAAATGAATAAAGGAGTCTCTATCATGCCGAAGTTAACCATAACGTTTAAACGTTCTTGTCTTGTACGGACGTAACTCTATGCTCGTACATGCGTCACGCCCGGGTTAGAACGATTATCCAGCAAAAGCATTGACGTGATGATATCACGTCCAATAAGGGTGATCAAACTAGCAGGAGACCGGAGTGTGACAACTGAATGATCGTCTTGACTTTTGGTTTGACACGATAAGACAAAATTGAAATACAGTGAATCGGAGGAGTTTGAGGATAAGTTAGCCTAAAACCTAAAATAAATTACGCTTAATGGTTTCGTAAACGGATACGTATATTTAATATTATTGTAGTTATAGGGGTATTTTTCACTACCACATTATGAAAACAGGGGTATTTTTGACTTTTTAATAATATTTAATATTATTGTAGTTACAATTTAGTAATTCCGTGATAGGTATATTAATTTAAATAATTATGGGGTGTGTAATTAAATATAGTATCAGATGCAGTGTTCATTTATTTTTAGCTAGCAGATTGACCTAGAAGCCAGTAGATGAGCACCTGTCGGAGTTATGGAATTTTGAGGTTAATTGTTTTATTTTAGAATTAATTTATTGGAGGTGTAATTAATTACCGTATTTTTATTTAATACTTTTGCGCATTGCATTTGCTTGGATATCTGGAGCACTACCCTGACTTTTGTCTTCCAACAAATTTCAAAACCTTGCCCTAGACGTGCCTGTCTTCCATCCTGATATTTTTGTAACTCATAATTATGCTCTCTGTGCATTATTTCTAGCTGCACAAAAATCGTCGCGGACGTTATTTAATAAAATTCCTATTTTTGTATCGTTGTGCGTCCCAATCGAAATTGGAGGAAATCTTGACCTATTTTTTCGTGCGGCCCAAATTAGGACAATATCCTGTCCTGAGTCTACTTCATTATTGGTGTTGATGACCCGACCTGATTTTGGTCCCTTGTACTCCTAATTAATTTGAGAACACCAGTCGCATTTAATTAATCTAATTTAACCATAATCTCAGCCTTATGCAAAATTTTCAATTGTCGGGCACTTTTGTGAAAAAGTGCATTAGGGTGTCCACCCCTTTGAGCACACTACGTGAATAAACATATTTCCTTTTTATTGGTATTTTCCATGATTTTTAGGAGGGTGTAATTTAACACCAAGTTCCTTAAGACCCTGGCCCTCTAAAACTTGAACCCATGTAATCCGAGCCATTCATTTTGAATCAAAACAAATCCTGGCCATTGAAATCCTACATGAGAGGCCCAACCCCAAGAGGGGTTGACCAGTCAAACTTTTCTAGGGCAAGCACCCCCTACATGTATAAAATATCTTTTCCCTTTTCCTTAAATTTTTATTCTTTATTTTTCTATCCCAACTCTTCTCTCAGCCGACTTCATCATCCCTACCCCTATTCACCATCAGTCTTCCGCCGCCACCCTCAGTCGGCATCCTCGCCGGAGAAGCCGGAGTAGCCATCCCCGACCCCGAAGCTGACCTCCTCCTCCTCGACGAACCCCTCGCCGGAGACCCACTGCCCTCACCGTCCGCGTCCTTCCTCCTCCATCATCGTCCCCATCTTCTCCAACTTCCTTCTGCGGTCCCGCCGGATCACCCGAGCCCGCCGGACGACGAGCAGCGACGCCTCCCTCACTCGACCGATCCCTCTCCGCCAGCTCCCCTCGAGCTCCTGCCCGACCTCCCTGCTCCGATCCAACTCCGGCAGCTACACCTGCACAGCCCGGTTCAGCCGACCTCAACCCGACTCCCCCTCTGCGTACATTCCTCCGGCGGATCCTCGACTTCGAGCGGCGATCGGTCGATCTCAACCAGCTCGAGTGTTCCGAACCACTGACGCGGTGGAGCGCCGAGTTCGAGATCGATATTTTTCCGCTCCAGTATCAGTCGATCTACCGTGTCGAGAAGTTCTGACTCGACAGTGTCGTATCGACAATTATGGACAAATACTTGATCTCGTAAAGAAGTGTCCGTGACCTGTTTGTGTCCGATCGGACACAGTAGGGGAGATCATTCTTCAAATTGTGCCATTAAATCGAAGAGGACGAGTTCGAGTTCAAATTGTTCTGATCAATAAATCTTCAATCAGCATTCCAAGGAGAATTGGATCTGTCATAGGTAAACAGAGCTTGGATACTCTGATCAATTGAGTATCGAAAGGAACTAGTCGTGTCCACTTGAGATCGGACACTTGGAACTGAGCCGAACACAAACTTTCGGATCAAGCTACGATTTTTACAAATTCGAGATCGATTCTTCAATCCAGTAAGTATTTCGTTCTTTTTGTATAATTTTCTTGATCACTTTCTTTCGATTTGATCAACTAGAAACTCAGAAGAATCCCTAAAACATTCTTCCTCTGTTTTGTACGCCGTGTGTTCGGGGATTTAACTCAGAGGAGACTTAATAACTCAACTTACTTGAAACGGACATGAGGAGCTCGGACACGACATCAGACACTACAAGTATAATCCACATACTATGTTCCTGAGTTAAACGATCGAATGTCCTCTGTTCCCGACACACGGGGTTATGTCAAGATCGACATGGCATTCTCGATTTAACACTGCCTTCTTCGAACTGTGTGTGTCTGTGAACCACGAGTTCAGTGGAGTTCATGTCCAGTGCAAGCACCAAGCTTTCATGTCTGGTCGACACTAGTATCTATCTATGTTTGGAAACGATAGCAGGTTGTAGTGAACAGAAGTTTTTCTTTGTAATTTGTTGTATTTCAAATAGAGTAGGTGTAGGTAATGATGGTTTATATGAGTTTGGATAGGTATATGTTCAACGACCAAGTGAGAATAATAGAACATACATTAGTGTTGGCGGTTGAACTTTGAATTTAAGTGTTTATTGAACATAGTGAAGAAGTGAATTGGCAGGGAAATAAAGAACAAAACCGGCCAGTTTACTCAAAAGAGCAGTGGCAGACTCATATTGGGGGGGTGTTAAAACACTTGTCAAGAGGGCTCTAATCGAGTAGACAAGTCGAATGCTAACTGCAGGTCAGAGCCTAGTGGCTTGGGGAATTAAATAGTTTGTTAAAGTTAGTATTTAAGAAGTTATTTAATAAGTTATAAATTAGTTATAAATCAAGAAATGATTAAGACAAGAAATTCTATAAACTTCCAAACAAATTAGGATTTAGTTGGATCATATTTTGAATAAGGATCTAATACTTATATCTTGCCTTCTAGGTGGACTTAGCACCATCTTCACCATTGGATTAAGGACTGTTGGTTTCTCCAGACGATACTCTGGAACAGGACATCAATAATTACCAGCTAAGGACCCAAGGCGAGTACATTCTCTGATTAGTTTCTAATTTATGATATCTCCTATGTTCACTGTATCTAGTGTAGATATCCATGTTCTTGACACATTGGTTATACGGATTGGTATACACGGATCTCGTCATGAGATGTTATTCCTTTTTTATGGTATAGCTTGTACAAGACTTGTTTCCTTGTTATCTTGTGCATGTACAGACACTGATTCCCGGGGAGACTTGCTACCTTCCTGGGGAATCCCGTGCCATAGCGTACCATGATTGGATCTACTATACCAGTCAGGGGTGGAGAGTATTTTAGTATAGATATGTGATCATACCCAACTTTTCATGCATCATAGCTCACCCCACATCTCACGTCGGGTGCGGCCTGACCCTCTCTATGCTTCATAGCTGTTACGTGTGATTAGCCTGACCTATACATGCATCATAGCTAACCAACGGTTAGCCTGACCTTCGTGAATCATAGCTAATCACATGTAACCAGCCTGATCAAGATCCCAAGCCGATCACATGTTAAAGCTAGTACTCACACACTTAGTCATAGGTTTCTTGCTCATGGACATATTGTTTCTTTTCCTGCAGTTACTTACAGTATTTCCAGTATTTCTTTCATTGTACATTTCTCGTACCTATACATGCATCTGGTATATTTCCATCTAGAACTGCTACATAGTTTATGTCATTTATATAGAACTGCTATTTAGAGATGTACTTTGCTCTTTCCTGACTGGAAAATATTTTTCCAGACTGTGACCTTAGTAGACTGGTTTCTGACACACTTGGGGATTGGAAGTTAATGATTGCAGGTATGATTATTTTATCGTTAGACTTGCCTTGTATTTCTTGCTTGCCTTGATATCTCATCGTGCTTTAGTTTATGTGATTGAGTATTTCTAGCATTATTTTATGATATCCACGTCTCCTTATGGAGTTGGGTATTCACGTGAGTTGATTAGATAGTTACATGACCTAGACAGCGTTCTACCGCCGATGCTGCGGCGTAGGCTGGACTTACCCACGCACTCGTGCCCCTAAACCGGGTGCGGGTCGTGACACGTTTTTAGTGGTAGCCCATGCAGGTCAGACTTCGCGAGTTGTGCGATGTCGTAGTAGTGTGGCATCCTTGTTATACTACTGCGTGCCTGCGATAGGATCTAGGACATAGGATACTAGGACAAGAGCGAATACTCAATCACAATTTCTTGAGAGATTCCTGGGACGACCCCTTGAGAATCTTATTATAATTTTCAATTTAAATATTTTCCTTGTTTCCGACCGCTCTCGCTTGTTGTTACTGAACTTAATTCTTGTTGAGCAGTTATTAAATTAAATTCTTGGTATCATTATTGAGTTTGATTCTTGTTGACCAGTTGTTAACTTTAATTCCTGGTATCGTTGTTGAGTTGATTTCAAATTGAGATGAATTTTACGGACTAAAATTTACGGTATCGTCTGATGACATATATTGATGAGGACAGTGAGAAAGGTAAAAACGTCTACTTTGGTTATGGAACCTAGAGTTTATCGCAGCCATATTAGCTGTCGTGACGGGAACGTAGGAACCTAACTTGGATGTACATACTTTAGTTATGAGATTTAGAGTTTCTCGCAGCCATACCGGTTGGCGTGGCGAGGATTCTAGATGACATGATTATAGGGTTGTATACCTTAGTTACGGAACCTGTCGTTTATCGCATCTATGCTTACTGGCGTGGCGAGGATTCTGTGTGTCATGATTTCTGGCAGACGTGTATGATTATCAGGTTGTATCTTAAATTGGTTCTTAAAGTATCATCTCAAGACTTATCTATTTCTGTTATTCCAGGACTTTGTTCCATCGCTTCTTTTCTTTACTAGCAGTAAAGATACCTTCTGTCCTCAATCCAATTCCTTTTGAGCTTCTATTCCTTTAGGGTTCCTTGTTAAGTATGATAATTAGTGACTTGTAATTATGTCTGTGTCTTGAGTATTAGTATTGACTGAGTGTTGCTTGCGAGTTTGTAAGTGTTTCCTAGTTGGACATGTGATCAGTAGGCCTTGATCTAGAATTAACCCATAGCATAGTACCTTGTAACAATGGTTCTAGGATAAGGTCATTAGAGACTGTGAGTAGAAGGAGAGTATAGAGTATCAGTGATAGTTCAAGGGTTAGTATCAGAGCCAACCTACCCATCCTGGATAATCATGATTATGCAATTGGATGATCTACGTGAACAATTAAGTATCCAGGAATTGTGTTAAGGATTTATGGAGCATGATGTTCAATTTGATGATTGATATCGGAAGTGTTAAAGGGAAGGAAATATATACGCATAAAGAGTTAATGAGGTGTCATGAGTGGAGAAATATCGGAATTGGTAATGAAAATGGAGAGGCGTATCACAGATCAGTTTAACAGGCTGTAAAAGGTTAAAGGGAAATACCTATACATCAATCGAGATGAAGAACCATATACATGCCCAGGAGAGTAAAGAAACATGAGTATTATAAAAGGTACAGGTAAACATGAGTTCTAATAAGCTTGATGAGATGATTCATTAATGAGGCTAGTAATATAATACCAAGAGTGCCAATGATTATATATCAAGGATTATTGAAAATGGTGCTAGTAACAGTAAGCACTCGGTGTGATGATAATTAGAGGATATACCAGTTGACATAAATTGAAATCATGGAAAAAAATATGTGTGATGATAACTTAAATCATTGGAGGTAATAGTGCAAGTGATTCGGGCAGTACAATCTTAGTACACAGTTATAGACCCTAGATGTTTTGAGTGCACCTTGAGTATCAGAGACCGTGAGCACTGATATGTATATTTGTGGATTTATAAATTAAAGGGGAGAAATAAAATTTTATTTTGAGAATTATTGAGGAGTTGAGATTGTGTCATTAAAATTTTTGAGGATTTCAATATTGATTCAATAAACATGGTCAAGACTACAAATATTTAGAAGTGATTAAAATTTTATTTCGATGTTGAGTATCTGACTTTGAGGAGGTAAATGCAATTTATTTTAAGTTGGTCGAGAAGTTAAGCCTTGATGATTATTTTGAGGATAAATTTTATGAGAAATATGAATATATTAGTGTATGATAGATGATATACATGTGTAAGGATCTGTTGACTTGAGCATGATCGAGATGGCACCGCAGACTGACTTGGGTGTCCATCTAAAATTGTATTGGAAAGAGCAGTACTTAGTATGGTGTTACATTTGGTGTGCACTGGAGTGATGAGAACAAATAGTATGGACAATTGTAGTAGGAGCGAGAACTAGCAGTGGGTGTACTAAAGTAGAACAGGGGTACCTAAAGAGATAGAGGTATCAAACTTTACATGCACCAATTGACCTATAATCGTGTTAGAGGTTCTTGGTATCAGATTTTGGTATTAATAGATAGGTGTGTGCAATATGGATATATTCATGGATCTTGTGGATTAATGATTTGTTGATAGGAGTACCAGTGTACAGGAATAGGAATTAGATAGTGCATATGTTAGAGTTAAGTGTATGCTAGAGATAGGAGATACCGCAAGAAATATGTTAGCGGGTTCCTTCTTTTCTCATGTTGTTTTCGTCTTCTGATTGATTGATTCCCTAGTACCGTGGTTTGTATTCGTGATTTACTTGTTAGAATGTAGCTAATAGTACACCCTGACAAAGACTGCAGTACCATTACAAAAGACACATGACCTATATATTTTCTTAGATTGCATGGCTGTAGGTAGAATCTTCTTAAACCATGATCATTGGGGTTTGGACCATAGCAAGGATCTATGACAAGGTTATGACTTGACAAAATGGGACAAGATGATTAGAAATTCAAGGATAAGCATTCATGAGTTGATATAACCGAATTGCTGGATCATTGGTTTTACAAGGATCGAGGTATGATTGAAATTTGAGGATAAATGCTAATTTAAATAAAGGATTAAAAATTTATCATGGCAGAATTGATGATTGTTAATTTCCGGAAGGTTGATTGTGATATAATTTATCATTAAAAATTTGAGGAAAATTTGGAAAATTATCATTATATATATTTGATTGCAATATAGAAATTTAAAATTTTTATATTACGGACGTTACATTTGAAGGATCCATAAGTGTCGCATTATTAAGTATTTTGAGGAAAAAGGAAACTGAAGAATTAGATCATTGATGGATTATTGTTTGGATTCAGACTTTTGGGACGAGATTCAATACATTGATTAAAATTAAAGTTGAGGAACAGATATCAAATTCCGAGTATAAATATTTTAAATTTAAATTTGGGGGAATTGTGAGGAAATGGAAACTGATTTTTGAGGATATTTCAGGAATATAGTAATTTCAAAAAATTTTGAAAATTGCGAAACAACAAGGTGGATTATTTCAGGATTATGTGGGTTATTGAATTTCACTAATTATGGAAAATAATAATGTGTATGAGTAAGCACTACTAGGAGGACTTTAAATTTCGAGGACGAAATTCTTTTAAGGTGGGTAGACTTGTCACTACCACATTATGAAAACAGGGGTATTTTTGACTTTTTAATAATATTTAATATTATTGTAGTTACAATTTAGTAATTCCGTGATAGGTATATTAATTTAAATAATTATGGGGTGTGTAATTAAATATAGTATCAGATGCAGTGTTCATTTATTTTTAGCTAGCAGATTGACCTAGAAGCCAGTAGATGAGCACCTGTCGGAGTTATGGAATTTTGAGGTTAATTGTTTTATTTTAGAATTAATTTATTGGAGGTGTAATTAATTACCGTATTTTTATTTAATATTTTTGCGCATTGCATTTGCTTCGATATCTGGAGCACTACCCTGACTTTTGTCTTCCAACAAATTTCACAACCTTGCCCTAGACGTGCCTGTCTTCCATCCTGATATTTTTGCAACTCATAATTATGCTCTCTGTGCATTATTTCTAGCCGCACAAAAATTGTCGCGGACGTTATTTAATAAAATTTCTATTTTTGTATCGTTGTGCGTCCCAATCGAAATTGGAGGAAATCTTGACCTATTTTTTCGTGCGGCCCAAATTAGGACAATATCCTGTCCTGAGTCTACTTCATTATTGGTGTTGATGACCCGACCTGATTTTGGTCCCTTGTACTCCTAATTAATTTGAGAACACCAGTCGCATTTAATTAATCTAATTTAACCATAATCTCAGCCTTATGCAAAATTTTCAATTGTCGGGCACTTTTGTGAAAAAGTGCATTAGGGTGTCCACCCCTTTGAGCACACTACGTGAATAAACATATTTCCTTTTTATTGGTATTTTCCATGATTTTTAGGAGGGTGTAATTTAACACCAAGTTCCTTAAGACCCTGGCCCTCTAAAACTTGAACCCATGTAATCCGAGCCATTCATTTTGAATCAAAACAAATCCTGGCCATTGAAATCCTACATAAGAGGCCCAACCCCAAGAGGGGTTGACCAGTCAAACTTTTCTAGGGCAAGCACCCCCTATATGTATAAAATATCTTTTCCCTTTTCCTTAAATTTTTATTCTTTATTTTTCTATCCCAACTCTTCTCTCAGCCGACTTCATCATCCCTACCCCTATTCACCATCAGTCTTCCGCCGCCACCCTCAGCCGGCATCCTCGCCGGAGAAGCCGGAGTAGCCATCCCCGACCCCGAAGCTGACCTCCTCCTCCTCGACGAACCCCTCGCCGGAGACCCACTGCCCTCACCGTCCGCGTCCTTCCTCCTCCATCATCGTCCCCATCTTCTCCAACTTCCTTCTGCGGTCCCGCCGGATCACCCGAGCCCGCCGGACGACGAGCAGCGACGCCTCCCTCACTCGACCGATCCCTCTCCGCCAGCTCCCCTCGAGCTCCTGCCCGACCTCCCTGCTCCGATCCAACTCCGGCAGCTACACCTGCACAGCCCGGTTCAGCCGACCTCAACCCGACTCCCCCTCTGCGTACATTCCTCCGGCGGATCCTCGACTTCGAGCGGCGATCGGTCGATCTCAACCAGCTCGAGTGTTCCGAACCACTGACGCGGTGGAGCGCCGAGTTCGAGATCGATATTTTTCCGCTCCAGTATCAGTCGATCTACCGTGTCGAGAAGTTCTGACTCGACAGTGTCGTATCGACAATTGTGGACAAATACTTGATCTCGTGAAGAAGTGTCCGTGACCTGTTTGTGTCCGATCGGACACAGTAGGGGAGATCATTCTTCAAATTGTGCCATTAAATCGAAGAGGACGAGTTCGAGTTCAAATTGTTCTGATCAATAAATCTTCAATCAGCATTCCAAGGAGAATTGGATCTGTCATAGGTAAACAGAGCTTGGATACTCTGATCAATTGAGTATCGAAAGGAACTAGTCGTGTCCACTTGAGATCGGACACTTGGAACTGAGCCGAACACAAACTTTCGGATCAAGCTACGATTTCTACAAATTCGAGATCGATTCTTCAATCCAGTAAGTATTTCGTTCTTTTTGTATAATTTTCTTGATCACTTTCTTTCGATTTGATCAACTAGAAACTCAGAAGAATCCCTAAAACATTCTTCCTCCATTTTGTACGCCGTGTGTTCGGGGATTTAACTCAGAGGAGACTTAATAACTCAACTTACTTGAAACGGACATGAGGAGCTCGGACACGACATCAGACACTACAAGTATAATCCACATACTATGTTCCTGAGTTAAACGATCGAATGTCCTCCGTTCCCGACACACGGGGTTATGTCAAGATCGACATGGCATTCTCGATTTAACACTGCCTTCTTCGAACTGTGTGTGTCTGTGAACCACGAGTTCAGTGGAGTTCATGTCCAGTGCAAGCACCAAGCTTTCATGTCTGGTCGACACTAGTATCTATCTATGTTTGGAAACGATAGCAAGTTGTAGTGAACAGAAGTTTTTCTTTGTAATTTGTTGTATTTCAAATAGAGTAGGTGTAGGTAATGATGGTTTATATAAGTTTGGATAGGTATATGTTCAACGATCAAGTGAGAATAATAGAACATACATTAGTGTTGGCGGTTGAACTTTGAATTTAAGTATTTATTGAACATAGTGAAGAAGTGAATTGGCAGGGAAATAAAGAACAAAACCGGCCAGTTTACTCAAAAGAGCAGTGGCAGACTCATATTGGGGGGGTGTTAAAACACTTGTCAAGAGGGCTCTAATCGAGTAGACAAGTCGAATGCTAACTACAGGTCAGAGCCTAGTGGCTTGGGGAATTAAATAGTTTGTTAAAGTTAGTATTTAAGAAGTTATTTAATAAGTTATAAATTAGTTATAAATCAAGAAATGATTAAGACAAGAAATTCTATAAACTTCCAAACAAATTAGAATTTAGTTGGATCATATTTTGAATAAGGATCTAATACTTATATCTTGCCTTCTAGGTGGACTTAGCACCATCTTCACCATTGGATTAAGGACTGTTGGTTTCTCCAGACGATACTCTGGAACAGGACATCAATAATTACCAGCTAAGGACCCAAGGCGAGTACATTCTCTGATTAGTTTCTAATTTATGATATCTCCTATGTTCACTGTATCTAGTGTAGATATCCATGTTCTTGACACATTGGTTACACGGATTGGTATACACGGATCTCGTCATGAGATGTTATTCCTTTTTCATGGTGTAGCTTGTACAAGACTTGTTTCCTTGTTATCTTGTGCATGTACAGACACTGATTCCCGGGGAGACTTGCTACCTTCCTGGGGAATCTCGTGCCATAGCGTACCATGATTGGATCTACTATACCAGTCGGGGGTGGGGAGTATTTTAGTATAGATATGTGATCATACCCAACTTTTCATGCATCATAGCTCACCCCACATCTCACGTCGGGTACGGCCTGACCCTCTCCATGCTTCATAGCTGTTACGTGTGATTAGCCTGACCTATACATGCATCATAGCTAACCAACGGTTAGCCTGACCTTCGTGAATCATAGCTAATCACATGTAACCAGCCTGATCAAGATCCCAAGCCGATCACATGTTAAAGCTAGTACTCACACACTTAGTCATAGGTTTCTTGCTCATGGACATATTGTTTCTTTTCCTGCAGTTACTTACAGTATTTCCAGTATTTCTTTCATTGTATATTTCTCGTACCTATACATGCATCTGGTATATTTCCATCTAGAACTGCTACATAGTTTATGTCATTTATATAGAACTGCTATTTAGAGATGTACTTTGCTCTTTCCTGACTGGAAAATATTTTTCCAGACTGTGACCTTAGTAGACTGGTGTCACGCCCCGAGGCGTCCCCCGAGTCGTGACCGCCGTGCGGGTCTGGAGTTGCGCCCGCACAAGGCTATAATGATTTACATAGCAAACACATATTCAGAGTACGCAGATAAATTGAAACACAGATTTGAAACATAGAAAAGTTCTCTTTATTGATAATGAACATCTATTACAAACTCCTGAACGAGTAAGCTAATATGCCGAACGGCTTACAAAAGGGTTGACTCAAAATGAGATAGCAGTCCTATACATTACATCCTTTTATAAACTCAAAATGATATAGACCTCCAGGCTGGAGTATCGCTTTGCCACGGAGCTGCATTTGTGTATGAAGAGTTGCAGCTTCGGACTTCAGAAGGCTTCGAGGCGCGGTGAAGATGCGCTAACAGCTTGGACTGGATCGGGTAGACGACTTCGGCTCCTCGCTCGGTTCGCCTTAGTGCGGGGAACCTGTTTCAACGAGGGTCAGCATATCGAAACATGCTGGTGAAGGCGAGCTAGCCTGACTATACCAATCAACACGTTGTTTAGTGAAGCATGCATATTTTGTGGGTTACTATCTTGCCTTAGTTCATTTACAAGTAAGCAGCATATTGAATTTACTGAAATGAACGTGCCACCGTTAGGTGGATTTTTACCTGACCGTCTGAATTACCTGCACAATACTTACCTTGCCTTCCCTGCCACGGAGACACAAGTTAGTATGCAACAGGTTTAAATATACACGATGATCACTGGCGTGGTGCCATAACGGACATAGTCAAGGACAGGGATAGCATGCAACTAGAACACGACAAGCACACGATGCATTGCAAGCTATCCCCTCCAGCACACGATGACTACACACGAGTTTCGCCCGGACCGGAACGGTGCCAGTGCCCCAGCGACCGTCCGCAGAACTTACCCTTGTGCACAAGTTGTCCATGATCGAATAATACGTTACTTAAACAATCAGTTACGCCTTCGAGGCAACACGAGCACACGACATATCCATAATTGTTAAGCATTCATGCACTTCAGGCAACACGAGTATGAAATATGTATTTGCACAAGACAAGCAACATTTTATGATTATTTCCAAGCGAACAAGCATGAATTTAAGTATTCGTTCGTGACAAGCATATAACCAAGTCTATTCTCTTTTATCTTGGTTTCTTTTATTATTACTTGGTATCGTTTGATCGGGGCAAAGGAATGAAGCTGGAAGCAGAGCTAGCTAATCGGGTTGGTAGCCACTCACTTAGATTTTGGAAGGGAGAAGGAAAGAGGCGCTTCACGACTCCGTTCTTTGGAATGGAAAGTATTATACAGAGCAGGAGGAAGCTTCGTTCACCTGCACACGAACAGCTCGATTAATACTTCTTCCTCTCTTTCCTTTCTCGGAATGGAAGTGCAAGTCAATGAACGAAAACAATGAAAACCATCGAAACCGTTCAAGGAAAACAAGCAAATCCCAAAACCAACTCAAAGCACGAAAGCAACAAGCGACATCGAAAACCGAGGCAATAAAAGATAGCAGCGGAGGGGTCCCTCCTGACTCTGCCGCTAAGCCGATCCCGGGGGCGCAGTCCACTGAATATGGGAATCGATTCAGAAGAAACAAATCCATAACGAGGACGAGTTCTTAATTCAATCTATCCCGATCGAACGATACCGTCTTGTGTTTCTTAGCCGCGCTCTCCGCATCGGGAGAACGGGGCGCTACATCCTACCCAACTAATTGGAAGTTTCGTCCCGAAACTTAGGGTAGAACTTACCGTTAGGGATTATTTTGTTCAGGACGACGACCATGAAGGTTCGGACAGGAGGAAATAGCATGGGCTGGATCGCCACAAGCGAGGCATAATCCAAGTCTTTTACGGCAGTACTTCTTAAGGTGCCCTTTTCTTTTACAGAAGTGACAAGTTTTGTTCCAATCCCCGTCCTGCTGACCAACGTTATTTGGGCGCTTTGTAGCGGTATTTCCTCCCTCGTTGCTTTGGCGTTTGTGACTGGATGTATGCACAGCGCCGGCAGCAACATGAGGATAGAGTGGTTCGAGCGACAGGGCGTGATTCATGACTTCACGCATGGTTCCATACTGATTATTGGCCACGTGCGAATGGATGGCAGGACGGAGTCTACCTTCAAACCTTCTAGCTCGACTCGCTGCATCAGGTAAATAGGCCCTAGCGAATTTGGAGAGTCGGTTGAATTCGGCGGAGTACTCTTTAACTGTCATCCTGCCTTGCCTTAGCTGCACGAAGTCATTTTCCATTTTACGTTGTACTGGAGGCGGTATAAACTCCTCTTCGAACGCGGCACGAAAGGTCGTCCACGAGATCGCCTCCTCTCCGTGATCAAATTGGAGAGATCGTCGATGCACGTCCCACCAATCGTGTGCGTTGAGGCGGAGCCGTAGTTGCGCGCAGGAGACGCGCTTATCTTCGGGGACCTCTAGCAGAGTGAAGTGATCTTCAATCTCGTCTAGCCAATCTAGAGCTACCACTGCGTCCTCAGTCCCGTTGAATGGGGTGTTGCAAACTTTCTTGAAATGGCCCAAGTTGAAGGCAGTCACGTCCCTCGGCCTTGGGATTTGAGGCGTCTCCACTTCAAGCACGGGCTGTTCCACCGAGTCGTTGCTGTTGCGGCGGAATGGTTGGCAGCCAAAGTCTGAACGATCTGTTGCAGGGCATCTACCTGCTTTTGTTGGACTGAGAATCGGGTCTCTAGATTACTCTCGAGCTTGGCTTGGCGAGCATCGTCTCGTTGTCGTTGCGATTCTAACATTTGCATTACCCGCTCAAGCGGGTCGACTTGAGACATGCCTCTTTGGCTTCGAGAGCTTCCCGAATTGCCCGAACTGCTCTCTTGTGTTTCGATCGGTGGCTGCGCTGCAGATTGTGCTGGATCCATTCCTTCAAAAGAAGGTAAATTACATTAGGATCATAATGTATTATGGACTTATTGCATGAACGTATCTCATTTTGGCCTAGCGAGTTCAAGAGTTCGCACAGGAATTTGATCGTTAAAGGAACTTTTCCAGCACGAAGTCTAAGGAACTTTGAATCTGTGCTCTGATACCACTATGTCACGCCCCGAGGCGTCCCCCGAGTCGTGACCGCCGTGCGGGCCTGGAGTTGCGCCCGCACAAGGCTATAATGATTTACATAGCAAACACATATTCAGAGTACGCAGATAAATTGAAACACAGATTTGAAACATAGAAAAGTTCTCTTTATTGATAATGAACATCTATTACAAACTCCTGAACGAGTAAGCTAATATGCCGAACGGCTTACAAAAGGGTTGACTCAAAATGAGATAGCAGTCCTGTACATTACATCCTTTTATAAACTCAAAACGATATAGACCTCCAGGCTGGAGTATCGCTTTGCCACGGAGCTGCATTTGTGTATGAAGAGTTGCAGCTTCGGACTTCAGAAGGCTTCGAGGCGCGGTGAAGATGCGCTAACAGCTTGGACTGGATCGGGTAGACGACTTCGGCTCCTCGCTCGGTTCGCCTTAGTGCGGGGAACCTGTTTCAACGAGGGTCAGCATATCGAAACATGCTGGTGAAGACGAGCTAGCCTGACTATACCAATCAACACGTTGTTTAGTGAAGCATGCATATTTTGTGGGTTACTATCTTGCCTTAGTTCATTTATAAGTAAGCAGCATATTGAATTTACTGAAATGAACGTGCCACCGTTAGGTGGATTTTTACCTGACCGTCTGAATTACCTGCACAATACTTACCTTGCCTTCCCTGCCACGGAGACACAAGTTAGTATGCAACAGGTTTAAATATACACGATGATCACTGGCGTGGTGCCATAACGGACATAGTCAAGGACAGGGATAGCATGCAACTAGAACACGACAAGCACACGATGCATTGCAAGCTATCCCCTCCAGCACACGATAACTACACACGAGTTCCGCCCGGACCGGAACGGTGCCAGTGCCCCAGCGACCGTCCGCAGAACTTACCCTTGTGCACAAGTTGTCCATGATCGAACAATACGTTACTTAAACAATCAGTTACGCCTTCGAGGCAACACGAGCACACGACATATCCATAATTGTTAAGCATTCATGCACTTCAGGCAACACGAGTATGAAATATGTATTTGCACAAGATAAGCAACATTTTATGATTATTTCCAAGCGAACAAGCATGAATTTAAGTATTCGTTCGTGACAAGCATATAACCAAGTCTATTCTCTTTTATCTTGGTTTCTTTTATTATTACTTGGTATCATTTGATCGGGGCAAAGGAATGAAGCTGGAAGCAGAGCTAGCTAATCGGGTTGGTAGCCACTCACTTAGATTTTGGAAGGGAGAAGGAAAGAGGCGCTTCACGACTCCGTTCTTTGGAATGGAAAGTATTATACAGAGCAGGAGGAAGCTTCGTTCACCTGCACACGAACAGCTCGATTAATACTTCTTCCTCTCTTTCCTTTCTCGGAATGGAAGTGCAAGTCAATGAACGAAAATAATGAAAACCATCGAAACCGTTCAAGAAAAACAAGCAAATCCCAAAACCAACTCAAAGCACGAAAGCAAC
This sequence comes from Iris macrosiphon, assembly GCA_036927795.1. Classification (NCBI taxonomy): domain Eukaryota; kingdom Viridiplantae; phylum Streptophyta; class Magnoliopsida; order Asparagales; family Iridaceae; genus Iris; species Iris macrosiphon. The sequence continues at coordinate 184,976,470 of JAYESA010000009.1, forward strand.
AAGCGACATCGAAAACCGAGGCAATAAAAGATAGCAGCGGAGGGGTCCCTCCTGACTCTGCCGCTAAGCCGATCCCGGGGGCGCAGTCCACTGAATATGGGAATCGATTCCGAAGAAACAAATCCATAACGAGGACGAGTTCTTAATTCAATCTATCCCGATCGAACGATACCGTCTTGTGTTTCTTAGCCGCGCTCTCCGCATCAGGAGAACGGGGCGCTACAACTGGTTTTCGACACACTTGGGGATTGGAAGTTAATGATTGCAGGTATGATTATTTTGTCATTAGACTTGCCTTGTATTTCTTGCTTGCCTTGATATCTCATCGTGCTTTAGTTTATGTGATTGAGTATTTCTAGCATTATTTTATGATATCCACGTCTCCTTATGGAGTTGGGTATTCACGTGAGTTGATTAGATAGTTACATGACCTAGACAGCGTTCTACCGCCGATGCTGCGGCGTAGGCTGGACTTACCCACGCACTCGTGCCCCTAAACCGGGTGCGGGTCGTGACATCATTCGCTGCATACCATTCCCGCCAGTGACTATTGTCTATTGTGGCATCACGCCAAGTGATCTCTTGTATATTTAAACCTGTTGCATACTAACTTGTGTCTTCGTGGCAGGGAAGGCATGGTAAGTATTGTGCAGGTAATTCAGACGGTCAGGTAAAATCCACCGAACGGTGGCACGTTCATTTTCAGTAAATTTTATATGCTGCTTACTTGTAAATGAACTAAAGCAAGATAGAAACCCACAAATATGCATGCTTTATTAAAACAACGTGTTGATTGGTATAGTCAGGCTAGCTCGCCTTCACCAGCATGTTTCGATATGCTGACCCTCGTTGAAACAGGTTCTCCGCACTAAGGCGAACCGAGCGAGGAGCCGAAGTCGTCTTCCCGATCCAGTCCAGCTGTTGGCGCTTCTTCACCGCGCCCTCGAAGCATTTTGGAGTCAGGAGCTTGCAACTCTTCATACACAAATGCAGCTCCGTGGCAAAGCTATCCTCCAGCCTGGAGGTCCTGATCATTTTGAGTTTATAAAGGGATGTAATGTACAGGACTGCTATCTCATTTTGAGTCATCTCTTTTGTAAGCCGTTCGGCATATTAGCTAACTCGTTCAAGAGTTTGTAATAGATGTTCATTATCAATAAAGAGAACTTTTCCATGTTTCAAATCTGTGTTTCAATTTATCTGCGTACTCTGAATATGTGCTTGCTATGCAAAATACTTTAGCCTTGTACGGGCGCAACCCCAGGCCCGCACGGCGGTCACGACTCGGGGGACGCCTCGGGGCGTGACACTAGTCGGTTAAATCGAATAGATCGTGCTTAACGGGAGTGCAAATACTTGATTGAGTGGAATAGAAATTACTTGGATTTGATTGACTCTATCGGAAGTATCCTTATGATTCATGAAACAAGAACCCTCAAGATTTTCGCAAGTAGCTTGTCCGATTTCACTATCTCTAAGTTTGGTTGAATGCATATGTTTGAGGGATGCCTTGAACGTGTGCACGATCCAAGACTCATTGATAGGTGAAACTCGAGTGCAAAGACTTCGCTATCACTAAGTTGGTGAAATGCATGTGTTTGAGGGGTACTTCGAATATGTGTACGATCCAAACTTGCGATATGCTGAACTCAAATGCTAGTGCAAGTGAATGTCCTCTTGAACAAGCATAATGACTTGTATAAGTTACCTCAGCCTTAGATTATTGTTTCAGATAACTGCAACGTATCCTACGTTAAGCAATATGTCCCGCGATAAGGCGCAAATGAGACTGACTCAGAACACGCACAACACGGTATAAGGAACGTGTAGGAGATTGTGTTCCAAATGGATTTAGTGGTACCAATACCTACGCTTGGACTAAATTCCATAATTTGATAGAACGGCTTGCCCTCAAGAAGTCTCGAGGATGAGACTTTTTCTGAGTGGTGTATGATGTAATATCCCGTTCTGCTCAAGCGGACTGCCAATTCAAACGACAAAAGTGTAATGTCCCGACCCACTTTGCTCAGGCGAGAATACTCGTTTGAAGCAAAGGATATTCAGACTTGTCCCTTCAGGAGCATCGGCTTAGGCATTTAGAGGCTCGCTCAGAGTATCGCTCGACCGAGGCAAATCATCGCTAAGGTGCGTGGCTACGGTGAACTTGTCTTTGCTTAGCCAACACACTTAAAATATGGAATGATACATGCTAGTCGCTAGGTGAATCATCCCCTGCATGCTAATAAGAATATAATGCACATAGCTAACGGAATAATCCCAACTTATATTGCTTGTGCTAGAACATGGAAATAAAATATTGCTTATATCCAGACCCTTTATATGCTGCCTTTGCCTTGTGCAACCTGACCCTGCTATGCTTCGTGTAGAATGATGTATATATCTTCTGTAGTGCACTATTCACTTGTTTACACTGTACGACCCTAGATCATGTTGCTCGGTAAGTCCCTTAATGAACTCACTCCTCGACTTACCATCGGGCCCGAGCCAACGTGAATGTTTAAGTTTTCTTATGAATGCATGCTTGCCTGCTTATATGTTAACTTGGGCTCGCTGCCTTGTTTCAATGCATGCCACAATCGAGCAAACACTACCTTGTATTGCATTCATCTAAGTTCTTCGGAAGACAACCTAATAATCGTTTCGTGCAAGTATGCACCTGAAAGTATCCGGGACCGTTAGGTCGCTAAGGAAGTTCCCGAACTAGGGGATTTGCACCATGAATCAATGAATCCAAGAATCACAGCTCGTGGAGCAAACTACTGAATCAACTGGCCAGGCAATCAATATACTATTATGAATAATCATGCCTCGATACTTGTATATGATATATCCTACCCTGAACTTGATCCTGTGCCTAGCCAGACCTGAAAGATTAGAGACCTGCATGTCGCGGACAACTTGAAAAAGGTGATCTTCAGATCTCAAGTTCCACGGACGGTCACCAGGGCACCAGGGTCGATCCGATCCGGATGGAACTCTCATGTTTAGTCACCCATGTGCAAAGACGGAATGACATGAAGTGTATCATGTTCTCTCGCTGTATACCATTCTCGTTAGAGACTAAAATTGGTCCTTTATGGCTATGCCAGTGACAATTGTTCATATAGATAAGTCATCCTCGCTTAGCGGCTATCCGCGTGCAAGTTATTGCATCGCATCGAGAATAACTGAACTTCTGAACGATCATGATATAACAACACTTGTGCATAAATAGCACTTGATTATCGTATGCAATACCCCTGATATTTCCTGTAACTCGTGCACCCGTAGCGTAATCTCGCTCACAACACAGTGTTTGCATATGCTATGCCCCTGAATGTTTATACATGCTCGTGCTTAAATTAACATTGGTTTGCCTTGGACAGGAAAGGACAAATGGTAAGTTAGCAAGTCTCGCCGTATTTCCTCTTATATCGTACTGCCACACGAAATTAGGCTTTTCATATATGCCATAAAATTGATCCTAAGGCAATACTAGCAAGACAACATAATAGATGGTGCACGAAACCTATATTACGTGTTTGGATTTGTCGAGCGAGCGAGTAGCCTCCCCACCAGTACATTCATGTACTGATAACCCACCAGATTGCTTGCAGGGTGCGGGAGAACCTCGTTCAGTAAGGATGCCTCCTTCGTGTGTGCTAAGGCATGGAGTTCAACTCTGGGGCCTTGGAGCGTGGCGTCCGAAACTGAAGCACATATAAGAGACATAATGTTGGAACATCATCTGAACATCTCCTATATCATTCCACAAATGTAGCCACTTGGCACGCTTTTATGTTTCAGAGAGAGAGTGCCCGAGCGACTTGTAATCTCGGCTATACGCCGCATATAACACTTATTTCAATATGAATAAAAAGAGATTACTTTACTTCTATACTTGTGTTATGCTTTCGCTATTGTCGACTCAGTGAACTTGTTACCATTCGCTTATGCGTTCATACATTCTGCTGCACTCGGACAATCTGTGCGACTCTGTGGCTTAGATCTCTTACCGCCAGCCAATGAACCACGGCCTTGCACGGGCGTTGTTCACGCTCGTGCGACATCATGCCCAAATGGGTCAAAGCGATCGTCCTGCGGGAGCCCTGGCGCGGTGATTCTCACCTAGCTTAACTCACTGGCACTTGCTACCTATGATACTATATAAAATACTGCTAAGATACTACCTCCTTGTTCTATTTCAATCACCAAAATTTCTCAATCATCCTTTTGTAAGAAATACTTGTATACCTTTTTAATCATGTGTTTTATTAGCACACCCTCGTCCAACTTTAATACTCCCAATAGGATATCTTACTTAAATCTTGTTACTGTCTACACAAGGCACCAGCTCTCATATGTATTTTTAGATGACATTCTCATACCAAGTTACTCGTGTCTCTCCTCTATATTATTATATTAGTCACTAAAATTCTTGCCTAAACTTTCATAATACTTGAGGTACTCTGTCTCTTGTTACTAGGGTATCTCTTTCTATCTGATACTTGGTGCAACTCATCCTCTAACATTTGTTAATCATCTTAAGGTTCTTATCTGTACATTAGTATCACAATACATACACAATTACCTTCTAGCTATTATAACACTATGACATCTCACTGGTATCCCTATACCCCTCGGACTATTCTCTGATACATACGACCTCTATACTCAAAATTGGCAAGGTACTATACCTACTAAACTTACTTCTATATATATATATATATATATATATATATATATATATATTGTCTCCCTCCTCTACTGCTTGGATCACTTGTACTATTACTCCCAAATATTTTTTTTTATCCTTATTAGCTGATACACCAATCCAATGTCATTACACAAAGTACTTACTGTTACTAGCACATTACTCAACTAATCCCTGATATAAAAATACTAGCACTCTTGATATAGTAACACTAGCTTCCTAACTACACAACATATGTTCTTAAGGTTCTAGGACACTAGCTTCATCATTAGATCACCTTATCACATTCACTAAAACTCATGATCGCTTGTATCCAATGCACTAGTTATTAACTTCTATAATACACATGTTTTACTTCACTCTCAAAGGCCGACATATGGTTCCATATCTCTATTGATGTATATGTATTTCTTCTCAAACATTTTACAGACGGATACACAAATCAGTGATACATATCTTCCATGACCAATCTTGATATTTTTTAACCCATGACATAATATTAACACTCAAGCTTCCACTTTCTGATACTCATGAACTCACACTGACACTCATCATCTACTGTGCATCATGTACATAATTTCTAGACACTCTTCCACCTATTGCTTCCAACACATCACTAGCCTCAATATCAGGTGATATACCCATCACTAGTCATATACTGGTACACTCCTATCTACTCACATCAACCTATATCATAAGTCCTACTACTTTAACACAATGTATTCTGATTTTCTTACACTCTCCTATACACTTATGGGTACCATTCTACTATGGCATACTCACTAATACCCTTTATGCATATACATTTCTTTACTCTTGACACACCTAAGTATCAACCACCCAATTGAATATCATGCTCTATTAATTTCTAACGCAATTTTCTTGATACTTCATTGTTACATGGCTCACCCAACTACATGAATTTATGACTATCCAGAACTGGTATGCTGACTCTGATACTAACTCCTAGAACCACCACTGATACTCTCTACTCCCCCTTCTACCTATAGTACCAATACTAACTATAATGACACCTATCATAGAACTATTACTACAAGGTACTACGCTATGGGTTATCTTTAGATTTATGTCTATTGCTCACCTGCCCAACCAATAACCACTTACAGACTCATAAGCCACACTCCCAACAGTCAATACTGATACTCAAGACAAAGACATAATTGTAATTCACCAATTATCACACTAACAAGGACTCTAATGGAATGAAGCTCTATAAGAAATTGGACTCAAGAACTGAAGGTATCTCTACTGCTAAGCTAAGGAACAATGGAACAAAGTTCTGAAATAACAGAAATGAATAAGTATTGAGATGATACTTTACGAACCAATTTAAGATACAACCTGATAATCATACACGTCTGTCCGAAATTATGACACTCAGAATCCTCGCCACGCCAGTAAGCATAGCTGCGATAAACGATAGATTCCATAACTAGGGTATGCAACTCTATAATCATGTCATCTACAATCCTCACCACGCCAACCGGTATGGCTGCGAGAAACTCTAAATTTTATAACTAAGATACGTACATCCGAAGTCAGGTCCCTACGTTTCTGCTAAGCCAACTAATATGGCTGCGATAAACTCTAGGCTCCATAACCAAAGTAGACGTTTCACCTTTCTCACTGTCCTCATCAATATATGTCATCAGATGATACCGTAACTAAGTCCGTAAAATTTCTCTCTATATGGAATCAAACTCAATAACGAACACAAGAATTAAATCAACTGATCACCAAGAATCAAATTAAACAATCGATCACCAAGAATCAAATTAAACAACAATAAGTAAGAGTGAACGGAAACAAGGAAAAAGATTTGAATTAGAGTTTATAATAAGATTCTCAAGGGTCGTCCCAGAAATCTCTTAAAATTTATGATTGAGTATCCTCTCTCATCCTAGTGTCCTATATCCTATCGCAGGCACGTAGTAGTACAACTAAGTCGTCGTACTACCACGATATCGCATAACTTGCGAAGCCTGACCTGCATGGGCCACCACTAAAAATGTGTCACGACCCGCACCCGATATAGGGATGCAAGTCGGAAACAACGCCCAGCCTACGCCGCAGCATCGGTGGTAGAACGCTGTCTTGGTTGACTATACTATCTAAATATCCCACAATAATATAAATCTACCAATAATATCTCACACAAAACTCAATCACAATTCTAGAAGCACGAGAAGATATCAAGGAAGTCTAACATAACTATCCATCCAATATATATAATAGAAATAATAATCAATCTCATACTATATGCCAGAAACAAATCCGGTACCAAAATACTAAAGAACTAACTATAAAAACTAGTGATCCGGATAAACCTCCCGGCAATCACTCCAGAACTAGTGGGTCCAAGTCTGCACCATCTATAAATCGAAGTCCATAGTATGTCGGACACCAATCTCTCGGATCCTCTGAAAAATATTTTTCAGTCAGGAATGGAGCGAAGTACATCTCTAACAGCAGTTCTAATCAATGATACAAACTATGTAGCAGTAAATAGATGTGAATATACAAGATGTCATATATATATACAAGAGATACACAATAAAGGAAATACTGGAAATAAATACAAGAATGAGCAATATGGAATGAACAAGAAATACTAATGACTAAGTGTGTGAGTACTAGCTTTAACATATGATCGGCTTGGAAACATGATACAAGATACAAGATTTATGGCCTGGCTAATCATATGTGCGGTGTATGATTAACACTACACAAGATACAAGATGGGTATGATCACATATCTACACTACATACTTCCCAATCCCAACTGGTATAATAGATCCAACCATGGTATGCTATGGCACGAGATTTCCCAAGAAGATAGCGACTCTTCCCGAGAATCAGTGTTTGTACATGTACAAGATAATCAATGAAATAAGGCTTACACAAGATACATCATATACCAAGGAATAACATCGCATGACGAGATCCGGATATACCAATCTGTGTAACCATCATGTCAAGAAATATGGATATCTACACTAGATACAATGAACATAGAGGATATCATAAATAAGAAACTATCAGAGAATGTACTCGCCTGTGGTCCAGAGCAATGAATGTCAAACTATGTCCGAACTGATGTCACACAGACCTATATATGGAATATTGCATTAATACAAGGTTCTAGAAAAAAAATAAGTTAAACTAGTCAACTTCTAGGTCAACAACCCAAATCTAAGTCAAAAAGTCAAACTAGGTCAACTCTAAGTCAAACTGGTCAAACTATGGTCAACTATGGTCTACTAACTATTTCTAGGTTGCATAAGTCTAACACAAGGATATTGGATTCAAATATTAAAGTCTAGGTCACAAAAACTATATCTTAGGATACTAGGATACCGTATCTCAGGATACGCAAACAATAGATAATATCAAATATTTATAATAAAGTAATATTAAATATATAAATCCTAGTTACAATTTTTAAATAATTATCTTGGTTTTGAACCAACTTGGTATCACAAAACTAAACCAATATTGATACCCAAACCCAATACCTTGGTTATCCTCAATATTTTACCTTGGTGTCTCAAGGTAAATTCAAAACCTTATTTATACTAACTACCCAACAATAATTATAAACTACCATGCATTTAATATTTATACAATACTATATACCTTATTTTAGTCACCTTAGTGTCAATCCATAATTAGTTTACATCTATCATATTACTATGACAATACCTATTACTCATACCTTGGTATATCTCAAGGTAATCCAAAATGCTAACATATAACTAATACATATATATAAACCCAACTAATACTAAATATAACTAATATTATATTGTATGTATATCTATTCATAGGAACTAACTATAATATAATATTTCTAACTACTATATATATATCACTACATATATCTAACAAACTACTAACCATAACATATCAAATACCTTAACTACTCAAACTAATGACTAATATATATATATATATATATATATATATATATATATATATATATATATATATATATATATATATATGCACTAGTATCTCTAGTTAAGTATTATATATATAGATAGGAGTACATGTATATATGTATTAGTAGTTAGTGATTAGTTAGTAGTTGTATTAGATTGATATATATATATATATATATATACAATATATACATATATATACACAATACATATATAAATACACTACTACATTTAAAAGCTAATACATATGTAGAGAAATAGCTACATAAATATAATATAACTAGATACATAGATCTAAGACACAATATAACATAAATATATATACACAATAATATATATATATATATATATATATATATATATATATATATATATATATATATATATATATATATATATATATATATATATATATATATATATATGTATATATAATTATACTTTTCCATGAAATAAGAACACAAGAGAATTAGATCTACAATTAAATTGCACACACATGGAACGTATCATCCTGTATCCCACTAGATCTAGGATACGCATGCGACACGAGTCCCCCACACATCCAAACGTACCGCGAAGGACACGAACAAGTTATATATATTAATTATGAATAATATGAAGAGTCAAACACAAATCTACGTGTCCGTGTCAAAATATAACATGCTCAAAGTCCCGTGTCGGAGGAAAAACTCCCAAATCAACACGTATCACCAAATTATTGGGATACGACCTACACGTACCCAATTATGGACACGACACTAGTCCCAAACACACAAATATATACCAAATTGATCTATAGGACCAATTGACACACACAACAAATATCAATCTCAAAATTCCCCCAAAATTGACACAATAAGCACCATAACTTTCTCAATAGGCCTCCTATGAACTTAAAACCAAATCCTATGGGTAGTCTATGCATATGGATTGATTTCTTATGGTTAATTCTCATATTTAAAACCTAAATTAAGGGGGAGAAAAACTGAATTGTACCTATTGGGAGATGTATTTTCAATAAAATCTTCAAAATTGGTAAAATGAGCATTCAACTTGTAGATCCTTGCTCCTCTTTGTAGATCCATGCTTTCTCTTTGTAGACCCATGATCTATTAGCCTCCAATGATTATTTGGAAAGGAATTGGGTGAAAAATTGGTAGAAATTTGATAGAATTTGGTTGAGGGAAATTCTAGATCTAGATTTAGAATAAAAAAATAAATAGAGAGAAAGTTTTCATCCCCTTTATACATGCCTCACTTGCCCCCTCCCTCAAGCTACTATGTAAAGTCTAAAATATTTCTTGGGGCCTCTCATGAAGAAATTAATTAAGGAGGAAAGATTCTAGTCTAATGGGTTTAACATAATTAATCATCCTCCTAATAATTGGGCTTCTTAATTGTTGGGCCCAATTCTAACTAGAATTAAATGTTGGTCCATGAGTCCATGAGTCTCAACTAAACTAGTTAGGTCCACTAACACAAGTCCAAAAATAAATCTAACATGCTAACAATAATTAAATAATATAATAAATAAATATTTAACATGCACAATATTTAATTAATTACTAAAAGACTAAAATATCCTTTCCTAAAAAATGTGGTAGTGACACAACTAGCAGGCTTTTTCTACTTAAGAGAGACCATACCCCTCCAGGTGAACTACATACGTGCACACAAGCTCATGAGAGAGAGAGAGAAGAGAAGAGAGCATCCCTCATTCACTCTTCGGACCGTCAACGGAGTAAAAGAGTCATTGCAGTACTCGATCTCCATCGTCACACTACCCAGATAAAAAATATTGTACTTAGATTGTCTGTCTAGGGTTTCTTTGTACTATTTTTGTTGGTTATTAAAAGAAGATTTTCCAAACCTACATTAATGGTGAACATAAACATATGATATCAACTTTCCTTTCTGCATAAGCACACATCTCATGCCAATTCCTAATGCATCATTATAAATCTGAAATCCCTTTGTTCCTTTCGAAAGTGAAAAAATTAGGGCCGAAATGAGTCACTGCTTTCACTCCCTAGTTTTGCAGTCGTCCATCCATTTGTATGTGACTCCCTTCAGCGTGAGATGAATCATTGGTTCCCTAATTTTTGAAAAGTCTTTTACAAATCTTAGATAGTATCCCGCCAAGCCAAGAAAATTTTGAATCTCGTTAGTCGATGTGGGTTTCTTATAATCCACTATTGCTTCAATTTTCTTTAGGCCCACGACGACGTCTTCTGTTGAGATAACATGTCCAAAGAATGATATGCTACTCATTCAAAATTTGCACTTGCTCAGTTTAGAATATAATTGATGTTCTCGTAGGGTCTAAAGCACTGACCGCAAATATTTGTATGCTCTTCCTTGCTGATAGAATAAATCTAGATATCATGGATAAACACGACCACAAAATTATCTAGGAATGGTCTGAAGACTTTGTTCATCATATCCATGAAGGTAGCTGGGTTACGCGTCAAACCAAATGGCATGACCAGAAACTCACATTGTCCATATCATATGCGAAACGCCAACTTTGATATGACCTCCGGCTTGAACTTCAGTTGGTGATAGTCTGAACAAAGATTTATTTTTGAAAACATAATTTCTCCTTGTAATTGATCAAATAAATCGTCGATCCTTGGCAAAGGATATCGATTCTGAATAGTAACTTTGTTCAGCTCCCGATAGTCAATGCATAGCCGCATTGATCCATATTTCTTCTTTCCGAACAACACTGGAGCTCCCCACGGAGAAACAATGGGGCAAATATATCCTTGATTCAATAATTATCGTACTTGTACTTTGAGTTCCTTTAGTTTCGTAGGTGACATTATGTATGGAGTATTTGATATAGAGCGAGTGTATGGAAAAGTATCAATGTTAATTTCTATCTCTTGATCAGTATATAACAAAACTTTCTATCATTAAAGACTTCCTATAATTAAGTCGTTGGATTAATGATTACCTATAATTAACTCGTCCAACACTACTTTATATAATTAAGCCGTCTAATATTGCGCATTCTAAGAGCATCTCCAACCCTATTGTGACTTTGTGGGTCATTTCTTTAAAACTCTAGACAGTTCGAAAAACCAGACTGAAAAAGAAATCGAGTTGCCACGTGGCAGCTCGTGATTCGCCGAAAAATAATGACCTCAGCCCCCCTGCTTACGTCGGCCAAATTTTTTTTGGCCAATCCGCAGCCGCCACGTGGCCGCGGTTTCTTTTTCGGGCTGAGGTACGATCTTTGTAGAGCTGCTTTGCTGTTCTTTAAAATGGAGTCTAAGAACATTTCCAATCCTATTGTGCTACATAGGAATTACAATACATAAAATTCATTGCAAGACAATAGGCGGCCAAGGTTTCTTTTTCGGGCTGAGGTACGATCTTTGTAGAGCTGCTTTGATGTTCTTTAAAATGGAGTCTAAGAACATTTCCAATCCTATTGTGCTACATAGGAATTACAATACAAAAAACACATTGCAAGACAATAGGCGGCCGAGGTTTCTTTTTCGGGCTGAGATACGATCTTTGTAGAGCTGCTTTGCTGTTCTTTAAAATGGAGTCTCTTAAACATTTCCAATCCTATTGTGCTACATAGAAATTACAATACAAAAAATACATTGCAAGACAATAGCGTTGGAGATGGGCTAAGCCTTGTGAGAAAACGCCCATCGTCTGATTGTAATACAAAATACGTCTAAATCATAAATATATCTTGGGCATGAAAATATGGGCTCCAATTTGACGCAGGCTTGTGGTGGCCCACATTCGGTGAATACGTGAAACACGAAACTTATGTCATTCTTAACGATTTTTTTAAGTACACAATTTCTCATTAGTCTCAACCTAATTCATACTTGGCCAGCTGTATTATATCTTAGTGTACCACTAATTTTCTAAACAAACCAAATGTGCATACCACGTGCAAATATTAAAATCTCTACTTCAATAACAATGGTAATATATATATATATATATATTATTAATTTTTATTTTTATTTTTTTTGAAAGAGGTGGGTTGAGAATGTGTCCATGCATGTCGGACCTCGGTATTAATATTTTGTTCAAAGCATCTTCATAAGCTTTTTATTGAAAAGTGTGTCACAAATTAATCCATTACTGACAAGGCCAAATGTGAAAATGGATAATATTGTTGGCACTTGGTAACAACACTCCGTCCCATACTTCAATTTTTTTTAGAAATTGTATAAATTAATAGTTTTGGAGTATCATTTTTATATTAACATACAATAATACATTTCAAATAACACACTAAATTTATATTTTAAATTAATCTCTCTTTTTCTCTTTGTTTTTTTCTTTTTTTTAATTAATACTTTTTCCTTCCCTTTTTTTTTTTTTGGATCCAGTTTGATTACTATTTACTTACTAGGACAAACTTAAAATTTGAAGTATCTTTTTACTTGCTAGTATTTTTCAAGTGTGAAAAAAAGTCCACTGCACTGCTAAATGTTATAAATTTTGACTAAAATAAAAATTATAGTATTTGAAATCACTCCCACAGTGGATGCTCTAATCAAGAATACTAAAGAACTTCGAAAACTAATGTAAGAGTATCTCTGACCCTACTGTGACTTTGGAAAAAAGTTTTTGCCATATATGAATGACAAATTTAAAAAAATTTCTCCAATGCAATTGTTAAGTAAATTATAAAGTTTATGTGACAAAAATTATAGAAGATATTGTAAAATTGTATGTCTAGTTATAGACAATGTATCTGACAATATCTTCACGTCCATGTCATCAATTAAGAATGGAAAAATATTTAGAAAAAAAAACAAGAAGATAAGTCGTCATAGAAGTAAAAAATAAATAAATATCTCAACATTTTTGCAATGAATTTTTTTTCCTACCTTATTGTCTTTGTGAATATAGTATTACCACCTAAAAAAGATATTGTCTTATGCTTTCTGCCACATATGAATCACAACATATTACAAAACAATGGAGTTGGAGATGCGCTAATGATGAGTGAGTTAGTTTTTTTTTTTTTTTTTTCAAAGAAATTGAGAGGATGAAATATGTCTATGGACTTGCCCCGTTTCAAACCAAAAAATGAAGAAAATTTTTTAGGACTAAAATGTAGATAACAAAATTTTTGTCCCAATATCCTAAAAATTTGAATTATTTGGGCTCCAAATTCAATCCTCCTCACCACCCCTAAAGAAAAAAAGTTATATGGAACAAAAAATTGATAATTTTGTTATGGGACTGATTATAGTCTCCTTTTTTTTTTTTTTTTTTGGCTTATCTAAGTTTCTTAAGTTCTAACCAGTGGAACAATTCTTACATGAGACTAAGTAAATTCACGTGCAACAAAATAATATTTCTTTTAATATAATTGTAAAATAGTTAAATATATTTAAATTAAAATTTGTTATATATATATATATATATATTAATTATGATTTGTTATAGATTTAATCATATTATAATTATAATTTGTTATGGATATATCTCTACTCTTTATAATTTTTTTTAAAAATGTTAGCCGTATAAGCAGTATGTGTATCCTTGAGTAATTAAAAAATTTAAAAAATAAACAAAATTTAACTAATTATTTAACTACGTAATATTATATAACTATAGTCAAACATTTCTTCTAATTCATGTGGTTAAGTTGGTAGACATTTTTTTTTTGTTCGCTAGATTTGATTTTTATGACGTTATTTATAACAAATATAATTTTGGTTAACAATTTTTTGATGTAATTTTTTTTTTTAATAAATAGTTGAGGACTTATAAACGATTTAAACGGATCAATTTGTAATCGTTTTTAAGCCTCATTATAAAAAGTAGATATGAGCTTCTCAACTACTACTATTAGGAAGTTGCTACCTTAAGATATTTTTTGTAGTATTCAACCATGTCACTGTTAACAAAAAACAAAAAACGATCAAATTGTTTTTTCTTCCATGTTCATATTTCTCACTTAACTCATTGCTAATCCTACCCTCAACTTTGGTGGCCATCAATGCTTTTGCACCAACATGCTGTGTCATTGTTGTGGATAGGAAGTGACGATGATGGGTGGAGGAGAACTACGAGCAGGAGCAGGAGCAGGAGCAGGAGCAAAGGGCAAGGAGGTACTGATGGTAGGTTCAATTAAGGTCTAATCTGATTTGCGAAATCATGAGATTGAAAAAAATAAGTTATATATTTTCTATATTTAGATATCAAAAGAATGGAGGTGAAAAATAAAATAATTTCCAATAAAAAAAAGAAAAAAATAATTTCCTCCACCCATCTAAGAATTAAAATTATGTTTTATGGAATATAATTATTGATGTACTTATGCAAACTTTTATAATCTTATGGTCGGACGGATATACAAACTTGTGAAAGTTTATATTTGTAATATGCAAAAACTTTACAAGCGAGTGTTTTATTGCAAATGAGCAAAATAAACATAATAAAAGGGTATACTTTTTAGATTAGAATTAATTTATGCCTAAATTACAGTTTGATACTCTGAACTATTCAAAAAATTTAATTTGATATTATAAATTTTGATAGAAGACAACTTGATACCTCAACTATAATTTTATAACTTAATATCCTAACGGTATTAATAGAAAACTTTCTCTCTCTCTCTCTCTCACGGTGATGGCAACACGTCGCAGCAATAGTGGTAGCACGCAACAACAACATCAGGCCGTGCAGACCCCACCAGAGGTGGGGGGAGGGGGTTGGGGGGTTGGGGGCAGGGGGTTCGAGGGCGAGAGGGGGGAGGATGCAGGATAATGCATCTAGTGAGGGAGAAGGGAAGGGAGGAAGACTACAGAGGTGGTAAGGAATAATATTTTAGTAATATTTTTAACGAAAAAAGTTAATCATGAATTTTTTTAATAGTTGATAGTATAGAGTTATTTCTTATCAAAATTTACAATATCAAGTTGAAAATCTTTAATAGTTGAGGGTATAAATTATAGTTTTGTCTTAATTTATTCTGTTGTTGTCATGTTGAAATATATACTACTATATAATGTCAAAAGTTGGCTTCACCGTGAAATTTTTTCTTCTTCTAAATATATCCTTGCATATATTAACTAATTAAAAGTATTCATTAAAGTTAATAACGAGAACTAGATAATTACAAAACTTGTCGTTTGATCTTCATGTATAGTCTTAGGTATTAGATAATATATATATATATATATATATAAATATATAATAACATAATAATAAATTTAAAATAGTTAAGAGTTTGTCTTTTAGACTTCTTATGTAGTCTTTAATAAAATATTAGAATAATTATAGCGATAGCTTTTAGTCTTTCTAATAATTATTTATAAAATACATACCACGGACGTGGATATATACTATTAGTTTATAAGGAGGATATGCTTACACGGTTACACCTCCAGCTGGTAAATGTGACCGGATCTTTTGTGAACCCACAAGGATCCTACCGGATCAGCTTCCGGCTAATTTTATCCAAATCATGTCCCTACTCTTTGACATGTGTCCCACCGATAAAAATTAGAAAAAAAACACTCACATATCATAGAGGAGAGGAGGGACACGATTTGGACAGAAATAGCCGGACAGCTGATCTGCACAAGGATGGTCTTAAAGTCTCTGACCAGTCAGTGTCTGCCTTCACCTAGAAAAGTTAATTATTGAATAATAATAATTTTTTTTTTCAGATCTCCTCTTTATTCAGTTCTTGGTTTCATCTCCTCCTCCTCCTCCTCCATGGGACGTCTCCAATTATAAGTCAGATCTACCACAGCTGCAGCAGCAAAAGTTTAATCAAGTCCCTTCTTTCTCGCTGTAAGTTCGATCTTCATCTTTTCTTCTTTCTTCAACCTCTATCTATATATTGGCTACTTTGAACATCGATATATACATATTTCTTAGAGCTCTATATTGCATGATTGTATGTCTCGATTTATCATATATATATATATATATATATATATATAGGTATATCATGGCTGTGTTCTTTAGATGTTATTCAAATGGCATGCACAGGGCCGGCCCGGAGGATTGGGTTGTCCTAGCCGGAGCTAACCTTTGCCCTTGGCTCTAGAAGAAAATATTAAAAAAATTGATGGCGAGTGGGGTTGGCAGCAGCGTCAAGTCTCCGGTTATGACGACGTAGTGGAGCTCGGATTCCGAGTTCCTCTTCTTGAGCTACGTGAGGCCTTTTCCAGTGGAAACTAAAAATATGGACACGGTGGATTGCTAGTTCGACTGGCAGAGAAGAGTTGAGGTTGACCGCGAAGGCTCTATTGGCGGAGAGATGGGAACTTAGGAGTCTGGGGGATTGTCCTGACCAGGGGAGTTGTCCAAGCCGGATGGCTTGTACGGCTTCCCAGGGCAGCCCTGCGCCGCATGCACTTCTCCTCCTCTTCCTCCTCCCCCTCACAATACCTATACTGACGCTTGAACGAAATTTTGTGGGTCTGTATTCATTTTAGGGTTATTTAGTTTTAGGGCCTCTCGTAATAGATCAGCTTGAATGCTGGAGCAAGAAGACGCATTCAAGTTCCATTTTATGTAATGACGACGTACCATGATACTTTCTGTTTCGTCGAGCCCTGCTTTTGTCTCTGGTTTGATGGTTGTACGTGCTAAAAGTTTGGTACATTCCGTTTCGTTTTCCATCCCAGTCTTCCGCGACACTTCTGGTTTACTTATTGGAAAATGATCCAGGTGATCTGGGCGAATCCAATGAAGATTTATGGATTATGATTGGAGAGCAAAATGTATCTATCCATCTGGAATATACTCTATTGGTTCAGAATAAATGTTTAGGTGCCCATATTGTGCAGAAGAGGGTCTGGGTCTCGTTCCAACGGTGGACCTGGGATGACCATCCAAAATGGATACATAAACTCAATTTTTTGAATATTATTATATGACACACTAAAACTAAATGCAAATTTCGAATACTACGGAGACCTAAATGAAATCTAGCGGTCACTCCAAGTCAACCGTTAGGACGAGACCAAAATCCTATTCTGATCAATATGGAGGTATACGAGATCCTAAAACTAAATAGCCCTTCATTTTATACCTACCACGCACACACAATCACCTTACACTGGCGATATTTACTTTCCGCTACTTTGGGTTTTCCGATCTCTGAATTTGACTGTGATATGGTCTACCATCCTATGAAGACGGATGTTTTATACACACTCAAATGTTCCTCTCTTGCTCGATCTCCTCGTGTGTGTGGAACTATGTTCTCTGAAAACAGGTAAAGTTAGAGATGATTGAAGACAATTGTTGGACAGAGTTAGGCAGAACTTAGATCCCCTTCATGAATAGTGAAATTCCAGTTAGGGTAGCCCCGTATCTTATCAAATGTAGAAGATGAGATATTGGGAATAAGGCGTGTAAACTATTCCCCAAGAATCACGCTCAACACCACGAGACCTTCGACACTGGTGGATGGGTCTTGTGCATAATGTCACGCCCCGATCCCGAAAGGGTCAATCGTCCTCGCTGGATCCTTCACGGAACCGATTCGTCCTCGCTTGGGGCGTGATGCCGTACGAGCCTGGAGTTGCGCTCGTACAAGGCAAGAACTTGCAGTTATAGGAACCCATTTGAAACACAATTTATAAAACACATTCACAGAGATTTGAACACAAGTGCAGGAAGAAATATGCTTTTTCATTGATAATTCAGAGTAATTTACATAGAGTTTACATTGATGCGCCTCTCGGCTACTTGATTTGCATTACAAAAAGATGACTCAAAAAGCAGGGCGCGCTCCATCAGATAGTCCACGTCGTTCATACATTACGTCCTTGTATAGGTTGAAACCTCCAAAATGATCCGACTCCAACTATACTTCAAAATAGAGGTGCTCCTAACGCCTCCTCGTCTATCCACTAGCGTTGCACCGTCTGAGTGCATGAAATAGTTGCCCACAACGTGGGTCAGTACTCAACTTGTACTGGTGAGCGGGATGAACCCACTCGACTAAATCGACACTAGCTTATTAGGGGCGAGCTGCATTAAGATGACTTCTATAAAGAGGCAAGTGAATTCAATTCATATCAGTTGCATGTTTTGATAGGAATGAAAATAATATCGAATCCAACCAGTGCATCGATTGCTTACTCAACCGATGCACGCCTTCCCTGCAACGAAACACAAGTATACTTACCATCTGCACAAGACAATAAATTAGCATGTGTTATAGTTTATGCGGTCATTGGTGTGATCGACACCTTAGGGACATATTCAAGCATTAGCGGCGCGCCCTATCAGCCCGGGTAGCAAGCCCTGCTGGAGGTCCCGCAATGCATCGTGACGAGCACGAATCAAATATTTTTCTCCGGATCGATACGGTTCCAGTGCCCCGGAAAGCCGTTTCGAGGAAATGCCAAACCTTGTGCACAAGTTGTCCCAGACCATGCAAATGCATGAACAATTCATATATCATACAATGCATCGAATTAAACAAAAGAAGTTAAGCAGCAATATATATCT
Source organism: Iris macrosiphon (assembly GCA_036927795.1). Lineage (NCBI taxonomy): Eukaryota > Viridiplantae > Streptophyta > Magnoliopsida > Asparagales > Iridaceae > Iris > Iris macrosiphon. The sequence goes on from JAYESA010000009.1 coordinate 184,995,619, forward strand.
CATGCAACAGTTCATATTTTCTCAACACGGTGTTCCGATTTTGATATCCCATAGGTCCAAACTCCGTCCGAGGCACTAGGCCGCCACCAACAACCAATTCCCTTTATAAACAACTCAAATTATAAGGTGTGCAAGCATATAGTAAATTTAGTCTACAAATCCCATGTTCCTTTCTTAGTGGTTGGCATGCATTGTGGCAAGGATTTCCTAGGCGTCCAACCGGGCATCATCGAGTGAACGTTTGAAACATTAAAGATGTTGGCGTGAAGAAGTAGGAAAGAAGGGTCCAAACCACTCACTGGTTAAGGAAAAAGGTAGCTGAAACACGAATCACGCCTAGCGACGATCAAACGTCAGTTACGCGGACCTGCACAGCACGAGCACCAATTAGAATCTTGCCTATCCTTCCTTGCTGAACTCCCCAAGAATCAAAGCTCCAAACGATAAAACCAGCAGCGAAAACCAAACAAATCGAAAGCAACACCAAATCAAATCCCAAAGCGGCAATCAAGAAAACCAAGCAACCAAACACGAAAACTATTGGACTCGTTTCAATAGAGGCCTTTCCATGAGTTGGAAAGGATCATCGCATTTCGTCCGTGGCAAGAAGATGCCGAAGATCTAAACTACGACTCAGACGGACTAGCCACAAGCCCAATTACGTAGTGCACATCCCGGTCGGATCGGGATTTGAGGCACTACATAATATACCACTAAGAAAAAGTTTCGACCCGAAACTTAAGAACAAGACCGACCCGAAACTTAAGAACAAGGCCCTACCTCCGACTGAATGAACAATGAAGGATACTTCTCCTTCATCTCCGATTCCATCTCCCAGGTTGATTCCCCAGCTGAATGGTTCCGCCACAGCACGCGAACCAAGGACATTGTACGGTTGCGAAGTACTTTTTCCTTACGATCCAGGATCTGCACCGGTTCTTCTGAGTATGACAAGTCCGCGCGCAGTTCCATCTGTTCGAAGCTAACCACATGACTTGGGTCATGCACATACTTTCTCAGTTGGGAAACATGGAATACGTCATGCACTTCTGCCAAGGCGGGAGGCAGTGCAATCCGGTACGCCACAGCTGCCACTCGTTCCAGTATCTCGAAGGGGCCGACAAACCGGGGACTCAGTTTGCCCTTCACGCCGAAACGCATCACACCACGCATCGGCGTCACTTTCAAGAAGACATGATCCCCGACCATGAACTCCAAAGGTCTTCGATGTGCATCAGCATAACTTTTCTGTCGGCTCTGCGCTGTGCGGAGTCTTTCCCGAATCAAGCGAACTTTCTCAACTGCCTGCTCTACCAGCTCTGGCCCGAGTACCTGCCGCTCGCCGACTTCGTCCCAACAGATTGGAGATCGACACTTACGCCCATATAGTGCTTCGTACGGTGCCATCTGGATGCTCGATTGGTAACTGTTGTTGTAAGCAAACTCCGCCAAAGGAAGATGCGTGTCCCAACTAGTCTTTAAATCGATCGCACACAGCCGTAACATATCTTCAAGTATCTGATTTGTCCTCTCTGTCTGTCCGTCAGTCTGCGGGTGGTATGCGGTACTGAACTGTAGCTTGGTTCCCAAGGCAGCTTGTAGACTAGTCCAGAAACGAGATAAGAAACGTCCGTCACGGTCAGAAACGATTGAGGCAGGTACTCCGTGTAATCGGATAATCTCATCTATGTAAATTTGTGCTAACCGATCGACGCTCCAAGTAACTTTTATAGGCAGAAAGTGGGCTGATTTGGTCAAACGATCAACTATGACCCAAATCGCATCGTGCCCCCGCGGCGTCTTCGGAAATCCCACAATAAAATCCATAGTGATGTTCCATTTCCACTCGGGAATAGCGAGGTTCTGTAGTTCCCCGCCGGGCCTTTGATGTTCAGCTTTCACCTGTTGACAGGCCATGCACTGTGACACAAAGGTCGCCACATCCCGTTTCATACCGTGCCACCAGAAGGTCCCGCGCAAGTCCTTGTACATCTTAGTGCTCCCAGGATGCAAAGAATACTTCGCGTAGTGTGCTTCCGCCATAATTTTCCTCCGGAGTTCTGGGTCGTTAGGAACACATAGCCTCCCTTTCATCTGTAAGGCCCCATCTTCGCCTGCCACAAAGTCAGACGTCTTCCCCGCCGAGATCAGTCCGCGTACCTTTGCTAAGAACTGATCGCCCTCCTGAGCTGATTTGATTTTATCTCTTAAACCCAGTTCAAGATGGAGTGGTGCCAGCTGCACTCCTGGATGCCGAACTCGAAACTCGATGCCCATCGCCTCAAGATCTCGAAGTAAACGGTTGTCTATAGATAACGAGCCCACGTGCTTCCGACTCAGAGCATCAGCAACGACGTTTCCCTTGCCCGGTGTATACGCGATCGTTAGGTCATAGTCCTTAATCAGTTCTAGCCAACGTCGCTGCCGGAGGTTCAATTCCCGCTGGGTGAATAGGTACTTGAGGCTCTTGTGATCGGTAAAGATTTTGCAAGCAACACCATAAAGATAATGCCTCCACAACTTCAGAGCAAACACAATTGCCGCCAATTCCAAATCATGCGTCGGGTAGTTTTTCTCGTGTGGCTTCAGTTGCCTGGAGGCGTACGATATTACCTTGTCCCGTTGCATGAGCACACACCCTAAGCCGAGTCCTGAAGCGTCGCTGTATATCTGAAACTCCTCTACCCCATCTGGAAGTGCAAGAATCGGAGCTGAAACAAGACGCCGCTTAAGTTCCCGAAAGCTGGCTTCGCAGTCATCACCCCATTCGTATGCAATCCCTTTCTGAGTAAGGCGAGTCATAGGCGAGGCCAGTTTAGAGAAATCCTTCACGAACCTACGGTAGTATCCCGCTAGGCCCAGAAAGCTTCGAACTTCGCTGGCTGACGTAGGTTGTTTCCAGTCCACCACCGCCTCTATTTTCTTCGGGTCTACGGCGATGCCTTCGGCCGAGATGACATGACCAAGGAACGCCACGCTGTTCAACCAGAACTCACACTTGCTGAGCTTAGCGAACAACTTATGTTCTCGTAATGTCTGCAGCACGATCTTCAGGTGTTCCTTGTGCTCCGCCTCGTTCTTGGAATAGATTAGTATGTCGTCTATGAACACGACTACAAACTTATCCACAAACGGCCGAAATACGCGGTTCATCAGATCCATGAAAGCTGCAGGGGCGTTCGTCAAGCCGAACGACATCACGAGGAACTCATAGTGTCCGTAACGGGTTCTGAAAGCAGATTTTTGAATATCTTCTGATTTGATTTTCAACTGGTGATACCCTGACCTGAGATCAACTTTAGAGAAAACTGTAGCACCTTGCAGCTGATCAAACAAGTCATCTATTCTTGGCAATGGGTACTGATTCCGCACGGTCGCTTTATTCAGTTCTCGGTAGTCAATGCACAGCCGCATGGATCCATCTTTCTTCTTCACAAACAGCACCGGAGCGCCCCACGGAGAAACGCTTGGACGAATGTATCCTCGGTCCAACAGATCTTGTAACTGAACTTTAAGTTCCTTAAGCTCTGCTGGGGCCATGCGATAAGGTACCTTCGATATCGGTCGCGAATCCGGAAAAGTGTCAATGCTGAATTCGATCTCACGATCAGGAGGCATTCCAGGCAGCTCGTCTGGGAACACGTCGAGAAAATCTGCAATGACTTCAGCCTGAGCTGCATCTGCACATTCCCGCCGGGTGTCTCGAACAGAAGCTAAGTACCCTTCACAGCCCGAATGCAACATACGCCTAGCCGAAATTGCTGATATCACCATTGCCGTCTTCGGTGCAGCGCTGCACGAATAGTAAAAGTCTGCCTCGCCGGGTAGACGGAATACGACTCGCTTCTCCGCGCACTCGATTGTTGCATGGCAAGCACCCAACCAGTCCATTCCGAGAATAATATCGTAATCCTTGATGTCTAGTACAATGACATCTAAGGAAAGCTTTCTTCCCCCGATGCAGATATAACCATCCCTACAGATCGCATGGGCGGGCATGTCGACTCCCGAAGGGGTACTTACGCAGAGGTTCATATTTAAAGCAGTAGAAGCTAATTTATGCTTAACAGTAAAATCAGCAGATATGAAACTATGCGTAGCACCTGAATCGAATAAGACTCTAGCGGGTAATTCTCGGTAAAGTAGAGTACCTGTCACAACAGTGTCGGATATAGATGCCTCATCTCGAGTCAATGCATAGACTCGGCCCTGAGCACCCTGGCGCTGCGGATTCACTGGCACAGCATTGGCATCACTTGCTGGAGGCCCCTTGTTCTGATTCCCGTTGCCCTGATTCGGCTTGCCCTCTCGGCAGTTAAACTGTTTGTGGCCCAGACGACCACATTTAAAACATCCTTGAACCCGACATTCATTCACTTTATGCCCTGATTTGTCGTACCGGCTGCAGTTCAGTGATTGGGATTGGCCCCTATTATCAGACGTATGCGAACGCTTGTGTGCTCCAGACCCTCCCGTTTCATGAGGACGTTTATTGTTATTGGTACGGGGGGTTTGCACCTCGGCTTTTGGGAGAGGGCGCCCAAAGATCCGTTCGCTGTTCAGGGCTGCCTCGTAGCATTCCCTGTAGGTTTGACATTTTTGATTGATGACGTCCCTACGCAACTCATCATTCAAACCTTTTTGAAAGCGATAGCACCACGCCTGCTGGTTAGGCAGGAACTGCCCCGCAAACTTGGCCAGCTTAGCGAACACAGAATCATAATCGTCCACAGACAAACTTTCTTGGACCAGATTGCTGAAGTCGTCTTCTTTTTGTTGACGCACGGCCCTGGGAATGTATTGTTCAATGAAGGCTGATTTGAACATCTCCCAAGTTATTTTGCAGTTGGGATTGGCATCGTAAATTTCTTGCTTCGTTGCCTCCCACCAATCATGCGCACGCAGTTCCAGCTGAACCGATGCACAGGCAACTCGCTTGGATCCCCGGATGCCAACCAGGTTGAAGAGTCCCTCCAGCTTAGCAATCCATCCCAACACCACGTCCGGTTCCGCTCGTCCGTTGAACGTAGGTGGATGCATTTTTGTGAACTCTGCTGCACGGCAGGAGTTCCTTGCTGTGGGCTGAGTCTCTTCTGACTCGTCTTCTACCGCCACGGCCGGCGGCGTGACAGGCGTCGCTGCGGATGCCCCGTTGCTTGGTACCAGGGATGCAATCAGTTGCATCATTGTATCCATTTGCTTCTGTTGAGAAGCAAACTGCGCTTGTATGTTAGCTTGTTGGGTAACAGCTTGTTGTTGCTGCGCCTCCATGAGGTGCATAAGTCGTTCCGCCATACTGGTTGAACCCGCTCCTCCGGATTCTCCAGAGCTTGCTGGATCGCTCTGAATGGGTTGAGCACTGCTGGCAGTTGCAGTGTTCTTCTTTGCCATGGCTACAAAAGAGAGTAGCTTGTTAACACTCCAAAAACGATAGATTTGTATCTATGGGCTCATTGTATAGGCGACTCATCTCATGCAGCAGACGCCGAACGCAACTCAATTGAGAGGCGCATCAAACTCCTTTATAATCTTTTGAAATCCCATGGAAGTAAAGCCTAGGCTTTGATACCAATATGTCACGCTCCGATCCCGAAAGGGTCAATCGTCCTCGCTGGATCCTTCACGGAACCGATTCGTCCTCGCTTGGGGCGTGATGCCGTACGAGCCTGGAGTTGCGCTCGTACAAGGCAAGAACTTGCAGTTATAGGAACCCATTTGAAACACAATTTATAAAACACATTCACAGAGATTTGAACACAAGTACAGGAAGAAATATGCTTTTTCATTGATAATTCAGAGTAATTTACATAGAGTTTACATTGATGCGCCTCTCGGCTACTTGATTTGCATTACAAAAAGATGACTCAAAAGGCAGGGCGTGCTCTATCAGATAGTCCACGTCGTTCATACATTACGCCCTTGTATAGGTTGAAAGTCCAAGCCTCCAAAATGATCCGACTCCAACTATACTTCAAAATAGAGGTGCACCTAACGCCTCCTCGTCTATCCACTAGCGTTGCACCGTCTGAGTGCCTGAAATAGTTGCCCACAACGTGAGTCAGTACTCAACTTGTACTGGTGAGCGGGATGAACCCACTCGACTAAATCGACACTAGCTTATTAGGGGCGAGCTGCATTAAGATGACTTCTATAAAGAGGCAAGTGAATTCAATTCATATCAGTTGCATGTTTTGATAGGAATGAAAATAATATCGAATCCAACCAGTGCATCGATTGCTTACTCAACCGATGCACGCCTTCCCTGCAACGAAACACAAGTATACTTACCATCTGCACAAGACAATAAATTAGCATGTGTTATAGTCTATGCGGTCATTGGTGTGATCGACACCTTAGGGACATATTCAAGCATTAGCGGCGCGCCCTATCAGCCCGGGTAGCAAGTCCTGCTGGAGGTCCCGCAATGCATCGTGACGAGCACGAATCAAATATTTCCCTCCGGATCGATACGGTTCCAGTGCCCCGGAAAGCCGTTTCGAGGAAATGCCAAACCTTGTGCACAAGTTGTCCCAGACCATGCAAATGCATGAACAATTCATATATCATACAATGCATCGAATTAAACAAAAGAAGTTAAGCAGCAATATATATCTCATGCAACAGTTCATATTTTCTCAACGCGGTGTTCCGATTTTGATATCCCATAGGTCCAAACTCCGTCCGAGGCACTAGGCCGCCACCAACAACCAATTCCCTTTATAAACAACTCAAATTATAAGGTGTGCAAGCATATAGTAAATTTAGTCTACAAATCCCATGTTCCTTTCTTAGTGGCTGGCATGCATTGTGGCAAGGATTTCCTAGGCGTCCAACCGGGCATCATCGAGTGAACGTTTGAAACATTAAAGATGTTGGCGTGAAGAAGTAGGAAAGAAGGGTCCAAACCACTCACTGGTTAAGGAAAAAGGTAGCTGAAACACGAATCCCGCCTAGCGATGATCAAACGTCAGTTACGCGGACCTGCACAGCACGAGCACCAATTAGAATCTTGCCTATCCTTCCTTGCCGAACTCCCCAAGAATCAAAGCTCCAAACGATAAAACCAGTAGCGAAAACCAAGCAAATCGAAAGCAACACCAAATCAAATCCCAAAGCGGCAATCAAGAAAACCAAGCAACCAAACACGAAAACTATTGGACTCGTTTCAATAGAGGCCTTTCCATGAGTTGGAAAGGATCATCGCATTTCGTCCGTGGCAAGAAGATGCCGAAGATCTAAACTACGACTCAGACGGACTAGCCACAAGCCCAATTACGTAGTGCACATCCCGGTCGGATCGGGATTTGAGGCACTACACATAAGACCAACATAAAAAAAGATGAGACACATAGTACACACGGATTACATGGAAAACCCAAAATCGAGAAAGTTTCCGAGGAGAGCGAGATACCAGGCTTTACAAGAACAATTTCATAACCCCAATACAATAGAAAGCACACGAGCACCAGGTAGACCAAGAGAATACACCCAACCTGAGAAACCTAATCTCTCTCTCTCTCTCTCAATCTATTGGCACAATTGTCAACAATTAGGTACGAACAATAATCTCCCAAGAAATCCTAGGTCTCCTTACATAGCATGCAATGACCTCATAGACAAGGACAGAACCAGGTTTGAATGTTGAGGGGCCCAAGAACATATGCACATATTTCCCCAAAAGTTTGGGGGGGGGGATAGTCCTACGGCCCTAATGTAGCTCTGTCCCTGCTTATACGTGGAAACTGAGCCCCATATCCGTAATCGACCTTTCCTTCTTGCCCCAAATAGGTGAAGCAATCATGCATAAACCGGAGACAATCAACTCCAATAACTGATCAGATCAATATGGTCCATGTGATCGTTTGACTTATAGGGCGCCTACAATAGAAATATGGTCTAAACCCATAGAGAATATGTTATGCTTATACATGGATGTATGCTTGTGTCTTATGTGTACAACCGGTGCCACACTCCAATACCGGAGGAGTAACAAGGTCAGCTACGTAATAGCATTACGGGATACACTGGTACATTGAAAATGCATGAAATGAAACTTTAGCAATCATTCGATCAAGTACCAAGTCAATCGGGAAATCGAATAAACTCATGAGCCTATTAAACTAATTCATACTTCCAGAAGCAGTATACCTGTGGTATGCCATTTTGGCAGTATGTCCAGGTTAGTGCTCACCAAGGTCAAAATGTACCAATTCTCAATCATCTCTAACAGTCATTCCACGACAATCAATTACTATCCAACAATCAATTTCAGACTAGACCCAATCACCACAACAATGAATACAAGACGATAATGAGATAATCAATAACTATGATTCGAGAAATTAGCGGGTAAATACGACAACAAGTAAATGTAAGCACTATACAATTTTAGATTGTGAACGAAGCATGCTATCATGTGTAAAACAGTAAAGAGAAGCTATACGCTATAATACTGAGTCTAGGGCTCGGAATTCCTCGCCATTTACAGCACACTTTTATCCAAAATCAACAACGTATCATATATCATATGGGTAAGTTCATAAATGATCTAAGCTAGCTATAGGAACAAGTTTCATGTGATTCTGACATGTATTAAGAAAGTTGGAACAATTTACCCTAAAGTAGTCATTTTTATCGCAGATCTCAACATATATCAAAATGTAAATGGAAAGCTATGAAATCTAGAATGTAATGGAGCTCTAGTAGCTCTAGAAATCGGAGGAAAAAAGAAGAAAAACATGTTTAAGAGCCAATGGCCATTATTAAAACGTATTTTCCTTGGGGTCTTGAACTAGAAGACATGAGAGGAAGAAGTGGAAACTTCTAGGTCTGCTCCTCTCCAAGCTAGCACCACCTCCTTACCTCCTTGTCCAGCCCACTCTAGAGAAAGGAAGAGAATTGATAGAATGAGAGAGTGTGGGTGAGGGTTTAGAGTGCTGTCAAAACCCAAAATCCACTTGGCACCACCCATTGGATGCTACATAGCCCCCTCACAGGATCACATACTCCTCAACACTGCCCAAGTCCCCCTTCTCCTAGTATAGAATCACACAAGCAAAGCCAAGCCCACTCACTAAGCTACATTGCATGTTAGATGTACTGACTACAGTATACTGGCGGTGTGTCTCCTTTGATTCTTAGTCAGGGCCGGCCCTGAGCTCACAGGGGCCCGGGGCGAACTTTCAAAATGAGGCCCCATACATAATGTAAAAAAAATAAAACAAAAGTAAAATAAAAAATATGCCTCCACCAAGATTTGAACTAGGAACCTCTTGTGTGCAAGTCTAATGTAATAACCACTATACAACAATTGCTTTGTGATAAGAATGGTCCATAGTAAATACTAGTTCTATTTTCGGTAAAATATTATTTATATATTTAAACAAAAAAAAAATTTGGGCCCTTCTGGCCCATGGTGACCTGGGCGGTCGCCCTGTCCGCCCTGGGCCAGGGCCGGCCCTGTTCTTAGTTCAACTGGTTTATAAGGGTTCTCGATCTACGTGCGGGTCCTAGCTATAGTTTGCAGTATTGACCGATACCGATCTGATACAACTGATACCGATACGGTTTGGCATGTATAGATCCTATACTGACCGATATCCGATACCGGCCAATACCGACATTGGAGGTCTCTTTTCCAATCAATTTGGCAAAGAAAATTAAACGAAAAGACCAATCATAAAGGGTGTAAAAACATAGTAAGGTTGTAAAAGCATGTAAAAGAAGAAAACTTATCTATCGTAGGTAAACATATCGGCAAGGGTGACTATTATCTTATTCAATTTCAAAACTACTAAGAAATAACACATAAATACTTAAAGCAATGCATATATATATATATATATATATATATATATATATATATATATAATGTTAATAGTTTATGAATAATTATTTGTTTTTTGTCACCAAAAAATACTATACTCCGATCTGAAACTGCCGATACCGATACTCATAGGAAAGATCCGATACCGATACTACGAACCTTGGTCCTAGCCTCGGTCTATGGCACTTTTATGGGTCTCTACAAGTCCAGGGTTGTCCGTATATATGGATAGAAACATTTAGAAAATCATGAAAATGATTATTGTTGCATATAGTCGTTAATCTGGTTACTTATCTCCCCCGTACCGAACGAAGGATAAACTTTTGTACGATACTCGAGATGCGATCAAAACTCCACGAAAATACTCTAATGAAGTCAAAACCAATACTATCTATGAAATACAATATCAATACAAGAAAAACATGAATACAAATACAAATACACTATAGTACCAGAGTAAATACCGTATATCGGATACGGGGTTTACAATCCTACCCTCCTTTAGAAAAATTCCTTCTTCGAAATTTCAATAAGGTCCAGCGCAAAGCAAAACAGAACACACAAATACACAAGCAACAAAGCTAACTAAACAAACAAGGCATAAGAATAAATATACCTCCCAAATTGAATAAATGTGGCTATTGGCCTCATATATCATCCTCGCACTCCCACGTCAGCTCGTCATGGTGTGATGGCGCTAAACAACACGAACTATGCGGATAGTTCCATTCTTGAGCACCTTCTCTATCCAGTCCCAGATGGGTACGTGCTACTTCACATAAGACAAGTCAATATTATCACAGACCCACTCCCAAATAATCGGGTACGGATCGCGAGTATGTCCAGCCTATGTCGTGACATCCATGGTAGTACGCTATCTATACTTTGATATGAATCATAAACATCAAATAAACCTCAGAAATCAGAATCATCAAAAATGTAATAATGGTAATATACTAGTCTAACTCATTCAACAGGTATACTAAGACAAGAAGATAAGGAAATAAGAAACAAAAAAGCAACTACATCAGATAATAAAGCTAACCATCCACCGTCTAATGTTTCCAAAGCAAATAACATAACATATCCATTTAGAAATCCACTGACATAAGTACATACGAGAAGTCTTCGGGAACAAACATGCTAAAATAGATAATTGGAAAGGAAATGGACTAAGCTACTGATACTAGACCTCCCTTGGAATCTCATCACCTACTAAGTCTGAATCAGCTGCGGAAACATGTCTCATACTCGTAAGGACCATAGTAAGTAGGGTATAAGTCATCGCCTATGTATGTCAACGATAATCATCCAATCAGAATTTAAGCAAAGTATACTATGCTATAAAGTTACACAGTACAATATAAAACTATTATGATAACATTCGAAGAGAAGTATGACTCTAAATAATAGGTAATGAAACACTACTAATTAACCAAAAATAAGGTAATGAAATATAGACTAGATAATACTAGCTAGTAATAAAAGTGAAACTAACATCATGTGAATAGAATAGACTGTAATGCAAGTAAAAGAATCAATATCTCGTGTATCTAGAATACAACTTTTGGCATGTAGACGACTAGGGGTAAACACTGCACGTCGATGCATGTAGTGCATGGTGGCTATCCTTCATGATTATACATGAGGGGTATAGACTATATGCCTACTAATTTATTCCTCCTCCCATTATCACTCTAGAAATACATACACGAACTTACAAGTACAATCATGAAAATAAGCGATTCTAGTTTAGAACCATAGAAATAACTCTCCCGTGGATCAGCCAACCGTGTCATAGCATGTATCAACAATTAGAAGTATTTACAAGTGTAATGACATCTATAATGTAAAGGTAAACAATAAGCCTAATGTACTTGCCTAGTCCGCGGTTGGTGAAGAGTCGACGTGTCGAACACGGAAGGACTCAATACCAAACTAGACTATATCCTCGAAAGCAGATTCATAATATCATTCCCATGTCCAGAATATAGTTATCAAGAAATCCAAAATATTTCGATTGTGAAAATCACCACAAGAGTTAAAAAGTGAAACTAACTATATTGACAAGTCTGAATGGAGAGACGACCTCATTGGAACTTAAAGAAACACAATCCGAGTCCCGGATCACGAAATCGATGAAAATAGTTGATTACACCCTACGAACGTCATCCCGAAAAATGTTTATAGAACTCGACAAGTATATCATCGTAGGGGTAAAATGATGATGTAAATCCAACGAAATATATTTTGGTCGTGATTTAACAAGCACATAGCAAGATTTGATCAAAATCATAATTTGTCGAAATTTTGAAATCCGCTGGATATGGATCAAAATTGTCATGCTAGATTAACGAATTTAAATCAAGGTTTAAAGTATCGGCCGATACCGATACGTATCGGCCGTATCGTATCGGATCTGGCCTTGGCCGATCCGATACAGTTCCCAAATATCGGTATCGGCCGATTCAGTCAGGATAAGCATGGTATCGGAATGTATCGGTCGATACGGAGCCGATACAGACCGATACAGGCCGATACAGGCCGATGCAGACCGATACGAAGTGGCACTAAAATCAGAAAAAAAATTCAGATCTATGAACCATGAACCAATAATGCAAAAAGCATACTTCCGACAAAAAAAAGCAAAAAATGATTCCTCCTGTCAAAAAAAGCAAAAAAAAGCAAAAAAAAAAGCAAACAGCATACTTCCAATAATGCAAAAAGCATACAGACCGATACGAAGTAGCACTCAAATCTCTATAAATAGACAAAAAAGCCTTGGAAAATTACATCAACAACAACAATAATTGCAGGAAAAAAATTCAGATCTAAAAATTACCTGATTTTCAGCAGGTAAATGAGAAGTTTCTCTTTCTTCGCCGTCGTCGCTGCTCCCCTCGTAACCGCCGTGCCGCTGCCGCCTGTGGTCGAGCTCCCTCTCCTCGCCTGTGGTCGAGCTCCCTCTTCGGTTTTGTTTCGGTGTATACGGAGACGAGGGGAGCAGCGGATATTTTGTGCTCGAGCTCCCTCTCCTCGCCTGTGCTCGAGCACAAAACCCTAACTTCCAAACGCTGGAGAAGCCTCTCTCCAAAGTTTTTAGGGTTTTCAAAAAACATGAAAAGTCTCTTCCAAACGCGGGAGAAAGAAAGAAAAAAAATATTTTACACACTGCCCAAGCGGGAGAAAGAAAGAAAAAAAAATATTTTACACACTGCCCAAGACTGGGCACGTGAATTACACTGCCCCAGATCCGAAAACCAACCCCTGGATTCGAAACCACAACCAAAGGCCCATGGTTTCATCCACTAGCCAGGGAAGCAGTTTGTATCTGACGTTTATATATGGCAACTTAATTTATTTATACACTAACTATATAGTATATAGCTAGCAAAAATGTTTCACCACTGAGATTCGAACCCATGACCAAAGGCCCATGTTTTCATCCACTAGCCAGGGAAGCAGTTTGAATCTTACGTTTATATATGGCAAGTTAATTTATTTATACACTAACTATATAGTATATACATAGAGCAAAAATGTTTCACCACTGAGATTCGAACCCATGACCTTTGGGAAGGGAAACAAATCAACTATCCCGCTAACCAGAAATCCACTAAAGCTTTGGTAACTAAGTTAGCATGTATAGTATATTTATGGAGCTAACTTATATATATATATTCTGACTTTTATTTATTTATTAACTACATATATATATATATATATATATATATATATATATATATATATATATATATATATATATGTTATTGTATGTACATAACTACATATATGCATGCATATATATAACTATTAATTATTCTATATATACTATATATTATTGTTATCTATTTAATTTTTTATTATTGCAATATTTTTTGTTAATATATGTTATTGTATGTACATAACTACATATATGCATATATACATGTACTATATATAACTATTAATTATACTATATATTATTGTTATCTATTTAACTTTTTATTATTGTAATATTTTTTTTTAATATATGTTATTTTATGTACATAACTACATATATGCATATATACATATACATATATCTATAATTTTTTTTGTCTAACTATATATATATATATATATATATATATATATATATATATATATGTAATTATTGTACATATATATTGTATACACTAACTTATATAATATTGTATCTAACAATATTTATTATTATTATTATTATTATTATTGTATCTATCAAAATTATATATATAGTTATATACTACCTGTTATTGTTATCTATGTAATGTTTTATATTATTGCAATTTATTTATCGTATATATGACTATCTAACAATATTTATTAATGCATGTAACAATTTTTTTATTATTGTATGTAACGTTATATATATTTCAGGATTACTTAATGGCACCAAAAAGTCGTACGCCGGAGGAAATGGATACTGATTGGAAACATGAAAAATGTGTCAATCCTAATAATAAGAGGAGGGTGGAATGCAATTATTGTAGCAAAATAATGGACGGAGGTGTTACTCGGCTGAAACAACACTTAGCGGGTATTACAGGAAATGTAGCATCGTGTCCTGAGGTACCAATTGCTATAAAAAAAGAAATGTTGTTGCTTGTTGAGGGTAAAAAAAGGATAAAATAGTGGCCAATCAAAGAAAGCAAAGGGTAGAGGAGGAGTTGACAAGGATGGCTCGAGTAGATTCCTCCTCAGAAGAAGAAATTGAAGACTTCACGGATCTTAGAAGGGACATGAGACAAAGTAGGAGAGAACATGCAGTTGAGGAATGGGGTAGACGGTGGAGTGTCGGGGACAGAGAAACAGGGTCAAGCAGGGGTCCGACGTTAGGTGGCCGATCAAAGTCAGTCGCATATCGTGGGGAGGAGGTGAGAAATATTTCAGAGATAGAAGTAAGGAGTATGGACCCTTATGTCCTCAGAAAACAAGGGGCAATGCAACCCAAAATAAAGGGTGCAATTAAGGGGATAAAGAATGCCAAAAATCATATAGGAAGATTTATATCAAAATTCTTTATATACAATAATATATCGTTCAATGCTGCTAAAAGTCCACACTATCAACCAATGATAGATGCCATAGCAGCTTCCGGGGGTGGAGTAAAGGGTCCAACTCCTTATGAGATTTCAAATACTTATTTAGATATGGAAATAAGTGACATGGAGGAGTACCTAAAATCATTTCATAGGTATTGGGATGAGTATGGATGTACCATTATGTGCGATGGATGGAGTACACAGAACAGAAAATGCATCATTAACTTTCTTGTGTATTCTCCACAAGGAACAATATTTCTTAAATCTGTAGATGCCTCTGACAAATACAAAGATAGTAAATACATATTTGGACTGATGAATGAAGTTGTGGAACAGATTGGAGAATACAGGGTCGTCCAAATAATTACCGACAATGGCTCAAACTACAAGAAGGCGGGAATGAGGTTAATGGAGGTGAGAATGCACTTATACTGAATTTTTTTATTATAAATATGTTTGTATATATGTTATTTATTATTGTAAATATAGCTTCTTTCTAATTATATATATATATGTTTATATGCAGGTGAGAAGAAATTTATATTGGACGCCATGTGCAGCACATTGCATAGATCTCATGCTGAAGGATATAGCCAATGATCCACATATTAAGCCATTAATACGGAAGTCTCAAGATATGACTTGTTTCATATATAATCATGGTTGGGCTCTTAGCATCATGAGGACTGAGACTCAGAATGGAGAATTGGTTAGACCAGCCATCACTCGGTTTGCTACCAATTTTATTGCTTTTGATTCCATCCTTAAACATCAGGCTGATTTAAAAAGGATGATAAATACACGGGGTTGGACAGATAACTACATGAGACTCAATCGTAAAGATAGAGAAAAGGTAGATGTGGTTGTCAGTTTAATCGAGAGTCAAACTTACTGGAGGGATATTGCAGGGGTCACTGCTATATTTCGACCTCTAGTAAAAATTTTAAGGATGGTGGATAGCGATGATAAAGCTGAGATGGGTCATCTTTACGAGGCTATGGACAGGGCTAAAGAAATGATCAAAAAGAATGTTGGTCAAGGATATAGGAAGTGGTGGGAAATGATTGATACCAGATGGAATTCTCAACTACATCGAGATATACATGCAGCTGGTAACTACTCTATAAATTTAATACCCTTCAAATGTTATTTTATAATGTTTGTAGGGATTTTAAAACTAGTTATTTATTCAATATTGCAGGTTATTTCTTGAATCCCAAATACCAATATTCTAATGATGTTATAAATGACGACGAGGTACTGAATGGTTTCCACCGCGTCGTTAATAGAATGGTAAATGACAATACAACACGCCTTAATATAAACAAAGAGGTAAATATTATTTGATATTGGATTTTTTTATAACTTTACAATATTTAATTTTAATGTCATAAGACGCATAACTGTTGTAATATCACTTTGCAGGCAGAAAAGTTCAGATTGAGAAGTGGTGTATTTAGTTCAAATCAATTCCAAAGTGCTGTAAATAGATGTCTTCCTGGTAGTAATAGTTCATACTTTAAAATATTTATTAATTAAATTTATATACTTACAAAGCTAATATATTTTATTATTTTGTAGCTGAGTGGTGGTCCATACATGCTAGGGAGGAAGCCCCAAATTTGACTCGATTAGCTGTGCGCATCCTAAGTCAAACAGTGTCTTCTTCCAACTGTGAAAGGAATTGGACAACATTTTCTCTCATCCATACTCGTCCCCGCAATAGACTTTTAATGACAAAACTAGAAAAATTAGTTTTTGTCCATTATAATATGAGATTGAGGGTTCGAAATATGCAAAGATCACAAGATGAACAAAATATTATTGATTTGGATGAGATATTTCATGAAGAAGATCCACTCATAGCTTGGACTAGAGAAAGGGAAACACCACTCTTAGATGGCAGAGAAAATGAGTGGTTAGATGATAACTTGGATGTCGATCCACAAGATATTGCCGAAAATGCTGGAAGGTCTGAAAAAAGAAAGAAAACACCAGCTGTACAATCTCGACAGGTCGACAGCGATAATGACGACACTACTGATAGTGGAGGCAATGAAGCTACACTCGCTGCTGGTGCTGACAATACTAATGAATATGAAAGTCCTGGAGATCAGTCTCATGAATACTCTGAAGACTGGCCAAGTGATTATCAACCTAGAGAGCACCGCATGGATGATACATATGCTGGAGGATCTAGCCATCATGATGTACCTACTCCTTCAGACAATTACAACAATACATATGATAGTTCATACACAAGTTATTATCCATACAACACTCCAGAGGCGGAACAACATTCAACATTTGATGGCCTCATGACAAATTTTTTTCATAATACAGATATCAGTCACTACTACCCTCATAACCAAGAACCATATCAGGACGATCATGATAATTATGAACAATTTTAGTGATATATTTGTAATTTTTGTATTTGTATACAAATTGTAGTTTTTGTATTTGTATACAAATTTTTGTATTTGTATTTGTATTTGTTCATACACAAGTTTTTGTATACAAATTGTATTTGATAGTTCATACACAAGTTTTTGTATTTGTATAGAAATTGTAGTTCGTAGTTATTGTAAAAAGACTATTATTCATGAAATTTAAATGAAGGGATAGGCCAGAGTCCCGATGAATTTTTTTGGCCAAGTGATTTTTTGTCGTACTTTTAAATTTAAACATGTAAATCTTGTTGCTAATTTTATTTCGATATATTATGAAACAAAATAATTGGTGTCATAGATCACATTGTAACAATTTATAACTACTCACTTATACTAAATTTCTGAATACAATTAAATATTTTTTTATTTACAAAAATTTTAAAAAAAATCTCGATTCCTCGACAAATATAATTATGGGTCTTGTCACTTGTCTCATTATCTCATCCTGCCATTTGCATTGCTTATTTGCTTCTAATCTCTTGTGCCTCCCTCTATGCGCCTTTATTTGTCAAAATTGAAACCTACAGAACAATACAAGATTCAATTAGTACGAATATAATGACATAGTAAGATTGTAACTAAAAATATATAAAGGAAGAAAACGTATATATCGCAGGTAAACCATTCAACAAGGATGACTATTGTTTTATTCAATTCTAATTAAAAAAAACATGAAAAACACTTAAATAATGCATAAATATGTAAATTATATTTTTCTATTTTTTTACTAATTAATTAATAATTATTTAAATTGCCGATACATCCGATACGTATCCGATACTCCGATCCGATACCGCCGATACTGCCGATACTGCCGATACGGCTACTCATACAAACTGTCCGATACCGATACCGAGTTCTGGAACCTTGATTTAAATTCCGTTATAATTCCAACGTATCGAGAACGTCGTTACGTACCTTTCGGTCAAGATATCTTGTGAAGAAATTGGACGGATCAACGGGGTTGTGCCGGTTTGGAGGTATTTTATAAAAATAAACTCATTTAACCATTTCGGCCTAAAAATGAATGAGCAAACGACAAAATTAGATAATGAAATTTTATAGAGGTCGAGAGGAAATACCAAGCTTTGCAACGAAAGCGATGGTTCGAAAATCGGTTGAATGGAGAGTGAGTTATTGACATGCAAAGGTGGTCCTGATGTCAGTCAAACATAGCTCCTACTACCTCTGTTATGGCTCGGGAAGTCACTGTCGGTGGTTGGCATTGGCTCTGGGTGATGCGTGTCGGATCGAGGTAGTCGAAGGTGGTCAGGGGATACTGTGAGAAAGTGATGGGGTTGATTGTATCGAAGTTGGTGGTGGTTTTGAAAGTCACAACAGTTGGTTGCAGAACAACAACCAGAGTCGATAGCGGGCTGGTGGTCGATGTCACACACATTGGAGACATAGTAGTTGACTGATTGGAGTAATGATTGGCCGTGGTGGTTGGTCGAGAGAGGATCAGACTTCAGAGTTGTCTATGGAGGAGATGATGATGATAGTGACGATGTAAAAGCGGTCGAGATCTATCAATATATAGGGGATCCCTCATGGGGAATTGAGTAACAAGAAAATAAAAGAAAAACAAAATTTGAATTTTACTTAATAAAATAAAAGGGAATTTGAATTTCTATTCTAATTGGGTTTGGTCTTAAATCGAAGGGCTAGCTTTAATGGGCAAATGTCCATAGGCTTAAGGAAAGAACATAAAAATAAAAGGGATTTAGAATTTAGGGAAATTAATAATATGAATATTAAAGAAATTAATGAAATAATAATTTGAGAATTTGGATTAGGGAGTGTCACGCTCCAGTCCCAAAATATCGAGGGACTAGTCACGTGGCAATGGCCAGCAGCACACACCGATGGGCAAATCCAATTTAATGGACCTATCAGGATGTACTTAAGCTGTAGTACAACAATAAGGGTCTACTAATCTCATCCACAGAATGAATACATCAATTTCAACAAAGTGAAATATAATCATCATCAAGTCACAAGTAAATAATTCGGGGAACAATCCGATAATGAGTCTGATACAATAGTCAAGATACAGAAATAAAGATAACCACAGCAAATACTGAGTATAGATAAAGCATATACTCAGAAGATATCCTCGGTGATCACTCGTCTACTGGATCTGGTACTGCTCCAGTGCCTGCTCCTGCTAATGCTCCTGTTCCGTATACCTCAGGGTAGATCTCCTCGGCTAAACCTGGGGACATAATCCGGATCCAGGTCCTCAGGGGACATAGCAAGGTACAAGAATAATTCAAGCCATAAATAATGCAGTGCAGCAATAATGAATAAATAGGAAAAACTATATAACCAGCTAAGTGATATGCAAGATGAGAGCATCACTAGAACTCAGGCTGAGACCACTACAAGCTCTGTGTCGGGGAGCCGGTAGCAGTGATATCATGTAATTGTCTAGCTCGGAGAGACTAAGACGCCGTCATAATATAATTAACCTGTAGCCTGTGTGTCTCTCCCCACCCAATGTAATCATACGTCTCATGTCCATGCCACGCAGGATCATATCTAATGCAACAAGTCAATGATAGTTAAGCACATGCAATATCTATGTCATGAATCATGTACCCTATACAGAATCACCATGAATATCTCAGGAATATTCTGTCTCATGAATAGTGTCAGGTGTCCTGGGTTATGACGTACTTGATAAGTCAAGCACAAGAATGTATAGGGTCTCGATATCCATGTCTAGGTGACATTACACAACTCTGCGTACATTGTTGACACCCGAATATTATTCGGACGCTAAGTAATATCACACGGTCCAAGGTTAAGCATGTACAACATATGAATAAATCAAGACAACAGTATGAAGCAGGTACTGCAAGTTTTGGCAAGGTACACTTGTCTGGTGTTCGGTTTCCAACTGCGGCTCTGGTATTCGTGAAATCTTCAGGAACGTCTCCGGATGCTTGAAACAAACATTACCATCATTCTCAGAAGATATCAAATAGCTAGAATTGCCTGTCCTTGAGTCCAATTTGGACACAGAGGCAAAAGTGACAATTTCTGGTCAAAGCCAGGTCCACATGTGGCCCGCTTCGCACCAAAAAATATGTCAGAGACAAAGTTCTCCAAATTTGTCAAACTTAGTGTCTACAAGTCCAAAACGATGATACGAACCCAACGGAATATCCAGAATTGGATTCCGATGAGCCGGTCACAAAATCGCCCGTCAAGTGGAGCCGTGGGGCCCACAATACGCGATTTTGTCAACGTTCTCAGAATCGAACCAAACTTGGGTCACAGGACCAGCGTATTGCTACGAGTCCGATGGCGCAAGTTTCGTTTCGATACGACGTGTGTACACGAAGTTACAACGAGTTCCAGAACGGGGCCGATACGGGACGTTGTCGACGGATACGCGTTGATTCCGGTGTGCACCCACATCCAAATCAACTTTCGCGAAATCCCACACGTCCGTATCAACGGCGCGCACCTTTCGGTGAAGTCCGCACGCGACCAAGTCGTCCCGTTTGGCGGGGCGCACTCAGTTCCGGGATAAAACAGGGCGTTATTTTTTCTGATTTTGGGTCGCAGTTTGCGATCGCCACAGGACGCGACACACCGAGCGGGTTGCACGGGTGTCGAGAGGGTCACGCAGGGTTCGCGTCACAATAGACGGAATGGGAAAATGGGCAGCGGGGAGAGAGAAACGGCTACCTGAACAGGGCTCCGCAGAGGGCAAAAAATTGCGATTCCGCGAGGCGGCGCGACACGACGGCGGGGCTAGGGTTAGGGTTTCTCGGGCTCGCCGGACCTGCTGCGGCCGGAGGAAGGCGGAGGCGGCTGCGGGGTGGCGTCGCCGGAGGCGGCGGAGCGCGCTGGGGGTGGCTGGGCGTCGCGGGGGGGGGGGGGGCTCTGGCGGCCGGAGGACGGCCGCTGCTGCTGCTGGAGGCGGTCGGAGGAGGGGGGGCGAGGGCAGCGGAGGCGGGGGCCGGTGGCAGCGGCGAGGGTGAGGGGAGAGGGCGGTGGCGCTGCTGGAGGGGGTTCTGGTGGCGGAGGCGGTGATCGGGGGGGGGGGGTTAAATAGGGCGCGGGGAGAGGGAGTGGGTGCCGGGCGAGGCGGAGGCGAGGGGGTCGTGGCGGGGACGTGGCCGTCGTGGCCGCGGGCGGGGCGGGGCGGGGCGCCGGAAAACGCGGGGGAGAGAGGGGTGAGCGGGTCGGGTCAGGTCGGGTCGGGTCGGGTCGGGTCGGGTTGGGTAGGTAGGACCCGACCCGTTAGGGTCTAGGGGCGGTTCAGACCGGTCCGGTTTGGTTGGACCGGGTTCAGCCCGGTTTTAGCCCGGTTCAACCCGGTTTGACTTGGTTTTTATTAAAACGGGGTTTTTAGGTCTTTAAAAATTGTTCTGGGGTCCAATAAATTCCAAAAAAAATTATCCTATATCTAATATTTTATTTTACACCAAAAAATATTATTCTCATAATATTTTAATATTGTTTAAAAATATTTAATTTAATTTAATTCTGAAATACCTTGATTTTAATTAGTGAAAAAAATCACAGAAAGCACCAGAAAAATTCTGAAAAATTTATTTTAAAAATCCTGAAAAATCTGGGGGTTTACAGGGAGTTTACTAGTATCCATGACTAGCTCGAAATGGTCGAGGATATGGCTCAGATCCAGAATATGACTCAACAACTGCGATACATGAAAGACATCATGTACCTCACGAAGCGAATGCGGAAAAACGAGACGATAGGCCACGTATCCAACACACTCAATGATGTCAAAGGGACAAATTTACCTTGGACTAAGGTTCTCTCTGACTCCAAATCTTGTAACTCCAAGGGTAGAAAAAATTCGAAGGAATACATGGTCATCGATGCTGAACTTAAGATGCCGACGATGTTGATTGCTCAATGACGTTGTCGGTCATGCACTATTCGAACATACTCTTTGATGTGCTGCACCTTCTCGACCGTCTGAGTAATCATCTCAGGCCAAGAACCTTCCACTCTCCGATGTCGTCCCAAGGTAACAGTGACCGATACTTCTCCCATATAACGTCTCAAAAGGAGCCATATTAATGCTTGTCCGACTGTTTAACTGTTTGCGGATGATAAGTTGTATTGAACTTTAGGCGACTACCTAAACTCTCCTGCAAACTTCTCCAGAAGTGAAATGTCATCCGCATCTCTGTCTGACACGATGCTGACTGGGACGCTATGCTACCTGACAATCTGTCTTATGTACATATCTGCTAGAGACTCTCGACTGCTCAACTCTGAATGTCAAGAAATATGCTACATTCATTAGCCGATCTACTATAACCCAAACTGTATGTTGACCAATTGATAATCTCGGTAACAGTTCACGAAATCATCATAAATTGCTTCCATATCCACTCCGAATTCGGTAGCGGTTCAAACAAACCTATTGACCTCTGATGCTCGGTCTTCATCTGGATGGATTGTCATGGAATAACTGGTAGAGATTGATTGAGAGAATTGATTGCATGTTGGCGCTAGTGAGTACTAATCTGAACATACTTGGCAGTATGCGCTGCCCTCGTAATTCAAGTTCTGCAGTTTACTACAAACCAGATTCTAGGGCTTGGGATTCCTTGCCATTTTTACCATGCTTTGGTCCCAAATCTACAATGTAGCATATGGGTAACTTCATAATTTATCTAAGCCAGCTATAGGAACAAGTTTCATGTGATTACAATAAGTATTGAGGAAGTTAGAACAGTTTATTCCTAAGATCTTTTTTATCCCAAATCTCAACATATATCAAAATGTAAATGGAAAGCTTGAGATCTAGCATGTACTGGAGCTCTAGTAGCTCTAGAAATCTAATAACAACAACAAGAAGAAAAACAAGTTTTATGGGCCAATGGCCATTATTTTAGGCAAGATGTACTTGCCTTGGTCTTGAATACAAAAAATGAGGGAAGAAGATGAAGTAGAAACTTCTAGGTCTCCTCTCCAAGCTAGCACCACCACAACCCTCCTTGCCTCCTTGTTCAGCCCACTTCTAGAAAAAGGAAGATAATGGAGAGAATGAAAGAGTGTGGGTGAGGGTTTAGGGTTATCTAACCCCAATCCACTTGGCACCACCCCTTGGCTGCCACACACCTCACTCACTCCTCCATACTTCCCAAGTCAGTATAGAGCCACACAAGCAAAGCCAAGCCTACTCACCAAGCAACATAGCAAGTCAGTTGTGCTGACTGGCAGCATCACTAAAGACCGGTATACGGCAGTATGTCGACGGTATTCCGCCGATATTCTGATCTTCTGATAATCGGTTAGTTCAGCTGGCTTGCAGGGGTTCTCGATCTAAGTGTATGTCCTAGCCTCGGTCTATGACATTGTCATGGGTCCCTACAGCTCCAGGATAGTTTATAGATAGGTTAGATACAATTAGAAATCCACGAACAAACGGCAATTAATTATCTCCTGGGTATTGCACAAAGGATAAACTCTCATATGATACTCGAGATGCGATCGGAACTTCTATGAACAACAAGATCAATACAAGGAAAATCATGAATACAATACGAATACACTAGAGTATTGGAGCAAATACTGTATTTCGGAGTATGAGGTTGATGCCCGGGTCACTAACCAATTTATGCTAGTGGATGGTCAAGTGGTGACATACATTGAGACCCATGCATGCAGTCATGTCCTGGTGGGCCTGTGAGTTAGGGCATGAGACTTGTACTCTGTTCTAGTAATCTGAAGCTTAACAATGATGATCTTAAAATTTGGAGAAATGGTTTGGAAGCTTCCTTGGGATAGGGGCATTGCCAGAATCTTGTTATGGTGTTGTCATTTAATCCTCAAAAATAGCCATCTGTGATGAAATTATATCAATCCCTTTCAGATAAAATAGTAGGTTTTGGAAAGGTAAGAAAATGTAACATTTTGAGTATAGTTTTGAGAACATCACCATTGCCAAACATTTTTTGTGTTTCCTTGACAATACAATTTGTTTGCTCTGAAAGTGCACCATTACTATTATCAAACCTTCATGATTCTGTACTATAAATTCGTTAATCAGTTTCCTTGCCTTTGATGCAGCTTGGTAGCTGAGGACTTTCTGTTCAAATTCCCATCTCACCAGAGATGGATATAACCACAATTGACACTCGGACTCTCACTCTGCTGAGCGCAGGATCATGTGTTGTGCTGTCAATTTATTTTACGGTGAAGTTGCTCTCACAACATTTTTTCTATTGGAAGAACCCAAAGGAACAGAAGGCTATAGTTATCATCGTGCTCATGGCTCCCATATATGCCTTTACATCTTTTGTTGGCTTGTTAGACATTCAAGGCAGTGATATATTCTTTACATTTTTGGAATCAATTAAGGAATGCTACGAGGCACTGGTAAGACCCACCATTAACCTAAAGCCCCATTTAATTTATAAGCTATGCTGCTGAAAGTATTTGAGAATAATAAATGTTCACAAGTTCACTTTTCGAATATGCAGGCAATTGCGAAATTCATGGCCCTGATGTACAGTTACTTGAATATCTCCCTCAGTAAGGATTTAGTGCCTGATGAGATCAAAGGAAGGGAGCTCCATAATTCTTTTCCTATGAATATTTTCCTGGTATGGTTTGAACTTGAAATTATCAAAAGAATGCAAATGCATATTACCAAATAATAACTTAGGAACTATTATTTCATGGTATCTACCCCTAACCCAAGCCTGAACAATGATAATGCAGATCAAAATAGATTAAATTAGGGCTTATTAGTGCCGGTTGGAACTAGATGAGATAATTGGTCGAAGTTTAGAAGTTGTCTAGTCTGAGGGTTGGAGTTTGGCATTGTAGTGGTTTAGCTTGAAGATTTGTTTGTTTCATATGAGACCTCATCCTTTCTGCATTTGTTCTGTTGAATAATATGAATATAACCCTCATCGTTCGCAACTCAGTTTGTGATAGGGAATTTAACATGCTATCAGAGAAATCGGAGCAATCAGAGCAACCTAGTTTCTGTCTCTATGGCACACATTTTAATTGGGAAAAAAAATATACCGCTGTCTGAATCCAGCTCTCAACATAAAAATGGATCTTCGACTTGCAATGTTGGGGCGTGCTGACTGATATAGATATATAACCCTCATCCCTCACTGGCACTCTAGAGTTTTGGGTTGTGGTACTAACTTTAACATGATCTACCTATAATTCTTCTCATGGCTGACCATTTATCCCTTAAAACCAAACTTTCTGAAGGATTTCGAGGGTGGGGATAGCTAATTGTATATTCTGGCCTAATTTTTCTACTTTCATTAGGTTCTCTATGATGGTTTGCCTCTTTAATATTTATTTCATGGTTTTATATGAAGTTGTTATTTCAATTTTGGGATGCTAGTGCTCTGAATATTGATATAGCAAATAATGATACACCCTCTGTTTCATACACGAGACTGGAAGTTG
This sequence comes from Iris macrosiphon, assembly GCA_036927795.1. NCBI lineage: Eukaryota > Viridiplantae > Streptophyta > Magnoliopsida > Asparagales > Iridaceae > Iris > Iris macrosiphon. The sequence continues at coordinate 185,021,379 of JAYESA010000009.1, forward strand.
GAAGTGGCTCATCAACTGGTGATAATTGCACGTATGTATATATCAACATAAAATGGCATGACTATGACATTTTTAGAATCATTAGTGGATTTTATTAGTATATTACTATCTTATACTAGTTTATCGTTGTCTCGTCTGGTTTCAGTTTCTTCGTTGTAACGTCAGCCGACATGCCTGAAATGTTGACCAACATGTTGGTTTTGGGAGGAAGGTGGCATCACGATGCATCTTTATCGTTTGTTGTTTTGGAATATTCTTCCGACATATTGGGCTTGGGCCGCAATATTCTCCGATACTCGGTAATAGTAAATATTACCATTTAGGTAGGTTTAGTGGTTCAATAACCACAATAGATCAGCACAAGAATAACTGGTATGCTGCAAATCTTTTGTGAAACCCCTAAATTTCACAAATCATACAATTATAAGCCATAGCCTCTCACACACACCTCCCACTGAAAATGACTGCCCAACATCAATAAATTATATCAAATACTTTGATATATTTACTTTTTTGGATATTTTGAACATTTGAGGTAATGTCTATAGATTCATTCTATTAATAATACTTATAGGTATATATTTAAGGAGACCGGTATGGATGCACGATTTTTTAATCTATCCTTGATATGATGTTTGGTTTCAGACATGCCAAAACCCAATCCAACATAAACTTGGACATCTGATTTTTAATAACCTTGCTTGTAGATCTGAATTATTATTAGACCGTTTTCATCATTAGTATGTGTTGAGAAGTTGACTCAACTTAATGGACTTAATTATTCATGATGAAAGAGTTACATATATATATATATATATAGGCAAGTGGGACATACCTCTCCTTGAGCCTATCCAATCTGAGACTAAACATAAGTGCATAAGAGGTTCTAAGACCATACAAAGTAGAACAAAGACTATCAATACTAATATTTTCTATACTCTCCCGCATGTTGGAGCGGAGATGTCCAAAGCTCCAAACATGGACACAAATTGAAGATAAAGAGGGCAAGGCAGCTTTGGTGAGGATATCGACGATATGTGGAGTGGCAGAAACATGTTGAAGCTGAACCTCACGAAGCTTGATCTTCACCCGAATGAAAGTGACAATCAACCTCAATATGCTTTGCGCGCTCATAGATAATCTGGTATTCAATAATATAAATGGCTTTCTGATTATCATAATAGAGAATGTTAGGAGAAGAGAGAGCAACGCCAAAATCTGTAAGTAAGCCCTTTAACAACGTGAGCTCAAAGCATTGGCATCGAACGATAGTCTACTTCGTCGGAGGAGCGGGCAACAACTTTATGTTTTTTCCTTCGCCAAGTAACAATGTTGCTACCAAAATAAGTACTAAAGCCACCCGTCGAACGAAAGATTGTCTACAGAACCTACATAATCAACATATGAGTAGGCGATTGACAAGAGAGAAGAGGAAGACCGCCCGAGCTAGAAAATTTCTTCAGGTATCGAAGAATACGTTCAACAGTCTGAAGATGAGACGCCTAAGAGGAATGTATATATTGACTCACAATACTCACAACAAATGAAATGTTTGGACAAGTGATAGTGAAATATATCAACTTTCCACTAGACTTTGATAGTAATCATGATTGGTTGCAAAGAGTTCGATGAAGAACCAAGCAAGGAAAGCTTTAAGTTCTCATCCATAGGGGTATCAACTAGCTTACACCCCAAATAGCCAACCTCATGTAAAAGATACATAAAATACTTCCATTGAAATAAAATGAGGGAAACATCACCTCTAGCAACCTCGATTTACAAAAAATAATGAAGAAGACTCAAATCCTTAGCATATAAACGGGAGGACAAGTACTAAACGATATTATCACCAATAATCAGACTATAATCAACATAAACCAAGACAATAATTGTTCCTTGTTGTCGACAATGGTGAATAAAGAGGTTAAGAGTGCTCCGAGTAAAACCAATCACTTGAACCACCTGATTGAATTTGTCAAAACAAGCACGAGAACACTGCTTAATACTAGAGACTTGCATAAATGACACATGGACTCCCCAGAGTCTTATAATCAGTATTTTGCTATATATAAAGGATTTCAGTTAGATCACTGGCAAGAAAAGCATTCTTAATATCTAAACGATGTAGGGGCTAGTTACGATATACCACAAGAGAAATCAACACGTAAACAATGTTAAGTTTAGCAAGGGGAGAAAATGTCTCATAATCAAATCTTATACTGCTTAGTAAAATTCCGTGCAACATGACACACCTTCAAGCACTTAATAGAATAATCTGGATTGTGCTTCACTGTAAAAACCTACGACAACTAACCCAAGAATGACCAGGTGGTAGAGAAACAAAATCCCAAGTATCATTAGTGCAAAGGGGTTGCATCTCCTCATTCATGATTACCCGCGACCTCGGATGCTGAAGGGTCTCTTTAACAGACGAAGGTGTAGATAAGAAAAAAACTTACCAACATGATGTATAGTGCAAGTCGCTTGTTACGAAGAGCAATGAGAAAATCATCCATAATAGATACAACGTCAGTAGAGGCAGATGGTCCGGTAGTATCCTTGTTGTGGGTATGTGATGGTGGTGTGGTAGAGGAAGCAGTGGTATGGGAGAAAGTGTGGGTGGTGTAGGTGAAATAAATGGGCAATCAACGAGAACAATTGGTTGTTGAGGCGGTAACATTGGTGGTGGTGGTGGATTTGTGGGTGAAGGGCAAAGAAGGTCTGATTCTCAAGGAAGGTAGCATCAGTCGAAGTAATAAGCTTGCACTCATAAAGAGAATAAGAGGCATCGCCCTTCTGAGTTATAGAATACCCTATAAAGAGAAACTTGACGATGCTTATCAATAGTCGGTCCAAAATGATGAATAAACATGTACAACCGAATACCGTGAGACCACCGGAAATGATTTCTTATCAGGAAAGAGGATGGAGAAGGGGGATTTGTGATCCACAATCACGATGGACATACGGTTAATGATATAAGAAGAAGTAACAACAAAATTTCCAATAAACCGTAGGAATATTCGTATAAATAAGTAATGTGTGTGCAACCTCAAGAAGATAACAAATTTTAATTTCTGCCATGCCATTTTGTTGCAAGTGTATGGACAAAAGGTCTGATGAATGATGTCATTAGAAACACAAGTATGCTGTCAATGCTTGTTAATATATTTGCAAAAAATGTCGGTACATAATTTTAATTCTAGTAGAAAACTGTGTACGAGTCTGAGCAATAAAATTGCTCAGTACCTGTAGGATTTCAAAATGATCACGAAGCGGATATAGCCATGTTATACAAGAGTGTGATCATCAACAGATGTAGCAAAATAGCGAACCGAAATAGACTTCTTGTTTTATAAAGGGGTCCAAATGTCATAGTTTACCGAAAAGGATGGAGCATCACTTCTAGAAAAGGTAGGCGATAACATAGCACGCTGTTGTTTGCTAAATATACATGCCTCATAGGAGAACTTGGAGAAGGAGAAATTTAGAAGCACTTGCAGAAGAATAAATAAGTGGGCATGCCCAAGTCAATGCCAGTCGAATATACGAATATATGCCAGAATAGGTGGAATATCCAAGACATATAATCCAATGAACTCTCGACTGCCAATAAGTGTTTGTTTGAAGGTTCTGAATCACAAATGAAGAAGGATTGAAGGTGATGGAGCAGTAATAATAATGTTCTCTGTTAAGTCGATTAAAGACAAAAAATACATTGTTATCCAAGAACATTAAGCACATATTGAAGATGAAGTATAACAGAGGTATGTCCCTGATCCACGAACTGGAGTGTTGTCCCTATTAGCCATGGTCGTAAACTTGAGGAAGGTCGCATCATTAAATGTACCAATTGCAGAGTGATATAATTAGTCGTACCAGAATCAACAGTCCAAAATGACCTATGAGTAATATATGATATACCCGTGGTCGAAGTAGTAGACACATATCTAGATAACTGAGATATAATACCACATAAATTCTACAACTCATCAGATATGGAGTGAGCAATAGGTAAAAAAAATGTAGCAGAAGAACCCTTAGTGGAGAATAGTGAGGTAGCATAGTAGAAGAGGAAGCCTTTGATGTAGAAGAAGAAGAGACGGAAGACGTTATCATAAATCCTAAAGAAATCGCAAATAACCAAATAATAACGATAAAAGAGATGTGCAAAGGAGTGCTGGTCTGTCATGCTAGAAGTCGCGGGTTCGAACCCTGTTTTCCCAGCCCGATCCTCCTATTCAAGCGCTAACCGATAGATTTATAATATTCCAAATTGTAAGCAACCAAAGCTTCTGAGAAAAGAAACTCCAAGGAAAACTCACCAAACACAAATCACCAACATAGAAGTGTAGGGTACAAATCACCAAAATAGAGCTGTAGAAGATGCTAAAATAGTACAAGGGACCCAATCACACAAAGTCGTAGAAGAAGTATCCGAGATAAGAACTGCGCAAGTCCTAAGCGCTGAGCAAGAGCCATATAACAAAACCGCAACATAAAAGTCGAGAAAAAAAATACCATCCAAATCATTCAACACCACCACTAAAATGCATATCACTAGAACGAACCCCTCTGACACACTAGCAATCTTTTGAGAGCACAAGCCAATATCACACCTACCTCCGAGAACATAGGAACATTGCAGAATCATCAAATAACAAAACTCAAGAACTCCTTGTAGATCACCAAAGAGGAGGAAGAATCTCCATAAAAGAAATATCACCAAGTAGTGCACAATAACAAGTCACTAATCAACTGTCAGAAGACAAGCATAACCCAAGCCGAGAAATCAACAAAGTACAACCTCCAAGAACTCCAAGACTATGCAATAGGCACTGACAACATCACAACCATCTCCTATAACACGACCTATAACACAAACCCACATCCCAAGAATTTCATAGAAGGAAAGAAAAGCTAAATAGAAATAAGTTGTTGGGGGGAGATAATCACATGGCTGTTGATGATGAATCCATCCCTATAGCGGTGGGAGCCCTACGGATTCAGCAGTAGAGTTGCCTGCGATTGTAGTAGTGGAAGCGGTAGGGATGAGTTAGTGGTCCCAGCGGTGGTGGGAGCGGTGGCAAGCCAGGGGACTTGTGCAATCAGCAGACTGGAGAGTCGCCAAGCAGGTAAACGCAAGGTTACACCAGATGAGCCGAGGTCAGGACAGTTGCTGGCATTTTCGGAACGACATGCGATGATCACTCGGCGACAAGGAGGCGCAGATGCACAACGGCGGGATACAAAAACATCTTCTAACAACCTAATCAACTACACGAGCAAAAAGAGGCTAACGACTCCAATGTCGGACGGATCGAGATTTACACTTCTCCAAACCATGAATATAGAGGTTGATACTCTCATTGAGGATAACCCAAAGTGGAAAACGAATCTACATGATGGATCAGAGATAAATGTAGACGATGAAGGGGGGCATAGATTACAGACTGAATTCACTAGCGACCTCGTAGTGAGTTTAGGGGGGAAGGGGCAACAGAGGGCAGGCAAATAATCATTAATGTGATTCTGAAATGGAATACGCGAGGAGCAAACTCGCTGGATCGGTGGCGTGAGATACGGTAGGTTGCTAGAAAATTGCAAAGTACAATCACAACTTTGCTAGAAAAAAAAATTAATTCGAAAAAGAAGTCTCGAAGGACACCTAATTTCTGGGCTCAGAACCATAATCTGAGTCGTTGTGCAATGGCGAGAATTTGGTTGCTATAGGATACTAGAACTTGGTCTGGACGCATCATCCTCAAGTCAGAGCAGATTATTGCATGAGAATTCACAAATGTTGGAGGATTTAAGTTTATTTTTGGAGCAATATATGGTCACAATGATAGACGCCTACGAGGTACTCTGTGGCAGGATATCATTCGTCTTAGTACAATGGCAGACACATCATCAGGAACAACATGGCTATTCACAATCGTATTGCATGTCAACTTAATCGTGCTCTCGGGAATAAACATTGGTTAAACACTTTTCCATCAGCAGTTGCAGAAGGTCTCGCTCCTTCAACGAGCGATCATTCCCCATCTTGGTTCAATTAACGATATCCTCTCGACTTCGTGTTAGATCGTTCCGCTTCAACAACGGGTCGCCGATCATGCTGAGCTATAAGGAAGCGATGGAAGCAGGTATACGGAGGACAGTGCATGGTAACTGCCAATACCGTATGGTACAGATGCTAAAATCAGTAAAGGTAGTGCTCAAATCATGTAATAAGCAACTCTCGCGGCCGGTGCTTGCCCAGCTGTCACGTCCCAGTCCCAAATTACCAAGGGACTAGCCACGTGGCAATGACCAGCAGCACAACTCCAATGGAAAAATCCAATTTAATGGACCCGTTAGAGCGCACTTAAGCTGTAATATATATAAATAAGGGACTACAACACCGGTCACAGTTTATATATCTAATCTCATTCACAATAAAAATTACAACACAAGGGATAGTCCAGTCACAAGAATAATAAAAATGAAACTATCCATCAACAAGTGCAATATAAGAAATGCCGCGGGGAACAACCCGTCATCAAAATAATGAAAAGAGAAATAAACCAAGTACATCTGTCCAGTAGTCACTAAGCCAAGTCCAATGTCTAAAGAACACTAAGCATAAATAAATAAATAAATAAATAAATAACAGAGTGCTCAAGAGAAGTCCTCCGGCACAACCTCATCCTCTGGTGCAAGTACTACTCCAAAGTCAGCTCATGTCCCGTAAACCTCGGAGTAGCTCTCCTCGTTTATACCTGGAGACATAATTCGAATCCAGGTCCTCAGGGGACATAGCAAGGTACAATAAACACTCAAGCTAATGTAACAGTAAATAATAAACTGTGTGCTCAGGGTACCTATCATAACCAACTAAGTGAATGCAATTGAGAACGTACTCGTTTGCTAAACCACTGGGGCTTGTAAGTCTTATAGACACGACAGTAGCACGTTGTAGTAGTAGTAGGTACGTACATGTCCTATCAAGATACCTGCAACACTATAGGGCCCGAAGCGCAAGTAACGGTAGCACGTATTGTGTTGTAGCCCAACGGTACGATAGATTCTCCCCGATCCCTATGTATCTCGCGTCTCATGTCTATAACACGCAAGACAAGTACTAACTATGTCTCGAATCAAGAAAGATGATTCAATCAAGTCAACTAATCAAATATCACGAGTCATGTCCTAACACAGAAGCCGGAATCCTCGAATATCTCAAGAAAGGCTTCTGTACATGAGGGTCGTGTACAGTGTCCTAAGGTATATCGTGCAAGAGTTGCACGTATAGAGTATACGATGACAATGCAGTCTAACGGTACCCGATTCCACGTACGAAAGTCGGCACCCGAATACACTTCAGACGCTAAGTATCGTAACGGTCCTAGGGTCACAATAAGTACAAGCAAAGAACTAGAAATAGAATCAATAACTGGTAGTAGCAATAAGCACAAAATATTGGAACAAAGGCAAGGTACACTTACCTGCTGCTTGCTGCTGCGGTACTGTCTGACTGGTGTCCTCAACCGAAGGTGCAACGAATCCAAGTTGTCCTATTATAACATGTTCTAATCAATACACCATCTAATGTGATTAACATAAAATAATAGGATTGTTCGCACGACGTCAACTAGTATGGTGACGTTCATGCCAAGATCCAACAGTTACGGGTCATGGGCCAACGTGCCAATAACCACGTACCATGGCACTATCTAGTATGTTGTAGGGTCTCATTTATTGTGTTTTCTTACGCATATATAGGCACCTACATGAGTTCCGATACGTGTAATCCTATATATATACAGATACGACACGATGTCCCAAAACTTGCAACAACGCTAAACTATATCTCGAACATACATGCCGGCTCTCAAACACGCATGTCGACATCCATTAATACTGGATTAAAATAATTTAAATTATGGCATTATGGTTTATTTAGTGAAAAATACCGAAACGGTACCGTTGCACTCACAAAGTTCTGTTGCGCGTCAACTAGGTGTTCTAGCTACTTTGGCAATTAGTTTGTGCATGCAAGGTTGCCAACTTGCATGAAAGATTCATTTAACATATAAAATATAATAATTAATATTCTAGAAATTAAATTAATTTCTGAAAATTCATATTTAAATAATAAAATAGCAACATCTATCAAAACTAGGTTATTAGGGTTTACACATTGCCATGTATTGGTTCCCGTGTCATCAAAGAGTAGTTTTTATGTAAAAAAAAATTAGGGTTTCTCATACATGGAATTTTCTTATCGTCATCTAATCATATTTTGGGTTCATACAAGGGTTTTCACATGAAAAAATAAATATTAAAAAGAAATTACAAAACTTACGTGTTCTTGATTACGGCAGAGCTTTTTCTTGCGACACGGACCTTTTGGAGTACCAAACGGACTCCAAACTCCACGAAACTTGAGGAGACTCTTGGGGGCTTCAAGTATGATGTAAATCTAGGATTTTTAGGGGATTTTGCTGCTGTGGAGGTGTCCGAACTGCTGCTGCAACCAGCAGCCAATATTCGGCCCTAGAAGGGTGGCCGAATGCTCCTGGGATGTTCGAACACCTTGGGGACGTGTGGGGGCTTGGAGATGATTGAGAACTGAAGTAGATGGGGAGTAGGGGGCTGTGGGGGTCGTGAGGTTAGGAGAGGGGGTCGGCTATGAGGTGGGGAAGTTAGGGTTAGGATTTTGTGAAGGGGATTGCTATGTATATATATAGTTAGTTGTTGAGCCCTTTTTGGTTGAGTTAATGGGATTTAAGGTTTGGTTAAGACCTAAGATGTTTGGTTTAGCCATTAGTAGGGCTTTTGGGTTCACTTGGGTCTAGTTGTGTGGGTATTGGTTGAGCTTGAGTGCAAGTGCAAAAAAATGTTCTCTATATATCGGTACTTCAAATAGGTCTTTAGTTGTGTTATTGTGTTGTGCATGTGCGAGGATTTAAGTGAAGAATATATATAAATAATGGGGGATGAGTGTGGGGTAGTGTATATGTCTCATGAGAATTGGTTTGAGAGTCAAAGTAGGGTGTTTGGGCTCGATTGGGTTCAACTAGCCAATTGAAGGTAATTTTTCAATGTCAATGGTTCGAGATGTTTGACCATATTTTTAGAGCATGGGGGAGATCAAATTAATGCAACACCCATGTCTCTAAGTGTACTAGGTACAGTCAAGGCCAATAATGTGAATTTGGTTGGAAGAGAAAATGTCGTACTTTGCTCAAAATATCCAAGCCATGGCAAAGTGTTATATATATATATATAAAGATTCTATAAATTAATACTTTAACATTTTTAATCAATTAAAATAATAAATAAATTGAAAAAATATCAAATTATTTCTATTCCAAAATATGGGGGTTTACACCAAAAGAGTTGGAGTTGAAGCTTATTCAGGAGTGGATGCAGTTTTGTCCACAGGATCCGGAGCTGGCAAGTCAATTGCAAGCTCTCTTTGAGGAGATTCGTATTACTTCAGGAGGAGATCCAATTGGCACAACGTGCCAAATGTATGCAGCTAAAGGACGAGGATCGTTGTTCCAAATTTTTCTACGATATCATCCGGACCCGTTAGCATTTTAACCACACTTTTTTTTACCCCATTCCGAAGAAGGAAGGTGGGACATCTCTATCAGACTTCGGGTAGATATCTTGCTGCAATTTTTTTTTTATACAAAATTACCACTTTGGTCATGTGTCACCGGATGAAGAAGATCATTCAAGGGCTTATTTTTTCAAATCAGGCTGCCTTTGTTAAAGGCAAGTCGATTGTCGAAAATAATCTTGTGGCTCATTAGTCAGAGACTTCAACATAGCAGGCAGTAATAAGGCTTGCATGAAGCTTGACCTGAGGAGGGCGTACGACATGGTGAATCGCAACTTTGTATGTCATATCATGCGGGCCATGGGTTTCGATCCTCAATGGGTAGACAAGATTCATGAATGTATTATTACTACAACCTTTTCGATACTGATAAAGGAACATCCTTAAGGATTATTCTCTAGCAATCGGAGTCGATGGCAGGGTGATCCATTATCTCCTTATATTTTTACTATTGTAATGGAGTATTTTACCTGTTTAATGGATATTGCGGTTCACAAACACATGATTACTCTGTTATATAAACGGGTTTTGCCTAGTGTGTCTCATCTTATCTATGCGGATGACTTGTTTGTTTTTCTGGTTTCTACCAACATGGGACTAAATGCTATGGTCAAGATAATGAACGAGTTTGGCCACCTTTCGGGTCTTCAACTCAACATGGAGAAAAGCAAAGTATATTTTAATTCCTGATGTCCAAATGAGGATGAGCTCAAAGATATATTACAGATAGATAAATGGTGTTTGCCAGAAAAATATCTGGCGCTGTATTTATCTATTAATTAGGCGCGTGCACAGGAATGCCAGAGTATGTTCATAGAAGAATTGAAGGTTGGCAAGCACAAAATCTGCCGTTCCAAGGAAGAATTGAACTGATTCGCTCAGTAATATCAACCATCTCTCTTTTCTGGCTTTATATGATTATGTTGCCGTCGGCGATCATTCGGAAGGTAGAAAAATTAGGTGCAGATTTTGTATGGATAAGAGGTATCCACACGATTGCATGAGCAAAGTTATGTCGTCCTAAAGATGGAGTGGAATTACGATCATTATTCACGCTCAGAGACATAGCGGACCTGAGACTCACATGGAATTTCATCTAAGGAAAGTCGTTATGGGCTCAATGGATGCGGAACAAGTATTTGAAAGAGGAGAATTTTGTTGGAGTAGGTGGGGTTCCCAACCTATGTGGAGAATACCCCGGAGTGCGACGAACGCCATCCGTGTGTCGAAAAAACTCGAGAAGTGCATCGAGCGCTGTGTACTGGAACATTTATGGTAAGCAAATATTATATTGGATTTTCATCTTTGACTTTAATTATATATTTATGATTGGATCTTTCATATATTAACTTTCCATATAATTGGATTTCCAATTTATGGTAAGCTAATTTATGATTTGATTTTCATTAAATATATGATTGAATGTAATTGGATTTGCATAAATATTTTTTTGCCGTCCATATATAGATTTTCATATAGAAATCCTAATTCATGCAAGGGTTTATATAAATGCTCATGCAATATACAACAACATGAAAAAAAATAAGAGAGAAAAAGGTGGCAAGAGTGTCATTGTAACTTTGGAGAGAAGAAAGAAGGATTGAAGGCCGTTAAGGGGAAGGAGATCAATTTGGGGTATTTTTTATTGTCTTTTTTCTTAGTGGTTTTAATCTATTTTCTGTTCCAAAGAGTTGCAGTGATCCATGTTGGATCGGTGAGGAGCTTGTAGAGGGTGTAGTCTCTTTATTTCATTAGTGGAGGTTCTTCAAGGTTTGACTCCGATCCTTCCGTAGTTTTTTCATCTGGGTTTTCTACGTAAAAAATCTGTCTGTGATTTGTGTTTGGTATTTTTTTGTTTGTGCGTTTTATTCGGTTCTCTCGCAGGTACTTTCTGGTTTGGAAAAGTTTTCGCGTTTCGTTCCCAACAGTGTGTCAGAGCCAGGTTCTGGAATCTTAGAAGGGTGTCAGGAGTTGATAGGCAAACCAGAGAGGAAAGATGGACGCGAAACCGGTGCGCATGATAAACCAAAACGGTTCCAATTACCACTATTGGCAGAGCAAGTCCAAGCATCGGTACGAGAACTTCGAGTGCTACCATTGTGGCAAGAAGGGCCACATCAAGCGGAACTGTTTCGTTTGGAAGAGAAAAATGGCGACAAAGGGAAACATGACGAGAACACTACAACGACTCCCTCAAAACATAGAGGCGATGTGATCATTGTAGGTGATGAGGTTGTCATGAATCTCGCATGCGATGACAACTCTTGGCTGGTGGACTCAGGTATTTCAGCGCACGTATCTCACAACATGGCACTATTTACTACTTACACAACAGACGACTGTGGAGTGTTGAAGATGGGCAATGGAGATGTGTCGAAGGCAGTTGCCATTGGAGATGTGCATTTGAGGACAAAGACGGGTGCAGTTCTTGTTCTGAAAGATGTTCGTCATGTCCCTGATATCTGTTTCAAGCTGGTGTCGGTTGGAAGATTGGATGACGAGGGTTTCTTCAATTTCTTCAGGAACAGTCAGTGAAAGCTTTCCAGAGGTTCGATGGTGATTGCCAGAGGAAGCAAGAGGTCCGGACTCTACTATGTGGAAGGGAGCTCACAGAGGGCACATGAGGTGAACGCAACTACTGATGTGTCTACTAGGTGAACATGAAGGTGATTCCAGGACTCAAGTCTATAAAGCTGGAGAGGTGCACGCATTGTTTGGCGGAAAAGCAAAATATGGTGTATTTTCAAAGTCACCCAAGTTCAAGGAAGCCGGTGTTGCTCGAGTTGATTCACTCGGATGTCCGCGGTCCTATGAAGGTAAAATCCATTGGTGATGCCTCTTACTTTGTAATTTTTATTGATGATTGTTCCAGGAATGTTTGGGTCTATGCTTTAAAGACCAAGGATCAGGTGCTGCTCACTTTCAAGGAGTTTCAGGCCTCCGTTGAAGGAAACGGGCAAGAAGCTGCTATGTATTCGGTTGGACAATGGCGGCGAATATATCAGTACCTTTGATGCATACTGCAGAGAGCAAGGGATACGACACTAGACTCCGCCAAAGACACCTCAGCTCAATGGTGTAGCGGAGCGGATGAACATGACGTTGATGGAGAGGGTACGGTGTTTGCTGTCAGAAGCAAACTTGCCGGACAGCTATTGGGGTGAGACTCTTTACACAGCTGCTTATATTATTAATTTATCTCCTAGTGCTCCTTTGCAGGATGATGTGCCTGACAAAGCGTGCTATGACAAAGAGCCGTCATACAATCACCTGCGAGTGTTTGGTTGCAAGGCCTTCGTGCATGTACCGAAGGACGAGAGATCCAAACTTGAGCCAAAGACGAGACGGTGCGTCTTTGTCGGTTACGGTCGGGATGAGTTTGGCTATAGACTCTACGATCTAGTGGGAAGAAAGATCTATAGAAGCAGGGACGTGGTATTCGTCGAGGATCAGACCATGACCAACACTCAGTATTCCGAGATGTCTTCTGAGGCTGATGAATTGCCTGAGTTAGAGTCATTTCACTTCGAGCAGTTTCAAGAGGACCTCGCAGAGGATCTAGTTATGGGGGAGCCAGTACATGAAGTTGCTCCCAACCTTAATCATCAGCCTGCTGATGATGGTCAGGGTGATCTTTAGGAGGATGAGCATGCCGAGGAGGTAGTTCCTGAGGAGGAGGCTGTTGGTATACAACCAACACCGGTGGTTCCATTGAGGAGGAGCGAGAGAGTCTCGACCATCTACGAGACTCACCGGGTGAGTATGTGCTACTGATTGACGGGTGAGAGCCCGAAAGTATCGCAGAGGCTATGAAAGACGAACACAGACATGAGTGGATGGAGGCTATGCAGGAGGATATGAGTTCCTTGGAGGCCAAATCTACTTATGATCTGGTGCGGTTGCCAAAGGGCAAGAAGGCTTTGAAGAATCGATGGATGTTCAGAGTGAAGTAGACAGATGATGCTACTCGCCCTCGATACAAAGCGAGGCTGGTAGTTAAAGGCTACGGTCAGCAAAAAGGCGTAGATTATGATGAGATCTTTTCGTCAGTCGTCAAGCAGTCGTCTATTCGGGTGGTGCTAGCATTGGCAGTCAATTTCGACTTGGAGGTTGAGCAAATGGACGTGAAGACGACATTCCTCCACGGTGATCTTGAGGAGGAGTTGTACATGGAGCAGCCAGAGAGATTCTGTGAGAAGAGCAAGTCACACTTGGTCCGCCAGTTGAGGAAAAGTTCGTATGGTCTGAATCAGGCTATGAGGCAGTGGTATAGGAAGTTCGAGTCGTTTATGGAGGAACATGGTTACGCACAGACGACGTCGGACCACTGTGTATTTGTGAGATATGACGAGGATGATTTCATCATTTTACTGCTCTATGTTGATGATATGCTACTGGTGGGTCGGAATGCCACTAGGATAGCGGAGTTGAAGCGCCAACTGGGCCCAGACTTCTCTATGAAGGATTTGGACGCAGCGAAGACTATTCTTGAGATGGAGATCATCCGAGAGAGAGAGTCCAAGCTGCTACACTTGTTCCAAAAGAAGTACATTCACCGGGTACATCAGCATTTCGGGATGAACGGGTCGAAGAAAGTGAGTAACCCCATTGCGGCTCACTTTAAATTCACTGAGGAGCAGTGTCCATCTACCGAGGACGAGAAAGAAGATATGGAACAGATTCCATATGCCTCAGCTGTGGAGAGTCTTATGTATGCTATGGTGTGTACGAGACCAGACATTGCTTACGCAGTTGGCACAGTTAGCATGTATACTTCAAATCCTGGAAGGGTACATTGAAGTGGGGTCAAGTGAATTCTACGATATCTTCAGGATACTGCCGATTGGAGACTTTCTTTTGGTGGTGACGAGCCGAAGCTGGTTGGGTATACCGACGCTGATATGGCTGGAGATGTAGACACGAGGCGATCGACTTCGGACTATGTGATGTTTGCTGATGGAGTAGTATCGTGGAAGTCGCAGTTGTAGAATTGTATTGCCTTGTCGACGACAGAGGCAAAGTACATTGCGGCGACGGAGACTTGCAAGAAGTTGCTGTGGATGAAGAAGCTATTGCGGAAAATTGGGTTAAAGCAAGAGCAATAGCATTTGCTTTGCGATAGTCAGAGTGCTATTCACCTTGTGAAGAACCAGACATTTCATAGCCGGTCCAAGCACATTGAGACCCGGTATCATTGGATACGGGATGTTGTGGAAAAGAAGGAAATGACGCTTGAGAAGGTTCATACAGATGACAACGGAGTAGACATGTTCACAAAGATTCTTCCACGGAGAAAGTTTGAGTACTGCAGACACATCGTCGGGATGACGACCCCCTCCACATAGTTGTGAAGGGGGAGATTTGTTGGAGTGGGTGGGGTTCCCAACCTATGTGGAGAATATCTCGGAGTGCGACGAGCGTCATCCGTGTGTCGAAAAAATTCGGAAAGTACATCGAGCGCCATGTTTTGGAACAGTTATGGTAAACAAATATTATATTGAATTTTCATCTTTGACTTTAATTATATATTTATGATTGGATCTTTCATATATTAACTTTCCATATAATTGGATTTCCAATTTATGATAAGCTAATTTATGATTTGATTTCATTAAATATATGATTGAATGTAATTGGATTTCCATAAATATTTTTGGCTTATATATATATATTTTCATATGGAAACCCTAATTCATGCAAGGGTTTATATAAAGGCTCATGCGATATACAACAACATGAGAAAAAAATAAGAGAAAAAAATGTGACAAGAGTGCCATTGCAACTTTGGAGAGGAGAACGACGGATTGGAGGCCGTTTCAGAGAAGGAGATCAATTTGAGGTATTTTTCATTGTCTTTTTTCTTCGTGGTTGTAATCTATTTTCTATTCCAAAGAGTTTTGGTGATCCGTGTTGGATAGGTGAGGAGCTTGTAGAGGGTGTAATATCTGTATTCCATTAGTGGAGGTTCTTCAGGGTTGGATTTCGATCGTTCCATGGTTTTTTTCATCTGGATTTTTCACGTAAAAAATCTCTGTGTCTGTGATTTGTGTTTGATGTTTTTTGGTTTGTGCGTTTTGCTTGGTTCTCTCGCATATACTCTCTGGTTTGGGGAACAGTTTCTACGTTTCGTTCCCAACAAATTTCTGAGTCCAAAAGACGAATAATAATTTCTCTGTACCGTATACGACTATTTTGCGATATAGAAGTAAACTTCAACTGCTGATTTGAGATTAATTGGTCGTGGAGTAAATACACATTTATGGTATGACCCATGGCTGGACCAACAGAGCATCGTAGAGAGGGTCGGTTGGCCGGTGTTCGCTACTATTGAAAGGGATGAACGAGTGAGCATCCAGATCCGGGAGGGGGCCTGGCACCTCTCTGATCATCCAATCGGGAGGATGCTTGCATCAGACATATCGAGTGTACATCTTGATCAAAGCATGGAGGCGGATCGTTGGGAGTGGGATGACTCGCCCACAGGAAAGTTTTGACTTCTTGACAGCATTCAATCAAATCCGGACTCACCGACCACCAGGTCAGTTCACAGAGTTCATCTGTGTGAACAAAATTGCAAGTAAAATGCAATATACAATGTTCAAAGCTCTGCGTGGAAGATTACTTACTCTGGAGAGGCTGGATAGAATAGCGATTCACATTGAGAACCAAGGCTGCGTGCTGTGCTAACACGCTGATGAAACATACATTAACTTGTTTTTTCATTGTGAGTTTACATGGGAGATATGGTTAAAGTAGTGCATTAAACTGAATCTTAGAAATACAAATTCCAGAGCATGGTTGATCAAATATAAGCCATCTCCAACCAGCGTAGCAGAGGGTCTAGGACCTCTAGGTGGTTCAGTCTAGCTCGTTTACTGTTGTCAGCAAGCGTCTCGCACATATGGTGAGAGAGAAATAGACGCATCTATGAAGGACTTATTACTTCTCCAGTTGGAATCCTACATAATATTGAGTTTGATGTAAATTGCAAGAAGTAAAAGAAGTGAGACGATATAGTTGCATGATTTGGGATATGCTGAGGATGTAACATTTATTATCAATACAATTATCCTTTCCACACACACGTGTGTGTGTATATATATATATATATATATATATATATATATATATATATATATATATATATATATGCCAATGAGCCTCTAGCCTAGTGGTAAAGGGGAGGCATGCAATCCGGATGGTCGGTATATATATATATATATATATATATATGCCAATGAGCCTCTAGCCTAGTGGTAGAGGGGAGGCATGTAACCCGGGTAGTCGGGAGTTCGAGCCCCAGTGGGGGTGAGTTTGGTTCTATTTACCAGTTCAAAAAATAATAATAATAATAATATATATATATATATATATATATATATATATATATATATATATATATATATAACTAAAAGTAAAGGAAACTATTTTTTTTTCTTATTTTTTTTTCTTGGCTTGGCTTGGCTTGGCTTGGCTGAGCTGACATAACTGGAAAATGAACTAGATTAGGGATTTCAGGAAACCCTAGATCTGTTGAATGGTAGCGAGTAGCAGCTCTGGTGAGACTGGAGGAGTTGTTGGATCTCCGTGAGCCTCGAACTGACGTCGTCAGGCACCTACAAGCCTCGGGGTGAGGTGGCGAGCACTGGACGCGAGTAGTTGGAGCGAGCGGTGCGTCTTGTTGACAAGACACTAGCGGTGATGAGTATGCTACGTGGTCGTCATCGATCAGTGGAAAGATGTTTGACGAAGTGATACGATTCTAACTGAGATCGATCTGTAATTGGAGTGTAATCGAAGTTATTCGACATTACTGACAGTAATTTGCAGAGGAATTTGAACAAGGAAAGGAGAAATTGGGGAAAACATAAGAATCTTTATTTGAATTTCAGTAAGTGAGGGAAGGATTCCAATAGAAAGGAAATTGCAGGGAAGAGAAATCTAGGGTTTATTTGCAGGGAATTGGGGATCTAGAGGAAGAAGAAGAAGAAGACAGAGAATTACAAGAAGAAAATTCTAAAGAGAGGACTAAATTCCAAAATACCAAATCTCCCTTCCTCTCCTGCTCCTCTCTATTTATAGCTCGTATTAGGAATGGTACCAGTGTAGCTGAATTGCTCAGTGGCTATCCCATTCTTGATCGCGATGACCTGGCAATTTGGAGGATTAGCAGTGACTAGGCAATTGGCTGTCGAGATCTCTTGCTGACTGGGCTTGAATACTTGGGACTGCTAAACTCTGATACACTCTCTTCAAGTGGCTGCTTGAGCTGCTGATTGGTTTAGGAGGATTAAGAAGAGGGTCGTATCAATACCCTCCCCTTAAATTGACCTTGTCCCAAGGTCCCTGGATCCCATACTCTCACCTTAAATGATTCCAAGATCCTTTGTTCCCTGTGGTAAAAGAAATTGTGACTGGTTTGGTGGAAGTTGGTACTGCTGTCTGAGCTTCTCATATATTCCTTCATTGGGAATGGTAATTGTAGGTCCTAGACCTAACTCCCCGGCCATTGCTGAGATCTG
Organism: Iris macrosiphon; assembly: GCA_036927795.1. Classification (NCBI taxonomy): domain Eukaryota; kingdom Viridiplantae; phylum Streptophyta; class Magnoliopsida; order Asparagales; family Iridaceae; genus Iris; species Iris macrosiphon. The sequence continues at coordinate 185,039,517 of JAYESA010000009.1, forward strand.
ATGGTAGCTTGATGTCAATTTCTTATGGTAGCTTGACAGTAATCAAGAAAAATTGACAAAGAAATTGAAGAAGACAAGGAATTTGATATAAATTTCTAGGGTTTCTTTGTTCATAGATCTAAAGGAAAAAAGAAAAGTACAGGAATAATGTAAGAAAACTACTGTAAAGGAAATCGACTGTAAGAAATTGAAAAAGCAAATGAAAGTTTCTTTTCTCTGATACTTTCTTCTCTGTGTTTCCCTCTTATATATAGTTGAGCTGAGGTTGCACTACTGACTATAACTAACCCTGCCCACTGATTGGCTACTGATTGAATGAGCTGGCAATTAAAGGGTCGAATTGGCATCTGACTAAGTAAGTAAAATAAATGAATGAGCAAAGAAGAAGCTCTGATACAAACACTAGCCTCTGATACTCTTCAACAGAGAAGAAGAATTACCTCTCTCTGCTAATCTGCCATTACCATCTTCTTCCCAACTTCTCTCATGCCATTTCCAGTTACTACTCACAGGCATCGGATACTAAGACAGAGCTCATACTGAACTGAGCTGCTCCAGGTAGGTTCCTATCAATACCCACTCCTTTAAATTGACCTTGTCTCAAGGTCAAGGTAAGGATAGGTACTGTTGTAGGTCGAGAATATACCTGGATCCCATACCCCCTCTTCAGTCCCCAAACAATATGGAGAATCCATTACAGCATCATCACCATTAATGTCCTCTTCAGCAATGTCCAGCCTCGTATCTGTGCTCCACATGTCAGCTAAAGTTGCTAGAGTAAATGGCCCTAACTTGCTATGCACATGGTATATCATTAAAGAATCCTGAAGATATCTGCATTGATGCTAGTTAAGAATTTCCTCAAAAGAATGAGGACCATGTTTCGTGCCTCCCTCATCCTCAAACATCCAGCATTTCTCACCAATTGGCACTGACAGCTTCAATGGTGCACCGAATTGTGAAGTCACCAGCAAGTATGATGCTCAGCCTTTCCTGTTGGAACTCTCCTGGATCCCATACCATATGTAGTTTTTCTCCAAAGTCCATATTGCAGTAAACAAATACTGCCATGGCTTTTCCTGGATCCCATTCAACTAGACACTTGGTCCAAGCTTTTTCCCTTGCGACCACAAGTGCCTCATCTAATTGCTCCAAGTACTCCTCTGTTTTGGAAAAGTCATACTGAATTTGATTGATATATCTCTTTGCTTCATAGTTAGAAGGATATATATGAGAAGTGTATATATCCAGAATATAAACTATACTGTCATTAATAAAAGTCAATTTCATGCCTATTCCTTTGGTGAACAACAAGATCAATGATCATTAAGCTTGAGATGTTCAAATGAACAAAGGCATACTGAATGCAAAGAGAAAAGTCAGCATAGGCACAGAATCCTCCTCCATTCTCTGCTGAACAGGGAAACCCCAACCAATATTATTGGCCCATCCTCGCTCTTTTGCAAGCTTTGCTGCTAAGATGGAACCACCAACCTGCTTGAGGAATGGATAGAGCACCTTCCTCTGAACAAGGCAGTTGGGAATGAATGCAACAAGTGGGGCCTCAGAATTTATTTCAGCAACTGACTTGGATAGGGTTTGTCACGTCCCAATCTCCCGCAAGCACGATCATTTCCGCTGAACGTGAATCACCACGTTGCAGCACTCCCGCAGGACAATCGTTCTCTCATCGGGACGTGATGCCGTACGAGCCTGAAGTTGCGCTCGTACAAGGCGATGTTGTCAAACATCAAAGTTATCATCGAAACGATCAAGTTGCAACAAAAGTCAAGTATTGTGTACCAAGCACACATCAGAGTATACGCAGCGAAGCTCTCGATAGGGTCCAAATAAAAATACCACAAAGGAGAATGCCACAAAGGCGATGCAACACTCTTGCTCTTTCTCTTGTCCACAAAGGTACTTACCGTTCATACATCATGTCCCGTATATCCAAGCAGCGCCACTACACCTGCGTACCTGAAATAATGTCCACAAACGTGGGTCAGTACACAGCTGTACTGGTGAGCGGGGTAACCCACTCGTCTAAACCGATACTAAGTAGAATAGTGAATGCAAACAGTTATATGGTGATCTTTCTATTTGAATCCTAGATTCATTTCATGGCAGAGGTATGACATGATAAAGAAAACTGTAAAGCAGGTTAAGCATGCAAGCATTCAACTCAAGCAAATATACAAGCATAATATATCAAACTCAAAGGAAACTAGCAATCAAACCGTCATACTTAAACCCAAGCAACGTGTGAATCTATCGAACTACAATCCAAGTCTTACCAATCCAATCATCGATATGCACACTATTACCGAGGCAAGGTGGCCGTCGCCTACACGAAAAGCACAAACCAAATCCAAGCAAGGCAAACCAACTCTTATCTATATGAACTAACTGGCCAAGCCATAAATGACTAATCAACTGCAGTTCTACCCGATCCAGACTGAGTAGCTAGCTCGCCTGGTCGTATCGAACTGCCGGCACCGCGTCCAAGACACGTTACCATTGTCTCCTCCATGGCCGAATGGTACCGGTGCACTGGAGCCTATTCCGTTCGAGGAAACCAAACCCTGTGCATAACAGGTTGTCCGTGACCGATGCAAACACCAAGTATGTATGACGAGAGAATCGAGCCTTCTCGCCCCACCAAACTATCCTAGCCTCAATCCAACCAACTATCCATAACCATTCTCCAACTATAGCTCAATGCACCATCTCAAGTTATCCCCATAGGCACTATGTCGCTTCGACACAATGCTCAATTGGTGCAACATCCCTCTCTCAGAAAACTCAGTGACACAATGCCCCAACAGTGGCACAATGCCCTTACCGATGCAGTTGTCCGGTTTCGAACCACAACTGCACGCTTTGCTTGACAAAGCGTCCAACTGATACTCGTGCACGGATGCACGCTCACTCGTCCGCCCGAAATGCCTGATGTTCCAACCAAGATGATCCACTCAAGCTCCAACTGCCCAACGTAAAACCAACTCAAGCCACAAATCATATCCAACCAAACGACGCACACTCTATGCACTCCACAGTGTAGTGATTTTCAAGTTTCAGTCCCAAGTATCCAAGTCTTATTACGTGTGTTCCATATTATTAGGCATGAAGGAGTAGAGGAGAAGGGACAGAGTCCACTCACCAAGTCTGATTCCGTTAAGCACTATGCCTTGCCGATACGGCCGATCCTTTGAACCCGTGGTCAGATGCAAAGCACAATCTACTCAATTGGTATGACCGTGCGAGCAGGCCGTGCTCTCTAAATCATCCGACCGATCGGACTAAGGAAGACATTATCGCTCCAATTCTGCTATCCCAATACTGCTCTGAACGAATACCTGATTCCATCGAACTCCGCTTGCGATCTGCACATGAAACCAACTCAAATCAATACTTGTTCTCAAATTCAACAAATCAGAAATGTAACCAGCTATTGCCTGATTCAATCTGACTCAGTGTAATGCACCGTGTGGTTGCGAGACATTACATAATATACCACTTAGAATCAGGTTCGTCCTCGAACCAAACCAGTATCCATTCCTTATTCACATGTCGTTTGCCCAATTCATAACTCTGCTCCATGCAACTCACATTCTCCTGATCCACACTCAGCATCTCGCTTGCGCTGAACGCTCGCACAATTTCATATTCCCACATCCTCCTTGCAGCTCAATACAAATTTCTCGTATCGCTTAGTTTGGATCACACATATTTAAGATGTCCCTGAAATACATGCAATTCAACTGAGCTTAGCGATAGCGAATTTGGACAAGTTACAAGGGTATCTTTATGTCCGAGACATTCATTCGCTTCACTCCCAATTGAACCAATCCTGACATTCATCACAATACATTCGCACAAGCGCTATTCTCAAATACGATAATTTTTTACTGACGATCTTTCCACCTGACACAAATCAGTTCGTGTACCAACTCAATCCATCCGACTATTTCCGAATCCATACTAGCACCGTCCAAACTCAACCAACCAAACTCTAGTATGACTCTAATCGCACAATGTTCACCGTCTTCAAATATTATCTCATGCACCGAACGATCATCACAACTGATACTACCCCAGCTAGACGACTTACCCAAATATCACACTATGCTCTTAGATCAGCTCAGCCAAACACCTTTTTCTCAATCTCAATACCTCTCTGGGTGAACATCTATATTGAGGTTCATGTGATCCACAAAGATTTCGCCGCCACGCCATAGGGATAGTGTTGCCACGATTTCAACGTGGACACACTCGCCACAATTTCTAGGTTGCGCATGGAATAGTTCTTCGCACTGTTTCCATTGCCTCAAAGCACGGATATCACATTCGTCGTCTGTACGAGCACACATCCCAGACTAAGTTCCGATGCATCTTGTAGATCTGAGGCACATTTGTTCCTTCCAGCATTACAAAGATTTGATCTGAATGAGCCGCTGCTTTAACTTCACAAGCTAGTTTCACAGTCGTCAATTCATATGAATACTATTCCCTTCCAGGGCACGACGAGTCAGAGGCGATGCTATCTTCAAAAACCTGCGACTCCGAATCTCATCGGTTGACGTAGGCCATTTTCACCATCGCTTTGCTCTTCCGGCTGCATCTTCAGCTGAAGGCTATCCCAAGAAACTCTCAAATCCAACACTCAGTCACTAAGGCTAATCTCTAACATAGACCACTCACATCTGCCCTCGACGCATTCCCAAATGCGCCGCCGCAAGGGTCGTTCTATGGGTCTACAATATTCATCTCTGATTTGGCGGTCAAGTCGCTAGGGTCAGCTGTCCCGAAGCTACGCTCGATAATTGTAAATCACGATGGACAGTTACTACGAACCATGCTATATCTCCTCTGAAAATCTGAGCCATAATCCAACCATCCAATCTGAACGAACTTCTGACTCCGAGCACTTCATACACTACCTCTGACAATCTGTCAACCAAACGCCGCTTAACCACCTAGAGTCACTATCTATCCAAGCCACAAATCGAGAACTGCGCTTGTTGAAACCGTCTTCCATCAATCCGTCGTTCTGTCCTGTATCCATCAAAATTTTCGAACTGCCATGTTCGACTTCTCGTACTACCACTTGCAATGATTTCCGAAACCATAGACTTGCTCCAATTCTTATCCGTATGCCATGTTTCACAGTGCACGTCCAACTTGCTCGAGCTGCACAGTGATTTGCTTCAACGTTGCCTTCTCGTTTAGTTATCTTCAAAAGTCCATCCGCCACAATTCTTTGCTCTCGTTCCATTCCTTTGCCCGTCTTGATTTCTATATGTTCCGATTCCATCCACATGCTCTCAATGGCTCGTGCACAGTTCCAACACAATCTCAAATCATATTGCCTTTACTTGCTATCTCAATCCGTCTCAGTACTGCAAGTGTTAACTTCTAATCTGACTTAACATCAACTAGACTTGCTCTATGCCTGTTCACGTCTTCCGAAGAATCCGTTCGCCATCGTTGCACCATTTCACCAAATTTTACTTCCGCTAAACTTTTGAGTCAAACTTCTCGAACGCCAATATCCAAAATTCTTCCAGTTCGTACGAATCCATCGCATTGTCCCTCCAAACCAGATCGTGTTTCATTGCTCAACCAACAGTTCCAATGTGTTGCCAAAATTCATAGTCCGTGCTCGCTACCCTTCGATTCACCCATCGCTCGCTCAAGTATATCCCAACTGTTTGTTCCTTATGCTCAACTCTCTCTTTGCATCAATGAATGCTCCACCGAACTTTCAAATCGTGCAAGCGAACTCTGATATTCAGTTTTCCATCCGATCGATCTCAACTTGTTTCCAATACTTGGTCCTCATCAATCCTTCAAATTCCAAACTCTTTTCCATTGCTTGTTCCTTTCTCGTCTATCACTCAGGTCCAACGATACTTTCATTTGCACAAGTCCATTCTTGATTGCTCAAGTATAACGTATCGAAGAATACCTGAGTCAATTTTTTTTGCACCATATACCACATGGAAATAGAGTCGCTCTCGCGCTTACTCTGCGTCGACGAACGTCTATTCCAAACCAACTATTCCAGGGTGATCCTGTCGATCGCAACTCAACATTTGCTTGCTTCATGTTCTATTTCCTAACTCAGCCAATATGCACCAACCAACTTATTTTTTTTACCCGTGTTCCTTGCGGCAATTCCATTGATGTCTATCCAAAATATTCCAATGCCTTACTATGTGTATACCATATACCACTCCGAATCAAGTCGCTATTCGCATCACAATTCTTTGCACTGATCCAAGATCCGTTCGAACCATCCATTCTGCGTGATCCTTCCATCCCCAACTCATGTCTGACACGAAACTCAGCCAACGCATGAACCATCTAACTCTTTTATCAATCTCGCTAGGTAACTTGTGTCATGTTCCATTATCAATATTTTCAACTATTTCTCAAACCGTCCGATACTTTCGCTACATGAGTAACCCATGCAACGATCTCTTCCAAGTAATCCAACCCAATACCCAATTGTTCCACACATTTGCTGTACGAGCAACTCGTGCAACACTCTCTCTTGATATTCCCAAGCCAAACTCAACTCCGCCCTACCAATGCGCCACACGAGCGACTCGTGCAACGCTCTCTGTGATATACCCAGCCAAAAAATAAATTTCGTCAAACACATTTGATACACGGATAACTCGTGCAACGATCCATTCTCATCCGATGCTTCTACTCACAACATGCCACATAACCAATCTCGTCTGCCAACCAACTGATCCACTGATGCAACCAGAAACTCCCTGAACAACAAGCCAAACCAACGCAACGACACCTCTCAACTTGTTGCACAAATGCAACAACGTCACACAACTTGCTGCACGAATGCAACAACGCCCACGATGTTACACGATCTACCGAAAACCAACGAAAGCCAACACAACGAAGAACAATATGCACCAACAACCAACAAATATATAGACTTATTGCAAGAAACATCCAATGCGGCACCGAGTGGAGCCAAGAGCCAAACGACATGCAGAAGCTATTTAGAGTTTGTGATGAACCAAAGACAAAGTCCGAGGAAATGAACCGGGCGCTCTGATACCAATATGTCACGTCCCAATCTTCCGTAAGCTCGATTATCCCCGCTGAACGTGAATCACCACGTTGCAGCGCTCCCGCAGGATAATCGTTCTCATCGGAACTTGATGTCGTAGGAGCCTGGAGTTGCGCTAGCACAAGACGATGTTGTCAAATATCAAAGTTATCATCAAAACGACCAAGTTGCAGCGAAAGTTAAGTATTATGTACCAAGCACACATCAGAGTATACGCAGCGAAGCTCTCGATAGGGTCAAAATTAAAATGCCACAAAGGAGATGCAACATTCTTGCTCTTTCTCTTGTCCACAAAGGTACTTACCGTTTATACATCATGTCCCGTATATCTAAGCAGCGCCACTACACCTAAGGTTCAAAGTATCGGTATCGGAATCGGTATCGGACCATTCCTATTGAGTATCGGGATCGACGGTATCGGTAGTATCGGCGGTTTCGGATCGGAGTATCGGATTTTTTGGTATCGGAAAGTAAACAACTATTAGTAAATTATTAACATTTTAGAGAATATATTTTATACATTTATGCATAATTTAAAGTATTTTTAGTATTGTTTCTTAGTATTTTTGATATTGAATGAAATAGTAGTCATCCTTGTCGATTGATTTATATGTGATAGATAAGTTTTCCTCTTTTATATGTTTTTACAACCTTACTATGCTTTTACATCCTTTCTAATTGGTCTTTTTAATTCAAATTTTTTGCCAAATTGACTGAAAAAGAGACCTCTAATGTCGGTATCGGTCAGTATCGGGTATCGGTCGGTATCGGATCGGGACATGCCAAACAGTATCGGTATCGGCCGTATCGGATCGGTATCGGCCGATACTTTAAACTATGACCTGCGTACATGAAATAATGTCCACAAACGTGGGTCAGTAAACAGCCGTACTGTTGAGCGGGGTAACCCACTCGTCTAAACCGACATTAAGTAGAATAGTGAATGCAAACAGCTATATGGTGATCTTTCTACTTGAATCCTAGATTCATTTCATGGCAGGGGTATGACATGTTAAGAAAAACTGTAAAGCAGGTTAAGAATGCAAGCATTCAACTCAAGCAAATATACAAGCATAATATATCAAACTCAAAGGAAACTGGCATGCAAACCGTCATACTCAAACCCAAGCAACGCGTGAACCTAGCGAACCACAATCCAAGCCTTACCAATCTAATTATCGATATGCACACTTGCCGAGGCAAGGTGGCCGCCGCCTACATGAAAAGCACAAACTAAACCTAAGCAAAGCAAACCAACTCTTATCTATATGAAGTCACTGACCAAGCCATAAATGACTAATCAACTGCAGTTCTACCCGATCCAGACTGAGTTGCTAGCTCGCCTGGTCGTATCGAACTGCCGGCACAGCGTCCAAGGCACGTTACCATTGTCTCCTCCATGGCCGAACGGTCCCGGTGCTCCGGAGTCTATCCCGTTTGAGGAAACCAAACCCTGTGCGCAACAGGTTGTCCGTGACCGATGCAAACACCAAGTAGGTATGACGAGAGAATCGAGCCTTCTCGTCCCACCAAACTATCCTAGCCTCAATCCAACCAACTATCCATAACCATTCTCCAATTATAGCCCAATGCACCATCTCAAGTTATTCCCATAGGCACTATGTCGCTTCGACACAATGCTCCAATTGGTGCAACATCCCTCGCTCAGAAAATTCAATGGCACAATGCCCCAACAGTGGCACAATGTCCTCACTGATGCAGTTGTCCGGTTTCGAACCACAACTGCACGTTTTGCTTGACAAAGCGCCCAACTGATACTCGTGCACGGATGCACGCTCGCTCGTCCGTCCGAAATGCCTGATGTTCCAACCAAGATGATCTACTCAAGCTCCAACTGCCCAACACAATACCAACTCATGCCACAAATCATATCCAACCAAACGACGCACACTCTATGTACGTCATAGTGTAGTGATTTTCAAGTTCCAGTCCCAAGTGTCCAAGCCTTATTACGTGTGTTCCATATTATTAGGCATGAAGGAGTAGAGGAGAAGGGACAGAGCCCACTCACCAAGTCTGATTCCGTTGAGCACCATGCCTTGCCGATACGACCGATCCCTTGAACCCGTGTTCCGATGCAAAGCACGATCTACTCAATTTGTATGACCGTACGAGCAGTCCGTGCTCTCCAAATCATCCGACCGATCGGACTAAGGAAGACGACATTATCGCTCCAATCCTGCTATCCCAATACTGCTTTGAACGAACACCTGATTCAATCGAACTCCGCTTGCGATCTGCACATGAAACCAACTCAAATCGATACTTATTTTCAAATCCAACAAATCAGAAATGTAACCAGCTATTGCCTGATTCAATCCGACTCAGCGTAATGCATCGTGCATTTGCGGGATATTACTGGGTTCCTCCAGGTGCTGCTTGCACTATACCTGGATCCCACACCAAAGTTAGAAGAAGATTCACCATGCCAGGACTTTGCCCCATAGCAGTACAACAGTAGACACGTTCTAGAATCATCTCAGCAGCAGCACATTTTTCACCAATGATGTAGTACATGTTGGATCCCGCGAGGTGTTTGCTTGATTCATTAAAAGATCCAATCAGTATAACCTTGGTTGCTTCCATACAATAGGCCCATGTAGGTGAGGTGTCCATAATGGTGAAATTCTCTTTTTGAGTAAAGTGACCATTTTGAGGTGGGGCACCAAACTGCAGACCCTGTAATGAACCAAGGCCATCATCATTCACATTCCACCCTCCAAAACCGCTTTGACTTAAGAATGCACCATCAGTATAGATCTCTGAAATTCTATTTCTACTTTGATTTGATGGACAGTCCATAGCATGAGTATCGAACAAAGGCACTGGAGTTTGTTCACCCTCTACAACCTGGGAGAAACCATCACTCATTTGACTGACATTACTAAACCCAAGCTGCGGTTTCTGTTGGCCTCCGGTAGTTCAATTGGATGCCAGTAAAAAGTTGTTTCTCTGGCAACTGTATCTTCAGGCTGCGGTCCTGATTCGACTTCGACTTCTACTACAATTTGTCTCATTTTCTTTAGACTGTCGGTGTCTGAATCACTCTCCCTGTATACTTCCTCAGTAAAATCCTGCAGGAGAACACGACCAGGGCCAAAGGAAATTTCAACTTGCTTTGGGAGTGTATTCTGCCAATGGCTTGCTGGCAGCTCCTCGTCCGCATTCGACACCGAGTCACCGACCTTCTCGACGAAAATCACAGGGTTCTCGTCTGTAGAACTGGCCTTGCAGTCATCACCTTCAAGGGAATCACATATATTGTCAAATTTTGATTACATCCTCTCAACATGATCAGCTAGACCTTTGTCAGTTGATAAACCGACGATATCCTCACAAACATAAGTACCCCCACTGCTTCCTTTCTTACAAGCATTTCGTCAAACACATACGGAGCATAATGATATTGTTGCTGTAGATACGTCGGCAGAGAGATCTGCGACTGTTGGTGGTACCACGACGATGTTGTTGTCGTGTACTGTGGTGGCGGTGCAGCAGCAGATTGCGGTAGTAGGCATACGGGACGGAGAACGGTGGGGAGTAGCCGGATGGCTCAGGCAAAGGATATTCATAGGAATCTAGTGGTGGCGGTGGTGGTAGAGGCGGTGGCGGCATATGAGTATACGGCTGTTGGTACTGTGGCATCGGCGGAGAGAACTGTGGCACCGGTTGGTTCCACATTGGCGATGACGGTTGGTAGCAGCTGTACGGATCCGGAGGCGGCGGATGCGGTGGTTTCATGGCCGGAGGAATTTCGAGAAGATTAAATTCCCTAATCAATCATCCAACTTTTGATCCAATTTATTTGATTTGATCTCTAGGGTTAGAGTCATACATTCCAAAGTTTGAAATCGTCTTTCCATCGTCTTTCCATCGCCGAGATCAGCGGCACGGATGGCAATTCCGATGAAGCTTCTTCCCAAGCTCCATGGTAGGACGAGATCGGCTCTTCATATGGACCACGAATGGGATCGGATTCGCTTTGATACCAATTGTTAGGTCCTAGACCTAACTCCCCGGCCATTGCTGAGATCTGATGGTAGCTTGACAGTAATCAAGAAAAATTGACAAAGAAATTGAAGAAGACAAGGAATTTGATGTAAATTTCTAGGGTTTCTTTGTTCATAGATCTGAAGGAAAAAATAAAAGTACAGGAACAATGTAAGGAAACTACTGTAAAGGAAATCGACTGCAAGAAATTGAAAAAGCAAATGAAAGTTTCTTTTCTCTGATACTTTCTTCTCTGTGTTTCCCTCATATATAGTTGAGCTGAGGTTGCACCACTGACTATAACTAACCCTGCTCACTGATTGGCTACTGATTGAATGAGCTGGCAAATGAGGTAACGATTGGCTGAGCTGGTAATTAAAGGGTCGAATTGGCATCTGACTAAGTAAGTAAAAGAAATGAATGAGCAAAGAAGAAGCTCTGATACAAACACTAGCCTCTGATACTCTTCAACAGAGAAGAAGAGTTGCCACTCTCTGCTAATCTGCCATTACGATCTTCTTCCCAACTTCTCTCATGCCATTTCCAGGTACTTACTACTCACAGGCATCGGATACTAAGATAGAGCTTATACTGAACTGAGCTGCTCCAGGTAGGTTCGTATCAGTAATCATGTACTGGTTAGTATTCACCAAAAGAGTCTGCAGAGCAGCACCTTCCCCACTGCTGCCTTTATCAGCATTAACACACTCAATTTGACCTGATACCTGATATGATACACCTGGATCCCATATCCAAACATGGAGCCTAGCATCTTCATCCATCAATCGAGTGGCATTGTCCATGGCAGAGATATCCATGATTCCACTGGTACTCCTGTCAAAACAAATAGTGATATGAAGAACACCCCTGGGGGCAGGAGGAGGTATCTCATCAACCACGGCTTGGGCTACAAGGAGAGCAAGAACCTCTACACCAGTTGATCCTAGTATTTCTTTCCCCGTGCCTTCTCCATCTATGCCACCTAGATCCCACACTGCCTTCTCTAGAAGGTATGACTCTTTGGAGATGTAGAGCAGTGGAAATAGTTGCAGTGCCAGAGCTCGATTACCCTTTCCCAGGTTCCAGAGCTTGAGTACCGAAGTTCAGTCTTCAGAGAGAGTATACTCACATAATTGAGTGTTACTGCAAAGGCTTTGTTAGGCTCGATCAATCTGAACATCACTCTGTGCAGCAACCTGAGCATCAATTCCTGCATTTGTAGCAGTGTTTCAGTATCAACCTCTTTATCAAGATCTCTGCCATCTAGTTTCAGCCTAAACCCATAGGGGGTCCCTTCACTCATTCCCAATTTTCGACTTAGTTTGATTCCCTCACATGAACTTGAGAAATTCCTATCATTGTTTAATGTTCTGAAATTCACATGACAAACTCGTTTGGGCAAATGCAGAGATTCCATAATTTCAGCAGTTATATTCCTGTCCGTGGCAAGTATTTTTCCAGGATCCCACACCAAATTTTTTACCTTGATTAATAGGAGCCATTTGATACGTGCTTTCTTCTTACTAGATTTGACACATTCCATTAGCTCGAACTGCTCCGCAGCAGCTGCGACCGAACCTATTGCAGACATGCAAGTTTCTTGCAGATCTCGAGGACTAGTTTGGAGTGCAATTACTAATCTCCCCATCCGGGAATCGAGATAAGGGAGGATCTCTTCGCCCATATCCTCACAGAAAGCTGCCAGTGCATAATATGACTTCTCCTTTACTTCACCTGAAACATCTTCAAGGGCATTTAGAATAGAGGGAAGTACTCTTTCATAACTAGAAATGATCTCAGGTTGCAGGTGTTCTGCAAATTGACCTAGTGCAAATGAAGTAGCTCCTCTTACCATCTGTTTCTGATCCGTAAATGCTGACAGAGTAATGTGTAACACTTTTTCCAGCATGTTTTTCACTAACTCAGAACAACGATCAGAGATTACACCCAGTGCAGTAGCAAAAGCCTCACGAAACTTTGGGTTGATATGCTGAAAGCTCAAAGAAGCAAACTAAAAAACTGTTGGGAAAACATGCTTTGGTAGGTTAAGAACCATAGTGTCAATGAGTTCTGTCTCCATCTTCTGTCTCAGTAAGCAAAGGGCACATAGCTTGAAGGTCCTGTCGTTGTGGTGTTCTTGGAATGAAACTTGAAGATTTTGAACATTTTGCAACTCAACCCGGGGGCATTGCTGCTGTGGTGGCTCGTCTACCACCGTCTGCGTGTTGTGGATGTTTTGCTTAATGCACAGAACTAAGGCCTTGGTCCTGTTTTGATGCTCGCTTGACAGTGAGTGGAGAACCAATCCCTCCATGGTTACACACTGAATGTTGCACCTGCGACACCAACTCATACTACCCAGCCTCTTCACAGGCACTTCATCAAACACCTTCGGTTCAATCTCTTCCTGCTGTTGCCTTTGAGGAGATTGCTCAAGTATGGGTGCTTGTGAGTGAGAGGGAACAAGTTGCAGTGCTGATGGTTGTTGAGGATTGGGATTTCCTATTGCTGCATCTGTTTGGGATACAATTGACTGGGAACCTGTGAAGTAAGAAAATCACAGTGTTGTGCTTGTGATTGTGTGTCAGCATGATACCTCAGGCTTTGCATTCTGTCAGAGATCGAGTCTCGGCGTATCTCATCCCACACAGTTATTTTATCAAGCAGACACGGGACACAGTAGTTCGGCTGTTGTTGATGATGCATTTGTGTCATCGGTAAGCTCTGTGTCGACATCGGGTACTGCTGGAGGAAGCTTTCGGGTGGAGGAGCATGGTAGGAATATGGAAAAGTATAGAATGTACCATAGAGATCGGGTGTCGGTGGTGTCGGATACTGCCACGGTTGTTGCGGGTACAGAGAACTCTGTAGACATTGTGGTGATAAGTAGATGATTGCAGCTGCGATCCCCAACCATACAGAAGTTACTCCGCCGGATGTTGTCGCTCCTCCTGCGAGCCTTGCCGGTCGCCATGGCCGCTCGAGCTTTCCCGACCAGCTTCCCAACCGGAACCGAACGTCTCTGATACCAATTGATACGATCCTAACTGAGATCAATCTGTAATTGGAGTGTAATCAAAGTTATTCGACATTACTGACAGTAATTTGCAGCGGAATTTGAACAAGGAAAGGAGAAATTGGGGAAAAACATAAGAATATTTATTTGAATTTCAGAAAGTGCGGGAAGGATTACAATAGAAAGGAAATTGAAGGGAAGAGAAATCTAGGATTTATTTGCAGGGAATTGGGGATCTAGAGAAAGAAGAAGAAGACAGAGAGAATTACAAGAAGAAAATTCTAAAGAGGATTAAATTCCAAAATACCAAATCTCCCTTCCTCTCCTGCTCTTCTCTATTTATAGCTCGTATTAGGAATGGTACCAGTGTAACTAAATTGCTGAGTTGGCTGTACCATTCTTGATCTCGATGACCTGGCAATTTGGAGGATTAGCAGTGACTAGGCAATTAGCTGTCGAGACCTCTTGCTGACTGAGCTTGATTACTTGGACTGCTAAACTCTGATAGACTCTCAAGTGGCTGCTTGAGCTGCTGATTGGTTTAGGAGGATTAAGAAGAGGGTCGTATCACGAAGTCAGGTTCCAGCAGGAGTCTGGGTGGTTGGGAGGGTAGCTGCTGGGGGAATGGCTAGATTTGGATTTTGGTTGTGGGAACGAAGATGAGAAGGGTGGCGGTTATGGGGCTACGGGATTAGGGTTAGGGTTAGGGTTAGGAACCGATGGTGGTAGTAGGGATGATAGAACCCCTTCCAGCTGCAGCTGGGTTTGGAGTAGCTCTGGTGGAAATCACCATTAGAGAAAGCTAAGGTTTCATAAATTGCTGGAGAATTGGACAATTTGGAAAAAGGAATTTTATTCAAAACAAGAACAAGCGGGAAAGTTAGTTAAAATCAAGAAACTCTATAATTGGTGATACAATGTCTGATACATACCATTCTCTGCTCATTCCTATCTATTTGTACAATTCCTCAAGTTTGCTAATTACAATTCTATCCCATCTATGACTTAGTTAATTCACTAAGACTTAGCTATTAGGAATAATGCTGTAAGAGCTCTCACGAAGAAATCCTTCCATGTGCTGCTCCCATTCCCAGTGTTAACTATTCTGATACTACTACAACTTCTAATTACTGATACTGTTGTCCAAAGTAAAGGATGCTACTGATACTGCTAACCAGAATGAACTTCCTGCATCTGAACTACTTGTACTGCTATGAACTGATACTGTAAACAAATGAACTGATACTGTAAACTGATAATGAGCTGCTATATGCCCCTGATACTGAACTGACACTGAGTCTATTGAGCTGGGAATGTATCATAGGATTAGGGTTTTGGTTGGTAGGGGTTTGGTGTTTTTTTTGGGCATTTTTTGACAAAAGAAAGAACCAAGCTCTTGATACATGTAAACAAGTTGGCTCAACTTAATGGACGTGATCATTCATGATAAAATTGTTGCACATATATACTTATATAGGCAAGGGGGGATACCCCTTCTTGAGTCTTTCTGATGTGGGATTAAACATAAGTGCAAAAGAGGCTCTAAGGCCATACAAAGTAGAACAAAGCCAATTATACACTATCTTCTACATGATATTAAATTAATGTGTCATTCTGATATCACAGCCTAGCAAAGTACGATTGGAGCATAAAACTCTCAAGCTTCTCAAGTACTGGACATGGCAATTCGTAGTACTTCGGCCAATCTGCTCAGTATTAATGATCACAATGCAACTTCTTGGGTGGTATCCTAGCTGGGTCAGCTGGATCTTCACCATCGTACTAAACATTTCTGTTACTATGGCATTGTATGCTTTGCTGGTCTTCTATCATGTGTTCGCCAAGGAGTTGGCACCACACAAGCCTTTCCCAAAGTTCATGTGTATCAAGGGAGTTGTCTTCTTTTGCTTCTGGCAGGTATATTTCTCATCTTAATTCTTTTCCTTGTATACAAAACTTCAACAACATCATGTCGTCTGCTAATCTTGTCATGATATCTAAGTTATTAGTGTCAAATGACTGCAGTATGCTTTAGCCTTTTAGGTGCAGATGGCCATTCACAACAGCAGACATATCAATAAACCTGTGAAAAGAGAACTCTTTTGCATCAACTAAACTAGTATATATGCACATGCGTTGCACGTATTTCATACTACTTGGAAAGAGAAACCAATTTTTTAATACGTAATTACCTATATACCCATGTTTTATTTAATGAACAATTTTAATTAGCAAACATATGTAAGGATATTTTTGGAAGAAGAAAAACTTTCACGGTGAAGTCTACTTTTCCTATTATATAGTAGTATATATTTTTTTAATACGTAGTTACCTATATACCCATGTTTTATTTAATGAACAATTTTAATTAGCTATAAGAGTATATTTGGAAAAGAAAACTTCCACGATGAAGCCTACTTGTCCTATTATAGAGTAGTATAGATACACTATTATAGAGTAGTATAGATACACGAAAGATGGCTAGTTGACAAAGATGAGCTCTCTTTTTATGGCAGTATGTATGATTTTAACATCATTGATTTTGGATTCTCCTCTTGAGAAAATTAGCATAAAACTAACTAGTGCGGAGAAAAGCCATCGTCTTGTACATGCTTGTGCAGAACATAAGCTGTATCAGGGACATATCCCTTAATAAGGATTCGTTACATAGAGGTGTAGCAAGACTTACACTGACTTGGAAACCTAACTATTTATCTTCTTCAGTCTTCGGATGGATAATGTGAAAAGATATTGTGCACTGCACAGGATGTACAAAGCATAGTTTGCAGTATTGGCCGATACCGACCCGATAGCCGATACCGATACGGTTTGGCATTTTCTGATCCGATACTGACCGATACCCGATACTAAACATTGGGGGCCTATTTTCCGGTCAATTATGCAAAAAAAAAAATGAACGAAAAGACCAATCAACAAAGATGTAATATAATAGTAAGGTTGTAAAAACATGTAAAAGAAAAAAAATTATCTTTCGCATGTAAACCAATTGGTAAGGGTGACTAATATTTAATTCAATTTGAAAAGTACTAAAAAATAACATAGAAAATACTTAAAATTATGTCTATATATCTATCTAATTTATTAATAATTATTTGCTTTCCGCTACAAAAAAATCTGAAACCATTGAAACTGCCAATACCATCGATCTTGATACTCATAGGAATGGTCCGATACTGCGAACCATGGTACAAATGGACTCTTGTATCCGATCCTTTACACAAAACATACTGTAACATCTAAGATGTCAAATCTTCACATTTTTTGAGAGAAATTCAGGCTTGATCTCCTCCTTGGCAGGGAATCTTGCTCGAGTTGTTAACAGCTGCAGGAATTATCCGGTCGCACCACTTTTGGTTGGACGTTGAACATATCCAGGAAGCTCTTCAGAATGTCTTGGTGATAGTGGAGATGGTTTGTTTCTCTGTTTTCCAGCAATATGCGTACCATGTCGCACCGTACAGTGGAGCGGGCGAAGCCAAGTTCAATAAGAAGAACGAGTGACCATATCCAAAGTTGGAGAGACCAACCACATTGGTTTCCCCCTAAATATATTATGCCTTCTTTTCTAATAATTCCCTGCTGTATTTTTGGGACATGTTATATTTTTGGATGATTCCTTGTAGGATGTTATGAAGAGCTGTATGTGACATTAGTGTCTTTTTGGGATCAAATATGACTCTAAAAAACGCTACAGATGTGTGGACATATTTTGGTATTTGCTTTTCTTTTTGAGGTAGTTGGCTGCAAAATTACAGTGGAGAATGCTACAGAAAATTTCAAGTGCAGGGCTTATAGTGATCAGAAGAAGGCTTGTACCTTGAATTTGATTGTTTTGGATCATAATAGACCAAGGACCCATTGCTGGAGCAAGTGCAGTCTTGTCCCCCAATGGCCCACTTCCTAACTATTCTGCCTTATAGTTTGCAGGAAATAGGGGATGGTGGTTTCTGCACACGTGCAAACTGTGTGATCACAGAGGGCCTCAAAAATAGGAAGGTTCCAAATTTCTTAATATATATATATATATATATATATATATACAAACGAATTTTTTTTAATACAAACAGCTAAAAATTTGTATCGATACAAGGAAAATTTGAACCATTGGTTGTTGATCCAATGGTTCTTATTAAATGAACTTTCTTGGAGTATTAATAGAGTAGGGAACATCATTTAATATAGTTTTTACTTTTTGATCTGTTGGTAACTTGCTAGTGTAGGTCATTTTTTACTTTAATTTTTGCAATGAACATCCTAAATTAACTCATGTTTACTTTATCTTTAAACCGATAAAAATTCACAAAATATCCTAGATTAACTCATATTGGATTGATTTAATTTGCAGTATTGCTACATTCAATATTTTGAAGAAATAGAGTTCCTTCTTCAACACCCTTTTCACGGACTGTTTCTCCTGGCCGGGAGTGGACTGCAACTCCACTGTCGCTGTCGTAGATGTTTTTGATTTTTTGGTGTATTCTTTGATTTGCAGATGGCCTTAAGAGATTTGACGAGTCTTGGGTGCATTCCTAGGATTTACAGTTGGCCTTCATTCCAGGTGCATTCCTGGGATCACTAAAACTTTATTTGTTTGGAATGTGTTTTGCTTTCTGTAAAAAATTAGTACATCGATGCCATCAGTATGAATTCGATGTCAGCGTAATGCATATTGTATTGATGTGTGGGATGGTAAAATTTGAAAAGTTTGAATCATTGCAGTATTATCCCTTTAAGAGTGAAAGAGTTTTACATGTAATCCTGCATGTTCATCCCTTGTTATTGCTGAAGCAAAGTATGTAATGTAAAAAAAATCTCTTGGATAGTAGATTAATTATTTCAAACACTCGCAAAATTTTTGTTTTGGTCCCCTTATTTTGTGCAGCCATACAGTGGAAGCCTGAAGAAATGATATTCAGATTTTCTTGACCATGCTTTAATATTAAATAAATAAATGATATTCAGATTAGCTTGACCATGCATATTTTCCTCAATAGGATAGTGGGTTCATGATATTCATTAAAAGTCAAAATTATGATATTTGCTTAAATTTTCGATAGATGATATTCAAATTAACGTAAATATTCGAATATAAATACTGTAAATATTAGAAAGTTGGTTAATATAACAAAACGTCACAATAAAAATAATTTGTTTACTTTATTATATTCAACTGCCTCATGGCCTCTTCGAAAATATTATCGTTAGAAAAGTACAAAATATTATCGTTAAAAAACCAAAATTTTAAATAAGTGAGCAGTAGGCATTCAATACAACTTAAACAAAAAAAAACAAAAATATTTTTAAATTGGTGAGCAGCAGGCGTTAAAAAAATAAACAAAAAAATTAAATTAGTGAGCAACATGCAATAAAAAACCAAAAGTAAAGAAATAAATTAGTAAGCAACATGCGTTTAAAATCCAAAAAAAATTTCAATTAGTGAACAGCAACATGCGTTAGCAGCAGGCGTTAAAAACAAAAAAATAAATAAATAGTAAGTGAGCATCATGCATTAAAAAAGAAAAGAAAAGAAAAGAAAAGATAGTGAGTGAGCATCAGGCGTTAGTGAGTGAACATCAGGCCTTTTTCTTAATAGTAATCGCTTCTAACTGCTGCTTCAGGCGTTACCAGCAGGAATACCAGCCGGGTGGAAAATGTAAGTAAGCAGGTTAATGTAGGGTGGAAAATATGCGTTAATGTAGGATAAAAAATGTAAATGTTGAATGTACAATGTCCAACAAATTACGGTAATCTAGGAGAAATTTTTTAAGTAAGTGAGCAGGTTAATATGACCTGCTATACCAGGTAAAGCCAAAGTCAAAATAAACACCTTTCACAATTTTCAATGCACTTGTTTGGGATGTATTGATAAATTTTGGAATGGTGGTTTGGCACGTATGGAGGAAAAAAATCGACGTATATTTGAGGGCATTTTCCTCAATATTGTTGCTATACAAAGAAATATAGATGCTGACATAGATATCCTACATTCCAGATGATCTACTTTGTAATCTGAGATGGATCTTAGTTGTAATCATCGTTTTATCTATAATATTAACCTTTTTCGATATATTCTTAAATACAAACTTTGTATCGATACAAGCAAAATCTGAACCATTGATTGTTGATCCAATGGTTCAGATTAGAAGGACTTTCTTTTACTTTCATAATTTTACAATGCAATTGTATGAGATGTATCGATACAATACTTATATTGTAGAATGATATATATATATATATATATATATATATATATATATATATATATATATATATATATATATATATATATATATATATATATATATATATGGGTTGATGGTGAACCATCGGATCTCTCCAACAAATCCAATCCACACGCCCTACCTACCACCACCACACAATCAATACTAGCCAATATGCACCAAGCTCCATTCAACTGTGCACTTGAAGCATATCTGAAGTGCTCCAACTTGAGTATATTCCAAGTATATCGGGATATGGGAGTGACACTAGTTGAAACATTAATAGCCATACGTTTAACTTCTGAAGGTGACATTTGTGTCAGTGACACAAAATCTTCTATAAGATTATTATCATAATCAAAACTAGTATAATAATTGTAACAGTTTTCGAAAATACCTTGATAGGCTTGATTAGAACCAGTAGCATCATTAAGATCCATATTTAAAAAAATAATTTTTAGAAAAAATTAAGAGTTATTTACGTTAACTACACCTTGATAGGGTTGATTAGGGGTACCCTGTGTTTATTACACAGGGTACCCCTAATTTGAAACTAATTACACGGACCACCCCTATGTTTTATATTTTCTATAAAAAGTTATAACACTAACTACCTCTATGTTTAAAAAAAAATTCTAAAGGAGGGGTATCCCGTGTAATTAGTTTCAAATTAGGGGAACCCGTGTAATAAACATAAAGCATAGGGGTAGTTAACGTAAATAACCCCAAAAACAATAAAAAAGAGAAGAAAATTTTGCCAACTAAAAAAATAGAGGGAAGACAATTAACTAATAAAAAAATAAAAAGTGAAGAAAAATATTTTTAAATATTAAGAAAACTTAAACCTCAAGATGTAGAATTTTTGCAGCTTTGTTGTGGTGGTGGATCAAGTTGAAGCCTCCAAAAATGGTACTTCAATCTCTAAAAAAATGTACTTCAGTTTCCAGAAAGTTGTTACTTCAGTCTTCAGAAAATTGTTTGCCTGTTAATATTATAAGAAGGGAAAAAAATTGTTGTGGTAGTCCTATTTATAGAAATTTTTGGATGTCAAATTACTCCCAAATTTTCTTAAAATATAGTTGTTATAAGGATATTTTGATCATTTTTAGCAAAATGACCAAAATACCTCCCCCCATCCCAAATAGTTAAAAACGACCATAATATTGGGGATATTTTACCAAAATATTTTCTATGAGGTAAATATGGCGTCACCGATCGGACCGGTCTGACCGAATTTTTTTGGGTCAACCCGATTTGTTTCGGGTTTAGGAGCGGACCGAATCGAGCTATTTGGTCGCAAACATAGGCCCAATCCGAACCCAAATTCTCTACTGGTCAGACCGTTGACACCGGATCCGGGCCAGCCAATCCGGACCGGGTTGAGGCCGCTCGGCCCAATTAACACCTCCAACAAACGGTGTACTTTGAACCTCCATCTCAGATTTTATCAAACCAAGATAAAATCCTTCCTACAGGAAAAAAAAAAAAAAAAAAAAAAAAAACACTCTTTGGCATGAACCGTTCTTTAAATATTCCTCCTCCAATCTATAGCTATTACTGATGATGATGATGGCTTCACTCCCAATCCCCATAAGCCCTCCAATTCTCAGCAAGTATTCTTCCACCTCAAAAGTCTGCTTCCTTTGCACCAAACCCCCCTTCCCGACCAGAGCTAAAGTTGGCTCCTTTGGCAAGAATGGACTGGCCACCATCAGTGGTGGCTCATTTCTGGAAGTGGGTTTTGAGAAAGATGGGATCTTGAGGAGGAAAGAGAGGTTGGTTGTGGTCAGAGCCAACCAGGGGTTTGGGTTCAGTGGTGGTGGTGGTGGTGGTGGTGGTGGTGGTTGGGACAAAAGGGTTGTGGGCAATCTAGCTTTGGCTGTTGGGCTGACCTATCTTGCCATGACAGACCAGCTTGGTTGGGTTCTGGATGCCATCGTTTCAGTTTGGGTGAGCTCCTCTAATTTTGCATGTGCTTCATGTTTATTCTAGGCAAGTTACTATTCTGATTTTTTTTTTTTTTTTTTTTTTTTGCTTGCAATGATAATTATATGATTTATAGACTCTTATGATGATGATATAATATGCTAGCCTTTTATTCTTTGAAATTGTCCTTTAATATGATTGATAAATTACTTATTATATGATTTATCCCATGGCTATATAACACGGCACATCAAAGATTGAATGCCCATTTTTATCAAATCCGCTTAAAATGCGGTCCGGAAGGGATTTGAACCTGGATTTCTTTGATACCATGTTAAAATAATTGCCACTTCATCAGAACTCGGGAGTCTTGATGAGGGTTAAGGGTTATATTTTTATGTTATTTCAAAAGATGGTTTTGAAAATATTTTTCCCTTCATATGTAATAAACCATGTGCTCTATCACTATCAGCTTGGTATTAGGAGACACATTACCTAGTTTTGGCTTTATAGTATATCTTTCCAGGATAAGCCTGACTAAAACTGTTTCTTTGGACAGATTAAAGTGTCAATGAAGGTGTAGTTGAAGGAAATAGACCATAATAAATTAGATGGTGGTTCTATATGAATTTGTAAATATTGTATTATGGAACCAAATATATATTTTGTCACATAGAAAGCTACTGCTAAGAAGGATTGATGAAACCATTTATTCGTGGTGAGGATTTTAGTGTTGAAAGCAATTGCTTACGAAAATTTGAAGCAGTCTATCGGCACACAAATCCTATTAATTAAGTTAGTACTTGTGTGTGCCTTTCAAGATGCCAAAGTCATTCTAATGGAAGCATAACTATACTAAGAGTTCCTTCAAATGTAGAAATCGATGAGAAGAATGGGGATTAATTCTAAGTCTCTCCTTTTACGCTTGTTTATATTCACTAGTTAGGGATGCAAATGTTATTTTCTACTTGGAAGAGATGCATAGAGCTAACGAATAAGTTTGCTGGAATCGTGAAAATCAGATTTCTAATAAGTCTCCATAATCACCCTGGATGACTTGAACAAAAGGATGAAGAAGTTTGAATTATTCTTTTAATACGATGGTATTAAAGGCCTTTGCTGAGTTATGAAATTTTTAGTACTTTAGTAGTAAGCAATTCTACCACACTATGTTAGTATTTGACTTTGTTGTTAGCAATATCGGTATCGGAATCGGTATGGGACTGTTCCTATGAGTATCGGTATCGGCGATGTCGGCAATATTGTTTCGGATCGGAGTTTCAATTTTTTTGGTATCGGAAAGCAAATAATTATTAATAAATTATTGAAAATTTAGAAAAATAGTTTATACATTTAGGTATAATTTTGAGCATTTTCTGTATTGTTTCTTAGTAGTATTGAAATTGAATAAAATAATAGTTACCTTTGTCAAATGGTTTACATATGATAGATAAGTTTTCTTCATTTACATGGTTTTACAACCTTACTAAGCTTTTACACCCTTTTCAAATTGATCCTTTTCATTTAATTTTCTTTGCCGAATTGATTAAAAAAGAGAACACCCCCCCCCCCCCCCCCAACACACACACACACCCCCCCACCCACCCACTCACCCACCCACCCAATGTCTGCATCGGTCAAATATTGGTTGGTATCAGATTGGGACATGCCAAACCGTATCGGGATCGGACATATCGGATTGGTATCGGCCGATACTGAAAACTATGTTTTGTTCTATAGACCAAATTTTTGGTGGATACCTATAAGAATATTGAGGAGATGTGCAAAAATATTGGATCCGTAGAGTAAAACTGCATTTTGATATGAAGATCAGAAACATGTTTCATCGGTAAGGAGGATAATTAAGGATAAAAATTGACATGACCAAGACTTGTCAAATGCAACATGTGTTGAGCCCTGACATGAAATACAGATTGCTTGGTGGGAAGTTGTGAAGTTTTTTCTTTATTGAGCTGAATAGAAATGGTTATGGAATACAAAAAAAAAACCATTAAAACTTATACCTCTAAGCAACTCCTTTGGTTAGAAATAAGAATCCATATTAATTTGAACTTCAATTCCATAGTTATGGATCAGGAATTAATTCAGATTATTTATGATCGCCTAGAATCTATCTTCACCTCCATAAAAATCTTTGGTATTTGCGACATTCATCTGCCAATACTAATCAGTCCTTGTATGTCTCTAACATAGGATCAAGCAGAGCGCATTACATAAATTGAGGGATCCTTCAACTACATTTTGCTGATAGTCTCCTTCAACTGCATTAATGCCCCGTAATGCCAATATCCCGTACTGTAAATAAGAGGAATGCATGAGATATGACAATTTCTTGTGGTCAATATCTCATGCAGATATGTCAATATTTTATGTACTATTCCATATTTGCTTGTCAATACAAGGCACTAGGGGATCTCAGTCCTGCATTTTATGCCAAGCACCAATTTATGATGTTTAATTGCCTTGGGCATTCTTCATTTTTGTTTAGTAATGCATTCAGCAGTATATTAAAATGTCTTAAACTCTGCTCTTTGTGATATTCCTTCTAAACGAACTGACTTCTAAGTTTAACAGCTCCTTGCAGTACTTCTACCTATCGTGGGATTAGTTGCTTTCTTCTGGTATTCAGGAAGAAATATAGTTCAAAGCAGTGTAAGAATTTTCTACTTTTCCACAATATAGTACATTACCACTTCCCTTGTTAGCAAAGTGAAGTGCATCATGTTTATTTTGGTTATGTAGTGTGTTCTGTCCGTGAATAGAATATTTTCAGAGCTGAAACCATCTGGCAATTGTATTATCATTTGGCTATTTCTCTTTCTGATACACAATGTTAGAGAGGAATTGGTCCTTAAAAAGAGCCAACGGATTCGAATATTTGACCTAAAAATTTGAGACCCGAAGGTTTTTTTTTCTGTTGTTGTTGATTATTTTGTACATCATGTTGGTTTTACTTTATCAAAAGGTGATAAGTTGTTTTTTTGATACCCTGGTATTACATGACAACTTGATGGAGATTGTAGAATTAGAATAATAGAATGGTTTTCATAGATGAGAAAGACTACATATATATAGGAGAGGCTGACCCCTCTTTCTATTATTCTACCCGATATGAGACTAAAGCCCACTACCTAATATAAAGCTTAACACCATCCCTCAAGCTGGAGCATATATATCAATCATGCCCAGCTTGTTACACAAAAATTGTACCCGAGGACCCAAAAGAGATTTCGTGAAGATATCAGCTATCTGATCACCGGTCCTCACGTGATGGAACTTTATCATTCCCTTTTTATACTCATCACGGATGAAATGAGCATCAATTTCAATGTGTTTTGTCCTTTCATGAAATACAGGATTGGTAGCAATATGCATAGCAGATTGGTTATCACATCACATATATGTTGCTTTAGATCCTGCTTCTTCTCCCAACTCTTGTAGAAGATGTTGCAGATATAACACTTCTTTCGTGCCATGGGCAATGGTTCGATATTCTGCTTCGGAACTTGATCGTGCGATCACATTCTGCTTCTTACTCTTCCACGATACCAAGTTTCTGCCAATAAATATTGTAACCAGACGTAGATCGTCTGTCTGTCAAGCTGGCACCCCAGTCAGCATTAGTAAAACACTCAACATTTGTATGTTCCTAGTTTTCCATGCGAATTCCTTTTCCAGGATTCTGGACTAAATAGCACAGAATTCTGAGAACTGCCTGCCAATGTGGAACTCGTGGAGAAGACATAAATCTACTCGCAACATTGACGGCAAAGAAAATATCTGGACGAGTCATAACTGCCAAGTAGTTGAGTTTTTCAACCACTCGACGATATTGATCCGGATTCGTCATCAGGACTCCCTCGTCGGGGAGTAACTTTTCTCCTGGGTCCATTGGCGACGGTGTACCTTTGGCTTGCATTATTCCTACATCATTCAGTATGTTTAGCACATACTTCCTCTGTGACATGATAATGTGCTTCTTTTTCCGTACAACTTCAACACCCAAGAAGTAGTTTAATGATCCCATATCCTTTATCTGAAACTGTTCTCCTATAAACTTTTTCAGTCCCACAAAATCCTGACTGTCGTCTCTGTGATCACAATGTTATCAACATAAACACCAAGTAGAATCCTTTCCGCCGATGTCTGTCGATAAAATATTGAGTGATCATTCTTCGATTGACTCATGCTAAACTGAGTGACCACATCTGTAAACTGACCAAACAATGCATGATGTGATTGTTTGAGACCATACAGGGCCTTCCTCAAATGACACTTTATCCTCCCTTGCAACGTACTCGGGAGGTTGCACCACATATACCTCTTCATCTAGGTCCCTGTGGAGAAAGACATTCTTGATATCCAGCTGGAGTAGCGGCCAGTCATAGCGAGCAACTAAGGCCAAGAGTACGCGTACAGAAGTCATCCTGGCAACTAGGAAGAATGTCTCAAAATAATTCTCACAATAAGTCTGGGAATATCCTTTAGCCACCAGACGAGCCTTTAGTCGATCAAGGGTGCCATCTGGTTTTACTTTGATCGTGAATACCCATTTGCAACCGACAGCCTGTTTACTAGACGACAAATTTACCAAGTCCCAAGTATGGTTCTCCCAAAGCGCAATCATCTCCTCTTCCATAGCAGCACGCCAACCGGGATGTTTGAGACCCTCTATAGCAGAATTAGGAATCTGAATCCCATCAATAGTAGCTATTAAGGACCGAGTGTGGCTCGCAAGCCCTTTGTAGTTTTCAACATACAAGGGATGATCACGACAGGCACAACGAGATCGAGCTGGTGGAACATGCGGAGCCGAAGGCGGAGACGAATCAGGCGAGCCAGAGGAGGAGGATGACTCTGTGACCATGGACATTATCTGCGACGATCGATCGGGCGACGACGGTGCTGAGTCTGTTACCATGGGCAATATCTGCGACATGCGATCGGGCGACGGCGGTGCTGACTGAATCGGTGTCTGCGGACCGTCGGACTGGAGCACTGACTCGGTAGAGGAGGGCAGCCTAACGGTGGGCTGTTGCGCTTTAACTGGGAGCAACAAAAAATCTTCTGGGTAAACTTAGGGCACTGGTCCTGTAGTTTGTGGAAGTGGAGGAAACTCTGTTTCAACAAAGGTAACATTCCGAGAGAAAAAATACCTCTTCAAGACGGGTAAAAAATACCGATACCCTTTCTGATCCTTAGGATACCCAAGGAAAATACATTGGATAGCCTTGGAATCTAATTTAGAAAGAGTTGGTCGGATATCCCTAACATAACACAAACGACCAAATATTCGGAGAGATAGAGGAAACGACTCTCGTTTAGGATATAACCGAGAGAATGGAGTATCACCATTGAGGACAGACGACGGCATGCGATTAATGAGATAGCAAGCCGTAAGAACGGCATCCGACCAAAATCTTTTTGGAGTACGTGCTTGGAACATAAGAGCATGCGTTGTTTCTAAGATATGGCAATTTTTGCGTTCAGCCACACCATTCTGTTGTGGTGTGTAAGGACATAAAATTTGGTGGATGATACCATTCTGAGACAAATTGGACAAACTCACGAGACATACTCACGACCATTGTTACTTCGAACACATTTAATCGGAACACCAAATTGTGTTCTGATTTTCGCATGAAAATTGTACCAAATGTTAAATAATTCGTTCCGATTTTTTATGAGATAAACAAAAGTGACACGTGAGTAGTCATCAATAAAGGTAACAAAGTACTTGAATCCCATCACAGATTCAACCAGACAAGGTCCTCATATATCGGAATGTACTAACTCGAAGGGAACGGAAACAATTTTATGCTAACCGGTGATGCTTTGCCAAGTTACATAACTCACAATGAAAAGAAGCATCAAAAGATGGATACATTTTCTGGAGTGCTTGGACAGATGGATGTCCTAACCGACAGTGTAACTCAAAATGATCAAGTTTCACACCGGCACAGGCAACAGAGGAAGGTTCGTCAAACAGGTACAAGCCTCCAGCCACATGTCCTCTACCGATAATCCGTCTCGTTAGGTCCTGAAAAACACAACTATCAGGAAAGAATGTTACCGAGCAGTGCATATCGCGAGTAATCCGACTAATTGAGAGTAAGCTGAATGGGTTTCCAGGGGTATGTAGTACAGAATGTAGTGACAGTCCCGAAAAAAGACGGGCAAATCATTTTCCACAGACTGTTAGCGAACCACCATTGGCACATGTAATATTAGACATATGGCCAATCGGTACATAGTTTCGTATTATACCTGCGTCGCCTGTCAAGTGAGCAGACGCACCAGAATCAAGTACCCACTGTTTCGACTATACCACACATGCCGCTGAGTACCCTGCGGTGGACCCAGAAGTAGAAGCTTCACCTCGACGTTGAGCTTGAAACTCAACAAAGTCTGCATAAGCTTCATCAGTCATTTGGACGGATCGGCCGCCAAGATTGTGAGTATCTGAGGTAACGTTGGCAGCAGGAGCTTTAGTACATTACCACTGGAAATGACCTATAGGCCACAGTTGAAGCATGTGCGCAGTCGACCTCCATTACGACCGCCAATGCCTCGTCCACCATCATGGCCACCATTTCGACCACCCCACGACCACCACGAAATCCAGTATGAGCGGCACCAAGAGCAGATCGATCAACAGGAACATCGGTTGGAGAGGTCTCGACGACCTTTGTAGCCTGTAGGACACGAAAATGAGCTTCCGATGGAACCTCAACTTCAGCAATGATCTGAGAGCGAGCTGAGTCTGCATCAGGACGAAGATGCAAGATATGCCATCACATGAAGCTGCTTACGTTGAGCCATCGCTTCATTGATATCCGTCGTCAGAGGTAATATACGGTCAACTTCATCGACCATAGCCTTAAAAGCCCGGAAGTGGTCCTTATGAGACTTGTCGTCTTGTTATGCCCGGTAGACGCCGACAAACGAGTCGTAGATACGAGACAAATCGTGTTTTCCATCAAACGTCGTCATTAGGACCTCCCATAACTCCTTTACTATGTTCGTATTTTGAACCATGTCCTCTACCGATGGTTCCATGGAGTTCATCAACTGGGTAAACAATCAACTATCATCCATCTTCCACTACTCAAACGTGGGATCAGTCGTCTCCGGAGGGTTGTCAGTCAGATGCTTGGACAACCGCATACCCCGACCTTCTTCTGTCATGTTGAGTATCCGTCTGGTCTGTCCAACCGCCGATCGACGAGTCGAATCGAAGAGATCGTCGTGCCAGTGCCCGTTGGTCCCGCTAATGCGTTTCCGACACCGGTATTACTGCTAGCCGCCTCAGAGGTTGTCATAATGCTCTTGGTTCGACCGTCGCTGATTCTTCTCAACCCCAATAATTACATCAACTTTTTCAGTGCACTATTAACGTGGCCAGAACCGGCACGCGTATGGAAAGATCATATAGGAATCACACATGCCAGGACATAGAAGTAACCCAAGTAACTCTCTGTGTAAATCCTGATGCGGGGGAGGGGGGGACAGCTAGGGTTAGTTTTTTTTTCTTTTGGAGAAGGGGGGGTATGACTCTGATACCATGTAGAATTAGAATAATGAAATGGTTTTCATAGATGAGAAAGACTACATATATATAGGAGAGGCTGGCCCCTCTCTCTATTATTCTACCCGATGTAGGACTAAAGCCCACTACCTAATATAACGCTTAACAGAGATAAATATTTGTTAGGAGATACAATACTGAAGATGGTTTTGGCTACGTGTGTCTAAAGTGTTTCCTTTTCTTTATTAATGTGCAGAAAACCATTATTGAAAGAGTTAAGTTTAGAGATAAAGAGGAGAAGAGGAAGTTGGGGAAGAGAGAATATGAGAAAGGAGATTGCAAGGGCCTTAAATCCTAGGTTGCATCTCATGTCTATTTATATTGATATGCAATACACCCACAATTACTATTATACCCTCATATGATAAATAACAAAATAAAATAACTCTAACACCCTCCCTCAAGCAGGAGCATATAGATCAGACATGCCCAGCTTGCTACATAAATCAGAAAATGGACCGCGAGCAAGTGGTTTGGTGAGGATATCACCTAATTGATCCTCTGACCGAACATAAGGAGTGGCAATCTGTTTCTTCAGCAACAAATCACGAACAAAATGACAATCCACCTCGATATGCTTCGTGCGCTCATGAAACATCGGATTACTTGCGATAAACATTGCCGACTGATTATCACAATACATCTCCATCGGAATAGGAATCATAATTCCCATTTCATGAAGAAGAGACTGCACCCACATCATCTCAGAAGCTGTATGAGCCATCGCACGGTACTCGGCCTCTGCACTAGAACGAGCCACAACATTCTGCTTCTTACTACGCCACGTGACAAGATTGCCACCCACAAACGTACAATAGCCAAAAGTAGACCTCCTATCACTGCGACTGCCTGCCCAATCAGCATCACTGAACCCAGTCACCGTAAGCAACTGGGAAGGTTTGTACAACAAACCCTTTCCAGGTGCACCCTTCAAGTATCGAAGAATGCGAGAGATAGCCTCCCAATGTGGTTGCCGAGGGGCATGCATAAACTGACTAACTACTCCAACTGCATATGTGATGTCTGGTCGAGTAACAGTAAGATATATAAGTTTGCCAACCAAACGTCTATAATATCCAACATCCTCAAATAACTCTCCCCTGTCAGCATCAAGCTTGTCATGATAATCTATAGGAGTCTCAACTGGCCGACTCTCCAACATCCCAGTCTCGGAAAGCAAGTCTAGAACATACTTGCGTTGTGACAGATACACCCCCTTCTTAGATCGAGCAACCTCGATTCCAAGAAAATATCGAAGAAGACCCAAATCCTTAGTATGAAACTGACGACTAAGGTAGGCCTTCAAGTCCGCAATTCCAGCATGATCACTCCCAGATATAATGATATCATCAACATAAACAATCAACACGATAATACCTGCTGAGGAAGAATGGCAAAATACTGAATGATCTGATGTGGTACGCCAAAAGCCATACTGAATGAGAACTGAACTGAACTTGTCAAACCAAGCACGAGGTGACTGTTTCAGTCCATATAATGCTTTCTTCAATCGACATACGAGTCTTTTATTTCCTGCTACAACATATCCCGGTGGTTGATCCATATAAACCTCCTCCTGTAAGTCACCATGCAAGAAAGCATTCTTTATGTCCAGCTGATATATAGGCCATTGGTGATTAACCGCCACAGAAATAAGAATCCGAACTGAATTCAGCCGAGCCACTGGAGAGAAAGTCTCCATATAATCCACGCCATATGTCTGAGTATACCCTTTGGCAACCAGTGTAGTCAAAGGCGCGCCTCAGGCGCGCCTAAGGCGCGCCTTGCTCCTAGGCGCAGGGGCAGCGCCTTAGGGGACTCCAGGCGAGGAGCAATTCTTAAGGCGCACCTAAGGCGCGCCTAGGTGCGCCTTTTTCGAGCGCCTTGGAATAGCTAAGGTGCGCCTAGGCGCGCCTTGAAAATC
The DNA here is from genome assembly GCA_036927795.1 of Iris macrosiphon. Lineage (NCBI taxonomy): Eukaryota > Viridiplantae > Streptophyta > Magnoliopsida > Asparagales > Iridaceae > Iris > Iris macrosiphon. Next base: position 185,071,350 of record JAYESA010000009.1, read on the forward strand.
TTGTGAAAAAATAACATGTTTAGACTATTTTTTTAACTGTTGTACTGTTTTTAGACTATTTTTTGAACTGATGTACTTTTTTTTTATTGTTTTCTCTCTCACTCAATTCAAAGTGATTGCAACCTAGACATGGGAGAATTTGAAGCACACATGTTTATCAATGTAGAATCCGATGTGAATATATATATATATAATTTTTGCGCCTCGTGTCGCTCGAGCGCACGCCTTAAGTGCGCCTTGCGCCTCGGGCGATTTGGACCCTTTGCGCCTTGAGTGCGCCTTGCGCCTTTGACTACCTTGTTGGCAACCAACCGTGCCTTGAGGCGCTCAACAGAACCACCAGGGTGATACTTAACAGTGTACACCCATCTACAACCCACTGTTTGTTTTCTAACAGGAAGTGATGTAAGCTCCCAAGTCTGATTTTGATGTAAAGCATACATCTCCTCATCCATTGCACTTTTCCAACCAGAAGATGACATAGCCTGCTTGTAAGTTTTGGGAATAAAAGTAGAAGACAATGAAACAGCAAATGCATGAAAAGATGATGAAGCACGGTGTAATGAAACATAGTTAGAAATGGGATGCTTATTCTTTGTGGTACAAAGGCGTTGTCTTTTTCTGAGAGCAATAGGAAGATCATCTGGATCTGTGGTGATGGGAGCAGAAACCTCAGGCACGGAAGATGATTGGTTGAAGGCTGAATTTTGCAGAACCACTGGCCTGTCCTTGGATCTCTGATAAACCTGTAAATGGGGAATGGAGACAGAAATTGATTCAGGAATGACCGGAAGTGGTATGGAAGATATCAAATCTGTTGTAAAAGGAATACAACGGTCTCCTGAAGGAAAAAAGGGGTAGACTCAAAGAATGTAACATCCGCACTGACATAATATTTGCGTGACTGTGGACTGTAACAACGATAACCTTTTTGAGTACGGGGATAACCAAGAAAGACACACTTAAGAGATCTAGGAGCCAACTTATCTCGATTAGGTTCCAAGTTATGAATAAAAGCGACACAGCCAAACACTCGAGGAGATAAGGAAAAGGGTGCGACATCTGTATGTAATATAGTAAATGGAACTTTGTTATTTAATACAGATGATGGCATGCGATTAATAAGATAACATGCAGTAAGAACGGCATCTGCCCAATACTGTTTGGGGACATGCATATTGAACATGAGAGTTCGAGCCACATCTAAAATGTGTCGATGTTTACGTTCGGCTATACCATTTTGTTGAGAGGTGTGGACACAACTGGTTTGATGAATCATACCACGATCAACACAGAAACTGTTCACAGAAGATTGAGTATACTCCAAAGCATTATCAGAACGCAGAATTTTGATACGTTTATTAAACTGAACATAGACTTCATTATAAAAGACAGATAACACATTTGGAAACTCAGATTTTTCTTTCATTAAATAACACCAAGTCATTCTGGAATAATCATCAATAAAAATAACAAAATACTGAAATCCTTTCGGACTTTTGACTCTAGACGGACCCCAAATATCAGAATGAACAAGATCAAAAGACTCTAATTGACGACTCTCACTACGACGAGGAAAGGAACTACGGTGATGCTTGCCTAACTGACAAGTCTCACATTCAAGACTAGAAACATAACTCAAACTAGGAACAACTTGACGCAACTTAGCCAAAGACGGATGTCCCAAACGATAATGCCACTGCAACGGAGAAGTAGAAACAGAAGTGAAGGCCTTTCCAGGTAGATCCAAGTAGTACAGTCCATCTTTTTCATGCCCCGAACCAATCGTCTTCTTCGTCCCGAGGTCCTGAAAAACACACGAATTGGAAGAAAATGTCACAGAACATTGAAGAGATTTGGTTAACTGGCTCACAGATAACAAATTAAATGGAAAATTAGGCACATATAATGAATCAAATAATGATAGTGATTGAGTAGGGTGAATGACACCTTTTCCAAGCACAGGACGAGTAGACCCATCAGCCAAGATAATATTATGTTTCATGGAACTACGATTATGAAAGATAGATGTTATACCAGACATGTGAGAGCTTGCTCCTGAGTCGATGACCCAAGAGGTGGATGGTGACTGGGTTACCACAAAAGCAGGATTACCTATATGTGCCATGGTTGCAGTAGGTTGGGAGGTGGTACTAGCAAGTTCGTTCAACTTCTGGAGGATCTGTTGAAATGGAGATGAGGTATCGGACGTTGAATTCTGATTGAAACCCGAAGTATCATCTCTGGGAGCAGAAGTGGTGTCCTGGGACTGCATATTTTCATCATGCACTTGATGTGCATATTCTGGTTTGCCCCATTTGTCCCAACAATAGTCTTCTACATGACCGAGCATTCCACAATAGTTACACTTTCGTGGTTGACCACGGCCACCACCACCACCACCGCGGCCGCCACCACCACCGCGACCACCACCACGACCATTGTCTCTACCACCACGGCCTCCTCCTCGACCAAAACTACGACCACCATCTCTACCGCCACGTCCAATACCACGTCCACCACCACGACCAACAACACTAGAAACTAGGACAGAAGAGTCAGTACTCGGCACCACAGAACTCTGTCCCAGAAAGGAACGATTGAGACGGGAGAAAGTATCTGCCACCGTAGGTAACTGTTCTCCAGCAAGGATTTGAGCTTTATAAGGTTCGAGCGCAGGATCCAAGCCGGCTAGGATGAGTGAAACATGAAACTCTTCCTTCTGTCTCCGAGCTTCCTTCAAATCAGTAGTAACAGGATGATATTGAAGCAGTTCCTCCCACAAAGCTTTCTTTGAAGCCAGATATTCATTCACAGGCTTCCCATTTTGCTTTGTATTGAACAATAACTCGTACAACTCATAGATACGGGCAACGTTTCGCTTCTGCGAATAAGATTCTTCCAGAGATGCCCAAATCTGTTTGCTTGATTCACACCACTGAACATTAGCAGCGATATGTGGTTCCATACTATGCCACAACCACGACATAACGTATGCATCTGCACTCATCCAATCTTCATACTCAGCGGACATTTCAGGCAGGGGTTCTTCGGTCAAAAACTTCAACTTCTTCTTCGCCCTTAACACCACTTTGATAGACTTGGACCAGGCAAGATAGTTCGCACCATTGAGTTTCACCGCTGTAATCGACTTTCCCAATTCATCATTATGAATAACAGTAAAAGGAGAACCACCTCCGCTACCACCACCACTATTAACCTCGCTAGAAGATTCGGTCCCCACCATACTTGCAGATGCAACAGAAAGACGAGATCTTTGAAACCCTAGATCTCACAACGAACCTCAACCGACGACGAATAACCAACGGAGATCTGTAGAAACCCTAGATCTCATAAACGAACCACGAACGACTACGAACAACGAACGACGAACGACGAATCATGAAAAGTAGACGAAAAACAGCCGAAAAGTAAACGATCGGCCCTGTCGGGGATGGGATGTACAGTACTTACAAATATATGCTCTGATACCAAGTTAAGTTTAGAGATAAAGAGGAGAAGAGGAAGTTGGAGAAGAGAGAATATGAGAAAGGAGATTGCAAGGGTCTTAAACCCTAGGTTGCATCTCATGTCTATTTATATTGATATGCAATACACCCACAATTACTATTATACCCTCATATGATAAATAACAAAATAAAATAACTCTAACAGAAAGAAAAGAAAATTTCCCTGGAGCTTCTTAAATAATAACTATAGGGACAAACTTTCACTATATTTCTCTGAGTTCCAGCAAACAATATAGCTCATGGCTATTACCATGTTTTTCTTGATATGATCATACTTGGTCACAGTCTTGTACTGTGGCAGTCATAGTAAATCCTAAAGTTTTTTATTAGTTAAGTATCTCAATATACTTCCACTTTGGATGAATATATAGGTTCACTTGTATGTCAACCTTATAATATTTTGAAATGTTATTGCACTATTGCTTCCCGAACTGTGTCATTTCTTACTGATTTTTCTTTATCGCGTCTGCAGTGCCCCAATTGTGGAAATGATGTCCAGATACTAAAGTAAGCCCTCAAGTAGCTTTCCGTGAAATTATTGACTTGACACTGTTTATGCTCTGCTGTGTATTTGATGCCTTAAATTGTTAAATTAACTGTAATTTATTATTCTGTAGGTCTTCAGTGAACGATGGCATACAGCTCTGCCCATACTGTACTCAACCTTTCTCTGGTATTAAAATGTGATGTATTAATGATGCCATTTTTTGGAGCATGTCCGTGCTTTCTAGACAGAAGGCTTACTGATATATTCTTCATGATCCTGTAGTGCAGGGAAACAAATTTGTGAGAGAATCAGCTAAGTTCTCTTCTGGTCGGTCTACAACAGCAGGACAAGTCTTCAACGGCTTCTCACGTTCCTCTGGCAAAGGTATCACTTGATGCAAGTGTCAGTTGTTGCGTGTATATAGTGGGCATCCAACCTATTAAAGATGCATTGCGCAACAATGTTGACGTAGTTTTATCTTGTTTGCTTTCGAACATAAAATGTCAATACTATATCCCTTTCTCATGTCTATGGATCAGTTTTATATTTAGCCTGTAGGCTGGAACCTGGTTTTATTCAGTCTGTTTATATTGCTCCCAACTGTTCACACTGTATTTACTCTTGATTATATACTTCAGTCATTTCTCCGTATTAGTTGTTTTCACAAGTCTAGCACATTGGCTCGAGTAATAGATGCCTTCATTAAAATGCATTAACTCATGATCTATCTAAATATGGTTTTACGAACAAGAGTCATGAACTGTCTATCAGCATATTGCTAATATGCCGTATTAGAAACCTTCTAATATATTGAAAATGATTTTCACAGGTAAAGCCTCTTCTGCAGCAATTGTTGATGTTGAAGCCGAAGTGAAGGACATTGAATGATTTAGAAATTGCCCAGGTTTCATTGGTAAAGGTTTCTTTTAGTTTTGTTGCATAAAGACCAGTGTTTTGTCTATTTATGATCCTTATTTATTCATGCCCATAGCAACCTTGGCTAGGAATTTGAAACCAATGTAGAGGGTTGACGTCTGGTCGACAACCAGTCAAATCTATTATGGAGTTTCTTATACTCCAGCTGACCCTATTATTGATGGGACAAGGTTTGGATGATGATGATTTATTCATGACCAGAACTACAGTTCACTATTTCACTAGTATTTGATCATTCTTGCAATGTTTTTAGTGAAGATATATATATACAATGTTTTACAAATCTCGTGAGAACAATTTGATTGCATTCTTTTGGGTCGGTGTACTAGTTAAGAAATTGTCTAACAAACTGCCTATTGATGAATGTGTATTAAAAAAGATGGTTGGAATTTTTATTAGGGTTAACTGTACACTAATCGCACTTGTGAAATATACCGAATATTGTAGTGTTTAAGCTTTTGAATGAATAATCATTCCATAATTACATATGCAGTCACAATCCAATTTCTCCGTCCATACATTTGCCTATATTATTTGTTAAATTATCTTTTACATGCAAAGAATGCAGTTTTAGATTAACCACTTGGTACCAAAACACTTGGTAGCAAAACACCTGCACAATTTTGTTTAATACTTATCATTTATCATGTATCTTGATGCCCACTTGAGGTTTTCTGACTGAAAGGACCAACAGAGACCAACAATCAAGACTTTCGTCCGATGTCGTGCCTAGGATTTTTGACTTGTCTGTCTTGATATGGAAAATCATTCTCATATCACAAAATGGAACAGGCCGACAGAGAGCATCTTTAAGAGGGATTCTACTGCTTAGCAGTCTTGAGTCAATAGGTAGGGTCAAAACTACTCCAAAGTGGAAGGGCCACTATCTAAGCTATTAGTGGGCTTAACCTATTGAAATACTAAATCGAATCATAAATATACATTAGTGCTTGGTGACTATGGCGGAGCTACGGCAGGGCATTGGGTGGGATGTAGCCCGGCCCAAAATTTTGAAGAAAAAAAAAGCTTCTAAGCTCCACATGTTAGAAATGTTAGAAATGATATTAAGAGCATGTTTTTTATTAGGGTTAATTGCACTAACCTCCCCTATGTTTTATGTTTATTGCACGGGGTACCTTTATTTTAAAATAATTGACACTGGGTACCCTTATGGTGGGAAAAATAAGGGTGGTTAGGGTTATTACCCCCTTTACATTATTTTCAAAATAAGGTATCCCGTGTCATTATGTTCAAAATAGGAGTACCCCGTGTAATAAACATAAAACATAGGAGAGGTTAGTGCAATTAACCATTCTGATTAATTTACCTCACTTTCTGTCACTCCATATGTTAGAAATGTTTCCTAGTTATGTTCTATTCTCTTGTTTGGATTTGAAATATGCAACAATTAAGTGATAAATAAATTCTCAAAAAATTGGTACTTAGGCGGTGGAATGCTAGTATTATCATGTTATTACTTTATATATATATATATATATATATATATATATATATATATATATATATATATATATATATAAGAACTACTAATTCCTAGAGCAGGTCTAATTGTTTTGCATGCCCAAACCTACTTGCAGTCTAAAGTTCTGCATACACCACTGATGATTACTTTTAGTGACTTATATTTTCATTACATCATACCTGCTTTTAATGAGTTGCTCTAATTGAAATCTACTAATTTCTATACCGGGTCTAATTGTTCTACAAACCCTATCTGACCTGCAGGCTGTGATGATGCAAGTTCTGGGCTCACTATTTGAGGCTTACTTATACTTGAGGGCCTCAGCAAAAAGAAAACTGCAGAAATCTATAGTTTGTCAAGCGGTAGTAGATGGTGTGCGCGTCCTTAGTTACAGATTTACTTCCTTCCACCAGATTGTCAGCTCAGGGCTCATTGTACTTTAGCTATATTTGATATAATTAACGGGACTTTGAAGGAATTACTAGATGAAGCAGCTTTCACAGTAAGGGTTGATTTCCGTTGAAGATAGAACTCGTGTGCAGATTTACAAGAATCATCTTGAATGATAGTTTCAGTTACGATGCATAGCTTTATGTGTGTGCAGATTTTAAACTTTTAACAAGCTTGAACAAGGATGTAATTGAATGATACTGTTCATTATGGGTTATTTCTTTGCCTAAGATTTTGAACTTACAATCAAGATTTCTGTATGGTATGCCTATGATATAATCATTTTTGTACTTACAGTTGAAATTTGTTACTGACTTGCAATTGGCAGTGAAAATGGCCTTTGGCCCTTGTCAGTATGAATGAAGCTGTGTTATGTTTATGAGTGCATTCATTTTCGCATCGAGAGTCAGCTGACAGCCAGTCTTGTTCAAAGCCCGGTTGCTGATGTTCATTATAAAACAAGAAGTCATTTAGTCCGTATATTATAGTGTGGCCTACAAACCTTGTAACTGTCATTGCAGATCTCTAGCCTTCCTGGTTGAACTGCAGTTAGTTGAATCTCTTGAAGGAAAAAAAAAATCATACAGAAAAATCATTATCTAAGCATAAATTTCCTTATATAGTTCATGAAAACACCAGTAAGCTACTATACAAGCCCAGTGTGGAATCCAAAATTGTGCAACATCAAGCCAGTATATAAATTTTATTTCTCATCTTTGAAATTGGTTTGTGCAAGCATAAAATCATACATCTTCAGGTCTTGCAATTGCAATTTTGAGACAAACTTGTGAAATATATCTCGAAGGGGTTTAGAATTTAGGTCTCGAAAAAGTTGTAAAATTTGCATAAATTTGCATTTGGATCTCTGTAATCAACTTAATTAAGATTGTATCTTTAACCAACGGTTGACTCATCATTCATGTACATTGATGATGAAAGAATCACTCTAGTACACAGAAAAAATAAAATTATAATAGGTATGGACATCTACCATGAGGTAGATAAAAAAATTCTTACATCAACACAACTCAATCAACCGTTGGTTCAAGATCAAAATACTAATTTGGTCGATTATAGAGACCCAAATGCAAATTTTATAACTTATTCGAAACCAAAGTCTGAAAAACCCTATCTTGAACCATTCCAGAATATGGATATATTTTCTTATCTGTTAATTCGTTGAATAAAATTACCGGGCACCTTCCTTCCATACTGTGTGTGCTATCTGCTCGTCTGATAATTTGAACTTAATAACTTTCCCACCTGGAAAACCGCAGTGAGGCTTGCTCCATCAGAGCCAACTCTAGACCAAAGCTCCCCAAATCTGAGAACTTCCAGAATATATACATCACATAAATTGAATCCTCTTGTTCTAGAACCATGAACGTCAGTTTGCAGTCCATACACAATTATACCCAACACAACGGAACATCCAACTAAAACTTTTCTTCCTGTGACTCATTTTCTCTCCAAACAGCCTGTACTTCTCCTTTTCAAAATAATTGGTATAAATGCTAATCAAATTTTAGCCATGGAAAGCAATTGATCAATATAACATAGGAGACCTGCAAAATGGTGAATGGTTTATGCTGCACAGATCACTGGGGTTTTTTTATTATCAATTTTACTTTTTTGTTTCATTGGCGTCTCTCCGCACCATACCATATTCAATACATAATAAAGCAAATGCTTTCAGAACTGTTCATGGGAAATCATCATAAGGAAAAATATGGGGGGAGCAAGGTTCTCAGACATGACTTTTTCAATAAAATTACAATGAAAATTGCAGCACCCACTGCTCATAACCATGAAAGAAAAGTGGCTTCTTTCAGCAGCTGCTATGTCTCAGCGAGGGCTTTATTTTTTAAACATAAGCACCACAGAAATTACTTTGGACCTTAGTGTGCTGGAGCTGCTATCACCTGTAAAATAAGTAGGGAGTATAAAATAAAATTTTGGAATTTGAGAACAAGAGAAACACAGGAGAAGAGTGGAAAAGGTAACATCAAATATTCCAGCAGCAGCGACAACTAGTTAATTAAAATAGCTGCCTATTACTTAACCTAGAAGTGTTATGATAATGCTCACAAATTGTTCCAGTTCAGCTGGATCCAAGCTAAATGTGTGGAGTGCAAGGTCACATCACTTTGCCACGTGGACAGGTTATAAAGCCCTTGTGGAGGGTTATGCCTATCTGATATTTGGGTAATGTGGTGAACCGATGTACACTAGCCAAGGTCAAAGATCCTTATCACAAACTTAAGGCAGGTGTATTCTAGAAGATCAATGCCTTGTGTTCACTGGTTGCATCAAGTCTTACCTAGTTACAAATTATCAAGAGAAAATGGGTCCGAATTACAATATAAAGTAATTTAAGAGTTGAAAGGTCCAAGCTACTAATTCCACTTTCCATTGAGCTTAGATGCTTGCTAGTTACAGTGCATAGAGGAAGAAATGCTCTTTATGTCTCACTTCCTACGTGTGCTTTGAATTTGAACAGAGGTTATCAAGCAGAGTATCAATGTTATGTAAAATCACGTACCAAACATTAAGACAATAATTAGCCAGATGATAGATAACCTATACTAGATGATTTTGTAATAACTATATAAAACCTTCAATTCTTAAAGCCCGCCTACTCATTTTAGATACGAATATTCAATGTCCAAATAGGGAGTGGCCTCTACATCTCACATAGAAACAATACCTCTTCATTTGTTTCCTTTTTCCCAGCGAAAACATTGTATCCACCATAAATTAGCAAACCCCATCCACTTAGACTGGCAAGCACAAACTGCAAAATTGTTAAAACAAGTGATTACAAATATAGAAGGGAGCTTGGCCCCAATTCCCAACCATCTTAATAACATTGGTATTAAGAAAATAATAGCAGAAAAAAGAATAATACAAAATTGTCAACTCTTCTAGGTGTTTTCAAATTTCAACACAAATAATATAGAGATCCATTCAAAGCATCAAAATCCTGAACCATGCCCTACAACAACAACCAATGAAGCATTTATCCCAAGGTTTTTGGGGTAGGATACACAAACCTTTGCAGTTTCTCCATGCATCTATTATATCAGCCATGTTAATGTTAAAGGGGACATGGTCCTCAACAAAGCTGAATGGAGAAAAGGATTCCAATAGCCTGACACCAAAAAAATTATCAACCATATCAAGGCCCCAAGGGTACAAATACATAATTGCTGACTCACATCATTTTCATTTTCGACCACAAAGGTTAGCTTGCACCTTATGCCTTAAAGCTTGGCACAACCAGAAATCCTACTCTAAAGCTTAAGCCAACTTTAAGGCAACTGCGCGTCCAACATCCAACACTAAATGGTTACCGATAAAGATATAAACCATTAGTGAATTTGAAGAAAATACAACAAATAAGCTTAGAATTTTAACATAAATCCGAGATTCCTGTTTGCAACTTTTATTTACGATATAAATGAAGAATGGAACCATGCTATACAAATTTTATATAAAATCTCAGCTCTATTACTATTGCAGTCTTTGATTGAATCTGAACACAAAACAGAATTAAAATAAAGAATTTACTGATGGGCTTCAAGGTGACATCTAGATAAAGACAATTAAATTGCATAACCCAAACTTGTAACTCCTATAATTCCAAAATATCATAATGGACTAAAATGTTGAGGAGTTTCCCCGAAGGAACTACATTGATGATGGACATGCTACAGCAGTCAATCTGGACCTTTGAAACAACAAAACCATAATAAAGCTTCAAGTTATCAAAGAAAAGGGGCAAAAAGTTAAAACCATCTCAGGTACTTGTATGCAATGCCAAAACAGAAAGAACTATTTTATGTTAGAAAAGAGTTACTCAGAACTAGGAAGCTTGCAATGCAAGTAGGCTTATGTACAAGCCTACAAGGTACAAATAAAATGAAAAAAAAATTGTAAATGATAACAACTGCCATCTTCCCAGAATAACTCTGTCAGACAAGAACAGAACTTACATGCTCTTCTTTCCATTTTGATGGACTTAGTGGGTCTTGCCAGATGTTAACCCTTGAGGGGCCATGGTGATCTGCCAAAGAGACGAAAAATACAATATATTTTAGAAAATGAATGAAAGGCTAAGAGTTACATGAAGGTAAGCACTGTATTTCAGCCAAAATCAAATGGGCTTTCAAAGAGTCAGAAAATATCAGAATGTCCTACAAACAATGAGTGAGGTGCCAAGTTAAACAACTGGTGTTTGATGCACATTTTGTATTTTTTCAAGACTAATGTGTGTATATGTCGCAAGGGGGGGGGGGGGGGGGGGGGGGGGGGGGGGGGGGGGGAGGGAGTGTGGGGGGGGGGGGGGGGTGTTGAACTCAAGAAATCCTACAAAAAAATTGAACTTCCAGCCTAAAGAAATCCTACAAAAATAAATAAGAAAACATTAAGATAAAAAACAAAGATGACAAAATAATGAAATAATATGATTGAGAAGCTTCTAACTAGGGATAGGTGACTCAGCATATTTAGTGTTTCTAAGACTAGTTTAGAGAAGAGTGGAGCAACATGATTCTGGTTGCAAGTCAGCAACTGTAAGGATGCAGTTGCAAGCAAGATCCGAGTCATGTAGTTATGACTTCCTTTGCAGGCTACATTACGGCACTGCTACAACAAACACACCCAAATTGTGACTAGGGAAAGTCCAAACAAGTCATCATCTCCAACGATGGCAATACTTGACACCGGCAGGCAGTAAATAGAAAAAGAGAGGGAGAGAGAAACTATTGAGGACTATAAAAGCAGACAATAGCTGAACGATCAATGGGAGCGGGCAGAATAATGGAGTTGTTGGAATATTGCCCCTGGATTGGTGTGGAGACATAGGAGACGAATCAAGGGGCAAGGTCGAGGTCGCATTTAGGGGTCAGGGCACAATGAGACAAACAGGTTACTTGCAAACAAGTTCAGTGGAGAGTAAATTTGGGTTGACACCAAAACTTAAGGAGGCCCCTAAGGCCGAGGTAGGTTGAGGCATGGCCTAAGTTCCCCCAGTCCAGATTTAGATGGCCTCCTCAATACTTGTCCGCCTGTGTGCCTAGGCTCCATGCCCTCTAAAACACCTAGGTTGCCTTCTTTAACAAGCTTGGCCAGTATGCATCACATTTGAGTCAAACAGGTTACACCGTTACAGTATTGCACAAGACCAAACTAGCAGGCATAAAGAAAAGGAGCCAGAAAGGAGGTACTCATGTCAGATATAATATCTACTAGTGTGATAGCGTAAATAAAATTAGCTAAAGCATTTACTAGAGCAGATAAATGTACATAACACACATGCAAATCCATGCTAACCGAAGTATAAGCTATGCATACAACATTATTGTTCTAAAAAAATCGACATCAATACTAACAATTCACAAATCATAAATGATGCTTTATGGAAAGTCCAGGAAACTTATATTCATATAAATAACGGAAAATACTGATATATTTTTTTCTGTGGAAAGTTAATATTTATGGACCTTTTCAGGTCACTTCCCAGCTAGAAACAATCTTAAGATTAGATAAAATACATTCATATATATAATAAATTTAAACTCAAGAAGACAACGTCCACGGATTAAGAAGGAGTATTTATTCATCAACAGTAGCTAATCTTTACCATCCAATTATTTACAATATTTTGCAAAAACCCTCCATATACGTATCTGTTCAAACAAAGTTCCATATGTTCAGTTCTCCTTAATAGCCAGTTGCAAGGGGCTACATTTGAGCTATGTTGCACGGACACAATAATGTTGTCCGAAACTGCATCAACATAGGTACCTTGCCTAACTATTTTGAAGATATATGTATACCATATCTGTATCGTGTCCTTAACCGTATCCGTGTCGGTATTCGTGCAACATAGCATTTGAGTTTCCATGATACTACGACCTTGACCATCTTGTGAATCTGATTAGTCGACGTCAGTGGATTAAGAAACAATTGTGATTAATCGGCAAAGTAATTAATACTCGACCATGGATCGAGCGCGTAATGAAATTTTTAAGAGAGAGAGGGGGGGGGGGGGGGGGGGGGCAAGATGTAAAATTTACCTCCGCCGGCGGCGAGGCCGCGGCGGTGGACGAGGTTGGACGACGGAGAGGGAGAGGAGATGCGGCGGGCGAGAGAAGAAGAAGCCGCCAGAGCAAAACGAGCTCCAGCTGCTGCTGCTGCCATTGTCAATTTCCTTTTTTGGGGGATTTTGGGAGAAATAGAGAGGAACCGGAAACTAACTAGTATTTTTTTTATTTTGCATAAAGGCCCCTTTAGATATGACAAATTTGTAGGTTTTGCACACAATACATCCATGAATAATTGAATATCAAATCACGGCTTCTTCTTTTGCTTCTTTTTATTTGTTTGGCTCAGAGGCTGTTTGGTTGCCGATTTGTAGCGCAAAAATGGCCAAAATTTACGCACTTGGTTAAAAAAAATTGCAGAAAAAATTATTGTGATTTAACATGAATAATATTTTCACTCCGTGTTTGGTTGAAGGACCACTTCCTCTCTATTTTAACAAAAATATAATTTACTATTCATGTCACTTCAACAAAAAAATATTTTTTTTACTAACTTCAACAATCAATCAAACACCAAATTTTAGAATTTTTCACTTCTAACCTCCACTCCTTCAAAACACACATACGAATTTTTTTTTACTTCGTTCCACTTCACCGCTATGCGTATGCAAAATATCGATTTTCAAAATTTTCTATTTCGTTCCACTTCGCCGAACCAAACAGCCCCTTAATGTATTATAGAGATGAAAAGTAATTTCATAATAGCAAATTGTATTTATCTTCCCTTTTAATCTTAAAAAAAAAATTAGAAGGTGCTCATTTGTTGCAGGAACTTATACTACAAAAGAAATAGATTGAACTACCAACCTAACAACTAACTAGTTTTTTAAGACATTATGGCATGGACAAGTAATTTGACAGCAACAAAGAGAGCTAGGGGTGAGCATTATTCGGTTTTGGACCGAAAATCAAACCGAATAAGAGATTCGGTTCGGTTTAAAAAGTATTCGGTTCGATTTCGGTTTTGAAAATACTAAATTTTCTTTTTTGGTTTTGGGTTTCAGTTTCAGTCCAAAACCGAATAAGAATATATATATATATATATATATATATATATATATATATATATATATATATATGAGGGATCCATATCCTCCATTTTTGTATCATCCAAGCATTTCCTCTTTCACAGACGTTGGATCTTGTTTAAGTCATCTAATCTTAACCGTTCATTTTTCAATGGTTAAGATTATATGACTTAAACAAAATTCAATGGTTGTTATCATGAGGATGCTTGGAAGATGCATAAATGGGGGGTATATAGATATATACTATAGGTATATACTAAATATATCTAGAAATATTTATTTACTATATATATTAACAAAAAAATCGCAAAGAAATCGAAAAGTCAAAAAACTGAATAAACCAAAAACCGATTTAATTTGGTTCGGTTTGGTTGTTATGGTCTAATTCGGTTCGATTTTGTTTTGCTTATTCGATTTTCGATCAAATTCGGTTTTTCTTATTCGATCCGAACCGATCTCACCCATAAAGAGAGTTCAGCTAACTTGGTGAGGAATTTAGCACCAAGAAAAGGGTGGTTAAGAATTATGCACCAGCCTAGAGGGTTCAGGTCAGATCAAAAACAAATATACACTAACGTAGAAAGAGTTTACGTCATGTCAACAACCTATTATAAAAAAAAAATGTCAAATCTTTATTGGAGGTTTTTTATTTTCCATAGTCAATCTCTTTCTGTTTGGATTAGACTCGGAGCTGGATGATAGTCATCTTTAGCCAATTCTTAAATTTTCAACAATTGGAAATTATTTTTAGTTGAGGGAAGTTCTGCAGTATTTTTTTTTTCTTCTCCCCTTAAAAAATCTTACTCTATTTTCACATTGTATTTAGGAACTTCCTTCAGCTGCAAGAATTTAAGTATATGATAGTAATCTGTGTTTAGTATTAGAGGTGGGCTTTTCCTCAGATTCAGAATACAATTTTGTAATGCACAAACATAATTTTTCAACAAGAAGCAAGATGAAGAACAAAAGACTTGAGTTATAAGATATTTTCACACATTAATAAACTCGGTTTTACAGCCTAACTCAAACATCAGGCTGCAAAGAGAGTACATCAGTCATGGCGACTAGGGATGAGCATTATTCGGTTTTAGACGTCGAAGAGAGATTCGGTTCGGATTAAAAAAAATTTAGTTCAGATTGAAAAAAAAAAAAATTAATTCGGTTTACCAAATTTTTTTACTCGGTTTCAATTTCAATCCAAAAGCCATGTGCAATTATGTAAATATGTTCAATTCTATGAATTTTTATAATTAAAAATGTATATTTTTTTGTTTATATTTTTTAAAACAATAATTCTATGTATATGTTTTGAAGTTCAACTTTGATAATTTAACAACTAGTCCAACTTTGGACGTAACTTTCAATAAATGTGTGTATAAAAATTATAATTTTAATATAATTTAACCATTATCCCAACTTTGGATCCGGTCTATTAAACAATAAAAATAGTTCAACTGAACAAACCGAATCAATTATTCAGTTTCACTTATGACTAAATTCGTTTCGGTTTTGGATTTTTATAATTTTAATTTATTTGCTTTTAACTATTTCAGTTCGGTTGAAACCGAATAGACCGAACACTCACCTCTAATGGCGACATTCAATCAAAGAGAAATTCCAATCCACCAAAGAATAGGATTTTTGAACTCCAAGTTCATGCTAGGTAATAATAAATCTTCCACAACTTTACTCAGTCCACCTGAAAATTTCAGAATGACAAAACATTTTGAAGTGCACACTTGTTTTTGCTAGAGAAAAAAAATGCTCCCAATAAATTCTCGATTCTCCCATGGGCTGCTGAAATTGACAGGATCATCTACAGATTCATCGACTACTGAAGAATTGAACCACGATTTCAACTTCCACATATGAGTTCAAGATAACGGCCAAACAAATTCAAGTTTTCCATTTCCCAGCATACTCGAAGAAGAAAAGAAACAGACATCAGATTCCTAAGACTGCCAAGTCAGAAAGAATTATATTTATAGTTACAAATGTTGAGGCATTAAACACATCTTACAAGAGAGGCTAAAACATATTTACAATCACAACGATTAGTTTTGATTGTACACACACACACATGCAGGACAATCTACTGGGTTACACTGCTGCTAGCCTCCCACAAGTCTCAGCTGCTACATTCCCTCATTTGCACAGTACCCATTTGCACTAGATGCAGAACACATTTTATTTGAGTCACCAGAATATAATATTCTACGAAAAATCTCTATAATATTTTTTTGAAATTTTTTGAGTTATCCCCCACTTTATTTATCCATATTAAGGGTGCACCTTACATTGTTTCCATAATGTATAAGACCTCCCACTTTTGATGGAATCCGTCCAGAATTGATGGTCAGCCCATTTGACCCAAAAAAAATTGACGAATTTTCTCTCTTCCCTCTCATCCCCTCCTCTCTGCCACCGCCGTCGCCCCCCCCCCCGTCACTGCCGCCGCCCCTCTTCCCTCTCACCCCTCCCCCCATCCCCGCTGACCTTGTCGAACTTGTGATTCCAGAGGGAGGAGCCGCGGAGGTGCTCGACGTCGTGGCACTGCCACCGGATCTTCCGGTCGAGCGCGCGGTGGGTCTCTTCGGTGTCGGCGAGCTTCTTGACGGAGTGCTCGAGGTCGGCGAGCAACTCGAGCTCGACGTAGAGCGAGTAGGTGGATGCGACGAGACGCTCCATGCGACGGTGGCATGGAGGGGGTTGCGGGGTTGGGGACGGAGGACGGCGGCGGTGGCGGGGAGGGGTGAGAGGGAAGAGGGGGGGGAGGGCGGGGGCAGCGGCGGTGGCAGGGAGGGGGGGCTGGGTGGGGAGGGAGGGCGTCGTCGTGGTGGGGAGGCGGCGGTGAGGGGGCCGACGGCAGTGGCGGGAAGGAGGAGGATGAGAGGGAAGAAGAAGAGAAAAATAAATAAGAGATATTTTCGTCAAAAAAAATTGGTCAAATGAATTAACCGTCAATTTTGGACGAATTCCGTCAAAATGGAAAGTCTTGTACATTATGAAAACAATATGTGGTACTCCTTTAATATGGATAAATAAAGTGGGAGGTAACTCTAAATTTCTCTACCTTTTAAACATAATGAGCAGTCAGGCAAAAGGTAAGTTGTATTTAGCGTTACATGCCCTGTCAATTGTGATCTTAGCATATTAATGCTTGAATATCATGTTGTTAGTGTATTAATCACAAGAACATATTTAGCTCATGAAGTAAAATAATGATCCAACTCTGATCTCCTCCCAGAAAGAAGCCATGATCACTCACCTTCACATAGAAAGCCCTGCAAAGAGCAGCTCCAACTCCTCCTCTTGTGATATAGTCCTCTGCAGAAAAGATAAACAGGAGAAAGGGTGGGACAACGTAAGAAGGTATATATCGTTTTACAAGTAAAGCACTAATAAAATCTTCAAGCGTCTTAAATCATATGCACAGTGTTCTAAAAATCGGCCTAGTTGGCTGCAGGCCGAACCAAAAACCCTCTGTTCGGTCCTCCTGTGCACCTATTCGGTCCCTGTTCGATCTTGTACGGTTGTTCGGATTTTGAAATTATTTTATTTATTTTTTTGAATTTTTGAATTTTTTTTCTGTGCTTAGTTGTATTGTGGATATGTTGTTTGGATTTTAAGAACGGATTTTGATTTAGAATATTGAAATTTCAAATTTGTAATCATAGTTTAAAGTATCGGCCGATACCGATCCGATACGGCCGATACCGATACAGTTTGGCATGTCCCGATCCGATACCGACCGATACCCGATACTGACCGATACCGACATTAGAGGTCTCTTTTCCAGTCAATTCGGCAAAAAAATTTGAATTAAAAAGACCAATTAGAAAGGATGTAAAAGCATAGTAAGGTTGTAGAAACATATAAAAGAGAAAAACTTATCTATCACATATAAATCAATCGACAAGGATGACTACTATTTCATTCAATATCAAAAATACTAAGAAACAATATTGAAAAAACTTTAAATTATGCATAAATGTATAAAATATATTCTCTAAAATGTTAATAATTTACTAATAGTTGTTTGCTTTCCGATACCAAAAAATCCGATACTCCGATCCGAAACTGCCGATACTACCGATACCGCCGATCCCGATACTCATAGGAATGGTCCGATACCGATTCCGATACCGATACTTTGAACCTTGTTTGTAATATGGATTTTAAATTTCAAAAAAATTATGAATTGTAATATGGATTTAGAACATGTTTGGATTTCAGATTTCAGATTTCAAATTTGTAATATAGATTTCAAATTTCAAAAAAAAAAAAAAAAAAGTTTCGGCGCCTAGGTGCTAGATAACCCTCCGTCGCATTGAATCCGCCTAGCAAATTTTAGAACACTGCATATGCATGTTAGCTTGAATTCTTTTTTGTGACGTAATAATAAAGTGCACTAACCATGTTGCATTCTGTGGCTGTACTATACTTCTTCCCTCCATTTCTCTGTATGAAAAAACAGAAACTATATGCCAAACATTTGACCTTTTTTTTAGTGTCAAGAAAGGATGCTATCTATATATGGTAGTATCAAACTGTCACAATTGCACATAATTCCAGTCTAGCATGACATATTCCAAACATTTGAATTTTTCAATGTCACGGTTCAGGGTATGAGAAGGAAGGATGCTATGTGGTAGCATCAAACTATCCTAATTGCATATACTCTACAGTCTAGCATATCAACTCAAAAAAAATTAATGTATACAATGCATTTTTTCATGTCAAAAATAACCTTCAATGAAAGTCTAAGAAGGAACATAAAATACATTTCTTCCATGTCCCTGAGACTTCGTCACTTACCCAGTTTTCATTATTTATTTATGTTGAAATGGATTTTTATTATGATGTATTTAATTCTGAAATTGATTTTGTAATTATTAATTTGATGCTAAAAATCTATTTTTAATGATTTATTCATTGCCAAATCTTTTTGATTAAGTTTTAATTTAAAAAATCACTCTTTATTTACTCCGTAATTGGAAAACCGTTTTTATTTACTATATAATACTGGAATGATTACTCGTGATTTGTTTTGGTTTAAAACTATTTTTAATCTTTACTTTGACACTTTTATTACTTTAATCATTTTTATTCTTTTTTTTAAAGTCATTATTTCTTTTAATTGTTAAATGCATTTTTACTTAATTTTAGTTACGAAAATTGTATTAACCTCATCAAGCCCTAGATCCGAGGCTACACAGACTACTGCATCCTCGGGTTAAGGTGGAGTATCCTTTGACCTATTATCCATCGATCGCAATTGTGGTACCCAAACCTTTGTGTTGGTGTGATATATTATTCTCAACCGACGACTCCTATGGACATGGGGCGTGTTCCACTACAAAGAAGGACCACCTATTGCGTGTTACGCCCCAGTATCACTGTCTTTTATATTAGATCCCAGTGTACTCTTCACGTCCTGGTTATCTTCCACCTGCACATGTTGGGCCCACAGTCCATCACACACAAGATAGTTTTCATATGCACTAGTCTCCCTTAGTTGAGGTCTTTCTTTAGGTTGTCCCTAAGAACTTCCATCCGAACCATCTATTTTGTGATAGGTTTAGGTCCTTCACAAACTTCTACGTGCCTAGTCCTTCAGGCGCATTTAGGTCAGTATCCCTTAGGTAGATATACCTTTAGGTATATGCATTTTTCTATGTCGCTTCCACTCACGTGCCCTTTGTACACCATCCACTTTTGGTTTAGAGGTTTCCTCGCTCAAATCACCCTAGCATAAGGCATGGCCTAGATAGAAGATTCCGAACTCAAGTTGGTGAGCTTGAGCCCAGCAGAGTTGGGATTCTTCCAAACCCATTTGGTACACTATAACCAATCCATGCTTGATTTATCGACTAATGTCTTGGTCCTTCAACGATCTATCGCTCCCTCGTAGTCCTAATGTGACCGAGTTCGATAAGAGATGGTAGGACAAACCTCTAACCTCTCTCTCTCTCTCTCTCTCTCTCTCTCTCTCGATCTCTCGACGTGCTGGTGTTGCTCAAACACTCGTAGGCGAGGCTCCACTCCGTCCACTCCAAGCCCTACTTCGATTAGGAATACCTCAAATTAAAATTACTTACTCTTAAATTATTTATATTTGTATTAAAAATTAGACTTAGATAGAACATTTAGATTATATAATATATAAAATATTACATATTGATTTCCAACATTTTAAAATATCCCCAACATGTCCCCCCTATCCGACACCCAACTTTAAAAAAATTCAATCCGACACCTACAACCTTGTCTCACATCTATGGTTTAGCCAGGTGAGATTCCCCCCCCCCCCCCTCCCCTCCTTCACTTTCGGCACTTTTTCTTCTTCTTCTTATTTAGATTATGGTGAATATGTTGAATAAGTTATCACGTAGCCATTGCTAAGATTGCAACCATCATTTTCTACGGTTTTCAAAAAAAAAAGGTGGGGCGGAAGGCTATAATTTGTTGATTAGTCGACCTCGAACTTTACTTTCATAACTTATATTCCGTTGTGGTAACATCCTTCTATCGATAGAGTAGGTTATGCATCGACACATCGAACCATATTCGTTACCTGGTTGAAGCAATGAGACGACCTAGTTGGATATGACTTAGCTTAACCCTTGTACTGATAGAGAAAAAGTGAGTTTAAGATATGACACTAATGATAGCATCTTGAAAAAGTGAGTTTAAGATATGACACTAATGATAGCATCTTTATTACACTTGCACGAGTATGTTTGATTGTTTAGTGTTGCAGAGTGTCAATGACCTAGTACTTAGTACCTAAGGGAGCGATCTATATGAGTAAAGGTGAGCTTACAAAATAATATATATAAAAAAAAACACTCTAAGGGATCAGTGTGTATAGTTAGATACTCCCTCCCCGGATAAGTCTGAGAAGGCATTGAGTTGGAGCACCTTTGTCTTCTTACAAAGTCGAGTACTATAAAACAAAGTATTAAAAAAGTGAAAATAAGTATTAAAAAAAATGGAAATATAAGTCTCCCCTAATAATTTTTCCTTTCTTTTGGACACACGTACTAGGAAATAGAGCTTGACGCAAACCCTTATCAGTCGACTCCACCTTCACACTATACATAATTACTCTCGTCATGCCATAAAACACGTGTTCATACCTTAGTATTAGTATTTGAGTGTCCAGGTTTAAACATTTCATTCTAGGTTAGTCTTATTTTCCCAAGTCAAAATTTATTAGGGGAGGGAGTAATGCTTTGCACGTAGTTAACTATACATATTGCCGCATTGATTGTGATTTTTTTAAGCTCACATTTACTTATATAGGTTGTTTCCTAAGGTAAATCGTTGGTCAATGACTAAGTACTAGGTCATGGACAATTTGCAGCACCAAACAATTAAGTTGACTCGTGTAAGTGTAATATACATGATATCCTATGGTGTCATATCTTAAACTCAGCGTTCCCTACCGGTACAAGGGGTAAGCTAAGTCATATCCAACTAAAGTCATCTCATAATTCCACCTAAGTGACAAATATGATTCAATGTCAGATAACTCCACTAAGTGACAAATATGATTCAATGTCAGATAACTCCACCTAAGTGACAAATATGGTTCAACATATCGGTGCATAAGCTACTCTATCGACATAATGATGCTACCACAACGGGATAAAAGACATGAAACTACATTGTTTGAGGTCGACTCGACACGTCCCTTGATAGACTACTCTCTTTTTTTAAACCATGGAAAATAACTATTAATGAGTACACGAGAGCATGCTCAACATGTCCACCGTAATCTAAAAAAAAGTAAAGTAGAGGGGTAAGAATTTCACATAGTTGAGCCATAAATGTAAGGCTGAGCTATCTATCGCATCTGCCTGCAAAATGTTAGCCCGACAAGCAATATATATATATATATATATATATATATATATATATAAAGAAAGAAAGTCAAGGATGTACATGTTGAGTCATAGCCTAAGACTCAATAAAATCATATTGTCGTGGACAGGATCCTCCCTCGTATAACGTACTCGGAGCAACACGGTCATTCTTACCATCTCTCTTCGAATTCGTCACAGCACAACCTCGAGGGAGCCATAGATCATTGAAGGACCGAGATATTAGTCCATAGACATCAGTTGACAAGTCAAGCATGGATTGGTCTTTAGTGTACCGTGTGAGCGCAAGAATCCTAACTTTGTTGGCTCAAGCGCACCAATGTGAGTTCCGTATCTCTTATCTCGGTCATGTCCCATATTAGGAAGACTCGAACGAGGGGACCTCTAGCCTATAAGTGGGTGGAGTGTAAAGTGCACGTGAGTGGACCTACCTAGAGGTGTGTGTCTAACAAAAGGGTATACCTACCCAAGGGATACTGACCAAATGGTTGTATCTACCTACAAGTGTGTGTCTATCTAGAGGTGTGTGAATGACCTAAACATATCACAAAGTGGATGGCTCAGATGAGAGTCCTTGGGGACAACCTAAAGAAGGCATTTAGGTAAGGGAGACTAGTGCACCTGAACCTACCTAGGTGCGTGACGGATTGTGAGTCCAAGAGGTGTAGGTGGATTATGACTAGGAAGTGATGGGTAATACAGGTACCCAATATAATGTACGTGGAGGCATTGGGGTGTAACTTGCAATATATACGCAACGACATTGGGGCGCCGCCTGAAACGACAGTAAAGGCTCGTTGTTTGCAACCTAGAAGATGCATATTCAAGTCATGAAAACGGCATCCATAATAAATAAGGGTAAGGCTCATCTTGACCCTCCCAAGGTCCTGAATAAGCGGGCGCCTCGTGGCACTAGGACATCTTTTAATGTAAGTCTAAGATAATTTGGTAGTGTCATTCTTTTTTTTTTCGACTTAGGGACGTAGTCTATGTTTGGTTCGATGGAAAATGAAGTTAGAGAAATGACAAAATAACGAATAAATGGATACATTTCTTCGTGATCTTGTTTCCATTTCCTTTCCTTTCTCACTTATACCAGAGGAAACGTGTCATACAACGATAAAAAACTTTATTCCAAAAGTTTGGTGTCGGCTATTTGAATCTATTTGGAGTCGGCTATTTGAATCTTTTTCTTCCATTCGGCCTGTCAAGGAGCACGTGTAAATTAACAAAAACCATATCCTTTGTCACATCATCCTTAATTTTGTTCAGCCTCCCCTAGTTCTAGGGACTCCTTTGACTACTTTCTAGTCATTCATCCTAACTGGTGTATCTATTGGTTCTTCTTGAACATTTCCAAGTCATCTGAGATAGACGATCTCTCTCATCTTATTGGTAGTACCTCCAACTTACCGTGATTACGCTCTTTTCTTATCCTATCATTCGATTTACATCTTAACATGACATAGATATGATAACCATAGTTACCAAAACCGGACAACCGGTTAAACCGAAAAATGGTGACCCCATTACTAATCCTCTCTGGCCGTTTCCATTTAACCCAGTAGAAACCTGGATGAACCGGCCGGATTTTTTTTTTAAACCTGTGCACCCAAAGTCATAAAAAACCAGATGGGTTTATTTAATAACTTCAAGTAGTGTGTTTTGGGCCTCCAATCAGGACCATTTCCACTTGACCTCTGAAAGCAAATTCCTGTGCTCCTCTTTTATAAGTAATGGCCACATGCACTTTCTTTCCCTGTCCGATGTGAGACTAAAGTACCAATAGGATTTCTCACACGGAAGAAGTGAACTCACTTTCAAATAGATGCATCTTAGTCCATACAGGTCAAAGAGCCTAAGAAGAGTAGCACCAGTTTTTCTATATATATATATAGGGAGACGTTAAGCTCCTAGGCCGACCGGGTTTGATCCGGAGGTGGAGCGCTACTGACTTACTAACAAAACATCCCTTTCTATATATATATATACGGTCTAGGTCTGATAACTACGATGATGATAATAATAGTTCTCCGTTGCAAATTGTATCAGTTTATTACCACTTTGTATGGACAGTTTACAACTTTATAACTTAGTTTGAATATGCCCCTTGGTTTCATGAGCTAAAGCCATATGGCGGAAATGGAGGTCTACACACCATCTCGCCTGCTAGTTTTCATGGCAAGGACCCTCTACCCTCTCTTACCCATAGTTACCTTGGCAGGAATTTGGAACCTGTACACAAGACTGACATCATTTTGATATTTGGCCATACAAAACTCATCAATTCTTTTATGGAGCTTTATTGTACTGGACGACCCTATTCTAATGGGAGAATAGATAATGTCTTATGGTTAAAATTAAATACATTTATAAAATGCAATTATGTAGTATTTCAAGCAATTTCCTATGCAATAACACCAATTTGATCATCATTGGTAATAACACTATAATTCAAGCCTAACCTCAAATATCAAGAGATATTGTACTTTCCAACCATTAGGTCAATGATTCGAAGGTTTTCCACTACCCTGATCCTATTTAAATATGAGCCACTGGCATTTGAAATATTCAACTCCATGATAGAAAGCCAATTTGACAATTTGGCATATTATAAAGGCCCATCGAGTGTCAAGAGGCCAATAAGGTATGTAGCTATTTTAGCAATGAGTCAAAATCCAATATGGAAGCATCAATTTCAATTTAGTAATAAACAGCTACAGAAAAGCACCATACACTTGACTATACACCACACATATATATAACCTTGCAATCTTGAATGAATACTCACTTGAATTGACACAAGATGTAGAATTTTCTTCAGCACTCGCATGCGATGCGCTACATAGCTGCTGTTGGATGGGAGCTGACTCATTCTTTCCATCTCGGCATGAACAACACTCTTCTTTTCCTCGTACCCCATCTGACTCAATCTACCAGCTGTCTGAGAACTTCCCATTACAACATCACCTTGATCAAGCTTGTTCTGATCCATCTTTATAAAACCTCCTGTTAAGATACAGATTATTAAAGAGACGCTACTGGTTGTACTTTTTTTCCCTAATTATATCACATTATATAAGCGTAGGGGCTTATATATATAAGTAGTTGCTAATGCAAGTTGTTGTTGTTGTTGTTGTTGATGACATACATAAGGGTTTAAGAACTTTATTTTTCTTTTTTAGAGTAAGGGCCAGTCTTTTACTGCCCCATTCTATGGTGAGCAAATGCTCCTCTAGAGGACATTATCTGTGTTAATAAACACACTTCCTCGACGCTCTTGTTGAATATGATTGCCTACTTGCCCATGTCTAGGGTTCTAGTTTCCAAAGAGACAAAACATGGTTGGAAGTATATATATGAGAAATTAACATTTCTTTCTATTAAATTCTTTCTAGCACCGGAACCTAGTTACTATAAAAAAAAAACATAAATATAGATATCTTCTGATACAATGTTTTAAATATGTATATATATTATAGATTTGTTAATGTGCATATATAACATTATAACTATATTAATAGCGTACATGTACCCGTATCCAAAATCTTCTAAATTTGACACATTCTGAATCGTTATCGTGTCTGTATTTGAATCCGTCTCAGCATCTCTGCAATATAGGTCCCCAGACTGGGTTTCAACTTTCAACCTAGGAGGACCTCCCATTCCTCCCATCTCATTACCAAAGGCCTTGACCACTTGGTTGTCCAACCTTTTTGGGTGGATTTAGGAACCATTAAAGATAGCATATTAAGAGAACAAAGAAAAGGCCCATATATTGCAACGAGACTTACAACATGGTATCAAGAGCAAAAGCCAATGTCCATCAAAGTTCCTTCATATATCCCCCCACTATAAAAAAAACAATAAATAGAACTATCTAATTAAAAAGGGATTATTTGCAACTAAATACCTTGACTTATCACAATTTTGCAACTTAAATACCCTAAACTTTTTTTATTAGCAACTATATTAAGAGAACAAAGAAAAGGCACATAAACTTTTATACCCTCAACTATTGTGATGTTAGTAAGTTACCTCCCGTAAGTTGACAGTATATTTTCCGTTAATATGTCTTTTTAAGACTATTTAGCCCATAATAGTGGTAATTAATTGTTAAAAAATCAGAATGTAAAAATAAAAATAAAAAAAATAACCTCCTTGCGAACCCTGCTTGGGGTTAGGGTATTGTTTAATTTGTTAGAGGGGAAGTGATGCGGGAAGATCAATTTGGGTCAATCCAAACGCAACAAAAATTAGATATTTTTTTTAATTAAATTTAGGTTAGATAGGATTGCTATTTCAATGTAATCTTTTAAAGTTTTTAACCTTTACTTGTTTAGGGTTTAATTTGTTATAAATAGAGTTGTGCATACTAGGGGTGAGCATTAATCGGTTTTGGGCCGAAAACAGACCCGAACCGAACCGAATAAGAATTCGGTTCGGGTCTAAACCCATTAGGTTCGGTTTCGGTTACCAAATTTATGTTATTCGGTTTAACGGTTCGGTTTCGGTTTACGGGTTCGGTTTCGATTTAAAACCGAAAACCGATTAAACCATGTGAAATTACCTGAATACCCTTAGAAAAAATCGCTGATATAAAAACTAAAAAAATCCTCTCTTCATTGCTCTGAGCTCCCTTCTCTCTCTTCATTTCTCTCGTCTGGACCAGTCCCTCTCCCTCATCTCTAAGACGGACGGAAGTGAGTCGTCTCTCTCTTCCATTCTAGACCGGATCCTTCTCGTTCTCCTCCTCTCTAACCAAACCAGAGGTGCCTCTCTCTTCTCATTCTCTCTAGTCTCTCCTCTGAGTCCTCTCCACAAAGTACAAACCCTAACTTTTGGGAATTTCTTACGAAGCTAAGATATGGACTTCGAGACTCTCAGTCAGGACTCAGATCTACAGATCTGGACTTCGAGAACCAAAGTTCAAACCATAAGTCGAGCTCTCTCCAGATCTACACTCAAGATCTCCAGATCTACAAAGTTTGAGGTACATTTTGTAGTGTAGTGTTTCATGGCTTTGTGCTGTGCTTTTGTATTTGAATCAAGTATCATTGAGCTATATAATGTAACATTTTGTACGTATAACAGATAAGTGTGCCAACACCCCCTTGTAGTGTAGTGTTTCTTGCTATGTTTTTGTATTTGAATCAAGTGGCATTGAACCATATCCTAGGTAACATTTTGTACATTTTGTACATTTTGTTGCATTTTTTTTTCATGTTGGAAACATTGACTGCAGTATCAGCTCCTTATTTATGTTTTTTTAAAGCCTATAAGCCCAATTTTGGACTGGCCCATTAACAAAAAAGGCCCACATGTATAAACCGAATAAACCAAAAATCGAACCGATTATTTCGGTTCGGTTTAAATTCGGTTTTTGCTCTATTCGGTTCGGTTTCGGTTTTTGTTATTGTAAACTCGGTTTATTGGGTTTTTGCTAATTCGGTTCGGTTTGAACCGAATAAACCGAATGCTCACCCCTAGTGCAGACATGTCTTTTGGGGGAGAGATTTGAATTGAGAAATAAAATTGGACCTTTTTTAGAGAAAAATATAATTTACTCACAATCATCTTCTTCTCCATAGTACTTTCTATCTTTATATTGTTCTTCTTCTTCAACATCACAAGAAGGCGCCATCGATGTGAACCCCCTTCGAGATCGGAGCTTTCGTCGTGCCTCGCCATTTTTGGATTGGTCTTTTGTTCAAGTCTTTCATTTCAATTCTAATTGTTTGCAAACACTATAATTAGTTTGTGATAATCTATAATAATTGTTCACAAATCCTAAAACTTTCGTGCAATTTTTTTCCTAATATTAAAAAAATCCATAAAATCCGTAATTTTGTAATCTAAATAGACTATTATCTTTTCCTTTGGGTCTCGCCCTGCATCAAAGTGGTATCATAGTTTGGGTTAGGGATAATTTTATATGTAAAGATGAGATCTAAGGGAACAAATAAAATTTAAATAAAATTAAAAATATGAATCATGAAAATAAAATAGACTTTTTAAAACGAACTTTATGACGGTCTTGCTAAGTTGGAATTGAAATTTGATAGGTATGGGTGGGACTGGTCATAGTAGGGAATTGGATGAGCATAAGTGTGTTGGTCATTATTCTTCAAAATGTTTATCATATTGGGGTGTGTATTCTTCAGAATGTTTATCCTATTGGGGTGTGTATTCTAAAATATATCTAGTGAAGTGATTAATAATGACAAGCCAAAATCTGAGTCCATCATACTCATATAGGCTATACCCTTAGAGCATCCATTAGTTGAACCTAGTGAGTCTATCATAATTGGGTCACCTGTTAGTTCCTTTTCTGAAACTAGGTCCAGGTTTGAACCGAAAATAAATCTCGACTACTATATCTCATCATTGGAAGAACTCAATAGCTTATTTATAGAAACTAGTAAGTCGATCTCTATACCAATAGGTCCATCATTGACAGACTCCGCCAATAAACCCGTAAAACGATTATCATTATTATCTTTCACAATTTGTTATAACAGTTAGCAGGGCTTAACAATTGATTATATGGACGATTATTTGGCGGACATGATTTTTGTGGAGATTTTCCCTACATTGTGCCGATTTTATGGAGATATTGAGACAACTATTGTTCATTGAGG
This sequence comes from Iris macrosiphon, assembly GCA_036927795.1. Classification (NCBI taxonomy): domain Eukaryota; kingdom Viridiplantae; phylum Streptophyta; class Magnoliopsida; order Asparagales; family Iridaceae; genus Iris; species Iris macrosiphon. The sequence continues at coordinate 185,099,901 of JAYESA010000009.1, forward strand.
TATTTAGTGCTACGTCAGAGTGCGTAGTATGTGGTGCTTCTTCCACCTCTTCACTCACTGATACCACCATGGAGTCGTGTTGGTTCTAGAAGCTCTCTTAACCATCTAAACCATTTCAACGACCACCACCATGGCCATTTTGAGATACATCAACAAGAACATCTTCCTTGGGGTTCCAGTTAAATGATTCACCAGGTAGTGAAGTCGTCAAAGCTGAGGAGAATGATGTGGGCAGTGCTGTCACGGCGCATAGCGTATAACGACGTGCAAGATACCTTTAACACCAAAGGCACATGGCGCGCACCTCATTGAAGTGACGCACAAGTTTTATGTTTTTTATAATAATCTATAAAATACTCTAAATTATACACACACACACACACACCAGGTAGTGAAGTCGTCAAAGCCGAGGAGAATGATGTGGGTAGTGTTGTCACGGCGCATAGCGTATAACGACGTGCAGGATACCTTTAATATCAAAGGCACATGGTGCGCACCTCATTGAAGTGACGCACAAGTTTTATGTTTTTTATAATAGTCTAGAAAATACTCTAAATTATATATATATATATATATATATATATATATATATATATATATATATATATATATATATATATATATAGTCTTGTGTAAGACCTCTAAAGAATGTAGAGAGTAATATAGACATTGTGGAAAACATATATTAACGACACATAATATCAGTAAAAATGATGTAGAGAGTAATGTATAGACTATAGAGCATATATAAACGATAATACTACTTAAAGAAATCATAGATTAAAGCAAGATATTTAAAGCATGAAAAATATCATAATTCAAAACATGAGTTATAGTACCTTACCTAAACGACAAAATGACATAAACCAATAAAATGAAGACAAGAGTTATATTAATGTCTTATGACTCTCGTTACAAATTTTATCAAACCACTAAAATATCATTCACTAACTACCACAATAATACACTATTAAGTAGTAACTAGTCTACTAAACTACTACTCATCATAATCACCAAACTGAACTACTTCATTATTAGCACCATCATAAGGAAAAAAGAGAGGAAGGGAGGTGGTTGTGATCGTTTAAAGATGAAAAAAGAAGAAAAGGAAACGAAATGGCTTATATCTTACTATTAGGATTATTTGTGGGACTGGGTTACTTGTAGGCCGGGATGGCCGAGCTAGTTTAAGTAAAAAAAAACATAAAGCTCATCATCTCTCACGTCATGCGCCATAGCGCCTCCGCTACGAGTGGTCACGAGGCACAACATTGCACCACGCAATGCCTCGTGCCAATGGTGTGCGCCCCGACGTGCCACTAACAAGACCAGATGCGGGACCATCAATTTGAGTCGATCTAAAGCCAACAGAAATTAGAGTTTTCTTTATTTAAATTTAGGTTATATAGGATTGATATCATTCCATGTAATCTTTAGTTTTTTTTTTTACCTTTATCTGTTTAGAATTTAGTTTTTTATAAATAGAGTTGTATAGACCTCTCTTTTGGGGGAGAGTTTTGAATTGAGAAATAATATTGGACTTTTTTTCAGAGAAATTTATTGGCAATCATCTTCCTCTACATACTACTTTCTATCTCTATATTGCACTACTTTTTCAACATTACAGGAAAGACGCCATCTTCGTCAACTCCATCGGGATCGAAGCTTTCATCGAGACCTCCCCACTTTTAGATTGGTAATTTTCGTTACAATCTTTCCTTTCAATTGTAAATTTTTTGCAAACTTTATAATTCGTTTGTCATAATCTACTATAATCGTTCACAAATCCTAAAATTTTCTCTAGGGTTTTAGCAGAAGTAAACTTACAGTCGGTCTCGGGTGCAGCTTTCCTTTTCCTTTTCCTTTTTTTCTCCTTCTTTTCTTTTCTTTTCTTTTTGTCCTAAATAAACCAGTTAGGGCTGGAAAAAAAAATACAGCTTTTTCAGTCACGTCTCTCTAACTCTACCAACATCGCTTTAGGTCCTGTGAAGTTTCCGGATCCATCGATAATATGGGACCTGAAGCAATTTTTTGCTCCACGGTTAAATATGAGAATTGATAAACAGCAAATGTTATTTTAGTTTATAAAATGGGAAAAGTTATTATTATTGGAATTTCTAAAAGCACTTCACATTTTGCTCAGTACAGTCCACTACTTGGTGCTATTTCATGTCGATCCAATTTTTACTCAGGACAACCCAAAATTATCTTTGGGGACTGCCCAAATTATTTGAGAACTGTCAAAATATTTGACAGTTCTATTTGTGGTGAGAATATGAGAGGAGGAGGAGGAGGAGGCTGAGGAGAGGAAGAGGAGGTCGAGGAGGAAGAGAGGAGGAGGAGGCGGATGCAGAGGAGAGGAGGCGGAGGAGAGGAGGAGGTCGAGGAGGAGAGAAGGAGGAAGCGGAGGAAAGGAGGAGGGAGAGGAGAGGAGATGAGGCGGCAGCGGCAGTCCATGGGAGGACAAGAGGGAGTCTCTAGCACACGCCACCACCACCCGCCCCAACTACTACAACCAACCCATCCCTACCAACCACTTCCGTCCCAACTCCAACCATAAGACCACCCTCTCCAACTCCAAATGTTCCAACCAAACTGGATCTCGTGACTACCAAGGCAAATGCCAATGGTGCCACACAACCGGGCATTCACTCCATTTATGTCCCATTTTTCAAGAGAAATATCCGGCCATCTGCCCATCACCCCGTCCTGCCTACAACCAATCGCAACCCCAAGCGCATGTAGCCACCGTATCTGCCTCCTCCCATCCCTCCCCTTGGCTCTTGGACATCGGCGCATCACACCATGTTACTCATGACCTAGCAAACCTATCCCTCTGTAAACCCCCTCATTTATTTCTATAGATAGTCTGGTTATGGGTTAGAAAATTTTGGTTTAGCAGCAGATGTTTGAGGTTTAGAATTAAGGATGCAGATGTCTGATTCTTTAATTAAACCATTGGTGCACCCTACCGTTGTTGCAATATTCGGAGCCCAACATCAGCCCATAATTTCCAACAGATTATTGCACTCTTGACTTGACACGCCAATTTAGGTGCTGGACTTTTTCGTCACTCAAAATCATAATCCCTTGTGCTCTAATTTAATTGCACAACTTCCCGTATCCAAAATCCATTATTTAATCCTGTGTCGCGCACCTGTGTCGTTGCCATCAATTTTGAGACACCAACTCAACCCGTTGAGCCGGAGCAATTAAAAGGTCAAGGACTGACACCAAGCCTACACCTTTCATGACATTTGTGTTACTCCAAATTTGTCACGCCCCAGTCCCAAAAATACGTAGGACTAGGACACGTAAGCATGCCAGCCGCATAGATATGGCAACTCCAATATATGGAAACCAAATCTATACGTACGCTGTAATATGAATATCAATCCACAAGTGGTATAAATCTATCACAAGTCACAGGGTACAATCTAAATCTCATCCACAGAAAATCGAATATAAATAAATAACCAATATTTATGAAACTAGATCTCAATAAGGAGTATCTAAGGATGATAGTTGGGTGGAAACAAATCCACTACCAACTAGAATATAAGAGCAAATACAATATAAGGACAACACAACAAACACCATATAAGATTACCAGCTAACAATCACGGGTCGAAGAGAAGACATCCTCAAAATATATGTAACCATCCGAATCTGCGCTCCTGCGAATACTCAATAACAGATACACCTGGAAGGGGCCAGGAGGTCCTTAGAGGGACGTAACAAGATACATAAAACATATGCCAATAAAGTACTGAAATGTAAACATCCATTGGGGTCGCCTAACCGTCTAAGTGAATGCAGTTAAGAACACATTTCCCCACAAGTGAGCTATCTGGCTGAAAACTGGGATTTGGCATGGTTCTTTTTTGGAGATCCAGGGGCCTAAAAAGGCACGTCGTCTTTCGAACGCCGGAGGCTCGCTTGATAATAATATAATATATAGTGGTCATCAAGTAAACCCCTGAATTTTTCCAAATTTTTAAATCTTGGAATTTTCTCGATTTTCTAGAATTTTTCGGGAATTTTCTGTAATTAAATTCAAGGTTTTCAATTAATAAAGGATTTTTAATTGTTAATAAATAGTATTAAAATATCATGAAAATAACATTTTTGGGTGTAAAATAGAAAACCAGACTTAGGGTAATTTTCTGGGATTTTATTGGGCATCAGACCTATTTTTAAAAGCCTAAAAACTATTTTTATAATTAATTAATTATTACTGTTATTATATCATTATTATTTTTATTATTATTATTTTTGATTTCTTTTTTGGTTTGGGCCCGGCCCGGCCCAGTGGGCCGAGCCCGTGTGACCCAGCCCAGCCCTACGCTTAGCGGGTCGGGCGGGTCGGCCTGACCGGATCCGCGCCCGACCCGGAACTCAGACCCGCATCTCCCAAACCCGCTCCCCTCACACGACTGTCTCCCCCGGAAATTCCGCCGCCGCCGCGATTTCCGGCTAACCGCCCCCACGTCGACCGCGCCTCTCCGGATCCCGCGGCCACGACGCCGGCCGAGACCCCTCGCAACTCCCCTATATAATCCACGTTCACCGCCTCCTTTCTTCCCCCCTAAACTCTAAACCCTAACTCCCCGACCCCCTCCGGCGAGCCCGTCCGGCGACCCCGCTGCCATCAGCCCTGCGCCGACCACCCCAGGCGGAGCCTCCCTCCTCCACTGTTCCTCTCCTTCGTCCTCCTCTCTTCTAATCGACCCCTACCCAGGCCGAGCCGACCCTCACAGCGGACACGACGCCGGCCGACCCTCGGCGCCGCCCTAGCCGGCCGATCGACGACATCCCCCCCCGCGAGAGCCACCAGCGTCCTCGCCGGCCTCCGGCGTACCCTCCAGCAGCGCCGGACACGCCGCGGACGCGACCCAGACGCGGGACACAGCCCGAACGCACTGGACACGTGTCCAGGACACAGAATCGCTTATCTGACTCGAAATACCCCGATCCCGAGTCCGAGGCCTCCCCTCGGTGCTCCTCCTTCAGCTTCCCGGTAGGTGCCCCTATCCGAGCGTCTGTCCCTTCCAAAACCGCTTCCCTGTCCGACCGGGACTGACAGAATAAAGCTCTGTCAATCCCGGGATAGTTAGAAATTATAGATTATAGTTAATTAGTTAATGTAATGATTGATAGATTTTGGTTGGTTAATTAATTAGCGGTTTGATTCAACGATCTCCGAATACGTATATTAATTATATATTTATATAATAAAAATCTTATTAAATATTACGTAAATTAGTAATATTTAACCATTTTACAAATTCAGGGGTTACTATGAACATATAATTTGCATCCATCACTGAAGAAATATATTTAAATACTAAAAATTAGAAATAAATTACTATTACAAATTATTATTATTAATCGATCGTATAAACCTACGTAAATTAGTAATTATTTAATAGATAATTTCTGAAATAATATTTAGTATTTAAATACAAATTAGTAATTATTTAATAGATAATTTCGGAAATGATTTTTTAGTATTTAAAAATATAATACGTTAGTATTTAAATAAGTTTCCAAAAATTAATATTCTCTTGCAAATTGATTTGTAATATTACCAAAATAAAAATTAAGTAATATTTTCCCTAAGCCTAGTTTATTAAAAATAAATTGATTGCTAAAGACAAACGATATTAGGTTATTATAATCGTACTTTCCTATTTTTCTTATTAGAAACAAAACGACATTTTACCATAAAATATTTTTCTACGATAAAAATAAATAAAGTTTCATTATTATTAAAAAGGGTTTTGTTTTAATAAATCACTAATACAAATTATTATTATTATTTTAATCGATCGTTGGATTTAATCATTAACTTAGTTAACTAATCAAGACAAATTAAAACCCTTTGTTTTATTCTAAAATCAGATTATTAATAATTGTAGGTCCCTGTAACTAAGGTTGAGACCGTCGCGACATCTCACTCGCGTCACCAACCAACTCCAGGCAAGTTTCATATAAATCAAAACTGGTATTTTAGTTGTAATTAAATATGTTGCATGTCATATAGAAATATTGAGACGACACTTGATTTCACGGAACCGACTGATTGACTGATTGATTGACTCATTGACTCATTGACTATTGCCTTGGGAATTGGGGAGAAAAGTTAGCACCCGTGGTCAAAGCCCCCTTATTGCCTCATTGTGGATAGCTGAAGTCCAACCTCACTGGACTGACGCCGCACCGTGTTCACGCGAACACAGATTGCCTCCAACCCCAGCCGGCCACGGGATGCTACCTTTCTCAAAACACTTTTAGTGATTGTAGCTTGTCATCATTGCTTCATCGACATTTACTGTTCTTGTTTCATATTTGTTGCATACAAAAATATAAATATTGTTCAAAACTATCTCATTGCATCATTTTAATTATCGTTAAGATGCTGGAATTGGATATATGTTCTTGCTCCCTCCTGACTGGAGATTAACAATTTTAGGTGATTGCGGTGACGATGATGAGTATGATACCTTTTATGGTCCGGACCAGAGTATTGAAGCCTTAGCTGAACCTTGCCAGGAGGCCGATGTTTAGTGTTTCCCCTTTTATTTCCAAATTGTAATAAGCAGGGTTGAAGTAATAACCCTGGACCATGTTTTGTTTGATCTTGATTGTAAATGAATTTCTCTCTCAGACTTGGCAAAAAAAAAAAAAATTGAATTTCCTTCATGTATTCTGGATGTCTGGGTGTTACTACGGATTGATACAGCTTACTGCCGCCGTCTCACAACGGTGCAGGCTGGGCATGATCCGACTGGACCCAGATTATTGGGATCGGGTCGTGACATGTTTTCAGTGGTGGCCCATGCAGGTCTAGTTTACAACCTTTGGTCTAGTCAACTTAGGCTAGCCAAACAAACCGACTTGCCTTTGACTTTAGGTTTAGTATGACTTTAGGAAAACAGACTCTAGAAACAATTAGAACACTTAGAATTCTTGAGAAAATTTCAAACTGTCACATCATAGGACCAAATTCTTCTATCTATACATACGTACAATTATTTTTGCTTGCTTATAGAACATAGGCTACATTGCTTATGCTTGCTTCCTAAACCTTCCAGAAGATGGCACGAGGAAAGACAACCCGTTCCGGCCCAGCAGAAGAAGAGGCTTCGTCTTCTGAGCACACCCCAAATCAAGCTCAGTCCGACCCCTCTCCGTTGCAGCTCACAGATCGCCCCCATGCTGCAAGAGCTCCCCGCGCTGCCTACACTTCAGTAGTGCATGCAGCTCCACCCATTCCTCCCAGGACCACATCGATTCCAGCCGATGTGACTCCTCCTGTTGCACCACCTGTGCCGGTGGACCCCGCTGAACTCGTAGGCCTGCTACGAGGAGTTCTTGAAGCCCAGAGGGCCCAAGCTGAAGCAAATCGCGAGCAGACCGCGATTATGAGAGAGGGCATGGAAAACGCCCATAATGTAGCCATGGCAGCGCTAGGAACATCCCGGTCAGAACAAGAGCCTGCCAAGGTAATTGAGAATTTAAAAGCTTGGATTCCATTAATGAATTTCTAGTCTAACCACAAACCTGTTATCCAGGTAAAGGTTGGAACTGTGGAAAACTTCAAGAAGTTGGACCCGCGTCCCTTCAAGGGGACCGAAGGCATCATCTACGCAGACGAGTGGCTAGATGATATGGAGCGACTCCTCAGCGTCGCTCGACTTCCAGACGACCTCATGGTTGAGGCCGTCGCACTCCAGCTGAGAGATTTGGCTAACATTTGGTACCGCAACGAGCCAAGATTTCAATCTGGAGGGATTTCCTGGCGGCTATTCAAGAAGCAGTTCAAGCGGAAGTTCTTTCCAGAGGCTGCCCTCGAAGCTATGGGAAGGCAGTTTCAAGACCTGAAGCAAGGAGACCGCACAATTGAAGAATATGCGGCTGAGTTCAACAGGCTTGGCAGGTTTGCAAGCCACCTGGTAGACAACCCTGTAGAACGTGCTAAGAAGTTCCGGCACGGACTACGTGAAGAGATCCGCACCTTAGTAGCTGCTAACGGTGCGAAGACTTATGACAAGATGTTGAAGGTGGCCCAAGATGTAGAGGCCAGTGCACCTGCTCGACCCAAGAGGGAGCATCCAGGGTCAAGCAACAGCTATCAGGGCAACAACAAGAGACACAGCAACAACAACAATAGGCCCTCCTATCCCCAGCAGTCCCAGCAACAACAGCCAGCAGCGGCCAACAAAGCGCATCAGTACAACCAACCAAAGGCGGTCAACTGCGTCTACTGCAAAAGGCCAGGTCATACCGCCGAGATCTGCCGGAAGAAATTGGGACACTGCCTTGCTTGTGGATCTGCCACCCATCAAGTAAAGGACTGCCCCACAGCATACAACAAAACTGGAGCTGGACAGCAGAGAGGTCCACTGCCTACCCAGCAGCAGCGCTACAACCAGCACAGAGCCGGGCAAGCTTTTGCCTTGACTGTGGAAGAGCCAGAAGCTGAACCCGAGACGGAAGGAGATGTCATCGCAGGTTCCATTCTACTTCATTCGCACCCTGCCTTAGCATTATTTGATTCTGGAGCATCACACAGTTTTATATCTGCAAACTTCATTTCTGCACACCATCTAGTTACTGGCATAAGTAAGATAATCTGTAGGGTTATGACTGGTGGAGGACCAATACCCATTAGTGAGACTTGTAGCTGCCCAGTCACTATCTCAGGACATGAGTTTCAGACTCAGTTCCTAATAATGCCTCTGCCAAACTATGACGTAGTCTTGGGCATGGATTGGCTTAGTCAACATCATGCTCTGATAGACTGTCGAGAAGGCTGCGTAACTCTAGATCCACCTGGAGGACCTAAACTCAAAGTGATTCGAGCACCTGAAGGCGTGGAATGTGTGTCCTACACATCCATCACTGAAGAAACCGGACCCCCTCATCCTCTCATAGCGGAGTTTATAGACGTCTTCCCAGACAATCTTCCAGGGCTACCCCCTGATCGAGATGTGGAATTCTCGATCGATCTTATACCTGGCGCAGCACCAATCTCCCAACGCTGCTACCGAGTGAATCCCAAGGAGTCCAAGGAAATGAAAGACCAGATTGACGAGCTTCAGGCGCAAGGATTCATCAGGACCGGTGCCTCACCCTGGGGTGCACCAGTCTTGTTTGTACCCAAGAAGGATGGGACAGTCAGAATGTGCATAGACTACCGGGCATTGAACAACATCACTATCAAGAACAAGTACCCGCTGCCCCGGATCGACGACCTCTTCGACCAGCTGAGTGGAGCTAAGGTTTTCTCGAAGATAGACCTCAGATCGGGTTACCATCAAATCAAGGTGAGGAAGGAAGACATTCCAAAGACGACATTCAACACCAAGTATGGACAATTTGAATTCTTGGTCATGCCCTTTGGTCTTACCAATGCCCCAGCAGTGTTCATGAACCTCATGAACAAGGTCTTCCACAAATACTTGGACCAGTTTGTCGTTGTCTTCATTGACGACATTCTGATCTATTCGAAGACCAAGGAAGAACACGAGCAGCATTTGAGGATAATTTTGGAAACCCTCAGAAAGGAGAAGCTATATGGAAAACTGTCCAAGTGTGAATTCTTCTTAGACAAGGTGGACTTTCTCGGCCACGTTGTCACAGGAGAAGGCATATCCGTGGACCCCAAGAAGATAGCTGCCGTGGAGACATGGAATACTCCCAGGTCAGTTGCAGAGATCAGAAGCTTCTTGGGCTTAGCTGGATATTACAGAAAATTCGTGAAGGATTTTGCAAAAATTGCTGAGCCCATGACCAAGCTAACCAGGAAGAATGAAGAGTTCGTCTGGACCGAAGCGTGCCAGGCGTCATTTGAAGAGCTGAAGAGAAGGCTAACAACAGCACCAATTTTGTCGCTACCCTCAGGATCAGGAGGATTCTCAATTTATAGCGACGCGTCCGGCAAAGGATTAGGATGTGTGCTCCAGCAACATGGAAAGGTAATTGCTTATGCTTCCCGGCAATTACGGACTCATGAGAAGAACTACCCGACGCATGACCTGGAGCTAGCAGCAGTCATCTTCGCCTTGAAGCTGTGGAAGCACTACCTGTACGGCGAAAGAGTAGAGATATACACGGACCACAAAAGTCTCAAGTATGTCTTTACACAGAAGGAGCTCAACATGCGTCAGAGAAGATGGTTGGAGCTCATGAAGGACTTTGATATCAGCCTACAGTACCATCCCGGAAAGGCTAATGTGGTCGCCGACGCACTTAGTCGATATCCGATGGCGATGTTCTTGACAACCGATCGGTACCTACTGGAGGACATGGAGAAGCTGGGTTTAGAACTCGTATTGCCTGCAGAGGAAATGAAGAAGCTTGGACGGGAAGCAATAGTACCCGGCGTTGACTTCCCCATGATGCATTTGCAAGTGCAGTCTAGCTTGATAGACAAAATCAAGGAGACTCAATTCGAGGACGGAGCATTGTGCAAGCTCAGGGACCAAGTGTTAGCTGGCACACTGGAGGGATTCTCTATTTCAGACGACGGGACACTGAGGAATGGCACCAGACTTTGTGTACCTGCTGGTGAATTGAGGGAGCAGCTGATGCAGGAAGCGCATCGCTCACAGTATTCCATCCACCCTGGAGCAAATAAGATGTACCGAGATATACGGGAGCACGTATGGTGGTATGGAATGAAGAAGGATGTCTCAAAATTCGTTGGCAGATGCTTGATCTGTCAGCAGGTGAAAGCAGATAGACAAAGACCAGCAGGACTTCTTCAGCCACTGCCCATTCCAGAATGGAAATGGGAGCACATCACTATGGATTTTGTGTCCGGATTGCCTCGATCCCAAGGAGGGAAGGACGCTATTTGGGTGATCGTAGACAGATTGACTAAGTCTGCCCACTTCATTCCCTTCAAGGTTGGTTTATCCACCGAGAAGCTAGCTGCCCTATACATGAGGCAAATCGTCCGGATACATGGAGTTCCTGTGAGCATTGTATCAGACCGAGACAGCCGCTTTACTTCTCACTTCTGGAAGAGCTTGCAAGAGAGTCTGGGGACCCAACTGAAGTTCAGCACTGCGTATCACCCACAGACCGACGGACAGTCAGAGAGAACCATCCAGACGTTAGAGGATATGCTGAGATCTTGCGTCCTGGATTTTGGAGGATCATGGGAGGACCACCTACACTTGGTAGAGTTTGCTTACAACAACAGCTACCAGGCCAGCATCGGCATGACTCCTTTTGAGGCTCTGTATGGACGTCGTTGCCGCACTCCCTTGGCTTGGGACGACGTAGGAGAACGAGTCATGCTGGGACCTGAGATGATTACAGATGCGGCTGAAAAAGTCAAGGTGATCAGAGACAGACTTAGGGTGGCTCAAGATCGTCAGAAACATTGGGCGGACAGCCGTCGCCGACTTGTGGAGTTCGAAGCAGGTGATAGTGTCTTCGTCAAGATCTCCCCCACCAGAGGAACTATCCGTTTTGGCAGAGCTGGAAAACTGAGTCCCAGGTATATCGGCCCATTCGAGATATTGAGCAGAGTTGGAGAGGTGGCATACCGAGTGGCGTTACCACCTAATCTTGAAGGCGTGCACAACGTTTTCCATGTATCGCAGCTGAGGCGTTACATTCCGGACCCGAGCCACATCCTGGATCATTCAGAGTTGGAGATTGGGCCAAGTCTTACAGTACCAGAGCAGCCAGTGAGGATCATAGACCGTATGGAAAAGCAGTTGCGGAACACCGTGATTCCACTGGTCAAAGTTCAGTGGCTCCACCACTCCCCAGGCGAATCCACCTGGGAACGAGAGGCTGAGATGAGGCAGAAGTACCCTCATCTGTTTTGAGGCATGTTTACCCTTGTTTCTCCCTTCAATTGTAGTAAATTTCGAGGACGAAATTTTTATAAGTTGGGTAGGTTGTAAACCCCTGAATTTTTCCAAATTTTTAAATCTTGGAATTTTCTCGATTTTCTAGAATTTTTCGGGAATTTTCTGTAATTAAATTCAAGGTTTTCAATTAATAAAGGATTTTTAATTGTTAATAAATAGTATTAAAATATCATGAAAATAACATTTTTGGGTGTAAAATAGAAAACCAGACTTAGGGTAATTTTCTGGGATTTTATTGGGCATCAGACCTATTTTTAAAAGCCTAAAAACTATTTTTATAATTAATTAATTATTACTGTTATTATATCATTATTATTTTTATTATTATTATTTTTGATTTCTTTTTTGGTTTGGGCCCGGCCCGGCCCAGTGGGCCGAGCCCGTGTGACCCAGCCCAGCCCTACGCTTAGCGGGTCGGGCGGGTCGGCCTGACCGGATCCGCGCCCGACCCGGAACTCAGACCCGCATCTCCCAAACCCGCTCCCCTCACACGACTGTCTCCCCCGGAAATTCCGCCGCCGCCGCGATTTCCGTCTAACCGCCCCCACGTCGACCGCGCCTCTCCGGATCCCGCGGCCACGACGCCGGCCGAGACCCCTCGCAACTCCCCTATATAATCCACGTTCACCGCCTCCTTTCTTCCCCCCTAAACTCTAAACCCTAACTCCCCGACCCCCTCCGGCGAGCCCGTCCGGCGACCCCGCTGCCATCAGCCCTGCGCCGACCACCCCAGGCGGAGCCTCCCTCCTCCACTGTTCCTCTCCTTCGTCCTCCTCTCTTCTAATCGACCCCTACCCAGGCCGAGCCGACCCTCACAGCGGACACGACGCCGGCCGACCCTCGGCGCCGCCCTAGCCGGCCGATCGACGACATCCCCCCCCGCGAAAGCCACCAGCGTCCTCGCCGGCCTCCGGCGTACCCTCCAGCAGCGCCGGACACGCCGCGGACGCGACCCAGACGCGGGACACAGCCCGAACGCACTGGACACGTGTCCAGGACACAGAATCGCTTATCTGACTCGAAATACCCCGATCCCGAGTCCGAGGCCTCCCCTCGGTGCTCCTCCTTCAGCTTCCCGGTAGGTGCCCCTATCCGAGCGTCTGTCCCTTCCAAAACCGCTTCCCTGTCCGACCGGGACTGACAGAATAAAGCTCTGTCAATCCCGGGATAGTTAGAAATTATAGATTATAGTTAATTAGTTAATGTAATGATTGATAGATTTTGGTTGGTTAATTAATTAGCGGTTTGATTCAACGATCTCCGAATACGTATATTAATTATATATTTATATAATAAAAATCTTATTAAATATTACGTAAATTAGTAATATTTAACCATTTTACAAATTCAGGGGTTACTATGAACATATAATTTGCATCCATCACTGAAGAAATATATTTAAATACTAAAAATTAGAAATAAATTACTATTACAAATTATTATTATTAATCGATCGTATAAACCTACGTAAATTAGTAATTATTTAATAGATAATTTCTGAAATAATATTTAGTATTTAAATACAAATTAGTAATTATTTAATAGATAATTTCGGAAATGATTTTTTAGTATTTAAAAATATAATACGTTAGTATTTAAATAAGTTTCCAAAAATTAATATTCTCTTGCAAATTGATTTGTAATATTACCAAAATAAAAATTAAGTAATATTTTCCCTAAGCCTAGTTTATTAAAAATAAATTGATTGCTAAAGACAAACGATATTAGGTTATTATAATCGTACTTTCCTATTTTTCTTATTAGAAACAAAACGACATTTTACCATAAAATATTTTTCTACGATAAAAATAAATAAAGTTTCATTATTATTAAAAAGGGTTTTGTTTTAATAAATCACTAATACAAATTATTATTATTATTTTAATCGATCGTTGGATTTAATCATTAACTTAGTTAACTAATCAAGACAAATTAAAACCCTTTGTTTTATTCTAAAATCAGATTATTAATAATTGTAGGTCCCTGTAACTAAGGTTGAGACCGTCGCGACATCTCACTCGCGTCACCAACCAACTCCAGGCAAGTTTCATATAAATCAAAACTGGTATTTTAGTTGTAATTAAATATGTTGCATGTCATATAGAAATATTGAGACGACACTTGATTTCACGGAACCGACTGATTGACTGATTGATTGACTCATTGACTCATTGACTATTGCCTTGGGAATTGGGGAGAAAAGTTAGCACCCGTGGTCAAAGCCCCCTTATTGCCTCATTGTGGATAGCTGAAGTCCAACCTCACTGGACTGACGCCGCACCGTGTTCACGCGAACACAGATTGCCTCCAACCCCAGCCGGCCACGGGATGCTACCTTTCTCAAAACACTTTTAGTGATTGTAGCTTGTCATCATTGCTTCATCGACATTTACTGTTCTTGTTTCATATTTGTTGCATACAAAAATATAAATATTGTTCAAAACTATCTCATTGCATCATTTTAATTATCGTTAAGATGCTGGAATTGGATATATGTTCTTGCTCCCTCCTGACTGGAGATTAACAATTTTAGGTGATTGCGGTGACGATGATGAGTATGATACCTTTTATGGTCCGGACCAGAGTATTGAAGCCTTAGCTGAACCTTGCCAGGAGGCCGATGTTTAGTGTTTCCCCTTTTATTTCCAAATTGTAATAAGCAGGGTTGAAGTAATAACCCTGGACCATGTTTTGTTTGATCTTGATTGTAAATGAATTTCTCTCTCAGACTTGGCAAAAAAAAAAAAAATTGAATTTCCTTCATGTATTCTGGATGTCTGGGTGTTACTACGGATTGATACAGCTTACTGCCGCCGTCTCACAACGGTGCAGGCTGGGCATGATCCGACTGGACCCAGATTATTGGGATCGGGTCGTGACACATCACCACCCGTATCTCCAACGGAGAATCTGGGTGCACAGGAAAAAAGTGCAAAGGAGCTCAAATGCGGTACTTGTTGTTCTCCCCACCCCATGCTCTAAGCATGTCACATCCATGACACGATTTAGTTTATAGCCTATCTTTAGTACCCTAGCCCAATCCTGCAACCAAACAAGGACAAGGATTGGACCACCGTACTACAATAGGCTATGTCCATGGACCTCTAATAACTGCCAAGTCTACTAGCATGCAAAGTTTCTAACATCAGTTATTCCTAACGCATGACCCACACGTACAGGAGGCCAAACCCTGCACGTCAGTCCGTGATCTATATGAGACTCACAACTCGTGTAACAACTGTGTCACGGCCAATGAACCTAAAGATGCTACATGATAATGGGGTAGTCTCATAAACAAGATCAATACAAATACATAAATAAAAATATACCACGATGACACCGTCGCGCGCATTTTATATAACAGTTAAAATATATGACTAAGACAGAAAAATACGTATGCATGCAACATATGAAATATAAATAACAGTACAATGGCAAGATATACTTTCCTGGCAAGGAAGCTGCAATGTACCAATAACCTGCTCCAGAAGTCGCGCAGAACAAATCCAATATCCTATGTATATATAATATAATATAATAAAATCATTAGTCATTACACTAGTGCACACACAACAATATTTATACTGGACTCAGGGGGTATACTAGGGGTAACACTAGTCATCTAACACGGTCAATTATGCGTTAGATTATGCAGGGTCACATCTTCAAGTGTTGTACACAATCAGTCAGTCAGCTGACAGGTGTCTAAGCCAGTGCGTTAATGTACGCAAGGCAGACAATTCACAAGTTCTTAGGGTCAACATGGTCAAGGTAAGTACGGGACAGTCCACGGTGTCCTAGGGTCGTACAGTCTGAATACACATACTCCTAATTATTATTAGCATATAATTAATTACAATATACATATATACCATATATATATATATATATATATACATATATATCATCCAATAATTATACGTATATCAAGTTGAATAGTATGCATATACTAAATATATATATAGATATATCAAACTGAATGCTATACGCGTACGAGTACGAGTTCGTGTACGCAGCACTGGGTTCACCGAATCAGGGTCCGATATTAGCTAACAGTGGTAACAAAATACTACTGTCCTACTGGAACGCACACAAACACACATAAATGGAGCAGACAGACAGGTTCATACCTCGGAGTACATGCACGGGTATGACAGTGAGGTTGACGACGATGATGACGATGATGATGACTACTGTAATGATGATGATGATGACGACGATGGGGAGATGATGGTAAGATGATGGTGAGTTGATGATGAAGTGATGTTGATGATGATAAAAAGGACAATGGTGTTGACGAGGACGATGGCGTGGAGATGGTGATGATGGTCGATAAGGATTGAGTGATTAAGGTTGAAGAGGATGATGATGATGAATTGAGATAATGATGAGATGACGATGGGGTAATGATGATGATGACGAGGATGCTAAGATGACGATGAAGTGATGTTGATGATGATGACGATGCTGTGGTTATGGAGATGGTGATTCCGGCCTGCTGATCGGAGCCCGGCCAGGGGGAGAGGAGATCCGGCCAGGGGAAGCTGTTCCGGCGAGTCAGGCCAAGGAGGAGGACAGGGCGGAAGAGCTCAGGGCTGATGTCAAGAGGAGAGGAGAGGAGAGGAGGAGGAGGGAAGTGCATGTCATAGGGGATGGGAGGTTGGCTCGTCAGGCTCCGGCGAGGCCGCTCCGGGCTCCTGTGCTCGGGTGATCGACTGAGGAAGAAGATGAACAGGAGGCGAACACCGGGACTGCACTGTCTAGGGGAGGAGAGCAGGTGAACGATGGTGGTGGTGTTGGTGTTTGCCGGTGGTCGAGCTCTCCGGGGAAGATCACCTGAGGAAGAGGGAAGAGCAGCGGCTTGTGGTGGCTGGGAGCAATGAGGCGATGGTGGTTGTGCTCTGGGTGAGTCGGTGCACAAGAGGAAGAGGATAGAGAAGGGAGTAGGGAGTGGAGAGGTGTGTTCGTCGACGTGTGGCGGACAGCAGGGTCGAGCCGGCCGGACATGGCTGCTCCAATCGGCGTCGATAGCAGTAGAGTCCTAGGGGTCAGGGATGATGCAAATGGAGGAGGAGACGAGGTCGACGGGGTCCTCCGGTGGTGGAGAGAGGAAGAGGGTGGCTGCGGCCTTGAGTACTTGGCCGTGCACGGCTACTCTGGTCGACGGGGGAAGGGTGGCTCCGGCGGAGAAGTGGAGAAGGAGGTGAACAGGAGGATGAAGGGGAGGTGGTCGGCTGAGTAAATTATAGGTTTTTGGGTTTTTGTGGTTTATTTTAGGAAAAGGGGAAGAAATTTTGTATTTATACACCTGGGGACTTTTGGGTTTGACCTAGGTAATCTTGACTTTGGTCAACATCTCCTCTTGGGTTGGGCCTTGGGCTCACATGAGGATGTTGGGAGGCTATAATTTGCATTGTTTAAATGCAAGGATAGGTTTAAATATACGAGGGCGATGTGCGCGCGTTTGCACATCCAAAAAATTATGAAAAAATCCACGTGAAGGCAAAAATAGATTTCCTTATGAATTGTCCACTGGTGGGGACACCCCAATGCATTTTTGCATAAAAGTCCCCCAACAATTGAAAAAATTGCACAAGGATGAAAATTAGATTTAATTAATCAAAAATACCACGCATGGTGTTCTGGAATTAATTAGGAGTACATGGGATTAAATTTAGGCGGGACACAAGTGTCAGGGGCGTAGAGGGTACAGTGTAGAATATTAATAAAATTCGGGTCGCACAAGACGGTCAAGATTGTGTCTCAAATTTTGATTGGAACGCACAAGGGTACAAAGTCAGGATTTAATTAGAATTAAGAATTAACGTCCGTGACGTTTATTGTGCGACTAAAATACAGCACAAAAGAGCAATATTATAAGTTACACAAGGGTCAAATAGTAGGCGGGCATATCTAGGATGAGGTTGTGAAATTCGTAGATAGGCAATGGCTAGTGAGGTGCTCAAATTATCGAAGCAACGGTAAGGTGCGCTACACGATATAAATTATTGCATAATTAAATAAATACCGTGTTCTAATTCTAATTGGTTCAAACTAGCCCTAGTTTCACTATCTAAGCAAATTAGGCCTAATTTTGGGTGAGAAGGTTTACAAAATTGAGACCCTATGTGCCCCCATTTAATTTAAGAGCACATGATAATTTATTCTAATTAAATTGGGGATACCAACTTTGACTAATCCCATTTTTAATCCCAACTTAACCCAATGCCCCATGAATTAATCCCATGCAAAACACACAAAACTCCCTCACCCTACAAAACACCAAACACCATTTCTCCCACAAATTTTTTTATTATTTCATGTGTCTGTGCAAATACCCAAACTTAGGGGACTAATTTGCAAAAAATTGCATTATGTGTCATCCCCTAATTGGTTCAAACTAATGAAGAAGCCACCCCTCTCCCCCTTGACCGGTCCAACCTCACCCCTCCCTCTCCATTGCGTGAACAAAATTCCCTCATGATGAATCCTAGCCATCCATTTAAATTTGGAGCATCCTCACCCCACACTCCCTATCACCTTTTCCTATATAATGTCTTCTCATACACACTTCCCCAAGCAGGCCCTAATCCCCACACTTGGGAAACCCTCCACCTTCTCTCTCCTCCCTTCTCACCAAAAACCCACAACCGAATACTTCCATTTCCTTTCTTCTTCCTTTCTTCATCTTCCTCTCCACATCACCTTCTCCATTCGAGCTCTTCACTACCCCGACAGCTACTCCGGCCCCCCTTCTCCGGCGAGCTACCACTGCTCACTCCCTCAACCACCTCCTGCCACCGCCACGGCCCGGCCAACCTCCTCCAGCTGCTCCCCCCGACCGCCAACCTCCTTCCGCGGCTGCCACCACCACCACCACACACCAACGCCACCACCACCATCTCGACCACTCCACCCCACGAGCCCGCAACCCTGCCTCCCCCTCGGCCAACAACACTCCACCACCCGAGCCTCCCTCCATGACTTCTCCACCGCTATTCCCGCTGCTACTCCGGCAAATCCCTCCGGTGATAGCTCCTACTCATCATCACCAGCACCATCATCACACTCGTCATCAACAACAGCACCATCATCATCATCATCACCACCACCACCACCTTACTCCGGCCAGAGACGACCACCGGTCCTCATCGCCAAGGTGAACACCCCTCCCCTTGTGTAGTTTGTATTTGTTTAGTGATGCACATAACCTAGTTAGAATTCATGGTTAAATATTGAGTTTGGAGTTTTAAATTCCATGTGAGATCTTGGGGTATATTACATAATATAATATGCATGAACGGTGGTAAATGATATAGATTTACTTAAGGGTTGCTATACATTGAGATTTTAGGATTTTAGAATGCATGAGTTATAAGGTTTATTGCATCTTAATAAATGCAAACTAATGGTTAAATGTTGAATAGAGATTTTAGGGTTTAATAGCTTGTTAATGTGCAAATTAAGGGTTATATGCTACATGGTCTCTAGGGTTGTGAATGATGCTAATGTGTTTAAGGTCTATTGAATGCTAGGTATGGGATTTTAGGGTATTTAATTTAATTTATGCATATTGTTTATTGATGATGAGAAGTTTAAATGGTTGTGAAAATGATGTTGCAATACTAAAAACTTTAAATATTACTGAGGTGCAGATTTTATTGTCGTAGAATAATGTTGTGATATCAAAGTATTGGTTAATGTTGATTGTTAATATTTAATGATGAATATATTTGAGGAGTGGCTATTGACGGTGTTTATAACCGAGGGTTTAAATAATTATTAATAATCATTTACTTGAGGATAATTATTTTGTTTGAGGATGATATGTGTAAACGTGCTTGATAATGTCTATGAAGACCAGGGTGGAATCTGAGGAATGAACATACTTGAACTACTGAAAGCACCATGATAAATATAGTGGGATTGAGGATTTGTTTGGTGATATTATATATGTGATTGATCGTAACAGACGTAACGTACCTTTAGTCAACCTTGGTCAACCCTCTAGCTTAGTGTCTATGTGAGTTGTAACTGAGATTGAACATATGTTTAGACGTGTGTCACATCTTATTTCAGTCTCATGATAGTTATTGATTGATCTTGTGTCTCGTCTCTAGGTACTACAGAACCTGCGGACTTAGACGTTGTACTGGATCCCCATCTTCAGCAGCCGGACCCAGGCAAGTGTACCTTGCCACCCTGTATTCCAGTTACCAGATATTTATTATTTTATTATATACATTGTGTGCATGTTTGATTAGATTCGTTACTTCGCGTCCGGGTCACAACCGGGTGCAGACATTCGTCGGTAACGTTTGGTATTGAATGATAGATATTTATAATACCTCGATGTACGTACCTGTGTATATCGTAACCCTAGGACACATTCATATACTGTTATCATGCCAGATTTCCTGTATCTTGATACTGACATCATGACTGGAGACTGGAACGACCTTAGGGTCGCGTTTGTTGATAGTTACTTCTGTGCGAAGAGACTGCTAGATAGAGGTTCAGGTTCAGCGCACAATCGTTGACCGCTTGGGAAGGGGAAGACAGCTACTAGACGTTTGGGCTCCTCTGCACGCGCTTTATATATGTATATGTCCTGTTGATGTAGTGTTCCTATATCTGGAGTAGTAGTATTACCCGTGCGACTCTGTGCTCGGAGCTACGGTATGCCCCGTGTGTCTCTGTGTTCGGAGCTACGATTTTATTTTGGACTGCCCACGCGTCGAACATTGTCTTCAAACTGTGTCTCACTTAGGCAATTATGCTAGATTACCCCATCGTTGCACTTGTACATTCTGTTATACTTTGGCATGCTATATTTTTGTACCTTGTTACGTCCCTCTGAGGACCTGGTTTCATTCCAGGTTTAGGCGAGGAAGATTACCCAGAGGAGTACGGTCCGGGTACGTATCCAGCAGCAGGACCCATTGTCGAGGACGAGGTCATCCCCGAGGACTTCGCCTGATCTCTGGTAGTGACTTTATCCTTGGGACGATATTACTATCTAGCTATCTGATGCCGTTCCAAGTTATCTCATTGCTTACTTTCATTTCAGTATTTTGTAATAGCGGATTTATTCCCGTGTGACTACTCTAGTATTTATACTATGATATATTTTCTCGTGACATTTCCTTTCTGCACATTAGTAGTTATGATTACCTCTATATGCTCTTATATCTGTTGCCTGTGGATGAGATTTAGATTCACTATTTATGTGTTATGTGTTGGGTTATTTATTGTACTTTATAGCTTAGGTGCACTCCGATAGGCCCATTAGATTGGGATGACAGCCGAAGTGTGCTGCTGGCCATTGCCACGTGACTCAGTTTCTTATCTTTGGAACTGGGGCATGACAAGGTTTTTGTGGTGGCCCATGCAGGTACGATTTAAATCGTCTTGGTCACCTGACTGTGCCAAGCGAGCCTGCAAATTAGGAATCGATATTAGGAATCTTATCTACAAGTTTGAAACCTTCACATGACACCTCTATCTCAATTTCTTTTTACCAAATTGTATCTTATTTATTTTCTCAACGCTGATCGCAGTCATGACTTCTTTTCAGAGTTATGAATCTCTGTAGCGGACGCGTTGCGCAGCCGGGCGATGTTCCCCGTGACGCAGAATCATCCGGGGAACCAAAATTGGGGCATATTCTTTTGTTGACTCCAGCTCCCCTGGGACAATCATCGGGGCAGCCAGAGGTGCCTTCGGACGGGCATCAGACTCCGCATCAGGCAGGACTTGAGGATCAGAGGACCCTGAGACAGGAGGAGCAGCAGCTGCCCCCACCTCCACCATTACCACCCCAGATGCCCTATATGCCATTCCCCGCAAGGCAACCCATGGATGGGACACAGATGTTTCAGATGGTATATGCGATGATGCAGGCCCAGCAGCAGGTCCAGCAGCAGGCTCAGCAGCAGGCCCAGCAGCGCCAGGCAGAGACCTTGAGGGAGAGTATCGTGACGGCCTTGGGGCAGGCGTCACCACCAGCACACCAGTCGACGATGGGGTCTATCATAGACTTTCGTCGTATGATGCCACAACCTTTTGCTGGCACAGAAGAGCCGACGGAGGTCTATGCATGGCTCACCAATATTCAGCACCAGCTGGAGGCTACCGACCTCCCCCGGCACCGATGGATGACTGCCGTCAGGATGCAGCTCACTGGCAACGCTCATCACTGGTGGCTCTCAGAGGAGCAGCGTTTGGTACCAGACCGGGTCACATGGGAAGAGTTCTCTAGACTCTTCCAGGAGATGTACATACCCTCCACTGCCCGAGCAGAGCTTCGGGATAGATTTTGGAACCTCAGGTAGAGAAGTATGACTATAGAGGAATACAATGCTGAGTTCCTTCGCCTGAGCAGATTTGCACCGTACCTGATCCCTACCGAGGAGGCGAAGGCCGAGAAGTTCTATGAAGGCCTGAGTTTCGAGACGCAGAGATTTATCGGGTCCATAGCCCCCACTTCCTACTCCGAGGTATTATTAGCAGCACGACGCCAGGACCGCATCAACAAGATGGAGGCCAGCCTGAAGCGCTCCTATGCGTCGTCAGTAGCAGTTCGAGCCCCGTAGGAAGGACCTGCGAAGCGTCCACTGATACAGCAGCAGCAGCCGAGAGCAGCACCCCTGCAGGGAGCAGTGATTCCCATATGCCATTTCTGCGACAAGAGGGGACATTTATTGAGGGACTGTCGACGAAGGCTGGGCGTATGTCTGAGATGTGGGTCGGGCCAGCATGCAATCCGAGATTGCCCGACCAGAGGGATCCAGTACAGATGGTTCACCAGCCAGCCCTGCCAGTACCGAGGCCTTATCAGCAACCTCCCGGACCGAGGCCGCCTTACGCAGGAGCTGGAGTACTGCGACCACCAGCACCAGGGGAAAATCAGAGGAGGCCACCCTTGGCCCCACAGGCAGATCGATTCCAGCAGGCTCGACAGCAGCAGCCGAGGGCACCGGCACCGAGACATGGTCAGGCCTATGCGATGACTATAGAGGAGGCGGAGACAGCCGGAGAAGTGATCACAAGTACTATCTTAGTAGCTTCATTACCAACAGTAGTCTTATTTGATTCTGGTGCTACACACTCTTTCATAGCTGCTAGTTTCGTGGCCACCCATAGAATAGCAACTGCACCCCTTCCGAAGATCAAGAGGATTCTTACGGGAGGTAGAATAATACCTGTTAGCGACACTTGTAGATCATGTTCAGTAGTTGTCTACGGGCGAGAGATGCGTGCCAGATTTTTGGTCTTCTCCATGCCGGACTATGACATTGTCCTAGGCATGGATTGGTTGAGCCAATACCATGCAACGCTAGATTGCCGTCGTGGTTGTGTCATATTTAGACCCCCAGATCACCCAGAGTTTGAATTTCTTCGGGAAGCCCGAGAGCATGGTGTCCAACCTACCCTAGCGACACACATTTCAGAAGGTGAACCGATATACCCTCACTTTATATCAGAGTTTGAGGATGTGTTTCCAGAGGATCTCCCAGGCCTGCCACCTGACAGAGAGATTGAGTTCACTATAGAGTCACTACCGGAGCCGAGCCAGTTACTTTCCCCGTTTACTAACTAGCGCCGAAGGAGTTGGTTGAGTTGAAAGTCCAAGTAGATGACCTCCTAGATAAGGGTTTCATACGGGCTAGTGTTTCTCCATGGGGAGCACCCATTTTATTTGTACCGAAGAAGGACGGGACGGTACGCTTGTGTATCGATTACAGGGCGTTAAATGCTGTAACGATAAAGAACAAGTATCCACTGTCGCGCATCGATGATTTATTTGATCAGCTTAGTGGTGCATGTGTATTCTCGAAGATCGATCTCAGATCTGGTTATCATCTGATCAAGGTACGGAGAGAGGACATCCCGAAGACGGCTTTTCGGACGAAGTATGGGCACTATGAGTTTCTAGTCATGCCGTTTGGTTTAACCAATGCGCCAGCAGTATTTATGAGTCTGATGAACAATATTTTTTACCAGTAATTAGATAAGTTCGTGGTGGTATTTATCGACGACATCTTGGTATATTCCAAGAGCCAGGAGGAGCACGAGAGACATCTCAGGATTGTGTTGGAGACGCTGAGGCAGGAGAGGCTGTACGCCAAGCTCAACAAATGTGAGTTCTGCTTGGATAGGGTACCATTCCTGGGACACATAATCATCGAAGATGGACCATCAGTTGACCCAGAGAAGATAGCTGCAGTAGAGACGTGGCCTACCCCTACATCAATTACAGAGGTTAGGAGTTTTTTCGGACTTGTCGGATATTATCGGAGGTTCATGGAAAATTTCTCGAGGATCGCTGCGCCTATGACGCGACTGACGCGTAAAGGCAAGGAGTTTATCTGGACCGAAGAGTGTCAGACGGCTTTCGATGAGCTGAAGAAGCGTCTGACATCAGCAACAATTTTGACACTTCCTTCAAGATCGGGAGGATTTGTAGTGTACAGTAATGCATCTGGGAGCGAATTAGGATGTATACTGATGCAACACGGAAAAGTAATAGACTACACATTGAGACAGCTAAGAGTTCATGAGAAGAACTATCCGACGCACGAACTAGAGCTGGCTGCAGTGATATTTGCACTAAAGCTATCGCGATACTACCTTTATGGTGAGCGTGTAGAGATTTACACAGATCACAAAAGTCTGAAGTATGTCTACACGCAGAAGGATCTTAACATGAGACAGAGGCGCTGGCTAGAGTTGGTGACAGATTATGATATCGAGTTGCAGTACCACCCTGGCAAGGCGAATGTAGTAGCAGATGCCTTAAGCAGGAAGCCCATGGCATACTTTTTGACGACTCAGCGGCAATTGCTAGAGGATCTCCAGGGGCTTGGGATAGAGATTGTATTGCCAAGCATGGATGGACAAATGGCCAGTCTTGAGGTTCAGTCCATATTGATTGAGAGGATCAAGGCAGTCCTGCCTACAGATGCGAGATTTAGATGACTGCGAGAGAGGACAGAGGCCGGCATGCAGACGGGACTCAGGATTCATGAAGACGGAACATTAAGGTATGGAGATCGCCTATATGTTCTGAGTGGGAAGCTACGCCAGGAGTTGATGACCGAGGCTCATAGATCGATTTATTCTATTCATCCCGGGGGTACGAAGATGTACCGAGATTTGAGACAATATTACTGGTGGCATGAGATAAAGAGAGAGATTGCAAGATTCGTGGTGAGATGTTTGGTTTATTAGCAAGTCAAGGCTGAACATCAGAGGACTGCAGGACTATTGCAGCCGCTTCCCATTCCCGAGTGGAAGTGGGAATACATTACCATGGACTTCGTCTCAGGATTCCCGCGGAGCCCTAGCGGGAAGGATGCAGTTTGGGTTGTCGTAGACAGACTCACCAAATCTGCACATTTCTTGCCCTTCAGAGTTGGACAGTCCACGAAGATATTAGCTGACATGTATATGAGGCAGATAGTACGACTACATGGAGTGCCTGTCAGCATTGTATCGGATCCTGACTCCAGGTTCACGTCATATTTTTGGCGGGGTATGCAGGAGAGTCTAGAAACTCATCTCAAGTTCAGCACTGTATATCATCCACAGACAGATGGCCAGTCAGAGCGCACGATACAGATACTAGAGGATATATTGAGAGCGTGCATGATCGACTTTGGAGGATCTTGGGAGGACCATCTACACTTGGTAGAATTCTCCTACAATAACAGCTACCAGGCTAGCATACAGATGGCACCTTATAAGGCACTGTACGGCAGGAAGTGTAGGTCACCGGTATGTTAGAGTGACGTGGGAGAGCGTCAGATACTTGGTCCAGAGTTGGTGACACAGACAGTGGAGAAAGTCAAGCAGATTTAGAGCCACCTGTGTGCAGCACAGGACGGACAGAAGCATTGGGCAGATGCGCACCGCAGACCTTTGGAGTTCAAGGAAGGTGACTATGTATTTTTTGAAGATATCGCCTACTCGTGGTACCATCAGATTCGGAGGCAGAGGCAAGCTGAGTCCGAGGTACATCGGACCTTTTGACATCTTGGAACGAGTTGGTGAAGTGTCTTATCGTCTTGCATTGCCTCCATTATTAGAAGGAGTGCATGACGTATTTCATGTATCGCAGTTGAGGAGATACGTGGCAGACCCTAGCCACGTGCTTGATCATTCGGAGATTACAGTCGGGCCTAGTTTATCTTACGTGGAGCAGCTAGTGGAGATACTCGATCACAGTGAGAAGACTTTAAGAGGTCAGACTATTCGACTGGTCAGAGTTGCATGGAAGCATCATTCGCCAGGCGAGTCAACCTGGGAGCACGAGCATTCCATTCGGCAATATTTTCCGTATTTATTTGAGGATCGAGGTACGAATTTACGTACCGCATTTGATTACCAGTTTGCCTTTAAATTCTCGTAGCTATTATCGTGCTTTAATTTTAATTTCGGGGACAAAATTTTTCTAAGTTGGGAAGGATGTAAACCCCCTCATTTATTTCTATAGATAGTCTGGTTATGGGTTAGAAAATTTTGGTTTAGCAGCAGATATTTGAGGTTTAGAATTAAGGATGCAGATGTCTGATTCTTTAATTAAACCCTTGGTGCACCCTACCGTTGTTGCAATATTTGGAGCCCAACATCAGCCCATAATTTCTAACAGATTATTGCACTCTTGACTTGACACGCCAATTTAGGCGCTGGACTTTTTCGTCACTCAAAATTATAATCCCTTGTGCTCTAATTTAATTGCATAACTTCCCGTATCCAAAATTTATTATTTAATCCTGTGTCGTGCACCTGTGTCGTTGCCATCAATTTTGAGACACCAACTCAACCCGTTGAGCCAGACCAATTAAAAGGTCAGGGACTGACACCAAGCCTACACCCTTCATGACCTTTGTGTCACTCCAAATTGAGACCCCATGTACTCTTATTTAATTTAAGAGCACATGACAATTTATTCTAATTAAATTGGGGATACCAACTTTGACTAATCCTATTTTTAATCCCAACTTAACCCAATGCCCCATGAATTAAGCCCATGCAAAACACATAATACCCCTCACCCTACAAAACACCAAACACTATTTCTCCTACAAATTTTTTATCATTTCATGTGTCTGTGCAAATATCCAAACTTAGGGGACTAATTTATAAAAAAATTGCATTAGGTGTCATCCCCTTATTGGTTCAAACTAATGAAGAAGCCACCCATCTCCCCCTTGACCGGTCCAACCTCACCCCTCCCTCTCCATTGTGTGAACAAAATTCCCTCATGATGAATCCTAGCCATCCATTTGAATTTGGAGCATCCTCACCCCACACTCCCCATCACCTTTCCCTATATAATGTCTCCTCATACACACTTCCCCAAGCAGGCCCTAATCCCCACACTTGGAAAATCCCCCAACTTCTCTCTCCTCCCTCCTCACCAAAAACCCACAACCGAATACTTCCATTTCCTTTCTTCTTCCTTTCTTCTTCCTTTCTTCATCTTCCTCTCCACATCACCTTCTCCATTCGAGCTCTTCACTACCCCGACAGCTTCTCCGCCCTCCTTCTCCGGCGGGCTACCACTGCTCACTCCCTCAACCACCTCCTGCCACCGCCACGGCCCGGCCAACCTCCTCTAGCTGCTCCCCCCGACCGCCAACCTCCTCCTGCGGCTGCCACCACCACCACACACCAACGCCACCACCACCATCTCGACCACTCCACCCCACGAGCCCGCAACCCTGCCACCCCCTCGACCAACAACACTCCACTACCCGAGCCTCCCTCTACGACTTCTCCACCCCATTCCCGCTGCTACTCCAATAAATCCCTTCGGCGACAGCTCCTACTCATCATCACCAGCACCATCATCACACTTGTCATCAACAGCAGCACCATCATCATCACCACCACCACCACCCTACTCCGGCCAGAGACAGCCACCGGTCCTTATCGCCAAGGTGAACACCCCTCCCCTTGTGTAGTTTGTATTTGTTTAGTGATGCACATAACCTAGTTAGAATTCATGGTTAAATATTGAGTTTGGAGTTTTAAATGCCATGTGAGATCTTGGGGTATATTACATGATATAATATCATGAACGGTGGTAAATTATATAGATTTACTTAAGGGTTGCTATACATTGAGATTAGGATTTTGGAATGCATGAGTTATAAGGTTTATTGCATCTTAATAAATACAAACTAATGGTTAAATGCTGAATAGAGATTTTAGGGTTTAATAGCTTGTTAATGTGCAAATTAAGGGTTATATGCTACATGGTCTCTAGGGTTGTGAATGATGCTAATGTGTTTAAGGTCTATTGAATGCTAGGTATAGGATTTTAGGGTATTTTATTTAATTTATGCATATTGTTTATTGATGATAAGAAGTTTAAATGGTTGTGAAAATGATGTTGCGATACTAAAAATATTGAATATTACTGAGGTACAGATTTTATTTTCGTAGAATAATATTGTGATATCAAAGTATTGGTTAATATTGAGTTCTAATATTTAATGATGAATATATTTGAGGAGTGGCTATTAACGGTGTTTATAACCGAGGGTTTAAATAATTATTAATAATTATTTACTCGAGGATAATTATTTTGTTTGAGGATGATATGTGTAAACGTGCTTGATAATGTCTGTGAAGACCAGGGTGAAATCTGAGGAATGAATATACTTGAACTACTGAAAGCACTGCGATAAATATAGTGGGATTGAGGATTTGTTTGTCGATATTATATATGTGATTGATCGTAACAGACGTAACGTACCTTTAGCCAACCTTGGTCAACCCTCTAGCTTAGTGTCTATGTGAGTTCTAACTGAGATTGAACATATGTTTAGACGTGTGTCACATCTTATTTCAGTCTCGTGATAGTTATTGATTGAGCTTGTGTCTCGTCTCTAGGTACTACGGAACCTGCAGACTTGGATGTTGTACCGGATCCCCATCTTCAGCAGCCGGACCCATGCAAGTGTACCTTGCCACCCTATATTCCAGTTACCAGATATTTATTGTTTCATTGTATATATTATGCGCATGTTTGATTAGATTCGTTACTTCGCGTCCGGGTCACAACCGGGTGCAGACATTCATCGGTAACGTTTGGTAATGAATGATAGATATTCGTAACACCTCGATGTACGTACCTGTGTATATCGTAATCCTAGGACACATTCATACACTATTATCGTGCCAGATTTCCTGTATCCTGATACTGACATCTTGACTGGAGACTGGGATGACCTTAGGGTCACATTTGTTGATAGTTACTTCTGTGCGAAGAGACTGCTAGATAGAGGTTCAGGTTCAGCGCACAATCGTTGACTGCTTGGGAAGGGGAAGACAGCTACTAGACGTTTGGGCTCCTCTGTACGCACTTTATATATGTATATGTCCCGTTGATGTAGTGTTCCTGTATCCGGAGTAGTAGTATCACCCGTGCGACTCTGTGCTCGGAGCTACAGTACGCCCATTGTGTCTCTGTGTTCGGAGCTATGGTTTTATTTTGGACAGCCCACGGGTCGAACATTGTCTTCAAACTATGTCTCACTTAGGTGATTATGCTGGATTACCCCATTGTTGCACTTGTACATTCTGTTATACTTTGGCATGCTATATTTTTGTACCTTGTTACGTCCCTCTGAGGACCTGGTTCCCTTCCAGGTTTAGGCGAGGAAGATTACCCAGAGGGGTACGGTCCGGGTACGTATCCAGCAGCAGGACCCATTGCCGAGGATGAGGTCATCCCCGAGGACTTCGCCTGATCTCTGGTAGCGACTTTATCCTTGGGACGGTATTACTATCTAGCTATCTGATGCGCCGTTCCAAGTTATCTCATTGCTTACTTTCATTCCAGTATTTTGTACTAGCAGGTTTGTCCCATGTGACTACTCTAGTATTTGTACTATGATACATTTTCTCGTGACATTTCCTTTCTAAACATTAGTAGTTGTGATTACCTCTATTTTCTCTTATATCTGTTGCCTGTGGATGAGATTTAGATTCACTATTTATGTGTTATGTGTTGGATTATTCATTGTACTTTATAGCTTAGGTGCACTCCGACGGGCCCATTAGATTGGCATGCCCGCCGAAGTGTGCTGCTGGCCATTGCCACGTGACTCAGTTTCTTATCTTTGGAACCGGGGCGTGACACCCTCCATCACCCTTACGATGGCATTGAAGATATCGTCATTGGGGACGGCACGGGTATCCCTATCATTCATACTAGTTCACTCTTCTTTCCTACTTCCTCTTCGATAATTTTGTCCTTGTCTAATATTTTATGTGCACCCACTATGACACGTAATATTATTTTCATTTCATAACTTTGTTCAGAAAATAATCTTATCATTGAATTCACTTCTAAATCTTTTATTGTGAAGGATCGTCTTACGGGAGCATAACTCATCCAGGGTCCAACTAGTCACGACATTTATGAGTGGCCATCTCCTGCACATATTTTGGCTTTCTCTAGTGTCACAACATCGGCTATAGATTGGCATCATCGTCTTGGACATCCCTCTTTATCCATCTTCAAAAGCATAGTTTCAAATTTTAGGCTTGATGTTTCTAGTGATTTATCTTTTAATTGTAATTCATGCCAATGTAATAAGAGCCATAAGCTCCCATTTAATCAATCAACTTTTATATCCAATGCTCCCTTTGATCTCATTTACACTGCTTTACGGACTTCTCTATTATACTCTATTGATGGTTGTAGAAGGATAAAAATGTACGCCTACACAGATGGCACACTCTCCACAAAGAGTCCAGCAGAAAAAATGCGCGCTTTCTTAGTTCTCAGCACTATGGCGCACTTTCTTAATATGTCATGCTATCTTAATGCTACGAAGATTGGCACACAATGGCCATGTCTTGATCTCAGCATTTAATGCAACAGACTGACAGCTGATAGTTACAAAAACCAAAGAGATCAATTTATTTATTGCAGAAAATCTTCAGCACGCAGACCTGGGTTGTCGTTTAGTGACACATCCGCTGTGCCAACTTCTACAAAGTGCGCCATCATGGCTACTTCTTCAAAAGTGTGCCACACGGCTACTTCTTCAAAGTGCGATGTTGTGCCAACTTTATTAGAAGTGCGGCACTGTGCCAACTTCATCAGAAGTGCACCACTGTGCCAACTTCTACAATTGTGCGCCATCATGGCTACTTCTTCAAAAGAGCGCCTGTATAGCCAATCTTTCCAAAAGTGTGACAGTCTCCAGACTACTTCTAAAGTGCGCCTATGATCCTAACTGACAAAGAGAAGTTACAATTACATATCCTACATGCCATGTTTCTTGTGAAACGTGTACAAATAACTGTCACATGACATATGCTTTCCTTGTATAGGAAGCCACGTCTTAAGCAGACAACAGGTTGTGCACCCACTCATTAGATCGTGGCATGTCATCCCATCAAAAGTGCACGCATAGTACAGATTGTCCAAAGTGCACGCACACTGTCTTAACTGATCTAAAATCTTATAAATATAGGATCATTGTGTACGTTACAAAGGGGCGGAGATGGAATTTTCAAGTCTTTAAAATTCAAGAACAGAATGAGATAAATAGAAGCTTGTCGTGCCATTGTTGCCAAAGCTTTCTTATTTCCTAACTCTTTAAGTTGTTCACAACATCCCTGCATTTTTTCATCGTCGAGTGGTCCAAGGAGTAAAGTGATCGTCCGCAGATCAGATCTCTACAACTATACTTTTCCAGAATCAATTGTACTTAGATTCCTGTTTAGGATCTCTTGTACTCTTCTTTATTTTTAATAGTTTGTAATACAAAAGTTTTGTATAAATCTTTGTCCATCGCAAACAAGATGACGACTATGCTGGGAATGACTTTCTTCTCTCACGAGAAGGTGATAACTCAACTCGATATTGCGTCGGTCAGTTCGATGTAGAAGACCTTGGTCGTTAAGTTCGACCAACAAGCATACGAAGAAATATCCTATTCTGGAGGTAGTGCTAACCCCTCATCCGCACTCAAGTTGAGGAAAACCCGCAAAGTGTGGGTGCCCAAGCCTCGTGCCAAGCCTCGTCATACATATCCCGAGGTTGCTGCCAACAAAAAAAGTATTATGATTGACAAGAGCTCTATTGTCAATTTTGTCAACCAAGTTCAGAGCAATGACTTGGTGGACAACTCTCTTGCATTAAACAAAGGATACAACTCGCGCAATATCAAGCAAGGGTGATCCACACCCAAGCTTCTGAGCCCGCGCATATTCATTATAATTTGTGGGGCAAACATGTCATGGACATTGGTGTCCAAGCCAATCTCTCTACAAGCGCGCTCTTCAAAAAGAGAGAAAAGTTTCTCAAGAATCCACGCCAGCAGAAGAAAAATTACAGGCGCACAAATGAAATATTAGTCAGGGAGAATCATTCTTCTAATACCGTGATTATGTGCACAGTGGAGAAAAAGTTATGCGCCATTCGCCAGAAGCCTACTATTAGTGCGCCACACTAAGACCTTCGTGCAAAATCAAATGCACGTAAGCAAACTGCGCCAACTCTGCCTATACTGCAGAAAGTATGCCAAGTAGGGTCAATATCTTCACAACATGTTGATTGTGCGCGTATACATAAGAGGGTTGCTAAGAACAACTTTCTCTCATCCCTGAAGGACAAAAGCTCGAGAGGTGACGAATCATGCGCTAATCAAGTCAACACTTCACTCTACACACAGGGGACCAGAAATGTGCATAGAAGATTTAATGTATCTCATATAAAGATGCATAGTCTGCCCTTTTCCTCCTATTCTCTTCCCTCTTTTGATTTACGTGAGCTTATTTTATAAAAGCGTAAAGAGAGAGACCCTTCTGGCTTTACAACGGTATTTCCTAATGAACATCGTTGCCATTGTCATAGAGTTGTAATCAAATATTGATGTGCATCAGCAAAATGGACTATATTTGATCGATTAATCTATACTATGTCTCCTAAACCTCGACATGCAAAGCAAGTTGACAACCGGGAGTATGATGATGATGAACCACTCCTTGCTCCAGCTTGCATGACTTCGTATCTTCCCCGTGGTGAGAGAAAGTCAAGATAAAGTTCTTCAAAAACATCCAGCCAGATGAGGTTTGACCAACTTGTCGACTCCTTTGAAGGAGTATACCAAAATACCCGTTCTCGGAGATGGGAGCTCGTTCTTCACAGGAATCCTCGTTCCTCAGAATCCGAGGCTGGGGGTAGCAATCCCCCTGATTCTGAAACTGACAGTGTAGACTCAAACTGCACAGTTCTTTCTACCAATCCCTCTGTTGTATACAGAGATGTTAGCGTCTATGCCATCAGTAACGAACAAGACACTTCTCCATCAGAAGCCAATAAACAATGCCTCAACTCATTAGAGACCGCTCTCAGGGACATGTACACTATGATACAAAATATGCATAAAATGACGATAACCCAATATTCTGCTACACTAGTACTTGTCCAAGTGGCTCCATTCATACCTGTACAACCTACTCCTGGAACAACATCTCTGCAGGATAACACAAATTCAGAAATAGTCCTAACCCAAGAGTCAGTAGCGCCAACTCTTAATTCTCTCAATATTGTGAGTGGACCTCCTTCGGTGATAATACATGTTCAACCAGGATCTTATCAGTCAACTGCACCACTCCAACTAGAAGATCCTCTCGAAGCTATCCGGGAGTTGCGTGCACATGTTGATATTTTAAAGAACAAAGACCAACTCCGTAAGTTGGGGGTGAAACAACCTTATCCTCCTCATTAGGATAATGTTCAATTCCCTCCTAAATGCAAACCCTAATCAATAGTCTTGTTTGAAGGTAGGACATCGCCGAGACAATATATTAATAACTTCAATATGATGATGGCTTATTTGCAAAAAGAGGATGATCTTCTCACTAGATTATTCGTGGGATACTTGGCCGGCATAGCCTACAGTTGGTATCGTAGTTTACCTTATAACTGCATATCCTCGCTTGATGATATGAAGTATATTTTTCTCTCACGATTCTATAAGGGAGGCATTGATATGATGATATCTTCGCTCATCGATATCAAACAGAAGGAGAAGGAATCCGCTCGTCAATTCATAGAGCGTTTCAAGCAAGCAACTCTAAAGTTGCCTTCCGGTATTCTAGACTCCGCATTCATCGCTACTTGCCAAAATAATATACTACCTATAGTAGGGCTCTGAACGGGCCCAACCCAATTTTAAGACTGAACGACATTCATCATAGGAGCCAAAGCCGTTGAAGGTAGCGCGAAGGTGGCATGTAATTTAGGATTACAACTGCCCAATACAGAAGATAAAGGGAAGCGCCCTTTCACCCTTAACAACGACGACAATCACATTGATATAACAAAGGAGGCTCTTGCTATCATTGTCTCTAAGGGTTGTTCAACACCCAAGCTACAACTCAGGCCAAAGTAAACTTATTTCTTTGACGATGATGATGTTGGCAACATCTTGAATGCATTAGTGAAGGATGACAAGATCAAATTGCCCGACATTATACATCATGAAGAGGCAGATAGAATCGATGATCCAAAGTACTGCATGTACCATCGATACATAAATTATGCTACGCGAGATTGCAACTCATTGAAGAAATGCATCCAGCGACTGATTGATACTGAAGCTATCACCCTTCACAATGACGGCAAGCCAGTTACCGCCAATGTGGTGTCACTCTAATTTGGTTACTTCCCAGTGCAGGTAGTTCCAGAGGCGTCATCTCTAAGCCACAGCTCAGGCTAGCAAAGGCTAATGGAAACTTTTCGATGATGTTAGTGGTATATTCCTTCCGAAGTACTGCGTTTAGGCTAGACTTTTACTTTTAAATCCCCAGCAGGACATTATAAATGTACAGTATTTACATTTATTCCCTTTTATCCCCAGCTGAGTGTTTAAGATGTACAATGTTTACATTCTTTTTCTCCAACATTGTAAAAATACAACAAGACGCTCATGGATTATTTCGAACTATTACTTGTATTCAAGAGTCTTGGATACACAACAAGTAATAGATCCACAAAAATTCCCCCAGCGGACAAGTTCTCAAAAATTCCTAGGACCGTGAGACGTTGCTTAGTGTCCGAACAAGATTCAGGTATCGACATAGTACGCAGAGTTGTATAACATCACTTAGAGAGTTGATTCCATGATCCTATACTTTTGCGTACTTGCTTTACCAAGTACGTCATACCATAGGATACTTGACACTATTCATGTGAAAAAATCTTTTTTTAGTTATTCATGGTGATTCTGTATAGGCTTAAAGGATTCATGACATGAGACTTGCATATATTGAGATATCATTATGACTCGTTGTACTAGCTAGAGGTCATGATTTTGCGTGTTATGGACATGAGACATCGTGAAAATGAGATATGAGGTTATATTGGGTGGGGAGAGACACACAGGCTATAGGCTGCTTATTTATATATATATATATACTACTGGAGGTGCCTTAGACTCTGTCTCAGATCTTTGGCACATATACTGGAGTCGTGATACTACTTGCTGCTATGGGCTCCCCGACACAGATCCTGTAGTGGTCTCAGCCTGAGTACTAGTGATGCTCTCATTTGCATTTCACTTAGCTGGTTACATAGCTTCCCTGAGGATATATTTTTATTTACTTATTATATTTTATTTGGCTTGAGTGTTTATTGTACCTTGTTATATCTTCTGAGGACCTGGATCAGGATTATGTCTCCAGGTGAAGACAAGGAGAGCTATCCCGAGGTTTATGGGGGTATGTGCTACTATTGGAGACATACAGGTTGCAGAGGACGAGGTTGTTCCAGAGGACTTCTCTTGAGCACACAGTATTCTCACCATTCATTTATTATGCTTAGTATCCTTAAATATTTGATCTTGTATTGACTTCTGGATATTGTACTTGGAGTTTTTTTTCCATTTTGATGACGGGTTGTTCCCCTCGATATTATTTATATAGCTTTGGTTGGACAGATCATTTTATGTTCATTGTGACTGGACTATCTCTTTGTGATTTCGATACTTATCGTGGATGAGATTAGATATATAGACTGTGACAGATATTTGTAGACCATTTTATATGTATTACAGCCTAAGTGCACTCTAACAGGTCCATTAAATTGGGTTTTCCTATTGGAGTTGTGCTGCTGGTCATTGCCACGTGGCTAGTCCCTTAGTATTTTGGGACTAGGGTGTGACATAGTTTTTGTGACGGCCCATGCAGGTCTACAAATATATTTTTTTGGTTTCAACTAAGGTTTCGAGCAAGCCTACGCTTAGGATAAGAATAAATTTATAGGATCTCATCCACATATTGACACGTTCTTGACCTCTATATCGAACTCGAACTTAATTTCTTGACTTGCATCATGCTTGATTCAACTGTTAGACCCTACCCTGTTCTCGACAGAAGAAGAGAAGGTGGAGGTTTTCCAGCATATGAAATATAATATGCAATGTCAGTATCCCAACTGCCAAACTTAGCTGGAGGTTTTCCAGCATTGACTCTAGAAGTTCTACGAAGCAAGACAGGAGTATTAAAAGTATCTGGGGAGGAATTGTTACCAGGTCACTCAGGTGGAAGGGCAGAAGAAGGTCCTACTGGAGAAGAGGGACTTGGGACATCAATATTTGTGGGTACTGGCATAGGGACATCAGGAGGAAGCTCATGTTGCTCCTGCTGATCATGCTCCCTATATACTCTCAGCCCCCCTGACTGTTGTCTCCCCCTGAGACACCATCACTCCTCGATGACTCAAAAAGGACATGGAATCATACCAACCATGATGCCACTCTCATTCTCCCCCTCTCTACTAGCATAAGTACAGCCATCATCGAACAAGGAACTTAATTCCGTCTTCTTTCCATAAAATGGTTCAAACTCCCGGAAGGTCACGTCCATACTGACAAACAACCTTCTATCAGTAGGACACCAACATTTGTATCCTTTATGACTTGGTGAGTAGCCCAGAAAGTTACATTTAACTGCTTGTGGATCCAACTTGCTCACCAATATTCTGTACTCTCGTATAAAATATGTGATGCCAAATACTCTGGGAGGAACAATAAAAATATTATATCCCAAGAGCATCTCATATGGTGTCTTCATCCCTAATAATCTTAATGGCATCATGTTGATTAGATAAGCTATTGTCATAACAGTCTCACTCCACAAGAATTCTAGCACATTCATTAACATCAAAGAATGTGCCACTTCTAGTAGATGCATGTTCTTGCGTTCAGCCACCCCATTCTGAGCAGGAGTGTCTGAAAAAGTGGTTTGATGAAGATTTTCCTGACTAGAGATAAAATTAGCAAACTCATTGTTGGTGTACTCGGTCCCATTATCTGCTCGAAGAATCTTTACATGTACTCCAAAATGGGTCTTCACATACACCGAGAAATCTTAAAAATATTTGTATAACTCAGATTTTTGCTTCATCATGTAGATCCAGGTTATACGTGAGTAGCAATCAATGAAGGTAACAAACCATCTGAATCCATTGATAGAAGTAGTAGGACACGGTCCCCAAACTTCAGAATGAACAATTACAAATGGCTCGAAACTTCTAAGACCAACCATTTTATAAGTAGAACGTGTATGCTTTCCAAGTTCACAAGCATTAGAAAATAACCTTTTTTGTCTACTTTATTCATTATCTCAGGTTCTAACTTATTCAAACAATCAAAAGATAAATACACCAATCTGCAGTATTGGAGCATTGCTTCTGTATCTTGTAACTACCACTTTTCACCATAGGAATATTTTGGTAATTTTGTATGTTGTTAAATTTTTTATATATTATTTTATATTAGTGATTGCCTAGAATTATATTAGTGTTAGTTAGTGGCTAGCCAATTAGAATTTACAAGTGTTAGTTAGTGCTAATTATTGTTAGCCATGACTTTAATAATTAGAATTAATTAAGTTTAGTTGTCATAAGATATTATTCCTCTTAGTTGTAGAGATTCCTTCCTTTAGTTAATTAGATTCCATTCATGACAAATGGAGAGGGACAAAATTGATATTTTGGCATGACCAAATCTTACTATAAGAGATAAGTTCAATTTAGGGCTCATCCATTCATTTCATTTCACTCATTAGCCTCATTTTTTCTAAAGTTTCTTCCTCCCCAAGCAAATCTAATTTCCTACCAATTTTACTCAATCCACTTTTAATTTCACTCATTCTCGCCATTATGAAGGCCTAGAGCATTGGAGAGCACAAGAAGATTCCTAGGAGAGGAGCTTGCTAGAAGATTAAGTCTGACTCATCTCTTCCATGTCCAAATTCGGAATTCTCCAAGGAGGCTACCAAAACACTAGGTAATTCTCTCAATTTTATCAAATTCATGGTTAGGAACACCCAATGGTCATGTATGAACATTTTTATGGTTATATTTGACTTTCCAATGATAGATCTAGGCAATAGGAGCC
This sequence comes from Iris macrosiphon, assembly GCA_036927795.1. Classification (NCBI taxonomy): domain Eukaryota; kingdom Viridiplantae; phylum Streptophyta; class Magnoliopsida; order Asparagales; family Iridaceae; genus Iris; species Iris macrosiphon. The sequence continues at coordinate 185,138,236 of JAYESA010000009.1, forward strand.
CTTAATTTGGTAGATTTAAATTGATGTCATAATTTTGGAGATCAATTTGGGGAAATCTCAATTATGTCCTTGTAGAGTTTGATTTGTGTCCTAATGAGGACTATTGGTGTGTATTTGATACTGGGTTATTATTCTTGTATTCAAAATTAGGTACGTAGTGTCCGTATCATGATACGCCATGATACGTATAGGTAAATTTGGTAAATTGGGTGCATACATGTGTTGTTTTGTCCAAAATAGCATGAATTTGTTATAGTATTCAGTCTTATTTTTAGCGGCCATAGCAACTTAGAAATGATATACATCCTAACTCAGGACTCTGCTTAATCTTCTATTTTCTTTAAAATAACTGTATCAAAGTTAAATTTCCAAATATAAAATTAATAGGCCAAATTCGTTCTTGAATTTTCTGTAAAACTGCTTGAGTGTCAGGTATCTGAAAGACGAGCACGTTTCGGTGTTTTCACGATTTCGGAAGCTTTCGGACACGTAAATGCGATCCGTTTGAAGTTTCAGAAAGCTGATATGAAGGGCTACGACATAATTTAACTCTAGAATTTATTGAATATATATAATAGATGCAATATTGATTATTAGTAGAGAACTGACTATATAACATAGGCATTTTGTGTATTCTGTGAACCTAGGTAGTATAGTATGGATATCAAGTGAGTATAGGTATCATAGACTGTCAAGTATATATATATATATATATATAAGTGTTTGGTAATAGGTGTTAGTTAGTGTGTGTGTGTGTGTTAGTGTTGATACAAGTGGTTATCAAGTGAGCCAAGTATAGATAAGTTATGTGTCAAGGTATTAGAGTTTGGATAAGGTGCTAGTATGATACTTGGGTACATGGTGATATTGGTATCATGACATTCAAATATTATGAGTGAGGGTAAGTGAGTATTGGGGCTTGAGTAGGGTATCATATTTGGTATCAAGTATTAGAGTTAGTTGGGTAAGTATCTAGGATGATAAGGTATTAGTCAAGATACTAAGATATTGGGTATTAGAACTAGATAACAGATAATATCAAGATGTCAATTGCCAAGAGTAGGATAAGTATCTTGGATGTAAGGTAAGTGTAGGTTATGGTCATGGGTTAATATTTTGGGAGTTGGTATTATATTATAGTTAATGTGGTACCATTGTACTATATACAAACAAGTGAGATATATGTTGGATAAATTAGTGTGCGGTATCCTAGGATGTATCAAGGTATTTAGAATACCAAGATACTATAATATTAGAACTAGTATGACGTAATACTAGGATACTAAGGTAAGGTTGTGATATTAGGTATTTGATTAAGATAGCATAGTAAGGGTAGTGTCTAGCTTGGGTAATGGGTTATTTACCAAGGTATGAGTTAAAGTATTGGGTATTAGTCAAGGTAATGGTATTAGCTAAGGTATTAGTCTAGAAACTAGGATACGGGATAATATGTTAAGGTATTGTTAAGGTAATGAGGTAATACTAAGGTAATATCTAGGTAATAAGGTAATACTAAGGTATTGGCTAGGTATTAAGTATTAGACTAAGTTACGGGATAATATGTTAAGGTATTGGTTAAGGTAATGAGGTAATACTAAGGTAATAGCTAGGTAATGAGGTAATACTAAGGTATTGGCTAGGTATTAAGTATTAGACTAAGTTATTGTATATATTATCATATCTATATAGTATATATGATATTATTATATCATAGCTAACTAGTATAACTTTAAAACCTAGTATTAGCAAGATATTGACCCATAGTTGAGGTATTGGTGATTTGACTAAGGTATTAGTCTAGAAACTTAGATATTACCAAGGTATTGACTAGTATGGACTAGAAAACCTAGTTTAGCCAAGGTATTGACCCTAGAACTAAGGTATTGACTAATAGTTAAGGTATTTGAGATACGGGCTAAGGTATTAGGTAAATGTGTGTTACGGTTAAGATACCGTGATACGTGATAAGTTAAATAGCTATAGGCCAAGGTATTGCTAGAAATTATAGGTAGACATATATATTAGGGTAATATATGCAAGAAACTTATTAGTATAGCCTAAAAAACCTAGTATTGACCTAGTATTAACTAGTATTGACTAGATTTGAGCTAGTTTGACCAAATTTGATCTAGTTTGACTAGTATGACATAGTTTGACATAGAAATCATATTTTACATTATTTAAGCATATTTATTACTCCAATAGATCAAATGACATAGAATTTTATATATAAGTCAGTGTGACATTAGTTCGGACATCGATTTGCATCATTTGCTCAGGACCACACGCGAGTACATTCTATGATAGTTTATATTATTTGATAATTACTACAATACAAGTATTTAGTAATATTTTACCTAATTTTTGATATGATGGTACACAGATTGGTATACTTGGATCCCCGTTATGAGATATTACTCCTTAGTGATTACCTTGTCACTACCCAATTCTAGAAAATAGGGTTATTTTTTTATTTTTATTTGATAAATTGTGTATTATATTTAATTAATTATATTTATATTTATTTAGTGCTTGTATTATTTTTTAATGATTGTTTTAGGGTTTTGGCTAGCCTGGACCCATGTCAGACCCTAGTGGACCCATGTCCGACCCGACCAACACCCTTGTGAGAATTATTCTGCGGCGTAGGCTGGACGTACCCACGGCTCATGCCCGATTTTCGGGTGCGGGTCGTGACACATTTTTGGTGGCGCCCAACGTTAGTACCGGAGCAGGATGGGTCGATACGGATGTGTATCGACTACAGGGCTCTGAACAACCTCACAATCAAGAACAAGTATCCGCTGTCGCGTATTGATGATCTTTTTAACCAGTTGAGCGGAACGAGGGTGTTTTCCAGGATTGATCTGAGGACAAGCTACCACCAGGTGAAGGTCAGGAAGGAGGACATTCCGAAGACAGCTTTTTGGACCAGATATGGACAATATGAGTTCTTGGTGATGCCGTTTGGGTTGACTAATGCCCCGGCAGTGTTCATGAATCTGATGAACAAGGTGTTCCATCAACATCTGGACAGGTTTGTGGTGGTGTTTATAGATGACATCTTGGTGTATTCGAAGACCCCAAAGGAGCACGAGGAGCATCTGAGGATAGTGCTGGAGACTCTCAGGAAGGAGAAGCTTTATGGAAAGCTCTCGAAGTGTGAGTTCTTCCTTGACAAGGTAGAATTCCTTGGTCATGTGGTGACTGGAGAGGGTATCTCGGTGGATCCGAGAAAGATCATGGCAGTTGAGAAATGGAGTGCTCCGAGTTCAGTAGCAGAGGTCAGGAGTTTCCTGGGACTAGTAGGTTACTACAGGAGATTTGTTCAGGATTTTTCCCGGATTGCAGAGCCATTGTCCAGGCTGACCCGGAAGGACGTGGAGTTTGTTTGGTCAGAAGAGTGGCAGATCGCCTTTGATGAGCTGAAGAGGAGGTTGACGACAGCTCCAGTGTTGACGTTGCCATTAGGTTCTGGAGGATTCACTATCTATAGTGATGCATCGGGGAAGGGATTGGGTTGTGTGTTGCAGCAGAATGGGAGGGTGATTGCCTATGCTTCTAGGCAATTACATCCTCATGAGAAGAACTATCCTACCCACGATTTGGAGTTGGCAGCGGTCATCTTTGCTCTGAAGTTGTGGAAACACTATTTATACGGAGAGCGTATGGAGATCTTCACAGACCACAAGAGCTTAAAGTATGTGTTTACCCAAAAAGAGCTGAACATGAGGCAGAGGAGATGGTTGGAGTTGATGAAAGACTTTGACATATCGTTGCAGTATCATCCAGGGAAGGCGAACGTAGTTGCGGATGCATTGAGCAGGTATCCGGTAGCTATGTGCCTGACTACAGATCGTTATCTTCTGGCAGATTTAGAGAGCTTGGGCATTGAGGTGATAGTGCCTGGAGTTGAGATGCAGATGTGGGGACTGTAGATTCAGTCAGAGTTGGTAGACCGGATCAGGGCTACACAGTTTGAGGAAGAGTCCCTGAGGAGCATCGGGGCACAGGTTCAGATGGGTTTATCAGACGACTTCACCATTGCTGATGATGGTTCTTTGCGGCATGGTACCAGGTTGTGTGTGCCGAGTGGGTCGTTGCACGAGAAGGTTCTCCAGGAGGCACATCGATCCTAGTACTCTATGCATCCAGGTGCCAACAAGATGTATAGAGATCTGAGACAACATGTATGGTGGTACGGGATAAAGCGGGAGGTAGCGCGCTTCGTATCCCGATGCTTAGTGTGCTAGCAGGTGAAGGCAGAAAGGCAGAGGCCAGGAGGATTACTCCAGCCGTTACCCATTCCGGAGTGGAAATGGGAACATGTGACCATGGATTTTGTTTCTGGACTTCCCCGTTCTCCAGGCGGGAAGGATGCAATTTGGGTCATCGTGGACAGGTTGACCAAATCGGCCCACTTTCTACCATTCAAAGTGGGTACGTCTACAGAGAGACTAGCAGAGATGTATGTGCGCTAGATAGTCAGACTGCATGGAGTTCCAGTGAGCATAGTATCAGATCGGGACAGTCGCTTTACTTCACATTTCTGGAGGAGTCTGCAGGCTAGCTTGGGCACCCAGCTCAAGTTTAGTAGTGCGTATCACCCACAGACAGATGGTCAGTCAGAGAGGACCATTCAGACACTTGAGGACATGCTTCGCACTTGTGTTTTGGATTTCAGAGGCTCTTGGGAGGATCACTTGCACTTGGTAGAGTTTTCTTACAACAACAGCTACCAAGCCAGTATCAAGATGTCACCTTTCGAGGCGTTGTATGGACGGAGGTGTCGCACTCCGTTGTCATGGGATGATGTAGGTGAGAGAGCTTTGCTTGGCCCGGAGATGGTGGTGGATGCAGCGGAGAAGGTCAAGCTCATTAAAGATAGACTTCGGGTGGCACAGGACAAGCAGCGGCATTGGGCCGATAGCCACTGGAGACCTTTGGAGTTCAATGTATAGCTTAGAATTTAGATTTTGTTCTTGTGTTTGCTTGTGATTGCTTGTTTTAGACTAAGTACAGAGACCTTGTTTGTGCTAGGTTGGAGATCTGGTGTTCCTGAGGATTTCTCCGACGCGGGGCACTATTCGCTTCGGTGGAGGCGGAAAGCTTAGCCCACGTTTCGTCGGACCCTTCCGTATCCTTGAGAGGGTCGACGCCGTGGCGTATAGGCTTGAGTTGCCACCTACGCTGGAGGGAGTTCATGATGTGTTCCACATGTCGCAGTTGAGACGGTACATGGCGGATCCCAGTTACGTATTGGATCACTCGGAGATCGCGGTGGGCCCTACCCTTAGCTATCCAGAGCAGCCGGTGGAGATTCTGGATCGGAGGGAGAAGGTGTTGAGGAACCAGACTATTCCCATGGTTCGCGTCGCGTGGAGGCATCACTCTCCAGGTGAGTCGACCTGGGAGAGGGAGGATGAAATGCGCGAGCGATACCCCTATCTCTTTGAGCCCTGAGGTATGGTTCTTTCTTTGCATTCCTGTCATAGTTTCGTCTTTTAATTTCGAGGACGAAATTATTTTAAGGAGGGTAGGCTTGTCACTACCCAATTCTAGAAAATAGGGTTATTTTTTATTTTTATTTTTTAAATTATGTATTATATTTAATTAATTATATTTATATTTATTTAGTGCTTGTATTATTTTTTAATGATTGTTTTAGAATTTTGGCTAGCCTGGACCCATGTCAGACCCTAGTGGACCCATGTCCGACCCGACCAACACCCTTGTGAGAATTATTCTGCGACGTAGGCTGGACGTACCCACGGCTCATGCCCGATTTTCGGGTGCGGGTCGTGACATACCTTCATATTTATCATGATTATATAGACTGTGATTATCGTGCTTATATTATAGACCATGCATAGTGATTACCGTGTCGTGATTTGGATCCATTGTACTTGTTGGACGAGGGAAGTGCTAGATAGATATGTGATCAAGAATCTTAAATAATATATTATATTATATAGACAACAACCAGTCATATATGATTGTGTTACTTTGTAGACAACAGTCAATCATATATGATTATATTACTTTATAGACAACAACCAATCATATGTGATTGTGTTACTTTGTAGACAACAGCCAATCATACGTGATTGTGTTACTATGTAGACAATAGTCAATCATAGTATACATATGATTATGTTACTCCGTGATCCAGGATAGTAAACAACTATTAACCCAAGCCGATCATGTCATGCCCCAGTCCCAAAATACCAAGAGACTAGCCATGTGACAATGGCCAGCAACACAACTCCAATGGGAAATCCCAATTTAATGGACCATTTAGAGTGCACTTAAGCTGTAATACAAATACAATGGTCTATAATATATGTCACAGTCTATATATCTAATCTTATCAATAATAAGCATCAAAATCACAAAGAGATAGTCCAGCCATAATGAACATAAAATGATCTGTCCAACCAAAGCAATATAAATAATGTCGAGGGGAATAACCCGTCATCAAAATGGAAAAAAAATAAATCCAAGTACAAATATCCAGAAGTCACCACAAGTCCAAATATCCAAGAATACTAAGCATAATAAATGAATGGTGAGAATACTGTGTGCTCAAGAGAAGTCCTCCGGAACAACCTCTTCCTCTGCAACCTATACGTCTCCAATAGCAGCACCTGTCCCGTAAACCTCGGGATATCTTCCCTCATCTATACCTGGAACATAATCTGGATCCAGGTCCTCAGGGGACACAACAAGGTATAATAAATACTCAAGCCAAATAAAATATAGTAAGTAAAAACAGATCCTCGGGGCAAGCTATGTGACCAACTAAGTAAGATACTAATAAGAGCATCATTAGTACTCAGGCTGAGACCACTACAGGCTCTATGTCAGAGAGCCCATAGCACTAAGTAGTATTTCATAGGGCCAGTAAATGTACCAAGCTCTGGTACAGAGACTAAAGCATAACATAGTATATATATATATATATATATATATATATATATATATATATATATATATATATATATATATATATATACATAATCAGCCTGTAGCATGTGTGTCTCTCCCCACCCAATGTGTAGCGCCCCGTTCCTCCTATTCGAGGAGCGCGGCTAAGAAACACAAGACGGTATCGTTCGATCGGGATAGATTGAATTAAGAACTCGTCCTCGTTATGGATTTGTTTCTTCGGAATCGATTCCCATATTCAGTGGACTGCGCCCCAAGGATCGGCTTAGCGGCAGAGTCAGGAGGGACCTCTCCGCTGCTATCTTTTATTGCCTCGGTTTTCGATATCGCTTGTTGCTTTCGTGCTTTGAGTTGGTTTTGGGATTTGCTTGTTTTCCTTGAACGGTTTCGATGGTTTTTATTATTTTCGTTCATTGACTTGCACTTCTATTCCGAGATTGGAAAGAGAGGAAGAAGTATTAATCGAGCTGTTCGTGTGCAGGTGAACGAGCAGTAGGCGGCTTGCGAGCGGAGTCGTGTAGCGCCTCTTTCCTTCTTCTTTCCAAAATCTAAGTGAGTGGCTACCAACCCGATTAGCTAGCCCTGCTTCCTAGCCTCACTCCTTCGCCCCGATCAAACGATACCAAGTAATAAATAAACAGATCAAGATAAAAAGGGAATAGACTTGAAATATTGCTTGTCAACTAAACTTATGAACGGTTATCATCCTGTATGCTAGTTCGTTTATAACTGTTCTATGAATCGTGCTAAGTATGGAAATATATGCTTGTTATGAAACAAACTGTTAGTAAGACTATGCAAAACTGTTTGGCTATGGAGCTTGCTCCTATTCGTTCGAAATTCGTTTGTAAATTCGTGTGAAATAATTCGAACTAAATGTGCTCGATCATGGACAACTTGTGCACAAGGTATTTTGGCTTCCGCGGACGGCCGCCAGGGCACTGGGGCCGATCCGATCCGGGCGGAAGAGTTCGTATAGTCGTTTGTCATGGACGGGATGCTATGTAGCGGGGCTCGCCACCTGCGTTGCATAACATTCTTGTCCCGAGACTATAAACCGTCCCTTTGTGGCATCAAGCCAGTGATCCCTGTGTGTATTTAAACCTGTTGCATACTAACTTGTGTCTTCGTTTCAGGGAAGGCATGGTAAGTATTGTGCAGGTAATTCAGACGGTCAGGTAAAATCCATCGAACGGTGGCACGTTCATTTCAGTAAATTCAATATGCTGCTTACTTGTAAATGAACTAAGGCAAGATAGAAACCCATAAAATATGCATGCTTCACTAAACAACGTGTTGATTGGTATAGTCAGGCTAGCTCGCCTTCACCAGCATATTTCGATATGCTGACCCTCGTTGAAACAGGTTCTCCGCACTTAGGCGAACCGAGCGAGGAGCCGAAGTCGTCTACCCGATCCAGTCCAACTGTTGGCGCATCTTCACCGCGCCCTCGAAGCCTTCTGAAGTCCGAAGCTGCAACTCTTCATACACAAATGCAGCTCCGTGGCAAAGCGATCCTCCAGCCTGGAGGTCTTTATCGTTTTGAGTTTATAAAAGGATGTAATGTACAGGACTGCTATCTCATTTTGAGTCAACCCTTTTGTAAGCCGTTCGGCATATTAGCTGACTCGTTCAGGAGTTTGTAATAGATGTTCATTATCAATAAAGAGAACTTTTCTATGTTTCAAATCTGTGTTTCAATTTATCTGCGTACTCTGAATATGTGCTTGCTATGCAAATCATTAAAGCCTTGTGCGGGCGCAACTCCAGGCCCGCACGGCGGTCACGACTCGGGGGACGCCTCGGGGCATGACATAGTGGTATCAGAGCACAGATTCAAGGTTCCTTAGACTTCGTGCTGGAAAAGTTCCTTTAACGATCAAATTCCTGTACGAACTCTTAAACTCGCTAGGCCAAAATGAGATACATTCATGCAATAAGTCCATAATACATTATGATCCTAATGTAATTTACCTTCTTTTGAAGGAATGGACCCAGCGCAATCTGCAGCGCAACCACCGATCGAAACACAAGAAAGCAGTTCGGGCAATTCGGGGAGCTCTCGAAGCCAAAGAGGCATGTCTCAAGTCGACCCGCTTGAGCGGGTAATGCAAATGTTAGAATCGCAACGACAACGAGACGATGCTCGCCAAGCTAAGCTCGAGAGTAATCTAGAGACCCGATTCTCAGTCCAACAGAAGCAGGTCGATGCCCTGCAACAAATTGTTCAGACTTTGGCTGCCAACCATTCCGCCGCAACAGCAGCGACTCCGGTGGAACAGCCCGTGCTTGAAGTAGAGACGCCTCAAATTCCAAGGCCGAGGGACGTGACTGCCTTCAACTTGGGCCATTTCAAGAAAGTCTGCAACACCCCGTTCAACGGGACTGAGGACCCAGTGGTAGCTCTAGATTGGCTAGCAGAACTCGAAGATCACTTCGCTCTGCTAGAGGTCCCCGAAGAGAAGCGCGTCTCCTGCGCGCAACTACAGCTCCGCCTCAACGCACACGATTGGTGGGACGTGCATCGACGATCTCTCCAATTTGATCACGGAGAGGAGGCGATCTCGTGGATGACCTTTCGTGCCGCGTTCGAAGAGGAGTTTATACCGCCTCCAGTACAACGTAAAATGGAAAATGACTTCGTGCAACTGAGGCAGGGCAGCTTGACAGTGAAGCAATACTCCGCCGAGTTCAACCGACTCTCCAAATTCGCTAGGGCCTATTTACCTGATGCAGCGAGTCGAGCCAGAAGGTTTGAAGGTGGACTACGCCCTGCCATCCATTCGCACGTGGCCAATAATCAGTACGGAATAATGCGTGAAGTCATGAATCACGTCCTATCGCTCGAGCCACTGTATCCTCACGTTTCTACAGGCGCTGTGCATACCTACAATCACAAACGCCAAGGCAACGATAGAGGAAACAACGCTGCAAAACGACAAAACAACGGTGGTCGGAACAAGACAAATGCTGGAGTGCGTTGTGAGCACTGCCACAGACCGGGGCACACCATCGTTAATTGTTACTTGAAAAATGGGTCTTGTTACAACTGTGGCGGCAACGGACACCTGATTCGAAATTGTCCGCTCCCGGATCGCCGCCAGCAACAAAATAATCCCTAACGGTTGGTTCTATTCCTAAGTTTCGGGACGAAACTTCCAATTGGTTGGGTAGGATGTAGCGCCCCGTTCCTCCTATTCGAGGAGCGCGGCTAAGAAACACAAGACAGTATCGTTCGATCGGGATAGATTGAATTAAGAACTCGTCCTCGTTATGGATTTGTTTCTTCGGAATCGATTCCCATATTCAGTGGACTGCGCCCCAAGGATCGGCTTAGCGGCAGAGTCAGGAGGGACCTCTCCGCTGCTATTTTTATTGCCTCGGTTTTCGATGTCGCTTGTTGCTTTCGTGCTTTGAGTTGGTTTTAGGATTTGCTTGTTTTCCTTGAACGATTTCGATGGTTTTTATTGTTTTCGTTCATTGACTTGCACTTCTATTCCGAGATTGGAAAGAGAGGAAGAAGTATTAATCGAGCTGTTCGTGTGCAGGTGAACGAGCAGTAGGCCGCTTGCGAGCGGAGTCGTGTAGCGCCTTTTTCCTTCTTTTTTCCAAAATCTAAGTGAGTGGCTACCAACCCGATTAGCTAGCCCTGCTTCCTAGCCTCACTCCTTTGCCCCGATCAAACGATACCAAGTAATAAATAAACAGATCAAGATAAAAAGGGAATAGACTTGAAATATTGCTTGTCAACTAAACTTATGAACGGTTATCATCCTGTATGCTAGTTCGTTTATAACTGTTCTATGAATCGTGCTAAGTATGGAAATATATGCTTGTTATGAAACAAACTGTTAGCAAGACTATGCAAAACTGTTTGGCTATGGAGCTTGCTCCTATTCGTTCGAAATTCGTTTGTAAATTCGTGTGAAATAATTCGAACTAAATATGCTCGATCACGGACAACTTGTGCACAAGGTATTTTGGCTTCCGCGGACGGCCGCCAGGGCACTGGGGCCGATCCGATCCGGGCGGAAGAGTTCGTATAGTCGTTTGTCATGGACGGGATGCTATGTAGCGGGGCTCGCCACCTGCGTTGCATAACATTCTTGTCCCGAGACTATAAACCGTCCCTTTGTGGCATCAAGCCAGTGATCCCTGTGTGTATTTAAACCTGTTGCATACTAACTTGTGTCTTCGTTTCAGGGAAGGCATGGTAAGTATTGTGCAGGTAATTCAGACGGTCAGGTAAAATCCACCGAACGGTGGCACGTTCATTTCAGTAAATTCAATATGCTGCTTACTTGTAAATGAACTAAGGCAAGATAGAAACCCACAAAATATGCATGCTTCACTAAACAACGTGTTGATTGGTATAGTCAGGCTAGCTCGCCTTCACCAGCATATTTCGATATACTGACCCTCGTTGAAACAGGTTCTCTGCACTAAGGCGAACCGAGCGAGGAGCCGAAGTCGTCTACCCGATCCAGTCCAACTGTTGGCGCATCTTCACCGCGCCCTCGAAGCCTTCTGAAGTCCGAAGCTGCAACTCTTCATACACAAATGCAGCTCCGTGGCAAAGCGATCCTCCAGCCTGGAGATCTTTATCGTTTTGAGTTTATAAAAGGATGTAATGTACAGGACTGCTATCTCATTTTGAGTCAACCCTTTTGTAAGCCGTTCGGCATATTAGCTGACTCGTTCAGGAGTTTGTAATAGATGTTCATTATCAATAAAGAGAACTTTTCTATGTTTCAAATATGTGTTTTAATTTATCTGCGTACTCTGAATATGTGCTTGCTATGCAAATCATTAAAGCCTTGTGCGGGCGCAACTCCAGGCCCGCACGGCGGTCACGACTCGGGGGACGCCTCGGGGCGTGACACAATGTAACCTCACATCTCATGTCTACGATATCTCATGTCCATAATACACAAGATCATGACCTCTAGATAGTACAATGAGTTATAATAATATCTATATTATATGCAAGTCTCATATTACGAATCATGTAAGCCTATACAGAATTACCATGAATAACTCAAGAAAGATTCTGTCACATGAAATAGTATCAAGTGTCCTACGGTATGGTATACTTGGTAAAGCAAGCACGTAAAAATAGGATCGTAGAATCAACTCTCTAAGTGACGTTACACGACTCCGCGTACGGCGTCGACACCCGAATCTTGTTCGGACGCTAAGCAATGTCTCACGGTCCTAGGTAGAGCAGGTACATCACAAGAGTATATATATATTTGGAAAAAAACACAAGAAAATAATATAATAGGATCTACTGCAAGTTTGGCAAGGTACACTTGCCTAGATCTGCAGTATGTAGTTGCAAAGTTGGTCCCGCGTCCACTCCTCCGGAATCCAATTAATCTAAATAATACATTTTTTACTTTAAATATCTAATCAAGAATCTTGTAACCACAACTAAATTATATAATTTATTATGAACCATTAATATCCAAGTCCAACCTCATCCTAACATGTAAATTCTTGACACAATAACTTACACATTTTACGAGGTATCAGAAAATGGTTTACGACTTCCAAAATTTACGGTTGAGTCCCCAATCGAAGGACATGAATATAAATTATAATAATTTATGTAATATTGATTTAAACTTGATTTATATTAATTTTTAACCATTAAATTCCAGAATTGATAAAATAATCATATTTTAAGATTATGGCTACTTTATGTTGAATAGTTTTGTCCGAAACTTGTTCGGAGCATTGCCAGTCAATGTGTATGGTTTATATTTATGAAAAATTAATTTATACATATTTTATTCTGATTTAATCTCAAAAAATAATCACCTTTTTATTCCATAAAAAATAACCCCTATTATGGGCAAAACTATGCCACAAAATTACCTGAAACCTAGGCTAGTGACCCTTATTTTTATGGTTCAGAATTTTGATGAAAATACCATAAAAATAATTCTAAAATAATTATTTTAAAGTAATAAACCACCAATAAATTCAGTTTTAAGAATTAATAACAAGGCCTCCAAGAACCGTGTCACAAAGTCTGAAACTAGCCCTACTGTTGTCCAATCTATCATCAATCTAACATAAAATTTTCCATATATTTTTATAGTGGGAATAGATGTCAAGGGAGGGTTCTAAAATATTAAACTTACATAAATCTAAGAGTTTCATGCCATGGGGATTTGAGAGAGGAAGTTTGAATCTTTACCCAAAAGCTTTGAAGGTTTGGATGACGGTGCCTCTTCTTGTTCAAGAACGCACCTTCTTGCTTGTGCTTGCCTTGCTTCTCCCTTATTTATGGATTGATGATGATGGAAATAGGTTCTTAATGAGTTGATGATGATGGCAATGGGTTCTTGATGGGTTGATGATGATGGAAATGGGTTCTTGATGGATTTGATGGCAATTGTGGAGCCTTTATGGTTGTTTGGTGGAGATTGGGTAAAAGGATGATGAAAGGTGAAGCTTTGAAAGAGAGGATAGGGTTTTTGGTGAATGATTTGATGTTGTAAGGGGTATATGACAAGGGAGGCTGCTCTTACACGTGAAGGAGAGGGGAGGGGTCGGCCAAAAAGGGGAAAGAGTTGTTAGGGTTAGGGTTTTGTGATAAGGGGGTATATATATGAGCTTTTTAGATAGATTTAAACCTAGGAGGGGGTGTTCCTAGGGCTTGTAGGGGTCGGCCACAAAGGGGGATGCTCTTGCACAAAATTATGAAGAGGGGGTGGGTTGTTATGGTTGAAATTTGGTTGGTTAGGATCTTCGGTGGTTAGGTAGTTAGTTAGTTAGTTAGGTAGTTTGCCAACTAAGATGCCACCTATGACCCTTTCTAAAATTAGAACTCTATAAATAGAACCAAATTAATGTAAATATAATATATATAAAATTTATATATGTATGGGGGTATTTGTGTGTACTACATGACTATATGCGTTTTGGTCGGGTTTGGGTCAAGTTCTAGTCAAAAGGAGGCAGTTTTACGGTAACCGTAGTTCTAGATGTTTGACAATATTTTTGGAGTATGGGGAGGTCAAACAATGTAACATTCATATCCCAAGTATATTAGGCACAATTAAGATTAGTAATATAAATTTTGTTGGGAGGAAAAATATTGTGCATTGCTTAAAATATCCAAGCCATGGTAAATGGTCATATATATAAAAAAAGAATTTAGAAATTAATACTTTAATCCATTAAATTAAATTAAATAAAGAAAATAAATAAAAAAATATCAAATTAACCCTATTCAAAAATGAGGGGGCTTACATATCACATATCTAACTAGTATTTCAAAATACTTAGTGTAGTATTAGTTCTTTTTCTATTACATTTTATTTTGTAATGATATTTCCTTAATGATCTAGATAACCTGTCTTTCCTTTTGCCGTACTATGATATCTGCTCATTATTTTTCTCATCTTGTATTACATTCACTATTATTGTTTATAGTCATTATCAATTAACTTGGAACTGCTATTGGGTTGTACTTGTTCCATCCTAACTGGATATATTTTTCAGATGACTAGTTAGATGTAAACCCCCAGATTTTTAAATTTTTTTAATGAATTTTTAGAAATTTTCTGTAATTTTTAACTAATTAAAATAAATGTTCTTCTAAATTAAATATTTTTAAGTATTAAATTAAATATTAAAATATTATTAAATAATATTTTTGGTTGTAAAATAAAATATTAGACATAGGGTAATTTTTTTGGAATTATTTGGACCAAAGAACTATTTCTAAAGACCTAAAAATGTATGTTTTAGTTAAACCAGAATTAAACCAAAATAAACCGGATTGAACCAACCGGTTTAATCCTGAACCGAATCCTGAACCAACCCCAAACCTAGCGGGTCGGGTCGGGTCTGAACCCAACCCGAAACCCGCTAACCCGACCCGTAATCTACAGTAACCTAACCTAACCCGTTCCCTCCCCGGCCGTGACTGACTGCCTTCCCGGCCGTTCTCCGCAGCTGCCCCACGCCGTTCCGCCTCCCCGCCGCTTCGCCTTCCCGCCCGCGTGTCTCCCCCACCGGCCGGCCCTGCCCCTTCTCCTCCTAGCCAACGGCTAGCCGCCCCCTATAAATCCCTCGACCACCGTTGCCAACCACCACGACCCCCACTGCTGTCATCTCAACCACCGCTGAACCCGGCCCCTTTATCTCCGCCACCTCTCCGCGGCCGAGCATAACGAATCCTCAGCACGAGCCTCCGGCCACCCCGAGCCCGATCCCCACAGTAGACTCCCTCACCTCCGCAAGCCCAACTCCGACGACCACTGCCACCTTCTCCCCCTGACTCCGGTGACGCCTCCGCCCGTCTCCTCGCAGCAGTCGTCGACCCCCGCCATGACGACCAGCAGCAGAGCACCCGCCGCCGACGAGCACAGCTCCGCCACCACCGTACCGCGCTCTCGCGTATGCATAAATTTCAGTCATCTTCGACGTCTTGTTCAGGTGAGCAATTCTCTTACCTCGTCGTACCGTTTTCTGAGCAGTCTGTTGTAACCCATTCCCTGTGTGACCCTCTCAAATCTCGTGCCATTAGCCAGGGGTATCGTATCCTGTGTCGATCGTAAACTGCGACGCAAAATCAGGAAAATAAATCTCCATTTCTGAAAATTCAGAAACTGGCCCGAACTCCCCAGTTCACGACCGTTTTAGACCATATGACCAAGTTTTTAATCCCATTTTTAGTTTATTTTATTGAGCTGTAGTTTGTAATATTTTCTTTATAAAACCCTGATGTTCTCGAAACTGGGTGCGCCCCGCTAAACGAGGCGACTTGGTCATGTGCGAACTTCACCGAAAGGAGCGCACTGTCAATACGGACGTGTGGGAATTCACGAAAGTTGATTTGGATGTGCGTGCACACCGGAATCAACGCGTATCCATCGATAATACCCCATATCGGGCCTATTCTGAAACTCGTTGTAACTTCGTGTACGCTCGTCATATCAAAATGAAACTTGTGCCATCGAACTCGTAGCAATACGCTGGTCCTGTGACCCAAGTTTGGTTCGATTCTGAGAACGTTGACAAAATCCCGTATCGTGGGCCCCACGGCTCCACTTGACAGGCAATTTTGTGATCGGCTTATCGGAATCTAGTTTTGGACATTTCGTTGGGTTCGTATCGTCGTTCTGGACTTGTGGACACTAAGTTTGGTGAATTTGGAGAATATTGTCTCTGGCACATTTTCCGGTGCGAAGTGGGCCACATGTGGATCCCGCTTTGACCAGAAACTGTCACTTTTGCCTCTGTGTCCAAATTGGACTTATGGACCAGAAATTCTAGCTATTTGATATCTTCTGAACCTGATGGTAACGTTTATTTCAGCAACCGGAGGAGTACCTGCAAATTCTGCTGATACCAGAGCAGCAGTTGGAGTCCGAACCCCAAGCAAGTGTACCTTGCCATACTTGCAGCACTTGTTTTCTATTATTCCCTTGATTTAATTATATGATATAAATGTTCAACCTAGGACCGTGTGACATTACTTAACGTCCGAATAATTTTGGGTGTCAACACCGTACGCGGAGTTGTGTAACGTCACCTAGACATGGATATCGAGACCCTATACTTTCTCGTGCTTGTATCATCAAGTATGTCATACCACATGACACCTGACACTATTCATGAGACATAATCTTCCTGAGATATTCATGGTGATTCTGTATAGGTTACAGGATTAGTGACATAGACTTCATACATATGCATAGATATCATTATGACTTGCTGCATTAGATATGATCTTGCGTGTCATGGACATGAGACGTGTGATTACATTGGGTGGGGAGATACTTACCATACTAAAGGCTGATTATATTATATATATATATATATAGTTATCTGGAGGTGCCTTAGACTCTGACATAGAGCTTTGGCACATGTACTGGCCCTTCGAGAGAATACTGCTATGGGTTTCCCCGACACAGAGCCTATAGTAGTCTCAACCTGAGTATGAATAATGCTCTCACTTGCATATCACATAGCTGGTTATATAGTTTACCCTATTTATTTATTTTTGCACTGCATTTATTTGGCTTGAGTTATTCTTGTACCTTGCTATGTCCCCTGAGGACCTGGAATCCGGATTATGTCCCCAGGTTTAGCAGAGGAGATCTACCCCGAGGTGTACGGGACAGGAGAAGACATTGGAGCAGTACCATTACTAGAGGACGAGGTGATCGCTGAGAATTTTTCCTGAGTATCTGCTTATTCTATACTCAATTATTTTTGTTGTTTCCTAATTATTAAATTGATGTATCAAACTTATTATCGGGTTGTTCCTCGAGATATATTTCATTGAGACTTGATGTTGGTTTATATTTTATATTGTTTGTATTTATCTGTTGTGGATGAGATTAGTATCATAGACCCTTACTTTTATTTTACAGCTTAAGTACACCCTGATGGGTCTAGTAAATTGGGTTTGCCCATCGGTGTGTGCTGCTGGCCATTGCTACGTGTCTAGTCCCACGGTATTTTGGGACTGGGGCGTGACATAATTTTTGTGGTGGCCCATGCAGGTCAACGACTAAATTGCTTCGGTTTTAACTTAGGAACTGAACAAGCCTGCGATAAGGATAGAATAAGTTTCAGGATCTCATCCACTTGATTGAATTGTTCTTGATATCTATATCAGATTCGAATTAAATTCTTGACATGCATCCTGCCTTGATTGCTCTGTGCGCCTCTTATAGTTTATTTTGGATGCAGAGTAATGGATCCATGAGCAAACGACGAAACTCCTGCAAGAATACCACTAGGTGCTGTAGCCACCTATGGAGAAGATGAAGTGACGCCATTAAGTGGAGATCCCTCCACTCACCGAAGCAGTCAAGCAAATCAGCATGCTTTTAGATTTCGGTAAGACGATATTCCACCTCCGCCACAGTTTACTCCACCAATGCCCGTATTCCCACAAGGGCAAGCTATGGACGGGCAACATATGTTTCAAATGTTCTATGCAATAATGCAAGCCCAATATCAAATTCAATAAAAGGCTTTGCGTCACAGCCTAGTAATCGTACTGAGCAGGCGAATCTACCAGCACAACGGCCCTCGACGGGATCTATCACCGATTTCCGCCAGCTGAAGCCTCGTATCTTTTTTGGCAAGGAGGAGCCCACTGAAGTTCATGAGTGGCTCACAAACACTCAACATCAATTAGAAGCAGCTGAGCTTCCAAGAGAGTGTTGGATGACTGCCGTCCGAATGCAGTTGACGGGCAATGCATATCACTGGTGGTTAACTGAGGAGATACGACTCGGACCAGACCGAGTCACTTGGAAATAGTTCTCTAGACTCTTTCAGGAGATGTACATTCCAGCTATTGCTCTGTCTGAACTTTGGAACAAGTTCAATCGCCTCACTCAAGACAATATGACAGTGGAAGAGTACAATACGGAGTTAATCCGTCTGAGTCACTTCGCCCTTCCCTGATCCCGACAGAAGAGGAGAAGGTTAAAAAGTTCTTCGATGGACTAAACTTTGAGCTACAGAGAATGATCGGATCTGTTGTACCTAATTTATATACGGACGTCCTTTCTGCAGCTCAACGTATGGAGCACGTCACCAGGAGAGAGTCCAGCCTTAAGCGGCCATTCACATCAGCACTAGCCAGAGCACCACAAGGAGAAGCTGCAAAGAGACCTCACTTGCACCAACCACAAAGAGCATCTACACCACTAGCACTAGTCCTACCTTCTTTCCACTACTATGGTAAGGCATGCCATCTTGCCAAGGAATGCTGACGCAGATTAGGATTGTGTTTAGCATGCGGATCCCGTCAGCATTCGGTAAGGGAATGCACTGAGCGTCGAGAAGGAGCACCGATAGTAAACCAACAAGCTCTACCAGCACTAAGAGGATATCAACCAAGGCCACCCTTGGCCCCACGAGCAGCACTTTTTTAGCAAGCCCAGCAACAGCAGAGGGCACCACCGCAAGGACGCGGACAAGCTTTTACGATGACAATGGAGGACGCGCAGACTCGTGGAGTAGCAAATACGCGTAAGTTATTTATAGATGTCTATTCATAGTATTGCTTTAGCATGTGTTTGATTAATTCCATTCCCTATCCCAAACCTAGTAATTTTGAACTTATTAATAATTGATAAACTAGTTTTTCTAAGCTGTAGTTTTCTTTGCTCTAACCAGATTTCCTTCACTCTTGAATTACCTACTCCTTCCCTAGGTGTTTTGCTTAACCCTCATCCTTTGATTTTTCTTGTTTATGATTCTTTCTTTGTGTCATGCTTCGAACATATTTTGCAACTGTGTCATCTCTTCTGACCGGTTATGTTTTATTATTCTTTGATTGCGATGACGCAATCCTCTTAAGGGGGTAGATTGTAAACCCCCAAATTTTTTAATTTTTTTAATAAATTTTCGAGAATTTTCTGTAATTTTTAACTAATTAAAATAAATATTCTTCTGAATTAAATATTTTTAAGTATTAAATTAAATATTAAAATATTATAAAAATAATATTTTTGGTTGTAAAATAAAATATTAGACATAGGGTAATTTTTCTGAAATTATTTGGACCCCCGAACTATTTTTAAAGACCTAAAAATGTATGTTTTAATTAAACCAGAATTAAACCAAAATAAATTGGATTGAACCAACCGGTTCAACCCTGAACCGAATCCTGAACCAACCCAAACCCTAGCAGGTTGGGTCGGGTCTGAACCCAACCCGAAACCTGCTAACCCGACCCGTAATCTATAGTAACCTAACCTAACCCATTCCTTCCCCGGCCGCGACTGACCGCCTTCCCGCCCGTTCCCCGGAGCCACCCTGCGCCGCTCTGCCTCCCCGCCGCTTCACCTTCCCGCCCACGTGTCTCCACCACCGGCCGGCCCTGCCCCTTCTTCTCCCAGCCAACGGCCAGCCTCCCCCTATAAATCCCTCGACCACCGTTGCCAACCACCACGACCCCCACCGCTGTCATCTCCACCACCGCTGAACCCGGCCCCTTCATCTCCGCCACCTCTTCGTGGCCGAGCACGACGACTCTTCAGCACGAGCCTCCGGCCACCCCAAGCCCGATCCCCACAGCAGACTCCACCACCTCCGCGAGCCCAACTCCGACGACCACTGCCACCTTCTCCGCCTAACTCCGGCGACGCCTCCGCCCGTCTCCTTGCAGCAACCGTCGACCCCCACCATGACGACCAGCAGCAGAGCACCCGCCGCCGACGAGCACAGCTACGCCACCGCCGCTCCGCGCCCTCGCGTAGGCATAAATTTCAGTCATCTCCGACGTCTTGTTCAGGTGAGCAATTCTCTTACCTCGTTGTGCCATTTTTTGAGCACTCTGTTGCAACCCATTCCCTGCGTGACCCTCTCGAACCCCGTGCCATTAGCCAGGGGTATCGTGTCCTGTGTCGATCGCAAACTGCGATGCAAAATCAGGAAAATAAATTTCTATTTCTGAAAATTCAGAAACTGGCCCGAACTTCCCAGTTCATGACCGTTTTGTGACCAACCTGCTTAATGTTTTCAAAATTGGCTTGAACAGAAATTTAGACCATATGACCAAGTTTTTAATCCCATTTTTAGTTTATTTTATTGATCTGTAGTTTGTAATATTTTTGAGGGTAAAATTGGCCAAAAACTTAGTTTTTATAAAACCCTGATTTTCTCGGAACTAGATGCGTCCCGCTAAACGAGGCGACTTGGTCGTATGCAAATTTCACCAAAAGGTGTGCACTGTCAATACGGACGTGTGGGAATTCACGGAAGTTGATTTGGATGTGCGTGCACACCGAAATTAACGCGTATCCGTCGACAACATCCCGTATCGGCCCTGTTCTGAAACTTATTGTAACTTCATGTACTCTCGTTGTATCAAAATAAAACTTGCGCCATCGGACTCGTAGCAATACGCTGGTCCTGTGACCCAAGTTTGGTTCGATTCTGAGAACGTTGATAAAATCCCGTATCGTGGGCCCCATGGCTCTACTTGACGGGCAATTTTGTGATCGGCTCATCGGAATCCAGTTCTAGACATTCCATTGGGTTCGTATCGTTGTTCTGGACTTATGGACACTAAGTTTGACAAATTTGGAGAACATTGTCTCTGGCACATTTTCCGGTGCGAAGCGGGCCACATGTGGACCCTGCTTTGACCAGAAACTGTCACTTTTGCCCCTGTGTCCAAATTGGACTTATGGACAGGCAATTCTAGCTATTTGATATCTTTTGAACCTGATGGTAACGTTTATTTCAGCAACCGGAGGAGTACCTACAAATTCTGCTGATACCAGAGCAGTCGTTGGAGTCCGAACCCCAGGCAAGTGTACCTTGCCATACTTATAGCACTTGTTTTCTATTATTCCCTTGATTTAATTATATGATATAAATATTCAACCTAGGACCGTGTGACATTACTTAACGTTCGAATAATATTCGGGTGTCAACGCCGTACGCGGAGTTGTGTAACGTCACATAGACATGGATATCGTGACCCTATACTTTCTCGTGCTTGCATCATCAAGTACGTCATACCACAGGATACCTGATACTATTCATGAGACAAAATCTTCCTGAGATATTCATGGTGATTCTGTATAGCTTACAGGATTAGTGATATAGACTTCATACATATGCATATATATCATTATGACTTGCTGCATTAGATATGATCTTGCGTGTCATGGACATGAGACGTGTGATTACATTGGGTGGGGAGAGACTTACCAAACTAAAGACTAATTATATATATATATATATATATATATATATATATATATATATATATATATATATATATATATATATATATATATATATATATAGTTATCTGGAGGTGCCTTAGACTCTGACACAGAGCTTTGGCACATGTACTGGCCCTTCGAGAGAATACTGCTATGGGTTTCCCCAACATAGAGCCTATAATAGTCTCAGCCTGAGTATGAATAATGCTCTCACTTGCATATCACATAGCTGGTTATATAGTTTACCCTATTCATATATTTTTGCGCTGCATTTATTTGGCTTGAGTTATTCTTGTACCTTGCTATGTCCCCTGAGGACCTGGAATCCAGATTATGTCCCCAGGTTTAGCAGAGAAGATCTACCCCGAGGTGTACAGGACAGGAGCAGACATTGGAGCAGTACCATTATTAGAGGACGAGGTGATCGCTGAGGATTTTTCCTGAGTATCTGCTTATTCTATACTTAGTTATTTCTATTATTTCCTGATTATTAAATTGATGTATCAAACTCATTATCGGGTTGTTCCCCGAGATATATTTTATTGAGACTTGATGTTGCTTTATATTTCATATTGTTTGTATTTATCTGTTGTGGATAAGATTATTATCATAGACCCTTACTTTTATTTTACAGCTTAAGTACACCCTGATGGGTCCATTAAATTGGGTTTGCCCATCGGTGTGTGCTTCTGGCCATTGCCACGTGTCTAGTCCCACAGTATTTTGGGACTGGGGCGTGACATTAGAGGACTGGTGTCCTACGTATTATGGCCCACATGATGGATAGTTCGCTGAGATTGCACCAGTAGTACATGAGGAGCCTGTACTAGATGTTGAGGAGGCTCAACTAGTTATTGCCTAGA
The DNA here is from genome assembly GCA_036927795.1 of Iris macrosiphon. NCBI lineage: Eukaryota > Viridiplantae > Streptophyta > Magnoliopsida > Asparagales > Iridaceae > Iris > Iris macrosiphon. The sequence continues at coordinate 185,160,773 of JAYESA010000009.1, forward strand.
CTTAGCTAGTATTTCTTTTGTACTGGATATGTCTCCAGCTTTTAGACCTTGAGATGTTATTGATATTTTAGACTTATGTTGTTACTGCTAGACTCTTAGATTTGTGACTTTGTGATTTTTTTCCTTATGATATCATGTTATTATCTTTCTCTAGCATATTGTGATTGTGATTGAGTATTGATTATCATTATATATTATCATCTTGTTCTCCGTATGGAGTTGAGATATTATTGACATGTGGCATATATTATTTTGTGAGATATATAGTTAGCATTGTTGACCTAGACAGTGTTCTACCGCCGATACTGCGACGTAGGCTGGACGTACCCACGTACTCATGTCCGTTTATACGAATGAAGGTCGTAAATCATTTTTGTGGTGGTCCATGTAGGTCAGGCTTCGCAATTAGTGCGATATCGTAGTAGTGCAATGACTTAGTTGTACTACTAGAGCCTGCGATAGGATATAGGGTATATGATACTAGGATGAGAGAATATTCAATTACAAATTAGGATTTCTTGAGAGATTCCTGGGTGACCTTTGAGAATCTTATTTTGAATCTATTTCCACTTGCTTCGTTTACCTTCGCCTTTGTACTTGTCTGTTGTTGAATTTGATTCTTGTATCGAGATGAATCTTATGAACTAAGTTGAGGTATATTCTGATAACGTAAATGGATATGAATAGTGGAAATGGTAACCGTCTGTCTTAGTAATGGAGTCTAAAGTTTATCACAGTCATATTAGCTGGCGTGACAAAGACTTAGAGCCAGATTTTAGGATATATTTCTCTTGGTTATGGAATTTAGATTTTTCGCAGCCAAGCTAGCGGCAGGACAAAAATTCTAGATACCATGATTCTAGGGGTATGTACCTTAGTTATGGACTCTATGGTTTATCGCAACCATGCTTACTAGCATGACAAGAATTATGGGTAACATAATTTCAGATAGACGTGTATGATTATCAGATTGTATCTTAAATTTTTTCTTAACCTATCGTCTCTATCATTCAACCTTGTTATCATTGAGTTCTGTTCCATCACCCTTACCAGTTCATGATAGAGATATTTTTAGTTCCTCTAGTCCATTTTCTCATAGATCTTTAACTTTATTAGTTCCTAAGGTTTTCTTAGATAGTGTAGTAGTATAGTTAGTATTAGACCCTTCCACCTATTGATCAATGTGACTTTTTATTACCTTATAGTGTGCATGAGAACTTTTGGTGCTATAGTATAGTTAGTATTAGACCCTTGGTAGAGACTGCAATATCAGGACTAATAGGATTATAACCGTACCTGTTTGATAAACCTTGAATATTTCCTTTTCAATAGAATTTTATGTTGTATGAGTCGGATAGGACTTTCTTGGACCATGATTAGATGAGGGTTTAACTATAGCTAGGATTACGATGAATAGATTATAACCAGTTAGAAGAAAGGAGACGAGATTATCTTCTGGACCATGAGTTATCCTTTCAGTTCGTGTCTACTTCCATCCTTAAATTTTGAGGACAAAATTTTTCTAAGGAGGGTAGGATTGTAACTACCACTTTTCACCGTAGGGATATTTTGGTAATTTTGTATGTTGTTAAATTTTTATATATTATTTTGTATTAGTGATCACCTAGAATTATATTAGTGTTAGTTAGTGGCTAGCCAATTAGAATTTGAAAGTGTTAGTTAGTGCTAATTATTGTTAGTCATGACTTTAGTAATTAGAATTAAATAAGTTTAGTTGTCATGAAGATAATATTCCACTTAGTTGTAGAGATTCCTTTCTTTAGTTAATTAGATTTCATTCATGACAAATGGAGAGGGGCAAACTTGATATTTTGGTACGACCAAACTTTACTATAAGAGATAAGTTCAATTTAGGGCTCATCCATTCATTTTATTTCACTTATTAGCCTCATTTTTCCCAAAGCTTCTTCCTCCCCAAGCAAACCCAATTCTCTACCAATTTCACTCAATTCACTTCCAATTACACTCATTATCACCATCATGAAGGCCTAGAGCATTGGAGAGCATAAGGAGATTCATATGAAAGAAGCTTGCTAGGAGATTATGTCCGACTCATCTTTTTAGTGTCCAAATTCGGAATTCTCCAAGGAGGCTACCAAAACACTAGGTAATTCTTTCAATTTTATCAAATTTACGGTTAGAAACACCCTTTGGTCATGTAGAAACATTTCCATGATTAGGTCTGACTTCCCAATGGGAGATCTAGGCACTAGGAGCCCTTAATTTGGTAGATCTAAGTTGATGTCATGATTTTGGGACTCAATTTAGGGAAAATCTTAATTGTGTCCTTGTAGAGTTTGATTTGTGTCATAATGAGGATTGTTGGTGTGTATTTGATTGTAAGTTATTATCCTTGTGTCCAAAATTAGGTACGTAGAGTCTGTATCATGATACACTATGATACGTATAGGTGGATTTGGTAAATTAGATGTATAAATGCGTTCTTTTATCCAAAATAGACCAAATTTGTCATAGTATTCAACCTCAATTTTAGCAGCCATATCAACTTAGAAATAACATAACTCCTAACTCAGGACTCAGATTAATCTTTTATTTTTTTAAAAGAACCGTATTGAAGTTAGCTTTCCAAATATATAAATTAATAGGCTAAATTCGTTCTTGAACTTTCTGTAAAACTGTAGGAGTGTCAGGTATCCGAAAATGCATTTCGATATTTTCGCGATTTCGGTAGCTTCCGGACACGAAAATGTGGTCCGTTTAAAGTTTTGAAAAGTTGGTATGAAGGGCTACGACATACTTTAACCCTATAATTTATTGAATAAGTATAATATTAGTTACAAGTAGAGAACTGACTATACGATATATATATTTTTTGTATCCTATGAGCTTAGGTAGTATGGATATCAAGTGAGTGTATGTATCATAGTTTGTCAAGTATATGTATGATATATATTTATATATATATAAGTGTTAGCTAATAGGTGTTAGTTAGTATGTGTGTTAGTGTTGATACACGTAGTTATCAAGTGAGCCAAGTATATATAAGTTATGTATCAAGGTATTAAAGTTTGGGGCAAGGTACTAGTGTGATACTTGGGTACATGAGGATATTGGTATCATGACATTCAAGTATTATGAGTGAGGGTAAGTGAGTATTGGGGCTTGAGTAAGGTATCATATTTGGTATGAAGTTTTAGTATTAGAGTTAGTTGGGTAAGTATCTAGGAGGATAAGGTATTGGTCATGATACTAAGATATTGGATATTAGAACTAGGTAATGGATAATATCAAGATATTAAGTGCCAAGAGCAGGGTGAGTATCTTGGATGTAAGGTAAGTGTAGGTTAAGGTCATGGGTTAGTATCTTGGGGGTTTGTATCATATGATACCTAATGTGGTACTATAGTACCATGTACAAACAAGTGGGATATGTGTGGGGTAAATTAGAGTGTGGTATCCTAAGATGTATCAAGGTATTTAGAATACGGAGATACCAAAATATTAGAACTAGTATGAGGTAATACTAGGATAATAAGGTAAGGTTATGATATTAGGTATTGGATTAAGATACCATGGTAAGGGTAGTGTCTAACTTGGGTAATGTGTTAGGTACCAAGGTATGAGTTAAAGTATTGGGTATTGGTCAAGGTAATGATATTAGCTAAGATATTAGTCTAGAAACTAGGATACAGAATAATATGTTAAGGTATTGGTTAAGGTAATGAGGTAATACTAAGGTAATAGCTAGGTAATGAGGTAATACTAAGATATTGGCTAGGTATTAAGTGTTAGACTAAGTTATTGTATATATTAGTATATCTATATAGTATATATGATATTATTATATTATAGCTAACTAGTATGACTTTAAAACCTAGTATTAGCAAGGTATTGACCCATAGTTGAGGTATTGGTGATACGACTAAGGTATTAGTCTAGAAACTTGAATATTAGCAAGGTATTGACCAGTATGGACTAGAAAATCTAGTTTAGCCAAAGTATTGACCCTAGAACTAAGGTATTGACTAATAGTTAAGGTATTTGAGATACAGGCTAAGATATTAGGTAAATGTGTGATACGGGTTAAGATACCGTAATGCGGAGTAAGATAAATAGCTATAGGCCAAGGTATTGCTAGAAATTATAGGTAGAAGTATATATTAGAGTAATATATGCCAGAAACTTATTAGTATAGCCTAGAAACCTAGTATTGGCCTAGTATTAACTAATATTGACTAGATTTGACCTAGTTTGACCAAATTTGACATAGTTTGACTAGTATGACCTAGTTTGACTTAGAAATTATATTTTAGCTTATTTAAGCATGTTTATTACTCCAATACACCAAATGACATAGAATTTCATATATAGGTCAGTGTGACACCAGTTCAGACACCGATTTGTATTATTTGCTCAGGACCACATGCGAGTACATTCTTTGATAATTTTTATTATTTGATAATTACTACAATACAAGTATTTAGTAATGTTTACCTTATTCTTGATATGATGGTACACGAATTGGTATACTTGGATCCCCGTCATGGAATGTTACTCCTCACTTATTACCTTGATATTTACCGTAATTATATAGATCGTGGTCATCGTGCTTGTATTATAGAACATGCATAGTGATTACCGTATCGTGACGTCTCATAATTTGGATCCATTGTATTAGTCGGACGGGAGAAGTGCTATATAGATATGTGATCAAGAACCTTAAACAATATATTATATTATGTAGATAATAGCCAATCATATGTGATTATGTTACTTTGTAGAAAACAGTCAATCATATGTGATTGTGTTACTTTTTAGACAACAGCCAATAATACGTAATTGTATTACTTTGTAGACAATATCCAATCATACGTGATTGTGTTACTATGTAGACAATATCTAGTCATACGTGATTGTCATAACCCGCTCCCGATGTAGGGATGCAAGTCGGGAACAACGTCCAGCCTATGCCGCATAATCGATGGTAGAAAGCTGTTTGGATAATCTATCTAGCAATATAATAAACCACCAATAATAACAATATACTCAATCACAACTCTAAGATAGAAAAGAGCACGAATACTATAAGGAATAGAATAGTCACATACAACTCATGAGTCTAAAATAATAACATCAATGAGTCTGAAAGAATGCTAACAAATAAGCTGAAGACAAATACAGTGCAAGAAATACTAAGAAGCTACTAAACTCAGGTCATCTGTCTCAGTCGGGATAAGTCCCTCCTGAGCCAGGGTCCCTGACTCTAAACCCATAATATCCTGAGGTCCATAATATGTAGGGTACAACTCCTCAGTGTCATCTGGGAAAAATATATCCAGTCAGGAAAGGAGCAGAGTAAATCAATGATAAAAACTATGTAACAGTAAATAGATATAAATATACAAGATGCACAATAGATACAAGAGATACACAATAAGAAAATACTGGAATAAATACAATAATGAACAATATGACAATGAACAAGAATACTAATGTCTAAGTGTGTGAGTACTAGCTTAACATGTGATCGGCTTGGGAACTTGCACAAGAGTATAATGGCCTGGTTAATCATACGTGCAGTGTATGATCAACACTCACAAGGAACAAGACATACACAAGGAGGGTATGATCACATATCTACACTAAATATTTTCCATCCCCACTGGTATAATAGATCCAACCATGGTATGCTATGGCAGAGGATTCTCTAGGTAGGTAGCAAATCTCCCCGAGAATCAGTGTCTGTATATGCACAAGATAATCAATAAAATAAGACTTGCACAAGATACACCATATACAAGAAATAATATCTCATAACGAGATCCGGATATACCAATCCGTGTAACCATCGTGTTAAGGAACATGGATATCTATACTAAATACAATTAACATAGAGGATATCATAAATGAGAAACTATCAGAGAATGTACTCACTTGAAGTCCAATGAACAGTCTCATAGATGTCTGCTACGGTGCTTCGAAGACCTAGATATGGAATATAACATCAATACAAGATTTTGGAAAGAAAATAAGTTAAACTAGTCAACTTCTAGGTCAACAAGCCATCTCTAAGTCAAAAGTCAAACAAGGTCAACTCTAAGCCAAACTATGGTCAACTTGGTCAAACTATGTCAAACTACCTATTTCTAGGTTGCGTGAGTCTACCTCAAGGATGTTGGGTTCAAATATTAAGAATCTAGGTCATACTAGTTACATCTTAGGATACTAGGATACCGTATCTCAGGATACGCAAATAAGAGATAAAATATCACACATACATATATCAAACAATATTAAATATATAAAATTCTAATTATAAACATTAAATGGATACCTTGGTTTTGAACCAACTTGGTATCGCAACACTAAACCACAATCTTGATACCCAAACCCAATACTTTGGGTACCCCCAAATACCTTGGTACTTACCTTGGTATCTCAAGGTAAAAGCCACAACTTCATATATATACTAACTACCCATAAATAATTATATGCTAACAACTAATAATTATAAATATAGTATACTAAAATATAAATACCAATAGGAACATATATACATATATACTAATACTATATATATATATATATATATATATATATATATATATATATATATATATATATATATAAATACATAATATCTATTCAAAATCGCATAACTGTCACTAAAACCCTTGCTGCCGTTGCTATAGCTGCTGATATGCTGCTGATACCGCTGCTGTTATGTTGCTATCACGACAGTTTCCTGCTGCTGTCGCTGTTGTTGAACTGCTGTTGTCGCTGAACTGCTGTTGCTATTGCTGCTGTGGCTGCTATTGTGATTGCTGCTGCTGTCGCAAATGCTGCTGTGGCTGCTATTGTGATTGCTGCTGCTGTCGCAAATGCTGCTGCGGCTGCTGTTGCTAAATCCACTGCTGCTGCTGCTGCTATGTTGCTGTTGCTGCTGTTATTGTGACACTGAACTGTCACTATAGCTGCTGTCGCCTCTCCCATCTCTCTCTTACATATATATACACAATATTATATACTAAATATATGTATATAACTACAACTAATAAATATATATACACACATACTCCTCCACATACGTATATATGTACATAATAACTACATATGACATAACATACATATATATAGTAACATATATATAAAAACACATATAAGTATACGTATATATAATCATACACAATATATATACATATATCATATATATATATATATATATATATATATATATATATATATATATATATATATATATATATATATATATATAATAGATCTTACATGTGTAGAATAATAGCTACATAAATATATATATACACATAGGGAAAATAGATACATAGATCTATGACACATCAATTGTTGGGATATGACCTACACGTACCCAATTGTGGACACGACACTAGCCCCAAATACACAAGCACATGCCAAATTGATCTATAGGACCAATTGACACACAAAACAAATGTCAATCTCGGAATTCCCCCAAAATTGACACAAAAAGCACCATAACTTTCTCAATAGGCCTCCTATGAACACAAAACCAAATCCTATGGGTAGCCTATGCATATGGGTTGATTTCTCATGGTTAAATCTTAGATTTAGAACTTAAATTAAGGAAAACAAACTGAATTATACCTATTGGGAGATGGATTCCCAACGAAATCTTCAAATGTGATAAAATTGGCCTCCAACTTGTAGATCCTTGCTCCTCTTTGTAGATCCTTGCTTCCTCCTTCTAGATCCTTGCTCCACTAGCCTCCAATGGTAATTTAGGAAGAAATTTGGATAAAATTTGGTAGAAAAATGATATGAGAATGAAGGAATTTGGTTGGTGAAATTCTATATCTAGTTTTCAAATAAAAAGAGGAGAGAGAAACTTTCTCCCTCTTTAAATATAGGCCGGACCCCTTACCCCTTCCTCAAGTCACTATGTAATATCCATTATACCCCTTGGGGCATCTCATGAATGTTCCATGAGTCTAAACTAAAAAGAGAAGAGAGAAACTTCCCCCTTACCCCTCTTTTAATATATGTTGGTCCATGAGTCTAAACTAAACTAGTTAGGTCCACTAACACAAGTCTAAAATAAATAACTAACATCTAACAATAATTAAATAATACAATTTATTTAACATACACAATATTTAACTAATTATGAAATTACTAAAATACCCTTTCCTAGAAAATGTGGTAGTGACAGTGATTGTGTTACTTTGTAGACGACAGCCAATCGTACGCGATTGTGTTACTTTATAGACAACAACCAATCATACGTGATTATTTTACTTTGTAGACAACAACCAATCATACGCAATTGTGTTACTTTGTAGACAACAACCAATCATACACGATTGTGTTACTATCTAGACAACAGTCAATCATAGTGTATATATGATTGTGTTACTCCATGATCCGTGATAGTAGACAAATATTAACCCAAGCCGATCACATATCTAACTAGTATTTCAAAAATCTTAGTGCAATATTAGTTCTTTTCTTTATTTCATTTTATTTTGTACTGATATTGCCTTATTGATCTAGATTACCTGTCTTTCTTTTTGCCATACTATGATATATGCTCACTATTTTCCTCATCTTGTACTACATTCACTATTATCGTTTATAGTCATTATCAATTAACATAGAACTGCTATTGGGTTGTACTTGTTCCATCCTGACTGGATATATTTTTCAGATGACTACTTAGAGGACTGGTGTCCTACGTATTATGGACCACATGATGGAGAGTTAGCTGAGATTGCACCAATAGTACATGAGGATCCTGTACTAGATGTTGAGGAGGCTCAACTAGTTATTGCCTAGACTTAGCTAATATTTCTTTTGTACTGGATCTGTCTCCAGCTTTTATACCTTGAGATATTATTGATATTTTAGACTTGTGTTGTTACTGCTAGACTCTTAGATTTGAGACTTTGTGATTTCTTTTCCTTATGATTTCGTGACATTATCTTCCTCTAGCATATTGTGATTGAGTATTGATTACCATTATATATTATCATCTTGTTCTCCTTATGGAGTTGAGATATTATTCATTGGTGGCATATATTATTGTGTGAGATAGATAGTTAGCATTGTTGACCTAGACAACGTTCTTCCGTCGATGCTGCGGCGTAGGCTGGACGTACCCACGTACTCGTGTCAGTTTATACGGATGCAGGTTGTGACATCTCTGGCCCTCTACTAGTAGTAGCAGTAAGCATTGCAGCCTCCCTATCCAAGTACCAAAGGCCATCACGCCTGATGCCAGTCCCAAGCCTCTTCCCTTTGGCCTTCTCCTGGAAAGAACACATATCCCGATCAAAAAGAACAATTCAATTTAATTGATCAATGAGAGAGCTAACAGAAAGTTAGTTGACCAAAAATGAAGGATCATGCAATACAGATGACAAGGTAATAAATGAAGTACAATTGACCGAGCCAGTATCCCTGATGGGTTGGGTTATCCTATCAAAAGTCTAAACTACCTCGGGATGCATATGCTTGCTCGGATAATATAATAAAACTTACTAGATGCGTCTGTGATATGCCTAGATGTACCTGAGTCTATGATCCAACCAGTATGAGATTTAGTGGATGTGGGTGCCTGAACCGGGATACCTTTGCCCATTTGAGCAGCGTAACCAGTAAAGTTACTAAGGTAGGTAGTGTCATCCAGATCCTAAGTGGTCGATCCCTTGCCCTTAGAACTCTCAACCTGAAGCTTGAACTGATGTAGTTCCTCCAGCTCTGTCATCTCAGCTAGATGAGCAACTCTCCGGCCTCCAAGTCCCCTGCCTCCTTGACCTGCACATTCACCTCTCTGTCCTTTTCCTCCTCGGTCATGACCAGATTTACGGGATTAATGGCAATTGTAGCTGAGATACCCTTTCTTCCTGTAATTATAGCACTTCGTGCAATCGATAATGGGAGTACTAGGAATCACCAATTCCGAGCGGAGAGCCGATGAGGTCTCACCTTTTATCACCTTCTGTCGGATTTTCTCTTGCTCCATCGATGTAACGGCCTCATTCAGGGATGGAAAAGATGGCAGATGACACATTGCTGCCCTCCTAGCCTTAAACTATGGGTTTAGACCCTTGCAAAAATGAGCCACACGTCTACACTCACGGTATTGTTTACCAAGGAGAACATCTGTCCGACTTTGCAATAATTGCAGATCATAGTTGTCCAAGTCCGTTTATAAGCGACGTAGTACCGCTGCATACTGGAGTATTCTCTTCTCCTCCTGTGTGGTAGTATCAATCTTCTCCTCAACTTCTATCATCATCATGTCACTCCCAACTCTAGAGTATATTCTAGCCAATATCGTCCAGACATCAGTTGCACTGCAGATCAACTCCACCATCCCTGCTATGGATGGAGGCACAGAAGTCAGCAGCCAAGAAACTACTAGAGAATTAAGGTGACTTCATGTGCTCCACTCAGCATTCGTCTTATCCTTTGGCTCAGTGCACTATCCCTTCACATATTTTTCAAGCCCCTTGGTCCGAAGGTTCAACAACGCTCTTCTAGACCAACTTAGGTAGTTTTTTGTCCCCTCAAGTTTGATGTCATTGTGCAGTAACTCTATAATCTTTATCACCTGCGACAGTTCTGGTGCGGGCACAAATTACCTACTAGATGAGGTCTCCTCTAATTTGGCCTGAAATACCCTGGCCACCCCTCCAGTATCTCCTTCAACTCTTGACTAGTCACAGGTGTTCCCATCTCCACAGTTGAACTTATTGTAAACCCAACACAGGAACGAGGTCAAACATAACTCAAACATGTGTCGTGCACCTACATGCGATCACGGCTTTCTCCATCTATCTGTACACCCCCAAATTCATGCTGCAGGAGAGGTACACGATGGATAGGACTCACCGGAACAAAGGCTAGAAATAGAGATCTGTGCAAAACTTTCCAAGAAGTATGCTCTCTAATCTTAAAATCCACGTTGAGATCGAAATCAGGGGATCACAGAAGAGTTTCTCTCTGATTATCCACGATCCAACAAACAACTTGCCTACGTCCGCATACTAAGAGGGCAAAGTCGGTAGCAGGAGGCTTCCACTCGGGCAGAGGGAGGCAGGGGAAGGGTGAGAGAGATAAGGGAGAAGGGGAATTTTTTTTATGTAGAGAAAGAATTATGAGTTTTGGCTCTGATACCATGTATAAAAGATTTGATTTATTTATTTCCAAGAGGGGGTACATATATATAGGAGGAGGCTAGCCTCCTCCTTATTTTCTATCCGATATAGGACTAAATAAGTCCCCCATAACTCAAAAATTTATATCATCAGCATTTAGAGAAGTGTCATGACCACCAGCAACGGGGTGCTGAGTACATGGCTTTACTATATCAAACTGACTTCTTGAGAGCAGTAAAGAATATAGTTCATGGCATAGTCTGAGGTATCGACTAATAATATCGATATGGCTGATTCTGATACGATTTGGCATGTCCCGACTCAATACTAACCAATATCGATACTGACTGATACCGATATTGGGAGTCTATTTTCCAGTCAATTCGGCAAATAAAATTGACAAAAAAATACCAATCAACAAAAGTGTAAAAGCACAATAAGGTAGTAAAAGCATGCAAAAAAATTATCGCAGGTAATCCAATTGGTAAGGATGACTACTATTTCATTCAATTTCAAATGGTGAGTACTATTTCATTCAATTTCATTCAAACCTACTAAAATACAATAAAGAAATACTTAAATTTATACATAAATGTATATAATATATTTATTCTAAAATCTGATACTCAAATATGATATTCATTAAAACCTACTAATATAATTATTTTATTTCTAATAGCAAAAAGAAAAATATGATACTCAAATCCAAAACCGTCGATACTGCTGATCCCAATCCTCAAAGAAATAGTCCAATACCGATTCCAATATTGATACTGCAAACCTTGGCTTCATGGTCGTGAATATCTTCATCCTATAAGGAAGTCAGATTTATGTCAATGGCTGCACTAGTGGGTCATATTTGCTCCTCTTCGACATTGAGGTGTTGTGTACTACCAACTTAAACAGGTTATGAGGATAATATTTGGTTTTGCAAAGCACATAAACTCAATGAAGGTAAGAAAATCTAGAAAATAAAGAAGCAAGATTGTCAACACCTATCCAAACCTCAATCTATATGCTATTATAGTTCATACCTCAAAATAGTAATTAGTTTAATACTATAAATGCTTTGAGTAGAAAAAAGTAGAGTTACCAATGAAAACACATATTATGTGAAGGACTACAGCCAAGAGGGAATCAAAAATTCAAATTTGGGTAGGCTGGAGTAAACTATGATGGGCTAAGTGTAGGCTGACTCACATAAAAAATATTGGTATTTTTGCCTTTGGACTATGAAAGATAGTCCCACATTAGCTACAACACCAAGTGGGTATCTCAATATAATGCTTTGCTTATGCTGATGTATGCACATGGGGTATGGTGAGGCACATGAGTGCCATGTGGGGGTATTTTATTAGAAGAAAAATGATTAATTCCTTAATGAAATCTTTTAAGCTTTTTGTCATGCTCTTGGAGTTTATTCCATAGGAGCTAAGGGCTTAGCGACTCGGGCTCAAGGGCACAAAGTGGCACTTTGTTAGCGCACTTTGCACTTAGCATCGACACTTGTGTGTGATTTGCATGAACTATTGCTAGGGTGATTGCATGAGCAGGGCACTGAGCAGGGACATGCGCGCATGTGCTGTTGCGCTGCAGTAATGCTGCACTACTGGCAGAAGCGGTTCAGATTCGGTTGTGGAAAGATTGTATCTTTAATTCTGATCCTATTTTGTGTGATTTGAATTTATTTTGTTCCTATCTCTTTGTAACCGAGTAGGTGTCCAGGCTCCTCTATAAATACTCTCTTCTCAGCCCTCATCAAAATGATAATGAGAGAGAGAGAGAGAGATAGAGAGAGAGAGAGAGAGAGAGAGAGAGAGATTTGAAGAGAGACTGCTGTGCCGCAAAAAGGAGTCCAGGAGATCGTGTGAGTCCAGAAGGGAGCTGATGCGAGTGTTTCAAAAGTTCTTTGAGAACTTGCTGGTTCTTGGAAGAATATCGTATGGGGGCAAATCTTGCTTTGACCAACCGTGATCTTCATTACCCCAGAAAGCCATAATCCTTCTTCTTTCTCTTCTACTTCTCCTCTATTTGTAACTTGTTTTATCCATGTGTAACTGTGATTGCAAGAAAGAATATAGATTAATTTCTGATTCTTTTGTTTTCTTCGGATCAAGTTGTAATAAGTAATATTATATATATAGTGCTTCGTTGGAATCGAGATCTCGGAAGGCAAACTTGTTTGTTGATGCTTCTGAATCTCGACTACAATTTTTGGATCAATAGAGGGTAGACTGCAAAGTTTATCAGAAGCTTTGTTGTCCTTGTTCATTCATCTTTTTATTAAGTCTCTAGACTAACAATCTCAAAGCAAGATCCGAAGAAAGATGGAGAATAACCGTACAAATATTCTCGACACAAGTTTTAACAAATTTGAGAATCTTGACGGGGAGCATTACAACGTCTGGAAGAGAAAGATCAGCCTGAATCGTCAACACATAAATGTGGACTGTCTGTTGACATATCCTAAGCCTAATTTATGGACGCTGATGATGCTACTATTCAGGCAATTGCTTCTACAACTGCTAAGAAGAATAAGTGGAGGAGAGACAACAACCTCTGCTAGTTGCTGATCCTGAACTCAATGGAGGATACTCTGGCGGAGTCATACAATAAGACGAACCATGCTAAAGTCGTCTGGGAGGCTCTAAAAAAATATTACAAGGAGGATGAGAACTGCAACAAGATCCATATGGCGGAAAAGGTTTGGAAGATATAATTTAAGGACGACAAGATGATGTTGCCTCAAGTTAAAGAATTTCTCAAGTTGTATCAAAAACTTGAGGATGATGGCAATCCCATGGTCGACTCTTTCGTCGTAGAAGGAATTGTTGCCAAGCTCCCACTTGGTTGGAGCAAATTTATCTCAGACATACACCCAAAAAATATGGAGGTTAGCCTTGATCAACTACTTCATATCATACACGTTGAAGATGAGATTAGGTCTCAAAATAAAGTGGATACGTTGTCCAAGCAGTTGTCTAAGGCCAACTTGGTGCATGCTGGTGACTATAAGGGAAAGCATAAGGCTTCTCACAACAAAAAGAAGGACTTCAACCATCTAACGGTGAAGTCAGCTTCGTTCAAACCGAACCTCAAGCCCAAGTCAGACGTGACTTATTTCAATTGTGGCAAAAAAGGCTACTACTGGAGTGACTGCAGATCCAAGCCTAAACGGACAGAGCAAGGTGATCCTAATAAGGTTGCTATGATTGCCCAAGTTATCATGACTGGTGTCGATACTGACTGGTAAGTGGACACTGGTGCAACCTGCCATATTTACTCAAAGAAGAAGTTGTTCACCACCTACAAGCCTATATCTGAGAAGGTTATGGTGGCGAACCAGGCATAAGTTGAAGTACTAGGGACCAGAATGGTGGTACTGAACCTGACTTCGGGGAAGTCGCTTATGCTTCAGGATATGAAGCATGTACTGATGATTACCAATAACCTGGTCTCAGAAAGTCTGCTCTGCAATGCAGGCTTGAGGATGGACATCAATAATGGGCAGATGGTGATGTCTTATAAAGGAACATACTTCAAAAAAGTATTTTGTACCGAAGGGATGTTTAAAATTTAACTTGTAACTCCGTAGGAAATTATAAATTCAGTCTTTTATTCTGGTTATTCTCTTGAGTTATTTCATAATAGACTAGGACATATTCATTGTAAAAGAATAAACAAGATGTCTATTCCAGGGCTTATCTTCAAATGTGGGGGTAAGGAGGTGGAGAAGTGTGAGGTCTATGTGCAGACAAATCATAATAAAACTGTTCAAACGGGTTAACCGAAGTACATATCTTCTGGAGTTGTTGCACTTAGATATTCGTGACTTCAAACAGTTCTCCACAAAGGCTGGAATAAAGTATTTTATTACTTTCATCGATGATTACTCAAAGTATGCTCTCCTCTATTGCTCAAGTCTAAAGATGAAGCATTCGATAAGTTCAAAGATTTTAAGGTTGTGGCTGAACGTCAAATTGGGCAATAACTCAAGATACTAAGAAGTGATCGAGGTGGAGAACATAGGTCTATTGAATTTGTACCATTCTGTAAATAACGTTTAATTTTCAATGAGACAACTACTCTGTATTCTCCTCAATTGAATAGAGTAGCAAAAAGGAAGAACATGACATTGACAGAGATGATAAACTCCATGATGTTAACTGCGGGTCTTTCAAACTATTTTTGGGGAGAAGCTGCGCTGATGGCCACGTTCATTCTGAACAGAGTGCCATACGCAACCGTACACAACTTTCGATGTCACTCCTCATGAACCCTAGTTCAAGGTCAGACCCAACTTGTATGTTATTCAAGTATGGGGGTATCTGGCGTATGTGAATCTTTGGGACTTGAAGACTCAGAAGATGGGGATGAGGACTACAAAAGCTATATTCTTGGGATATACTGTAAAGAGTGATGCTTAGACATTCCTTGATATCGAGTCTAATTATATCATTAAATCTCGTAATGCAGAATTCTTCAAAGATAAATTTGCAAGGCATAAGAAAGTTATTATCGCGGACATTCTGGAGAATGATATGAGTGCACCGGAGGCTAACGCTTCCAATATAAATGTAGTCCAAGAAGAAGTTATCATTCCAAAGACAATGTTCGAACCAGAACTCGCAGAACCGAAAACTAAGCGAGTGAGGAGACAGAAGGACTTCAGAGATAATTTTGTCAACTATCATGTGGAAGCAGATTTGCTTACCTATAATGAGGCGATAAAGACCAGAGACGTTATCTTTTGGAGGGAGGCTATATGACTCAATAACCTCTAACAACACTTGGGTGTTGGTCGATCTTCCCGAATGAGCTAAACCAATCAGATGTATGTGGATCTTCAAGAAGAAGATGAAGGCCAATGAAACTGTTGACAAGTTCAAGGCAAGGCTGGTGGCCAAAGGATTTTCTCAGAAGTAGGGCATCGACTACTTTGACACATATGCTCCAGTAGCACGGATGAAGACCATCAGGATATTGATATCTATGAGTGCAATTCACAAGCTAGTTATTCATCAGATGGATGTTAAAACAACATTCCTGAATGGAGAATTGATTGAAGAGATTTATATGCAACAGTCAGAAGGATTTTTTTTGTCAAAGGGATTGAAGACAAAGTCTGGACGTTGGTGAAATCATTATACGGTCTTAAGCAAGTTCTTAAGATGTGGCATGAGAAGTTTGACAAAGTCATAAGATCAAATGGCTACAGGATCAGTGAGACGGATGAGTGTGTTTACACAAAGTTTGCTGACAGAAGAGGAGTCATCGTTTGTATGTACGTAGAAGACATGTTGATCCTTGGTACGGATCTAACACGTATCACTGAGACAAAGAAGTTCCTCTCATCCAAGTTCAGTATGATGGACTTGGGGGAAACTGATATTATCTTGGGGATAAAGGTCATCCGAACGGACACTGGAGTGATAATATCATAGTCTCATTATATGGAGAAGATGCTCACACGCTATAGATATTAGGATCTTTCAAGGATCGATACTCCATATATGTATGACAAGAAGCTGAAGCCAAATCTTAGGGAAAGCATCAAGAACCTGGAGTACTCAAGCGTCATCGAGATTTTGATGTATGCAACAACTGTCATAAGGCCAGACATAGCTTTCGTTGTGGGGATGTTGAGTCTGTTTATGAGTGTGAGACTTGTCTCATTATTTTAGTATTATAGTATTGTATCTGGTATATGTGTGTTATAGTTGTATATTGCTTTACGTGTAATTAATAGATTTTTTAGCTGCTTTCATGTAATTTCTAGAATTATGAATAGTGCTAGTCACCCTTTGATATATATAGACTTTCCTTTCTCTCTCCTCCTCATTCTTCTTCATTTCTTTCTCTTTCTTTATTTTCCTCTTCCTTCTCCTCTCCCTAGCCGAGAGTAGCCCGAGCACCCCCCTACAGTCGCCCTCCCCATTCCCTTTGGTGGTAGTAGTAGCAGTTTAGTAGTGGGTTTAGGCAGGTATATCTTGCCAATGAGGAAGAACTAGCTATATTGTTCTCTATGAGTTTCTCTACATATTTAATTCTTGGTATTTTTGGATTTGAGGACTTGCTAGGAGTAAATTTTAATTTTAATTTTTTGGGTGTTCTTGAGTTTACTTGGTTTTAATCTCTTAAAACTTGATATTTTCAAAATCTAGTAGTTCTATTTTGATGAGCATTCAATTTCAAGTGTTTTAGAACTTTACTTTGCTGGATTCGGACTTGAAATGAGGGTTTTACCAAGAAAACAAGTTTTTATGAAAACTCGAAGTTTCCATGGCTGAACTTGCTATTTGGGACGATGGAGCTTCATGCAGACATCATCCATACTGCAGAGAGAGTAATGCGACAAGAACTTTTTATCGCATATCCTCGCAGCATGTGCCTATCTTGTTGGGAGCATGACTGATTTACACCTGAGTATTATGAAACTTAGTACTTAAAAGAGTTAAGTGGCAGAACTTCTTGTGTTCAACTCACTTGGTGCACGAAACGTCTATGCAGCCAGCCAGCATGCGGCCATGTACCATGCGACACAGATGAATCTGCCCCTATCTTTTTGGCGCATGTCCTCTGCACCTCCTGGGCATAACTTTTTATGGCTTTGTCTTTTCTTCTGACACGCATTTATTGGCTAGTCACATCGGTCACTTCCCTGACATGACTAGTCTCATCGCTCACATCAGTCACTTTCCTGACATGCATGCAAATGATCAATCACTCAGCACCTTAACTGAGGAGTGGACTTTGCATCTTGCATGCAGCCAGCTTCTTGTATGCGGTCAGTTTCTTGCATATGGCCATGCTTCTTGCATGCGGCCAGCTTCTTGCATGTTGCCAACTTGTTGTATGCGGCTAGCTTACCCATGCGCCTATGAAACATATAGTAGTTTAACTTCTTTTAATATATTTTTTTGTTTAGCCTATTTTGCTTGATTGTTATAAATGCAAGTTTTCTTTAAATTGCTTATAACTTGATTTATGACCACTTGCTAGAACCTAGAATTCCCTGATCATGGATTGTATTGACACTGTTAATCTTGAACTCCCGATACAAGACTTGTTCTGATATTCATGATAATAGCTCATCGTATTGAATTAACCTGACCTGTATTGATATTCTTGATAGTAGCTCGACGAAGCACACTCCAGACATGCTAGAATTTCCTGAACTGAAATGTTTGAACTGATCAGATAAATTCCTATAGTTGATTTGCTTATTCCTGTCATGAATGTACTTGTCAAGCTACTGTCCTGTCCTGCAATTATATCTAAGGCAAATTTTTGAGCACCACAAACAGGAATTCTTGATAACTTGCCAAGGATAATAACTAGAATAATAAATTAGAAGCATCTAGAAAGATTTTTTGGCTACATGCAATCCCGGTATCCCAGTGACACATGATGGATTTGGAGCTCTCCGTCGTGAGGGATACACTTCCAGCACATCGTCGAGTGTTGCATTTACCTGTAAATTACTATACCTGATATAATCTATTATATGTTTCCTTATGCCTAGATAACCCAGATAGTTTGTAGAGCATGTCGCTATATGGAATCTCAAAACGACATGTGTTTGTAACTAGGATTGTGATAATCCTAGTTAGCTAATGATAGCAAGATGTTGGGCATAATTGGCCGTGATTGCTTGATTTCCAGTCTAGTCTAGTCTAGTCTTATCCTGATTTATTTTAACAACTGATCCAGAGACTGTAAAATGAGTAATGATTCCAGTTATCCTTGTTTAATACTCCAGAAATGTTTAACTATTATTTTACCTGCTGCTCTTATTTAATTGTTCCTTATGCTATTTCTTACTGATTTTTCTGTATACTAGTTTTAGTTCCTAAGTTGGCTCCTTTGTGTTGCTATTTTAGGGTCTAACCCCACTGGTTTTGCATGTCTAGATTTTAGAGCAACACCACATGATCTCCCATACTTCCTGCCTCAAGATGGTGAACACCAGGAGCACCCGAGGATATGAGTGGATTTCTTCTTCATCACCCACCTGATCTTGCACTATACTTTTGAGGCATTTAGTCACTGAGCACGTGTTTAGCTCGTATCTTGGAAATTGACATTCTAGGTAGCAGGCCTACATATAAATCATATTCTAGACTATAGCTAGAGCTGATCATGTAATATTGTACTCTTTCTAGTTCTTTATTTTGTAACTAGCTTTATGATCATCTGTGGATGTAAAGTTTGGGATACCTTACTATTATATGTTTGGTGATCATACATCTTGTAACTTGTTGCTTGCTTGAGATTGAGACAACTAGGACTCTTGACCCAAGATTGACTATTGGATTGTAGAGTAAACCCTCACATGTCTAGACAGTCGTGACCTTATCTCTGGGTATAGAGTACTCTGATATACGTAGCTAGCTTTGTCTACCCCCGCTCTCTAGTATTTTAGTTCCGGGACGTGACATAATTTAAGTGGTGGCCCATGCAGGTCTGAAAATTCAGAAGTGTAGAGGGTTTACCATATATTTTAGATGTCTCAATCATGTTACTCCTTGATCTCCTCTAGTATCGAATTTATATCCTTGAAATCCTGATTCAACGTTTGCTTGATCCTCGATCAATTAGGTCCCTTTCCTTGTATCCTTGTATCCTTTATCTTTCAGGGACATTGTTCTTGGTCTTACTGATCATCCAGCCTGAGTTCCTCCAGTAGTAGGACAATATCCCAATGCCCAGCAAACCCTTGAGGTTCAGCCTCAGCATTCCGGGGCCGGATCCAGAACAGCTCAAAATGAGGAACCTCAGATCCAGTCAGTGCCTTCGTGCAACCAGTACCGGAGGAAGGAGGTGGCAACAGTGTGCTGATTGGTATGCTTCAAAAATTATTGTCATCTCAAGGATATACTCACTCAGTCAATATAAGAGGCTTTGGAAAGAGGTGGACATCGTGCCAACAACTCGGCAAGCAACTTCAAGCATCTTCAACCCTCATATTTCTTTGGCACTGAGGACCCAATTGCATCGGACGCGTGGCTTCAGGACACTGAAGCTATTCTAGAGGCAGCAGGAGTACTGGTTAGAGAGAAAGTGTTAGTAGTTCGACTGCAATTGCTAAACTTGGCCCAAGACTGGTGGGCAGCACCGATGATTTCACTAACAATTCCCGTCCCTTGCGCTGTCTTCAGTGAAAGGTTTAAGGTTAGATTTTGATGCAGTATCGTGTTATGATCTACAACAAAGGTTTAATAACTTGAAGTAGATGGGCAGGATTGTCGATGGCTTTGCGGCATAATTCTGCAGACTTAGTCGGTTTGCTTCCACCTTGGTGGCGACCAAATTAGATCGAGCAAGAAGGTTCCAGCAGGTTCTTCACTTGGAGATAATATTGGCCGTAGAAAAAATAAGTTCCAGACTTTTGATGTTGTGTTAAAAGAAGTAATGAGGCATGACTATACCTCCCAGCGAATCATGGATAGGACTGGAGGACGAAAGAGGACCCATACATCAGGGGGTTCTTACACTCAGTCTTCAGCACTAGCCCCTGAAGTTAGGGCTTTAACTATCGGATCTTCGAGAACGCCAGTTTCAACAGCCTCAGTTCAACAAACAGCCCCAACCCGAACTCAACAGCAAATGACATATTCTTCAACAAGGTGTTCTCATTGTGGAAAGCCTGGGCACGAAGTTTCTGAGTGCCGCAGAGCACAAGGGTTGTGCTTATCTTATGGAGCACCTGGACATAGAGTGGGATCTTGCCCATACAGAGGCAGTTCATCATTACCTTCTCCGATAGGACCGTATTATAGGGCTCTAGTGCCGGTTCAGCAATACTAGGGTCAGAGGCCTTTGTCGACCCAGTCTCAAGTATTCTAGTAACAAAGGCCACAACAGTATGCGCAGGTCCAAGCTCAAGTACATGTCAGGCAAGGAGGTCCACAGCAGAGAGGACCAGCATAAAGAGGACGAGGTAAGATGATGGCACTCACTGTGGAAGAGCAGTTAGCTTCTGGTGAAATGGTGGGAGGTATCATTCTTGTCAAATCTCATTCAGCTTCAGTATTGTTTGATTCTGGTGCATCACATTCTTTTATGTCTGTATCATTTATGACACGAGTTGGATTATAACCCGAATCATTATCAGTAAGACTCAATATACTTACTGGTAACGATATCGTGAGAGTCGATAGAGTTTATGCCTCGTGTCCAGTCATAGTGTACGGGCGAGAGTTTCTCGCTAGATTAATAGAATTTTATAGGGGAGATTATGACTTTGACTTAGGCTTGGATTGGTTGAGTGCCCGATACGCAACGATAGATTGCTATAATGGTAATAATTTCTTTTGTATTCCCCGAGAAGAAGAATTTTAATTTTCTAGAGGCGAGACAGATTCTTCATCAGCGATCTTGAGGATGACAGTAGCAGAGGAAGTATAATTACACAGATTACATAGCGAATTCCTCAATGTATTCTCAGAAGAACTTCCAGGAATGCCACCAGAAAGAGAGATTGAGTTTACCATTGATCTACTTTCAAGAACAACACCAGTATCAGAGAGAGTCTACATGATGGCGTCTTCAGAGTTAGAAGGCTTGTACCAGATGAAAGAAGAATTAAGAACCAAGGGATTCATTCATGCTAGTAGAATGCCTTAGGAAGGCCCAATGCTACTCGTGAAGAAGAAGGATGGCACGTCACGATTATGTGTGGATTATCGTACCCTCAATACCATAACCATCAAGAGCAAGTATCCCTTGCCAAGGATCGACGCCTTATTCGATCAGCTTAGTGGAGCAGCGATGTTTTTAAAAATTGATTTGCGGTCAAGTTATAACCACATCAGAGTCAGATAGCAGAATATACCCAAGATGTCGTTCAGATCAAGATATGGACATTGAGAGTTTTTAGTAATGCCCTTTTGAGCAACTAATGTGCCATAAGTGTTTATGCATCTCATGAATCGTATTTTTATGCCATACTTGGACAAGTTTGTGATAGTGTTCATCGACGACATCTTGGTGTATAGTTGAAGTAAAGAAGAGCACGAGCAACATCTTCACACAGTTCTTCAAGTTCTCAGAGAATATAAGTTATATGCCAAGTTCAACAAGTGCAAGTTCTGGCTTGATTCTATTTCATACTTAGGGCATATTATTGTTAAGAGGGGAGTTGAAGTAGATCCCCAAAAGATAGAAGCCGTTGAGACATGACGAGTTCCTCGAACAGTTGCAGAAGTTCATAGTTTCTTGGGGTTAGCTGGATATTATCGAAGATTTATGTCAGACTTTGCTACAATTTCTGCACCCTTAACGCAGCTAACACAAAAATATATGCACTTTGATTGGACAGATGAATGTCAAAAGTCTTTCGAGAAGCTCAAGCAGAAGTTGATCACGGCACCTATTTTGACTCTTCCAGATAGGTCAGGTGGTTTTACTGTATATTGTGATACGTTAGACAAATTATTGGGATGTGTTCTTATGCAGCATGGCAAGGTTTTTGCTTATGCGTCTCGACAGCTTTGAGACCATGAGAAGAATTATCCGACATACGACTTGGAGTTAGCAGTAGTTATCTTTGCACTCAAAGTTTGGAGACATTACCTCTGTGGAGATCGAGTAGAGATTTTTATTGATCATAAGAGTTTGAAGTATGTCTTTACCAAGAAGGATCTCAACATGAGACATAGGAGATGGCTAGAATTGATGACAAACTATGACCTCAACCTTCAGTATCATCCTGGGGAGGCCAATGTCATAGCAGATGCCTTAAGCAGGAGAGTAGGAGCCTATATCTTGACAACACAATGAGGAATATTAGAAGATGTTCAGAAAATGGGAATAAAAGTAGTATTGTCTGACAACACAACATTGACAGTGGAAAGAATCAAGGTAGCACAAGCAACAGATGTCAAGCTTCAGCATCTCAGAGCAGAGTGTGAGGTAGGACGTAGACCAGAACTAAGCATTCACAGTGACGAAACTCTACGTAGAACGATATGTATACTCTTCATAGTGTACTATGTAATACCCCGTTCTGCTTTAGCGGACTACCGTCTCAAACGACAATAGTGCAACTGTCCCGACCCGCCTTGCCTCAACGAGAAGTAAAAAGATATCCAGACTTGTTACTACAGGAATCCATCTTAGGCTTTCAGAGGCTCGCTTGGCGTATCGCTCTACCGAGGCGAATCATCGCTAAGGTGGGTGGCTACAGTAAACTTGTCTTTGCTTAGCCAACACACATAAAATCTGGAATATTCATGCTAGTCGCTAGGTGAATCACCCCCTGCATGCTAATATGAATCCAACGCACCTATTTAAGGGAATAATCCCAACTCATATTGCTTATGTTAGAACATGGAAATTGAAATACTGCTTATATTCGGACCCTCGCATGCTAAGTCCCCTAACGGTTTCATCTCTCGGCTTACCTTCGGGCCCGAGCAAACGTGCCTGCTTATGTTCCTTAGAAACGCATGCTTGTCTGCTTGAATGTTGCCTTATTTTCATCTAAATCTCGGGAGACTACTAAGTAGTCATTCCGTACATGATTGAACCTGCAAGTATCCGTGACCGTTAGGTCACCAGGCAGCCCCGAACCAGGGGAATGCATCAAGGCAAGATATTCACTGTACAGAATTCAAGTATCCCGTGTACTCGTGTACTCGTGTTCCCGTGCACTCGTGTTCTCGTGTTCTAGTGCATGCGTGTTCTCGTGTTCTCGTGTATCTCGTGATAATTGATAGACCCAAAAGAAAGTGCATGTCGCGGACTAGTTCCACGGACGGTCACCGTGGCACTGGGGCCGATCCGGTCCGGATGGAGCTCGTGTGTAGTCGTCATGTTCGGGACTGGGTAGCTTGCAGCGCATCGTGTACTCTCGTAGCATGCTATCCTTGTCCTCGACTACGTCCATAAATGGCTATGCCAGCGACTTCTGTTCATATAGATAAGTCATCCTCGCTTAGCGGCTATCTGCGTGCGAGTCACTGTATCGCATCAACTGAACACCTGAACGATCTTGAATAATAGTACTCGTGTTGCATATGCTATTGCCTCTAAATGTATATACATGCCCGTGCTTGAATATATTGTTTGCCTTGGACAGGGAAGGAGAAGGTAAAATGGTAAGTCTCGCCGTATTTCCTCTCATGTCGCACGGCGCACTACCACACGGGTTAGGCTATTCAATTTTTGCATGAAACTGATCCTAAGGCGACTAGAAAGACAACTTAATAGTTGGTACACGGATGTTGTATTACGTGTTTGGATTTGTCGAGCGGGCGAGTAGCTTCTCCACCAGTGCATTCAATGTACTGATAATCCACCAGTTTGTATGCAGGGTGCGAGAGAACCTTGTTCGGTGCGGATGCCTCCTTCGTACGTGCTAAGGCCAGGAGTTCCCTCTGAAGCCTTGCAACGGTGCATCCGGAACAGAAGCACATATACAAGACATAATGTTGGAACATAGCCCGAACTCGCCTGAACATCGCCTGTACAATCATTCCACAATTGTAGCTACTTGGCACGCTTTTACTGTTTTAGAGAGAGAGGCTTGAGCGACTTGTAATCTCGGCTATACGCCGCCTGTAACACTTGCTTTTATCAATAAAAGAGTTGCTTTACTTCAAACTTGTGTTTTAATGCTTTTGCTATATTGTTGACTTAGTGAACCTGTTACCAAATTGTTATGCGTTCATGACTTCGCTGCACTCGGACAATCTGTGCGACTCTGTGGCTTAGAACTCTTACCGCCAGCCAATGAACTATGGCCTTACACGGGCGTGGCTCACGCTCGTGCGGCATCACGCCCGGATGGGTCAAGCGATCATTCTGCGGGAGCGTTGGCGAGGGTGATTCCAGCCTAGCGGGAACAGCCGATTTGCTTGCAGGAGATCGGGGTGTGACATGTTGGTATCAGAGCCTGGCTTCTACGCCTTTGGACTTTATTTCGATTATCTCAGTTTTGAAAGCTCGTTTGTGGATGATGTGCACGCTCTCTCTCAATGCCTCGATAGGATGTTCCAACAATAAGTCTAAATACTTTCAAAATATGTTTTGAATGATATGATTGCTTGCATGTTGCTGTGCTGCGAGTGGCCTTTGTACCAACCTGTGCGAACCCTTGAGAGTATCGCTAGTAGCTTGTCCGATTTCACTAACTCTAAGTTTGGTTGAATGCATCTATTCGAGGGACACCTTGAACTAGTGCACCATCCAAGACTTAAGAAAAGGTGAAACTCGAGTGCTATGACTTCGCTATCACTAAGCTGGTTGATGTGTTCATGCTAGAGGGGCCCTTCGAAAGTGCGCACGATCCAGTCTAAGCGATATGCTGATTTTGACGCTTGTGCAAGTGAATATCCAAATGAACAAGTACAATGACTTGTCTAGGATTGCCTCAACCCTAGATTACTGCTTGTCCTTAGTAAGTCTCGAGGACGAGACTTTTTCTGAGTTGTCTAGGATGTAACACCCCGTTCCGCTTTAGCGGACTGCAATCTCAAAAGGCAATAGTGCAACTGTCCCGACCCGTCTTGCCTCAACGAGAAGCAAAAAGATATCCAGACTTGTCACTACAGGAATCCAGCTTAGGCTTTCAGAGGCTCGCTTGGCGTATCGCTCTACCGAGGCGAATCATCGCTAAGGTGGGTGGCTACGGTGAACTTGTCTTTGCTTAGCCAGCACACATAAAATCTGGAATATTCATGCTAGTCGCTAGGTGAATTACCCCCTGCATGATAATATGAATCCAACACACCTAGCTAAGGGAATAATCCCAACTTATATTGCTTATGCTAGAACATGGAAATTGAAATATTGCTTATATTCGGACCCTCGCATGCTAAGTCCCCTAACGGTTTCATCTCTCGGCTTACCTTCGGGCCCGAGCAAACGTGCCTGCTTATGTTCCTTAGAAACGCATGCTTGTCTGCTTGAATGTTGCCTTATTTTCATCTAAACCCCGGGAGACTACTAAGTAGTCGTTCCGTACATGATTGAACCTGCAAGTATCCGTGACCGTTAGGTCACCAGGCAGCCCCGAACCAGGGGAATGCATCAAGGCAAGATATTCACTGTACAGAATTCAAGTATCCCGTGTACTCGTGTACTCGTGTTCCCGTGCACTCGTGTTCTCGTGTTTTAGTGCACGCGTGTTCTCGTGTTCTCGTGTATCTCGTGATAATTGATAGACCCAAAAGAAAGTGCATGTCGCGGACTAGTTCCACGGACGATCACCGGGGCACTGGGGCCGATCCGGTCCGGATGGAGCTCGTGTGTAGTCGTCGTGTTCGGGACTGGGTAGCTTGCAGCGCATCGTATACTCACGTAGCATGCTATCCTTGTCCTCGACTACATCCATAAATGGCTATGCCAGCGACTTATGTTCATATAGATAAGTCATCCTCGCTTAGCGGCTATCCGCGTGCGAGTCACTACATCGCATCAACTGAACACCTGAACGATCTTGAATAACAGTACTCGTGTTGCATATGCTATTGCCTCTGAGTATATACATGCCCGTGCTTGAATATATTGTTTGCCTCGGACAGGGAAGGAGAAGGTAAAATGGTAAGTCTTGCCGTGTTTCCTCTCATGTCGCACGACGCACTGCCACACGGGTTAGGCTATTCAATTTTTGTATGAAACTGATCCTAAGGCAACTAGAAAGACAACTTAATAGTTGGTGCACGGAACCTGTATTACGTGTTTGGATTTGTCGAGCGGGCGAGTAGCTTCCCTACCAGTGCATTCAATGTACTGATAATCCACCAGTTTGTATGCAAGGTGCGGGAGAACCTCGTTCGGTGCGGATGCCTCCTTCGTACGTGCTAAGGCCAGGAGTTCCCTCTGAAGCCTTGTAACGGTGCATCTGGAACATAAGCACATATACAAGACATAATGTTGGAACATAGCCCGAACTCGCCTGAACATCGCCTGTACAATCATTCCACAATTGTAGCCACTTGGCACGCTTTTACTGTTTTAGAGAGAGAGAGACTTGAGCGACTTGTAATCTTGGCTATACGCCGCCTGTAACACTTGCTTTTATCAATAAAAGAGTTGCTTTATTCAAACTTGTGTTTCAATGCTTCCGCTATATTGTCGACTCAGTGAACCTGTTACAAAATCGCTATACGTTCATGACTCTGCTGCACTCGAACAATCTGTGCGACTCTGTGGCTTAGAACTCTTACTGCCAGCCAATGAACCATGGCCTTGCACGGGCGTGGCTCATGCTCGTGCGGCATCACGCCCGGATGGGTCAAGCGATCGTTCCGCGGGAGCGCTGGCGAGGGTGATTCCCGCCTAGCGGGAACGGCCGATTTGCCTGCGGGAGATCGGGGCGTGACATACTGTTCACTTGTTTATACTACACGTCCCTAGATTATGTTGCTCGGTATGTCCCTGTACGGTTTTACTCTGTTGTTTACCCTTAGACTGTGCCAAAGCAAATGATTATGTTCTATATTAATGCATGCTTATATGTTAACTTGTACTCGTTGTCTCAATTTAATGCTTGTCACTTATATGCATGCCATAATTTATCATACTTCACAATCAATGATCCACTCAGTTGAGGCAGGAAGGATATCAAGATAGTCGTTCCGAGCCAAGTATAGAACATTGAAAGTATTCGGGACTGTTAGGTCACCAAGGCATTTTTTGAACTAGGGGACTGCATCAATGGACAATTAAGCAAGATCAACATCTTTGGAAATCAATACTCATTCTGTACCAAATCTGACGGCTCAGGGAGTTGATACTGTACTGACAGAACTGAATCTGTAACTGTATATGTACCTTCGAGAATCTGGAAAACTTGAGGATACGAATAGTCATGGACAACTTGTGCACAAGGTAGATTTTTGGATCTAGTTTCACGGACGGTCGCCGGGGCACTGGGGCCGATCCGATCTAGACGGAGCCTTCTGGTAGTCGTCTATTTTGGGCGGGATGGGTGCAAAGCCAACTGTTCTGCTTGCATACCATCTTTAGCCTCGAGACTACACCGTCCTTTATGGCATCATGCCAGTGACCTTTTGTTCATATAGATTAAGTTGGCTCAATTGTGGCAACTCGCGTGCGAGTCATTGCATTATAGGCAAATGCTCTGAGTAACACATATTTACCTATAATTGCATCTGAAATACTTGAACGATCATGGGTATAAGATACTTGTACATAATTGAATGCTTGAACATATAATACAACACACTTAAGAAATCCTTATAACTCGTGCACCCAAAAACGTAACCTCGCTCATGACACTTGTGTTTGCTTATGCAACTGCTCCTGGATTTCAATATATGCTCGTGCTTGATTTAACTTTGTTTGACTTCAACAGGGAAGGACAGATGGTAAGTTGGTAAGTCTCGCCGTATTCCTTTAAATCGTACGGCGTACTACTACACTAGTTAGGCTATTTATCATTGCCATAAAACTGATCCTAAGGCAAGATTAGAAAGACAACTAAATAGATGGTGCACGAAACCTATTGAACGTGTTTAGATTTGTCGAGCAGGCGAGTAGACTCCCCACCAGTGCATTCATATACAGATAACCCACTAGATTGCTTGCAGGGTGCGGGAGAACCTCCTTCGGTATGGATGCCTCCTTCGTGCGTGCTAAGGCTAGATTGCTTGCATTCGGAACTGAAGCACATATACAAGACATAATGTTGGAACATCGCCTATGTATCATTCCACAAATGTAGCCACTTGGTACACTTTTACTGTTTCAGAGAGAGAGAGGCGTGAGCGACTTGTAATCTCGGCTAAGTGCCGCCTGTCACACTTGTTCAATATCAATAAAGAGTTTGCTTTACTTCTACACCTGTGTTATTCAATGCTTCCACTATTGACGACTCTGTGAACTTGTTACCAATCGTCTATGTGTTTATAATTTCGCTGCACTCGGACAATATGTGCGACTCTGTGGCTTAGACCTCTTTCCGCTAGCATGGACCACAGCCTTGCACGGGCGCGGCTTACGTTCATGCGGCATCACACCTAGATGGGTCAAGCGATCGTCCCGCGGGAGCGCTGGAGCGGTGATTCTCGCCTAGCGGGGACGGCCGAAGTATCCTGTAGGAGATCGGAGCATGACAGATTGGTATCAGAGCATGGCTTTACGCCTTTGGACTTTGTTTCGATTTTCTCATTTTCGAAAGCTCGTTCGTGGGTTATGTGCATACGCTCTCTCTCAATGTCCTGATAGAATGTTCCAAACAATAAGTTTAAATACTTTTAAAAAGTTGCACGTGAATGATGTGATTGCTTGTATGAAATTGTGATACGAAGGCCTTTGTGGCGACCTGTGTTAGACCCTTTGGGATTAGACTCGTACTAGAATTGCAAGTTTTGTGCAAAATCGAATACCTATACGTGATTACCCAACTTGTTAGTGTACGAAATCGAATATTGCCCGAATAGTTTGCTATGTACACAGCCTTTCGGCTAAGTTGTGTTGAATATCGCGCACCAAGACCCTTTGGTGCAAGCTAAGTCGCAACGAGATTTGGATATCGTTCAGGAATAAAGACAAGTCAGACTTAGAATGACAACCAATAGAAATATTATCGAATTTATCGCTTAGGCGAACATAGAGAATTATGCTTGGATTTTGGAAAATAGTTCGAACGATATTTCGTGTCGGAAGATACAAATCAATTGATGATTTAATTGGATGACTCAATTCTGAGTGGTGTATGGATCATTTAGAAATGTTTAAACAGATTCATAGGTCTTGTGCGATAGTCGGATTGAATAATTGGAGAATGTATTGAATAAATGATAAGGCTTATATCGAATAGGGATTCGTGGAAATAAAAAGCAATAACTTGGTTAAGGAAACTTGTTGGAAACTTGAAGTATCGTACGAGCGATTTCGGATTGGAACAAACGGAGTAAACTTGAATACAATATCGCTCGAATAGAAAGAGATAAGCGATAATAGATTTGGCTTGGAGTTTGGAAGAACGATCTTGAAATCAAGTTTGGAAATGATAACATTCGAAATCAGTACCAACGAGAATGATTATCCTGCGGGAGCGCTGGCATGGTAATTTCACGTACGACAGGGATGATCGAACTCACGGGAACATGTTCGGTGATTATTCCAAAAGAACTCGATGAATAGAACGTATCAAAAAGATGGAATAAACTTGGGCTTGAATATTTGAAACTTAGTTGCTCGAGGAATGCCATAAGTAGACTATGGATTTACCGAACGGTAACATTAAAGTTGGATAATTTTGCTAGATGATTTAAAATCACTGCATGAACGAATATAATTGGGATGGAGAAAAGGAAAATGATAAGGTGTCTTAATTGTTTCGAAGATAACTATAACGTTCAAACATTCTTGTCTTGTGCGAGCGAAACTCTATGCACTTACATGCATCATGCCCAGATTAGGACGATTATCCAGCGGAAGCGTTGACGTGGTGATCTCATATCCAACGAGGGTGATCAAACTTGCGAGAGACTGGACCGTGACAACTGATGGATCATCTTGACTTTTGGTTTGACATGATAAGACGAATTTGGAATGCAAGTGATCAAAAATATTTCGAGGATAAAGTTAGCCTAGAACCTGGAGTAAATCTTGCTTGATGGTTTCGTGAATGGATACGTAAATCATGTTGGACGACTTGGAGTTATAAATGAAGGTTTAAAATTAAATCTTGGCTTGGTGGTCTAGACTTGGAATGGATAGGAATTCTATCAAAACATATTTGGAGAGATAAACTATGCAAATTACTAGGCTTGTCTTGCAACTTGGATAATATAGATTTTACTGAACGGACTTGAACCCCCGTACAAACGAACGTATTATTAAGAGTAGGATGATCCGTGCTCGATGTTTAGAAATCTGAGTGAAACAAGCTTGGATAGAATACCCCATGCAAATGAATAATGGTTTGACCCTAGAAATTGGGGCATGCATCGTGTGACGAATTTGCATGATGAATCGTGTGCTTGAACTTGTATCTATGACCTTGTGAGCTGACCTAGCAATTAGACAGACGATCCCGTGTCGAGTGAAAGAAACTTGTGTGACCGACTTTACCATATTGCTTGAATAAGATATAGAACTAGGGCAACAAGACTTAGGGTTAGACTTAGAACGGTAACATATGCTATGTTTGACCCAAACGGATGAACGCTAGTTAGTTAATCGGATAGATCGTGCTTAACGGCAGTGCAAATAATTGGTAAGTATAGAAAAATGACTTGGATTTGATTGACCCTGTCGGAAGTATCCTTGTGATTTGTAGAACGAGAACCCTAGTGATTTTCGCAAAGTAGCTTATTCGATTTCACTATCTCTAAGTGTGGTTGAATGTATATGTTTGAGGGATGCCTTGAACGTATGCACGATCCAAGACTCGATGATATCTGAAACTCGAGTGCTAAGAGTTTGCTATCGCTAAGTTGGTTGACATACATATGTTTGAAGGACGCTTTGAATATATGCACGATCCAGACTTGCGATATGCTGATCTCACATGCTAGTGCAAGTGAATGTCTGCATGAACAAGTATAACAACTTGTATAAGTTTGCCTCTGCCTTAGATCATCATTCAGGATGGATTGAAACATACCCCGCGTTAAGCAACATGTCCCGCGCTAAGGCGCAATGAGACCGAATCAGCATACACGTGACATGGCGTAAGGATCAAGTAGGAGATTATGTTCAAACGAATTTAGTGGTACCGATTGATATGCTTGAGATAGATTCGATAATGGGATAGAATGGCCTGCGCTTAGGAAGTCTCGAGGACGAGACTTTTTCTGAGTGGTGTATAATGTAATGACCCATTCCGCTCAAGCGGACTGCCGATTCAAAAGACAAAGGTGCAACATCCCGACCCACTTTACTGAGCGAGAAGACTCTTTTGAGTCAAAAGAATTTCCAGCCTTGGCCCTTCAGGAGTTTCGGCTTAGGTTTTAGAGGCTCGCTCGGAGTATCGCTCGACCGAGGTGGATCATCGCTAAGGTGGGTGGCTACGATGAACTTGTCTTTGCTTAGCCAGCACACTTAAAATATGGACGTTTTATGCTAGTCGCTAGGTGAATCACCCCCTGTCACGCCCCAGTCCTAAAATACGTAGGACTAGGAACACGTAAGCATGCCAACCGCATGTATATGGCAACTCCAATATATGAAAACCATAACACACGCGTACGCTGTATTATGAAGAATAATTCACAAGTGGTATAAACTATCACAAGTTACAGGGCATAACTAAATCTCATCCACATAAATCATAAATAAATAACTAACCAATAACTATGTAACTAAATCTCAATATGAAGTATCTAAAGATGATAGTTGGATGGAAACAAATCCACTGCTAAACTAGAATATAAAAGCAAACACAATATAAGTACATCAACTAACAATCAATGCGACTCGAAGAGAAGACCTCCTCGAAATATAAGTAGCAAGTCCGAATTTGCGCTCCTGCGAATACTCATGAACATCTACACCTGGAAAGGGACCAGGTCCTCAGAGGGACATAACAAGATACATAGAAGCATGCCAATAAGTACTGAAAATAAACATCCGTTGGGTCGCCTAACCATCTATGTGAATGCAGTTTGAGAACAACTTTCCAACGCGTGGGCTATCTGGCTAAAATGGGATTGGCATGATTCTCTTGGAGATTCAGGGGCCAATAAAGCATGTCGTCTTTTGAATGGCAGAGGCTGCCTGATAATATATAATATATAGTGGTCATCATGACCGCGCATCTCCGGCGGAGCGTACGGATTACACAAGAAAAGTGCAACGGAGCCCAAATGCCTTACTTGTTGTTCTTCCTACCCCATGCTCTAAGCATGTCATATCCATGACACGATAATACCTCTAATAACTGCCAAGTCTTCTAGCATATAATTTCTAACAGCAGTTATCCCTAACGTACGTTCCATACGTACAGGAGGCTAAACCCTGCACGCAAGTCCGTGATCTATATGAGACTCACACTCGTGTAACAGCTGTGTCACGGCCAATGAAACCTAATGGTGCCTCATGATAATGGGGTGGTCTCATAAACTAGGTCAATGCATATACATAATAAAAATAGAATACGACGTCACCGTCGTTGCACTCAAGTTTCCTTGGACGCGCAGTTTATATAGCAGTTAAAATATATGAACTAAATGACAGAAATAAGATGCATGCAACATATGGAATATGATTTACAGTACAATGGCAAGGTATACTTGCCTGGCAAGAAGCTGCGTAGTACCAATAACCTGCTCCAGAAGTCGCGCAGAACAATCCAATGGTCCTATATACATATGATATAATACAATACAATATCAGCCATTACACTAGCACATACACAACCATAATACACTGGACTCAGAGGGTACGCTAGGGTTGATACTGGTCAACTAACAGGGTCAACTGTGCGTCTAATTACGCGGGTGTCATGTCTTTGATTTGATGTGCATAATCAGACAGTCAATCACTAAAATGTCTAAGCCAGTACGTTAATGTACACAAGGCAGTCGACTCACAAGTTCTCAGGGTCAACATGGTCAAGGTAAATACGGGATAATCCACAGTGTCCTAGGGTCGTACAATATAAATACATATATAGTCATAACTGGTATTGCATTAAATTCCTATACAATATATATATATATATATATATACACAAAATATATAGTTATATACCAAATTGAATTATATACCAGGTGGGCTCAGGTCAGGCGGGGTGGTCGACGCCGGTGGGAGTTCAGGCGATCGGGCTTCCGGTCGAGTTGGTTGATGGGAGGCGGTGAGCAGCGTTCTCAGGCGAGGTCGAGGGAATGAGGTCTGGCCGGGGAAGATCACCGGAGAGAGGTGGTCGTCAGTGGTGATGGTGGTGTCCGCGGGTTGGATCCGGTGGAGGTGT
Source organism: Iris macrosiphon (assembly GCA_036927795.1). Taxonomy (NCBI): domain Eukaryota; kingdom Viridiplantae; phylum Streptophyta; class Magnoliopsida; order Asparagales; family Iridaceae; genus Iris; species Iris macrosiphon. The sequence continues at coordinate 185,194,805 of JAYESA010000009.1, forward strand.
AGGTCTGCCAATGGCACAGGTGGCCGCAGGAAGTCGGGGACGACGAGGTGCAGGGAAGATGACGTCGGTTTCAGGCGGTGTCGAAGTGGCTGAAGATCGGGTCCGGCATGGCGTGGTTGTCGACTGTGCTTTTCAGGCCGCCTGGAAAACGGAGATGGTGAGGGGGTTAATGGTGGTGGATGGCGGCTGACAGGGCGGAGGAGAACGTGGGGACAAGGCTGCTCCGGCGGGGTGGCTCACTGGAGGGAGGTCGGGGTGGCCGGGTGAGGAAGAAGGTGAACCGGAGGTTATGTATAGGAAGTCGGCTAGGGATAGGTATTGTGATGTGATAAAAAAGAAAAGGAAAAAGTTATATTTATATGTATGTAGAATAGGGTTGGGGGTTGACCTAGGTATTTGGGCCTTGGTCAACATCCTTGGGAAAGGGTACTTGGCTTCATATGGGGATGTTTGGAGGGCTAGGATTTGCATTGTTTAAAATGCATGGCTAGGATTAGAAGAGGGGTGATGTTGTGTGCTACACACTCCAAAAATCATGGAGAAAATTCATATGAAGGAGAAATAGGTTTATTCATGTGTTGTGTCCAATGGTGTGGACATCTCAATGCACTTTTGAATAAAAGCGCCAAACAATTGGAAAATTACACAAAGATGGAAATTGGATTAAATTAATTAAAATTAATGCACATGGTGTTCTTGAATTAATTAGAAGTACATGGGGATAAAATTAGGTGGGACACAAGTGTCATGGACATAGGGGACTCAGGATAGAATATTATCATAAATTGAGTTGCATAAAACGGGTCAAGATTGTGTCTCCAATTTCGATTGGAACGCACAAGGATACAAAGTTGAATTTATTTAGAATTAGGAATAAACGTCCACGATGAATATTGTGCGACTAAAATGTAGCACAAGAGAGCATAATTATAAGTCACACAAAGGTCAGAATAGAAGGCGGGCACGTCTAGGACAAGTGTATAAAATTTGTAGGAAGGCAATGGCTAGTGTAGTGCTCTAATTATCGAAGCAACGGTAAGGTGCACTAAGTGATATAAATATTACAAATTTAAATAAAATATCGTGTTCTATTTCTAATTGGATTCAAACTATCCCTAGTCTCTCTATCTAAGCTAAGTAGGCCTAATTTTGGTCGAGGGAGTTTACAATCTACCCAACTTAAAATAATTTCGTCCTCAAAATTAAAATAAGGCATAATTTATTAAATCATTCACATTCTTACATAAGGCAAGTCTATTATAATCTCTTCCAAAATTTTAAAACCTATTCAAATCCATCGTAATCACTTTGAAATTAAATTAACCATTGTCTAAATCAAAATTCAAGATATCGTACTATCTTCTTGATTTTTTTAAATAATCAATCATCCAAATCTAATTCAAATCTATATGACATCCCACATCAAAATTTACATCGCAATCTCCCACTATCATAATCTCCTCTAGAAAATAATTCTAATCAAATATTACTTCTATTTTCAACTTGTGAATTCCGTACGCTTCAAATTTTAAATTCAATTTACATCCTCAATATTTCAAATAGGTAATCCAATAATCAAAATTTAACTTTTAATTCAATCATCAAATTTGGAATTCAATCCGTCCATGTTCATGTTTAGTGTTTTATTTATTTTCCTCAAGATTTAAATCGATGATTCGACCTTCAATATTCAAAATTTAAATTATTTGCTCAAGTTATAAATATTTGGTCCGAATTATCAAGATTTTAAAAATTCATTAAATACTCATCCTCTAACTCCTTCTTCTAAAATTCTCCATATTTAAAATGACTTGAACCTCTCAATCTAATCTTACTTGATCACAATCTAAAAGAAATTTCTCTCAAGTTGACAATGCAACTTCTATCCACTTAGAATTTACCCATCTATCAAATAAGGCTATACATTTAAGAAAATTATTCCTCAAATTACTTAATCGTGCTATTCAATCCTCAAAGTTTCTAACACACAAAATATAGCATATATGATATGCCCTTAATTAATTATAAAAGATAGTCACCAAGTCATGTGATGGGTCTATGGGGTATATCTAGTACTCTCTGTGTATCAAACTTATACCAATCACGAGGTTTCGTCTTTCCGAAATAAGAAAAGACGGAAAACAATAATAAAGAGTTCAAGGGGACTTAATAGAATAGAAGTATGGGGATCAAGGTGTTTAAGGAATTCAAAAGGAATTGTCAAGGCAGTTGTAGATTAAAATCCTATTTGGTAATTTCTATTCTCATGTTCATATCAGAATAGTTATGTAACTGATATGATATACTTAGACCTGTCTAGAGGGCAAGTACATTCGCCTAAGAAGCTAAGTCAATTTTTTTTCTCAATCCACATAAGTAGTCATGCGAAGAGCGAACCAAGCGCACTAAGGTTAGATAGACCTTAATATACTGATTCTGATTAGACACTGTATTAGTGTATGCATCCAATAATACATATGTCATAAACAAGCTCGATAAAAGAATAAGCTTGCAAAACTAGGCTATAATAGTGGCATAAGTCAAGGTAGTACAGAAAATATAAATATGCTGGATTATGATGGAAGAAGGTATAACTTATATGGAGATATGGGTATAAATTATGTGATTTAAAGCTAAAGAATAATCATCAATCATAATCTAAAAGAATAACTCAAACCATCAAGTTCTACTAAGCACATAATTTCAAAATTTTAAGATTTACAACTATAATCCTAGCAAACTATATATCTTAAAATAAAAGAATATCACTTGGCCTACAATCAGAAGGATCAGGTGGTACGAATTAAAAGATGAAGAAAAGAAAAACATAATTAGTCGTCGCACAAATAGCGAGCACTAAGGTTTCAGAGGAACAAGACATAAAATTTAAAATAGAACGACTCTTGATAACATCATAATTTTCTAAGGGGAAAGTGGTATGCTAATCTCTGTATTTGAGGTATGATCAAGAAAAATGTTATATTCATTCCTCTTCGCTTCCTAAGGCACTGTTTGCTAATATCAAGACAAGAAGCTAAGGTTGTAGTTTTCTAATACTATCTTACTATAAAATTTAGGTTTAGTCCTAATATTCAATCTTGGATTTCTATTGGTTCCTCAATACTAGGGTCAAACAATATGGTCAAATTTCTAACTAACCCTAGTAGTGTCTATACTACTCTCAAGCCTTCATAAATATATCAAGGGGTAATGGTAAATCAATCTATAGGTAAAGGATGCTAGGGTTCATTAGGTATTCTAAACTTAGTGATGTGTCAAAATTCTAGTTGTATCCTTAGTAGGAATGTTACCCTAATTATTATCCTAACAACAGGGATTCCTATATTCTAGCAGAGGCTATACTCAAGGAACTATTAGGGAAGCACATGAATCAAGCAGAATGCAATTATTTAAATAGATCAGATTGGAATGAAGGTGAGTCATAGTCAAATATAGATGAGATCCTATACTCTAATCCTAGGTGCAGGCTTGCTCGGTACAGTAACATAACCGAGACAATATGCTCTCAACCTGCATGGGCCACCACTAAAAATATGTCACGCCCCAGTCCCAAAATACGTAGGACTAGGAACACATAAGCATGCCAGCCGCATGTATATAGCAACTCCAATATATGGAAACAATAACTCACGCGTACGCTGTATTATGAACAATAATTCACAAGTGGTAACTATCACAAGTCACAGGGAATAACTAAGTCTTATCCACAGAAATCATAAATAAATAAATAACCAATAACTATGTAACTAAATCTTAATATGAAGTATCAAAAGATGATAGTTGGATGGAAACAAATCCACTGCCAAACTAGAATATAAAGCAAACACAATATAAGTACATCAACTAACAATCAATGCGACTCAATGAGAAGACCTCCACGAAATATAAGTAGCAAGTCCGGATCTGCGCTCCTGCGAATACTCATGAACATCCACACCTGGAAAGGGACCAGGTCCTCAGAGGGACATAACAAGATACATAGAAGCATGCCAATAAGTACTGAAAATAAACATCCGTTGGGTCGCCTAACCATCTATGTGAATATAGTTTGAGAACAACTTTTTAATACGTGGGCTATCTGGCTAAAATAGGATTGACATGATTCTCTTGGAGATTCAGGGGCCTACACAGCATGTCATCTTTTGAACGGCAGAGGCCGCCTGATAATATATAATATATAATGGTCATCATGACTGCACATCTCCGGCGGAGCATACGGGTTACACAAGGAAAGTACAACGGAGCCCAAACGCCTTACTTGTTGTTCTTCCCACCCCATGCTCTAAGCATGTCATATCCATGATACGATAATACCTCTAATAACTGCCAAGTCTTCTAGCATGCAATTTCTAACAACAGTTATCCCTAACGCACTTTCCATACGTACATGAGGCCAAACCCTGCACGCAAGTTCGTGATCTATATGAGACTCACACTCGTGTAACAGCTGTGTCACGGCCAATGAAACCTAATGACACCTCATGATAATGGGGTGGTCTCAAAAACTAGGTCAATGCATATACATAATAAAAACAGAATACAATGTCACCGTCGTTGCCCCCAAGTTTTCTTGGACATGCAGTTTATATAGCAGTTAAAATATATGAACTAAATGACAAAAATAAGATGCATGCAATATATGGAATATAATTTATAGTATAATGGCAAGGTATACTTGCCTGGCAAGAAGCTGAGTAGTACCAATAACCTGCTCCTGAAGTCGCGCAGAATAATCCAATTATCCTATATACATATGATATAATACAATACAACATCAGTTATTACACTAGCACATAAACAACCATAATATATTGGACTTAGAGGGTACGCTAGGGGTGATACTGGTCAACTAATAGGGTCAACTGTGCGTTTAATTACCCGGGTGTCATGTCTTTGATTTGATGTGCATAATCAGACAATCAATCACTAACATGTCTAAGCCAGTACGTTAATGTACACAAGGCAGTCGACTCACAAGTTCTCAGGGTCAACATGGTCAAGGTAAATACGGGATAATCCACAGTGTCCTAGGGTCGTATAATATAAATACAAATATAGTCATAACTGGTATTGTATTAAATTTTTACACAATATATATATATACAAAATATATAGTTATATACCAAATTGAACAATATATGCATACACGTACGTATACGTATACGAGTTGGGTTCACCGACTCAGGGTCTGATGTCAACTAACTGTCATAAAACAATACTAATATCCTACTAGCATACACACAAGCACACATAAAAAGGAGAAGAGGGACATATTCGAACCTCGGGGTGCGCATACGGGATGACGATGACGACGATAATATAGATGTTGATGATGATCTAGGCTATGATGATGATTAGATGTTGATGAGGATGATTAGGTGATGATAATGGTGTTTAGGGTGATGATGGTAATTAGGGTGAGGATGATGAGAATGATAATGGTGAGATAATGAAGGGGATGATGATGATAATGATTGGTGATAGTGGGGATGATGATGATAATGGTTATGAACAGGGATGGTCGGAGGAGCTCAGGCGACTGTTGTGGTTGCCGTCAATGGTGGGGAAGAGAAGGGAAGTTGGCTGCTCGACGTGAGGGACGGTGGTAGTTCTAGTGGGAACGGAGGAGAGGAGGGTGGACTCGGGGAGAGTGCAGGAATGAGAACAGGGAGGTCGTGGTGAAGGGAGGCGGTCTCCGACGAGTTCTTCGGCGAGTGCTCCGTCGGGATGGCAGAGGGATGAAGTCGAAGGAGGTGGTCCAGTCAAAAATGGGAGGAGCTCATGGTTCAGCGACTATGCAGTCGGGTCAGGGGTCAGGGATGATGCAGACGGAGGAGAGCTCAGGCTGGCTCGGGTCAGGCGGGGTGGTCGACGCCGGTGGGAGTTCAGGCGATCGGGCTTTCGGACGAGTTGGTTGATGGGAGGTGGTAAGCAGCATTCTCAAGCAAGGTCGAGGGAATGAGGTCTGGCCGGGGAAGGTTACCGGAAAGAGGTGGTCGTCAGTGGTGATGGTGGTGTCCGCGTGTTGGATCCAGTGGAGGTGTAGGTCTGCCAATGACGGGGGTGGCCGCGGGAAGTCGGGGACGATGAGGTGCAGGAAAGATGACATCGGTTTCAGGCGGTGTCGAAGTGGCTGAAGATCGGGTCTGGCGTGGCGTGGTTGTCGACTGTGCTGTTCAGGCCGCCTGGATAAGGGAGATGGTGAAGGGGTTAATGGTGGTGGATGGCGGCTGACTGGGCGGAGGAGAACGTGGAGACGAGGCTGCTCCGACGGGGTGCCTCACCGGAGGGAGGTCGGGGTGGCCGGGTGAGTAAGAAGGTGAACATGAGGTTATGTATAGGAAGTCGGCTAGGGATAGGTATTGTGATGTGATAAAAAAGAAAAGGAAAAAGTTATATTTATATGTATGTAGAATAGGGTTGGGGGTTGACCTAGGTATTTGGGCCTTGGTCAACATCCTTGGGAAAGGGGCCTTGGCTTCACATGGGGATGTTTGGAGGGCTAGGATTTACATTGTTTAAAATGCATGGCTAGGATTAGATGAGGGGTGATGTTGTGTGCTACATACTACAAAAATTATGGAGAAAATTCATATGAAGGAGAAATAGGTTTCTTCATGTGTTGTGTCCAACGGTGTGGACATCTCAATGCACTTTTGCATAAAAGCGCCCAACAATTAGAAAATTGCACAAAGATGGAAATTGGATTAAATTAATTAAAATTAATGCACATGGTGTTCTTGATTTAATTAAAAGTATATGGGGCTAAAATTAGGTGGGACACAAGTGTCATGGACATAGGGGACTCATGATAGAATATTATCATTAATTGGGTTGCACAAAACGGGTCAAGATTGTGTCTCCAATTTTGATTAAAACGCACAAGGATACAAAGTTGAATTTATTTAAAATTAGGAATAAATATTCGCGAAGAATATTGTGCGACTAAAATGTAGCACAAGAGAGCATAATTATAAGTCACACAAAGGTCAGAATAGAAGGCGGGCATGTCTAGGACAAGTGTGTGAAATTTGTAGGAAGGCAATGGCTAGTGTAGTGATCCAATTATCGAAGCAACGGTAAGGTGCACTAAGTGATATAGATATTACAAATTTAAATAAAATACTGTGTTCTATTTCTAATTGGATTCAAACTAGCCCTAGTCTCTATATCTAAGCTAAGTAGGCCTAATTTTGGTCGAGGGGGTTTACACCCCCTGCATGCTAATGAGAATACAATGCACCTAGCTAAGGGAATAATCCTAACTTGTATTGCTTGTGTTAGAACATGGAAGTGAAACATTGTTTATATAGAGACCTTCGTATGCTACCTTTGCCTTGTGCAACTAGACCCTGCTATGCCTCGAGTATAACGATATGTATACTCTTCGTAGTGCACTGTTCACTTGTTTACACTATACGTCCCTAGATTATGTCGCTCGGTATATCCCTGTATGATTTTACTTTGCGGTTTACCCTTAGACCGTGCCAAAGCAAATGCTTATGTTCTATATGAATGCATTCTTGCCTGCTTATATGTTAACTTGTACTCGTTGCCTCGATTCAATGCTTGTCACTTATATCCATGCCACAATTCATCATACTTCACAATCAGTGATCCACTCAGTTGAGGTAGGAAGACTATCAAGATAGTCGTTCCGAGCCAAATATAGAATATTGAAAGTATTTAGGACCGTTAGGTCGCCAAGGCATTTCCCAAACTTGGGGACTGCATCAATGGACAGTTAAGCAAGATAACATCACAACATCTTTGGAAATCAATACTCATTCTGTACCGAATCTGACGGCTCAGGGAGTCGATACTGTACTGATTGAACTGAATCTGTACTGTATCTGTAGCTTCGAGAATCTGGAAAACTTGAGGATACGGATGGTCACGGACAACTTGTACACAAGGTAGATTTTCGTATCTAGTTCTGCGGACGGTCGTCAGGGCAATAAGGCCGATCCGATCTAGACGGAGCCTTTTGGTAGTCGTCTGTTATGGGCGAGATGGGTGCAATGCCAATTGTTCTGCTTGCATACCATCTTTAGCCTCGAGACTACACCATCCTTTATGGCATCATGCCAGTGACCTTTTGTTCATATAAATTAAGTTGGCTCGATTGCGGCAATCCACGAGCGAGTTATTGCATTATAGGCAAATGCTCTGAGTAACACACATGTACCTATAACTGCATCTGAAATACCTGAACGATCATGGGTATAAGATACTTGTACATAATTGAATGCTTGTACATATAATACAATACACTTGAAAAATCCTTATAACTCGTGCACCCGAAAACGTAACCTCGCTCACGACACTTGTGTTTGCTTATGCAACTGCCCCTGGATTTTAATATATGCTCGTGCTTGATTTAACTTGGTCTGCCTTGGACAGGTAAGGACGGATAGTAAGTTAGTAAGTCTTGTAGTGCTCCTTCATATCGTACGGTGCACTGCCACATGAGTTAGGCTATTCATCATTGCCATAAAACTGATCCTAAGACAAGATTAGAAAGACAACTAAATAGATGGTGCACGGAACATATTAAACGTGTTTGGATTTATCGAGCGGGCGAGTAGCCTCCCCACCAGTGCATTCATGTACTGATAACCCACCATATTGCTTGCAGGGTGCGGGAGAACCTCGTTCAGTGTGGATGCCTCCTTTGTGCGTGCTAAGGCGTAGAGTTCACTCTGAAGCCTTGGAGCGTTGCATCCGGAACTGAAGCACATATACAAGACATAATGTTGGAATATCGCCTATGTATCATTCCACAAATATAGCCACTTGGCATGCTTTTACTATTTCAGAGAGAGAGAAGCTTGAGCGACTTATAATCTCGGCTAAGTGTTGCCTGTCACACTTGTTCAATATCAATAAAAAGTTTGCTTTACTTCTATATTTGTGTTATTCAATGCTTCCACTATTGACGACTTTGTGAACTTGTTACCAATCGCCTATGCGTTTATAATTCTGCTGCACTCGGACAATCTGTGTGACTCTGTAGCTTAGACCTCTTCCTGCCAGCATGGACCATGGCCTTGCATGGGCGCGACTTACGCTCATGCGGCATCACGCCCAAATGGGTCAAGTGATCGTCCCACTGGAGCACTGGCGCGGTGATTCTCGCCTAGCGGGGACGGTCGAAGTATCCTGCGGAAGATCGGGGAATGACAGAGCTAGGCCACCCGTGGCACCGCAGATTGCTCAGCACCCACAGAGGGAGCTACCCAGGCAGGGCGGAGCATTTGTAATGACAGTCGAGGAGGCCGATGCTACAGGTGATGGGTTACTGAGTTCTGTTCGTTATTTCTGTCCCTTCTATCTATTTTGATTGATTGCTTCTTTAGTACCTTTTGGATGCTTGTGTTATATAGTTAGTATAGCTGATAGAATACCCAGATAGCAGTAACAAGACAGGCGGAGACCATGACCATGAATGTTGTTCTTTGTATAGGACTATTCTTTGTGTGATTTTAGATAGGACCTTCTTGGACCATGATTGTTGGGGGTTTGACCTAGAAGGAGTACGATCACCTTTAAATTTTGAGGACAAAATAATTTTAAGGGGGGTAGTCTTGTCACTACCACTTTTTCTGGAGAGAAATATTTTTGTCTTCTTTGAATATTGGTAATATTGTGAATATTGCTATTTTAAAAAATTATTGTTTGATTGATATCTTATTTTATTATAATTAGTATGGATATTTTTATCGTATATTATTTCAATATTCAGTATGGTTGCATATGTTTATGTATTGTATTTAGTTAATGGTTAGTTGTTAGCCATTAATTAGACTAGTTGTTAGAAGACCTAATTGGACCTAACTAGACTTGTCATGGACCATATTTAAATTAGATCCATTGAGCCCATTAATTAGACACACTTGTTTAGTTAGTGATTTATTTAACCAAACCATTAGGAGTAGAAGCTTCCTCCTTAATTAATATTCATCATGACAAGCCCATAGGGACATTTTAGTCTTCATACATTGCTTGGGAGAGGGGCAAGGGGCCGGCCACTACATAGAGGGGGTTCTCTCTCTCTCCACTTTATTTTATTTTAATTATAGATCCCCAATTGAGTTTCTCCCTAATTCATTCATCCCTCCATCAATTTCCCTCAAAATCATTCTTAATTTCTTTCCAAATTCGTCAATTAAGAAGCATTAGAGATTGGATTATAAGGAGCACTTAAAGGAGAAGGAATTGACAGGGAGATCATATCCTAATTGTGTCCATTGAGAATTTTATTGAGAATCCACCCTTAATTTAGACTCTAATTCATACATTTAACCATTAGGAATCATCCCTTGGTTAATTAACATTAATATACATATATATAGCTATATAGATACATAATTGTCTTTATATAAGTATGAAGATATATATATGTGATAGTGACTATGTGTGTATCAGTGGTGTAAGGGGGAGGCATGTGTGGTGCATGTTCAGTTGTGTGCAAGTGAGGAGATGGTGTTAAGCTACTACACTTAGGGGACTCGAGCATTATAGTGGAGGCATTGCACAACAAGGGGTATTGTCTGTGGTTATGAAGGAGTGTTAGTATGATTAGAAGTGGAGGTATGCAAGGAACCAATGGGGGAGTGTCCTGCAGGGTGCACTGTATTGTGCCTTCTCTAGTTCACACATCAGCAGCAGTTAAGTGATTGCCTGGGATGTGGATCAGTGAGCTTTCTGATTCAGTGGGAAGGTTATGCAGGTAGGAAGAGTCTCAGGTAGAGTGGTGTACTATTGAGCATTAGGCATAATTAGTCTTTAGTAAAGTCAGATAGTAATGCAGTGATGGGGGATACCACTTTATCAGCAGATTAGATTGTACTATAATCATGTGCAATGAGTGCACAAATGCACTGGCAAGGTGTAATTTAGAGTGTTAGCCTTGGTATTGGATTATACCGATGAGGGTGAGTGGTTATATAAGAATATCAGACCTGGGTAATTGGATACTAATATACGGGGTAGCAGTGCACTGTTAGTACAGTGCGTTAGATGTTAATGTGTATGCTTAAGCTAGTGAGAGTTAGTGTGGGGGGCTAATTAAGTATTCAGAAGTATCGGTGAGTAGGCTCAGATATGAAGGGTGCAGAGTGAAGAATGACAAAGTAAGTAACAGCAGTACTAAAAACTTGGCAACAAGCATTGCTTGCATCAGCTGCAGCGGGCAATGGAATAATTGCTATGAGTTGATGTGTTCAGCTGGACACTTAGGGAGGAAATGAGTGAGGTTTAGGCCTAAGAATATACACAACAACAATATTTGCAATAGTTGCAACAACAACTAAGTATCAGGTGTGAAGTATATGATGTGGATTAGATGTTATTTTAGTGTTAGTAAGGTAAAGATATATTCAGTCAAGAGATGGGGAAATGTGAGATAAGGCCTAATTGGAGTTAGAGTATATCCAGTCAAGGGATGCATGTGTGTTTATATGTGTGTAGGAGTGGTAAGGTATTAGAGTTAGATACCAGAGTGTGTGTACCTGAGTTTGAGAGAGGAGTTCAGTACTAGTGTACTAGGTGCCTGTGTATGTAGGAGTCGTAGGAATGTGTGTTATGGTTAGCTCAGTCAGTATGTTTGCAGCGGAGAGCTAGCACTAGTATATCCTAGTTAGAGGGAAAGGGTGTATTAGTTATCTAAATGGATTGACTGTCACCAAGATATTACATAAGCATCTAGATAATTAGATGCCAAGTATTGGATATGGGTTAGTAAGGTTTAGGTTTTGGTGTGAGGGTATTAAGTATGGTAGGTTAAGGTGATGGTGCTAATGTATTGTAAGGCGAGTATAGTATAAGGTATTGGTTGATATTAAATTATAGAGTAGATACTATGATATGGATCTATATTCAGGTAATGGGTAATAGGAGAAGTATTAGGTAAGTATAGTTGATACCCTATGATACTTATATATAAATATATATGATTAGATAGTAGTATACATATACTATATCCTAATTGGTATCTTTATTTATATTAAGGTGTGGGCCCATAGATAAGGTATTTAGCTATCCTAAGGGATTAGTTAATATACCATGATACAGACTAATATACCGTAGTACGTGATAAGGTAATCGACTATAGGTCAGGGTATTAATATATTTAGTAGGTATTAATGTAGATATTAGTTTATTAAGCCAATAAACTACCAGAATGATCTAGGAAACCTAGTTTATCAAGGTATCGACCTAGTTGATCTAGTTTGACTTTGATTGACCTAGAAATGGCTTAGAGACCTAGTTGTAAGCTAGTTAGCATGTTTATAACTGTAAAACCCTATTTTGACTTGATGTTTCATATATAGGGTTATGTGACACCAGTTCGGACATCGATTTACATTATTTGCTCTGGACCACAGACTAGTACATTCTCTGATAGTTTTCATTATTTGATTACTTCTATAATTCAAGTATTTAAAAATGTTACTTATGATTCTTGACACGATGATACACATATTGGTATTGTTATTGGATCATCAATTATGAGATGTTACCTTGATTATCGAGATGGTATCGAATACTACTCCTTGTTGGTATTGGATACCATTGGATATTATAGGTTAAACATTGGATACATTGGCTAGTAACGTGTCATAGTTGGATCCATCGTATCAGTCGGGACAGAGAAAATATTAATTAAATATGTGATCAAGAACTATCAGCAAGTAGTGTAATCATTGGCTACTAACAAATCATACACTATACGTATGATTAAGTTAGCTCTCCTTAGTATAATCATTGAATATCCCAAGCCGATCACATATCTAGTTAGTATCTCAAAACACATAGTATATTGTAGACTCTATTTTAGTTCATAGATTACCTTATTCGATTTCTAACATTATAGTTCCTCTCTTTCATTCTTGTATGCATTGATCTATATTTCTGTTGCTAGTATTGCCTGTTCTTTCATTGTTCTTAATTCTTCAGTTTATTTCTCATCGTATATAGCATCCTCTATTTTACTATTTTATAGTTTTTGTTAATTAATTGGAAATGCTATTAGGTTGTACTTTGCTCCATTCCTAACTGGATAATATTTTTTAAAGGATCCGGAAGATTGGTGTCCAACGTATTACAGACCTCGACTTATAGATAGTGCAGACGTGGACCTACTAGCTCAGGAGTGATTGCCGAAAGGTTTATCCGGATCACTAGTCTTTTATAGTTAGACTCTATTAGTACATTGGTACCAGATTTGTCTCTGGCTCATTTTGATTTGGATATTGTATTGATATTTGATGTTATTGATATGAGTTGTAGATGTTTAGAGTTTAAATATTTTTTTTTAGAATTATTTGATTCTTATCGTGCTTTAGTTATTGTGATTATGTATCATATCATTATTATTATCTTTTATCCTCCGTTCGGAGTAGAGATATTAGCAAGCTATATATACTGAGTGAGATAGATAGATTATATTGACAACCTAGATAGCGTTCTACCATCTATGCTGAGGCATAGGTTGGATGTACCCACGTACTCGTGCCCCTTCACCGGGTGCGGGTCATGACAAAAGATCCTAAGGTAATTGCTACCACAGTTATTACTAGGAATGATGGCCAGATTTGAGAATACTGTGTACATCAGAGTGCAAGGATTGGGATATCAGGGGATGGTATCCTCTATGGTAGCAAGGAATTAGAGTATCAGTAACAGCAAGTTCGAGTGAAAGGGGTGAAGGCATGTTGTATTGCACTGAAGGCACTGGAGACATGTTGCACTGCACTGAAGGCACTGAAGGAAAGCAGTTGTTGCAAAGCTTGCACTGCAGTTGGATGTGTGTCACGACCCGCACCCGGAATTTGGATACGAGTACGTGGGTACGTCCAGCCTACGCCGCGGTATCGGCGGTAGAACGCTGTCTTGGTCACAATAACACTAATATAACTCACAACCTCTCAATGATATCAATCTCCATAAGGAGGACAATATACATCTCATAATATCTCATAATGTAAACTCAATTACAACAACTATAAGAGTATAAGACATGATAAAGATAAGGAGAATGACATAGTCAACACCATGTCTTAAAATAAGGATAAACCACAGTCTAGCTGTCCAACATAAAGATCCTCTGGAAAAATATCCAGTCAGGATTGGAATAAAGTACAAGCACTAACAGTAGTTCCACACATATTGACAAAAACTATAACACAGTGTAAAAAAATACAAGACAGATATGAATACTGGCACTAAGAAATATTGGACATAATAAAATACTAGAAGAAATGCTGGAATAAAGAAATATTGGAACATATCATCATCAATGTACATCTAGCAATGAATAAAAATAAAAGTGTATACTAGAACAATGAACTAGTATATAAGTGAATGCTAGATCCATGACTAGAACATAAGGAATGCTAGATCAATATACTAGAGATACATGTCAAGAACATCTAACTAAGTGTATGAAACATCAGCATATCATGTGATCGGCTTAGGACTGATCAGGCTTGCTATGTATGACTAGATATGATTCATGTAAGGTCAGGCTAACCATCCTGATAGCTATAATGCGAGCAATAATCAGGCTAATTATACATAATAGGCTATGAGGCATGTAAAGGTCAGGTTGCACCGACGTGAGGTGTGGGTGAGCTATGATGCAAGTAGAGTTGGGTATGATCACATAAGCTACTAATATTTTGCCGTTTCCCCAGCTAGCACGATGGATTCCAAGTCACGACTCCTCGTGACAGGTCTCGATAATGTCAACTCGTGTAAACAACAGTGTCGGAGTCAAGTACGCTATACAACAAGAATTATAGAGATAATCAACATAATAGAAATTGTCAGAGAATATACTCGCCTGTGGTCCTTAGCTGGCAATACTAATGTACTGGTTCCAAAGTATCGTCTGAATGATCCAACAGTCCTATAGACATATCATATAATACAATATTTCATCCGACATTATACTAACACACACAGTCAAAACACAATGATCTCAGAGACTACGCTAGGGGTGTCACATCTGTAGTTGCTGTGCATAACAGACAGTCAATGATACGGTCTTGCCAGTACGTCAATGTACATATGGCAGTCTGCTAACATGTTATGGTCATAGGTCAAGGTAACTACGGGGTATCCGTGGTTACACTCGGGTCATCTAGTACCCAGGCATATAATGCATATTATCAACTAGCCTATATATTAATATTCATTAGTTACAAATATAATAGATATATGTATATATATATACTTTAAATAGAATTAATACTTTTTATATATATTAAACATATATTAGGGAGATATATATATATATATATATATATATATATATATATATATATATATATATATATATATATATATATATAGTATATCTCTCAATTAGTATATATATATATATATATATATATATATATACCAAAATATATTTAAATCGATACTAATACATGTACCATACATATACACTAATTAGGTTCATATACGTTATGGATGTATATATATTAATATACACATAATAACCACATACGTATACCAATACTAATACGTACATTCATACACACCAATTATATATCTATATACCAACATATGTGTATACTAATTACACAATATATGTTTATTAACATAGCTATACGTATGCATACAAATAAGGAAATACATGTATGCACGCACGTGTACAAGTACGTGAGAGGGGACTCGAACCTGGGTACGTGGGACGAGTCGTGCGTGTCGAGGTGATCTGTTGTCGTCGGTTTCAGTCGCGGGGTCGTGCGAAGTCAGCAGGGATCAGCGGGTTTCTCGTGTCGAATAAGGCGGCTACGGCGGTTGACTTCACGGCGCTGCTGTTGGTCTCCGGTCGACGAGGTATAACGACTTCAGGCGGTCGTATAACGTTCAGCAGGTGGTGTCGTGAGTCGAGGCATGCATTCGGGAAGGTGGCAGTAGGTTCTAGTGGGAGAAGGCCGACGGGTCAGCGGGTTTCAGCGGCTCAAACGTGGTGCAGTGCTCTTAGGCGAGCGGCGTTCAGTCCGGCGCAGGTGGTGTCGACTCCTGTCGTTCAGCGGACGGGAAGGGTGAGGCTCCGGCGCAGGTGGGAGGAGGAGATCCGGTCGTGGGTTAAAGGAAGGGGATGATGGGAATAGGGTCGGCTGTGAGCAAGTTTATGGTTGAAGGGAATTTAAGAAAGGAAAAAAAGATGTTATAAATAAATAAATAAATAAATATATATATATTTATATATATGTGTGTGTGTGTATGTGTGTGTAGACTTGGGTTGACCTAGAATTAGGGCTTGGTCAAACCCTCTTTGGGATTGGGCCTTGCCATGGATATTGCAATGGCTAGGATTTAAATATATTTAAAAATGGAAGGCTAGGATTCATGGTTCAAGGTCTTGAAGGCCATAGTTCAAGGAGATTGATGTTGTATTGCACACTCCCAAAAATTATGGAAAAATACACATGAAGGGGAAATGGGTTTATTTACGTGTCGTGTCCAACGGGGTAGACACCTTAATGCACTTTTGCACAAAAGTGCCCAACAATTGGAATATTGCACAAAGTTAGGTTTATGGTTTAATTTAACTAAACTAAATACAATAGGTGTTCTAATATTAATTAGAAGTATAAGGGACTAAAATTAAGCGGGACACAAGTGTCACGAATGAAGTAGACTCATAATAGAATATTATCCTAATTTGGGTTGCTCAAAATGGGGCGAGATTGTGTCTCCAATTTCGATTGGAACACATAAGGATACAAAGTTTGATTTATATAGAATTAAATATAGTCGTTTGCGACGAATGTTGTGTGACTAAAATGAAGGGCAAAAAGACATAGTTATAAGTCACACAAGGTTCAAAATAACAGTCTGGCACATCTAGGACAAGGGTATAAAATCTGTTGGAAGATAATGGCTAGTGTAGTGCTCTAATTATCGGAGCAACGGTAAAGTGCAACAATTAAATAAAATCACAGCAATTTAAATATAATTAATTATTATGCAATCATTTATACATTAATTATGAAAAGACAGAAATACCCCTAATATGAAATATGGGGGTGACAAGTCTACCCTCCTTTAAAGAATTTTGTCCTCGAAATTAAAAATAAACTAGCACAAGAACAAACAATCAAACAATGAATTATACCTCAAGTCTCGAAGAGATACGGATACTGCTCACGCATTTCGTCCTCTCTCTCCCAGGTTGACTCTCCTGGAGAGTGATGTCTCCATGCAACACGAACCAAGGGAATAGTCTGGTTCCGTAATACCTTCTCTCTACGATCCAAGATCTCAACGGGTTGTTCAGGATAGCTGAGCGTTGGTCCAACCTCGATCTCCGAGTGATCTAGTACGTGACTAGGATCTGCCACGTACCTTCTCAGCTGTGACACATGGAATACGTCAATCACTCCATCTAGAGCAGGCGGCAAGTCAAGTCTATAGGCCACTGCACCGACCCTTGCAAGAATACTGAAAGGTCCGATATATCATGGACTAAGCTTTCTGCCTCTACCAAAATGAATCGTGCCCCGTGTCGGAGAAATCCATAGGAACACCAAATTGTCAACCTAAAACAAACAATCTTAACACGCAATCTAAAACAAAATAATCATAAACCAAAATAACAAAACCTATACCTGAAACTCTAGGGTCTACGGTGGCTATCGGCCCAATGCCACTGTCTGTCCTGTTCCACTCACAGTCTGTCTCTGATAAGTTTCATCTTTTCTGCTGCATCCACGACCATTTCTGGTCCTAACAAGGCTCTCTCTCCAACATTATCCCAAGATAAAAGTGTATGACACCTTCGTCCGTATAAAGCCTCGAATGGTGATATCTCAATGCTGGCCTGGTAGCTGTTGTTGTAAGCAAACTCTACTAGGTGTAGATGATCTTCCCAAGAACCTCTGAGATCCAAAATACAAGTGCGTAACATATTTTCAAGGGTCTGAATATTCCTTTCAGACTGTCCGTCTATCTGGGGGTGATACACGGTACTGAACTTGAGCTGAGTGCCCAAGCTAGCCTGCAGACTCCTCCAGAAATGGGAAGTGAAATAACTATCCCGATCTGAGATGATACTCACAGGAACTCCATGTAATCTGACAATCTGCTATATGTACATCTCTGCTAACTTCTCTGTCAATGTACCCACTTTGAAAGGTAAGAAGTGGGCTGATTTGGTCAACCTATCTACGATGACCCAAATCGCGTCCTTTCCTCCTGGAGAACGTGGAAGTCCTGAAACAAAGTCCATAGTCACGTGCTCCCACTTCCATTTTGGAATGGGTAAAGGTTGAAGCAATCCACCTGGCCTCTGTCGATCTGCTTTTACCTGCTGGCACACTAAATATCGTGATATAAAGCGTGCTACTTCGCGCTTCATTCCATACCACCATACGTGCTTTCTCAAATCTTGATACATCTTGTTGGCTCCGGGATGCATCGAGTACTGAAAGCGATGTGCCTCCTGCAAAACCTCTTCGCGCAGCTCTCCACTTGGCACACACATCCTCGTGCCATGCCTTAAAGATCCAACATCCGTAATAGTGAAGTCGTCTGTCAATCCTGTCCAAACTTGTGCCCTGATATTCCTCAGAGTCTCATCATCATACTGTGCAGCTCTAATTCTATCTATCATCTCTGATTGTATCTAAAATCCCCACATCTGAATCTTAACACCTGGAACTAGTACTTCTATTCCCAAGCTCTCTAGATCAGCTAATAAGTGCCTATCTGTTGTCAAGTACATAGCTATTGGATACCTGCTCAAGGCATCGACGACTACGTTAGCCTTTCCTGGATGGTACTGTAATGAGATGTCAAAGTCTTTCATCAACTCTAACTACCTTCTCTGCCTCATATTCATCTCCTTCTGTGAAAATACGTACTTCAAGCTCTTGTGGTCTGTAAAGATTTCCACACGCTCTTCATACAGATAGTGTTTCCACAGCTTTAGAGCAAAGATAACCGCTGCTAACTCCAAATCGTGAGTAAGGTAGTTCTTTTAATGAGGTCGTAATTGTCCTGAAGCATAGGCAATTACTTTCCTATGCTGCTGAAGAACGCAACCCAAACCTTTTCCTGAAGCATCACTGTAGATAGTGAAACCACCTGTCCCTGATGGCAATGTCAAAACTGGTGCTGTCGTCAATCTCTTCTTCAGCTCATCAAATACGGCTTGACATTCTTCTGTCCAGACAAAATCCATATCTTTTTTGGTCAGCCTAGTCATCGGCTCTGCAATCTTGGAGAATTCTTGTACAAATCTTCTGTAGTATCCTGCTAGTCCGAGAAAGTTCCTGATTTCAGCTACCGAACTGGGGGTAGCCCATGATTCCACTGCTTCTATCTCCAATTGGTTAACTAAAATTCCGTCACCCGTCACCATATGTCCAAGGAATTCAACCTTGTCAAGAAAGAACTCACACTTTGAAAGCTTTCCGTATAACTCTTCCTTCTTGAGAGTCTCCAAGACTATCCTCAGGTGCTCTTCGTGCTCCTATAGGGTCTTCGAATACACAAGAATGTCGTCAATGAACACCACTATGAACTTGTCAAGGTATTGATGGAATACCTTGTTCATCAAGTTCATGAATACTGCTGGTGCATTGGTTAAACCAAACGACATTACTGTGAATTCAAACTGGCCATATCTGGTCCGAAAAGCTGTCTTCGATATATCTTCTTTCTTCACCTTCACCTGGTGATAGCCTGACCTCAAGTCTATCTTTGAAAACACCTTCGCTCCGCTCAACTGTTCGAAAAGATCATCTATCCTTGGCAGCAGGTATTTGTTCTTGATAGTGAGGTTGTTCAGAGCTCTATAATCGATACACATGAGTACCGTGCCATCCTTCTTTGGTACGAATAATACCGGAGCTCCCCATGGCAATGAACTGGATCAAATAAAACATTTGTCTTGCAGCTCCTCAACTTGCTTCTTCAGTTCTACCAACTCGTTGTTGTTGACTCTATAGACATGTTGCGAAATAGTCTCCGCTCCTGGTATCAAGTCTATAGAGAATTCAATATCTCTGTCTGGCGACAAACCTGACAACTCCTCTGGAAATATATCCAGTAACTCCGCTATCAGTGGATGTGGTAACTCCTCTTCTTTCATCCTGGCTTCGCAAAAAGTGCCTCTGCTCTACTTTGCTGCTCCTCTGGCACCTCAAACTCTGGTTATCCTAGCGATCAAAATACTATTATGCCTCCGTGACAATCTATAGAAGCATGGTGTTTACTCAACCAGTCCATTCCGAGTACAATATCATATCCCGGAAGTGGCATGACGAGTAAACTCACGCTCAACTCTCGTCCTCCCAATGATACTCTCTGATCCTTGCAATAATTATGGACTAGGATAATGCCTCCTCCTGTCGTGATCTTGCAAGTCCTATCTAATGGTTCCGTTTCTAAATAATTCTTAAGAGCATAAGATACAGATACGAAACTATGGAAAGCGCCAGAATCAAATAATATAAGTGCTGGAATAGAATCGAGAGAAACTAAACCTGAAATACCTCTCCAGCTGGCTCGGCCTCCTCAGTCGTCATGGCATAAGCTCGTCCATGTGGTGCTCCTCTCTGCTGCTGTTGGTGCTGAGCAAACCTCTGCTGTTGTGGTAGAAGTGGAGGTCCCCTCTGCTGGCCTCCTGGTACAGTAGGTACTCAATCTCTTTCTGCAGATGTCTCTAGTATGTCCCATCTTTCCGCAATACGTACACTGGGCAATGGGTTAATTCTGTCTCTGTGGCTGCTGCTGCTGGATGTGTCCTCGAATTGGTGCCTGGTGCTGCTGATGCTGCTACTGCTGGTATGACCTCTGTTGTTATTGAAAGTGTGGGCACTTGGCCGGTCCTGTGTTACCACCTGTTCCTCCAGAAGTGTCGCATCCTCTCTTGGGCTTGAGGTCCAAGTCATCTTCAGCAATCTGGGCATCCATCAGAATACCCTCAAATATAGTAGTGCGTAGTCCCGAAGTACGAGATTTGATCTCTCTATTCAATCCCTTCCTGAATTTTCGTGCTCTGTCTCCTGGGTCTCAAATTATCGATGGTGCGAATTGACTCAATTGGCAAAACTCTGCGACGTATTCATCAACTGACATATTTCCTTGGACCAAGTTATGGAACTGACTTTCCAATGCTCCCAAAGCCACGTCAGGAAAGAACTTCTCCTTGAAGAGTTCTTTGAAGTCCTCCCAAGTAACTCCTGCATCAGCGAGTCTCGGCTCTGTACGATACCACGTCATCGTGATATCAAACATCTGACTGCCAGCGGCCTCGATCTGAAGAATCTCCAGAATCTGTACCAAACGTAAGTTCGTCTCTATATCCTCTAGCCATTCGTCAGCGTAGAGTATCCCCTCAGTGCCTTTGAACTCTTGAGGCATCCTCCTCTTAAAGTCCACTATAGTACCTGGCCTCTGGTGCTGTTGGCCAGGATGCTGCGGTTGTCGTACTACTCACTCCACAGCCTAGAGAGCCACCTGATGAGCATTCTCCATGTTCTCTCTCATCAGCTCTGTCTGCGCCTGGTGTGCCTCTGCTTGTACCCTTTGAGCCTCAGCTTGAACACGCTGAGCTTCTGCTGTTACTCTCCGGGCCTCTAGCATGCCCTGGATCAGTGTGAACATCTGTGCCCCATTAGTGGGCACTCCTCCGGGAATCGGTGTCGGTGGTGGTGGAGGGTCGTCCGTCATAGCTGGGGCAATCCTTTGAACTGGTGTAGTAGAAATCCCATTAGCTGCAGATACTCCCACATGAACAGGAGATATAGGAGGAACTTCAGATGTTTGTTCGTTAGGTCGAGAGGTGGCAGGCCCCTCTGAAGTTGATGCTCCCGCTCTCAGAGATCTAGTCTGCGGCGGCATCATGAAGACAGACCGAAAAGAATCAATTAAGGTGATAGATACGATATCATCAAGGAAGGATAGTAAAATTCTAAAGGAACAATCATTCAGTATAGCATTGTAAAGATCAGAATTTTCCTAGTGTGATTGAGCATACTCTCATCCTAAATCCTATTTCCAATATCCTATCGCAGGCTCGTAATAGTACAACTAAGTTGTTGCACTACTACGACATCGCACAACTTACGAAATCTGACCTGCATGGGCCACCACTAAAAATGTGTCACGACCCGTACCCGAAATTTGGGCACAAGTACGTGGGTACGTCCAGCCTACGCCACAGTATTGACGGTAGAACGCTGTCCAGGTCACAATAACACTAATATAACTCACAACCTGTCAATGATATCAATCTCCATAAGGAGGACAATATACATCTCACAATATCTCATAATATAAACTCAATCACAACAACTATAAGAGTATAAGGCACGATAAAGATAAGAAGAATGACATAGCCAACACCATGTCTCAAAATAAGGATAAACCACAGTCTAGCTGTCCAACATAAAGTCTCCACAAGTTTCAACATAAACTAAGAATAAGTCTAAACATAAACTGGAATAAACCTTAATAAGTCTCAGTGCATAAGATAAATACTGTCTAGATAGCTGCAGGTAATATCTTTTCTAAAGGAATAGTCTCCTCTAAAATCTCTGGTATGTAGTCTACATCTATACCCGGTCCATAGTGTGTGGTACAGAAATCCTCAAGATCCTCTGGAAAAATATCCAGTCAGGATTGGAACGAAGTACAAATACTAACAGCAGTTCCACACATATTGACAAAAACTATAACATAGTATAAAGAAATACAAGACATATATGAATACTGGCACTAAGAAATACTGGACATAATAAAATACTGGAAGAAATATGGAATAAAGAAATACTAGAACATATCATCATCAATGTACATGTAGCAATGAATAGAAATACAAGTGTATACTAGAATAATGAACTGGTATATAAGTGAATGCTAGATCCATGACTAGAACATAAGGAATGCTAGATCAATATACTAGAGATACATGTCAAGAACATCGAACAAAGTGTGTGAAACATCAGCATATCATGTGATCGACTTAGGACTGATCAGGCTTGCTATGTATGACTAGCTATGATTCATGTAAGGTCAGGCTAACCATCCGGATAGCTATGATGCGAGCAATAGTCAGGCTAATCATACATAACAGGCTATGAGGCATGTAATGATCAGACTGTACCGATGTGAGGTATGGGTGAGCTATGATGCAAGTAGAGTTGGGTATGATCACATAAGCTACTAATATTTTCCCGTTTCCCCAGCTTGTACGATGGATTCCAAGTCACGACTCCTCGTGACCGGTCTCGATAATGCCAACTCGTATAAACAACAGTGTCGGAGTCATGTACGCTATACAACAAGAATTATAGAGATAATCAACATAATGGAAACTGTCAGAGAATGTACTAGCCTGTGGTCCTTAGCTGGCAATACCAATGTCCTGGTTCCAAAGTATCATCTGAATGATCCAACAGTCCTATAGACATATCATATCATATAATACAATATTTCATCATACATTATACTAACACACAGTCAAAACACAATGATCTCAGAGACTACGCTAGGGGTGTCACGTTTGTAGTTGTTGTGCATAACAGACAGTCAATGAAACGGTCTTGCCAATACGTCAATGTACATATGGCAGTCTGCTAACATGTTATGGTCATAGGCCAAGGTCATTACGGGGTATCCGTGGTTACACTAGGGTCATCTAGTATCCAGACATATAATACATATTATCAACTAGCCTATACATTAATATTCATTAGTTACAAATATAATAGATATATGTATATATATATATATATATATATATATATATATATATATATATATATATATATATATATATATATATATATACTTTAAATAGAATTAATACTTTGTATATAACTAATATATTTTTAATATATATACAAAGTATTAATTCTATTTAAAGTATATATATATATATATACCAAAATACATTTAAACCGATACTAATACATGTACCATACATATATACTAATTAGGTTCATATACGTTATGGATGTATATACATAAATATACACATAATAACCATATACGTATACCAATACTAATACGTACATTCATACACACCAATTATATATCTATATACCAACATATGCGTATACTAATTACACAATATACATTTATTAACATAGCTATACGTATGCATACAAACGAGGAAATACACGTATGCGTGTACGTGTACAAGTACGTGAGTGGGGACTCGAACCTGGGTACGTGGGATGAGTCGTGCGTGTCGAGGTGATCTGCTATCGTCGGTTTCAGTCATGGGGTCGTGCGAAGTCGGCAGGGATCAGTGGGTTGCTCGTGTCGAATCAGGCGGTTGCGGCGGTTGACTTCACGGCGCTGCTGCAGGTCTCTGGTCGAGGAGGTACAGCGGCTTCAGGCGGTCATACAGCGTTCAGCGGGTGGTTTCGTTAGTCGAGGCAGGCGTTCGGGAAGGTGGCATCAGGTTCTAGTGGGAGAAGGCCGGCGGGTCAGCAGGTTTCAGCGGCTCAGGCGTGGTGCAGTGCTCTCAAGCGAGCGACGTTCAGTTCGGCGCAGGTCGTGTCGACTCCTATCGGTCAGCGGACAGGAAGGGTGAGGCTCCGGCGCAGGTGGAAGGAGGAGATCCGGTCGTGGGTTAAAGGAAGGGGATGATGGGAATAGGGTCGGCTGTGAGCAAGTTTATGGTTGAAGGGAATTGAAGAAAGGAAAGAGAGATGTTATATATATATATATATATATATATATATATATATATATATATATATGTGTGTGTGTGTGTGTGTGTGTGTGTGTGTGTGTGTGTGTGTGTAGACTTGGGTTGACCTAGAATTAGGGCTTGGTCAAACCCCCTTTGGGATTGGGCCTTGCCATGGATATTTCAATGGCTAGGATATAAATAGATTTAAAAATGGAAGGCTAGGATTCATGGTTCAAGGTCTTGAAGGCCATGGTTCAAGGAGATTGATGTTGCATTGCACACTCCCAAAAATTATGGAAAAATACACATGAAGGGGAAATGGGTTTATTTACGTGTCGTGTCCAACGGGGCAGACACCTTAATGCACTTTTGCACAAAAGTGCCCAACAATTGGAATATTGCACAAAGTTAGGTTTATGGTTTAATTTAACTAAACTAAATACAATAGGTATTCTAAAATTAATTAGAAGTACAAGGGACTAAAATTAAGTAGAACACAAGTGTCATGAATGAAGTAGACTCAAAATAGAATATTATCCTAATTTGGGTTGCTCAAAATGTGTTGAGATTGTGTCTCCAATTTTGATTGGAACACGCAAGGATACAAAGTTTAATTTATATAGAATTAAATATAGTCGTTTGCGACGAATGTTGTGCGACTAAAATGAAGCACAACAAGACATAGTTATAAGTCACACAAGGGTCAAAATAACAGTCTGGCACGTCTAGGACAAGGGTGTAAAATCTGTTGGAAGACAATGGCTAGTGTAGTGCTCTAATTATCGGAGCAACGGTAAAGTGCAACAATCAAATAAAATTACAGCAATTTAAATATAATTAATTATCATACAATTATTTACATATTAATTATGAAAAGACGGAAATACCCCTAATCTGAAATATGGGGGTGACAAGTCTACCCTCCTTAAAAGAATTTTGTCCTCGAAATTAAAAATAAACTAGCACAAGAACAAACAATCAAACAATGAATTATACCTCAAGTCTCGAAGAGATACGGATACTTCTCGCGCATTTCGTCCTCTCTCTCCCAGGTTGACTCTCCTGGAGAGTGATGTCTCTATGCAACACGAACCAAGGGAATAGTCTAGTTCTACAATACCTTCTCTCTACGATCCAAGATCTCAACGGGTTGTTCAGGATAGCTGAGCGTCGGTCCAACCTCGATCTCCGAGTGATCTAGTACGTGACTAGGATCTGCCATATACCTTCTCAACTACGACACATGGAACACGTCATGCACTCCTTCTAGAGCAGGCGACAAGTCAAGTCTATAGGCCACTGCACCGACCCTTGCAAGAATACTGAAAGGTCCGATGTATCGTGGACTAAGCTTTCCGCCCCTACCAAAATGAATCGT
This sequence comes from Iris macrosiphon, assembly GCA_036927795.1. Taxonomy (NCBI): domain Eukaryota; kingdom Viridiplantae; phylum Streptophyta; class Magnoliopsida; order Asparagales; family Iridaceae; genus Iris; species Iris macrosiphon. The sequence continues at coordinate 185,220,877 of JAYESA010000009.1, forward strand.
ACCTCGTGTCAGAGAAATCCGTAGGAACACCAAATTGCCAAAATAGAACAAACAATCTTAACGCAATCTAAAACAAAACAACCACAAACCAAAAGAACAAAACCTATATACAAACTCTAGGGGTCTACGGTAGCTATCGGCCCAATGCCGCTGTCTGTCATGCGCCACTCGCAGTCTGTCTCTGATAAGTTTTACCTTTTCTGCTGCATCCACGACCATTTCTAGTCCTAACAAGGCTCTTTCTCCAACATAATCCCAAGATAAAGGTGTACGACACCTTAGTCTGTATAAAGCCTCGAATGGTGACATCTCAATGCTGGCCTGGAAGCTGTTGTTATAAGCAAACTCTACTAGGTGTAGATGATCTTCCCAAGAACCTCCGAGATCCAAAACACAAGTGCGTAGCATATCTTCAAGGGTCTGAATAGTCCTTTTAGATTGTCCGTCTGTCTGGGGGTGATATGCGGTACTGAACTTGAGCTGAGTGCCCAAGCTAGCCTGCAGACTCCTTCAGAAATGGGAAGTGAAATAACTATCCCGATCTGAGACTATACTCACAGGAACTCCATGTAATATGATAATCTGCTATATGTACATCTCTGCTAACTTTCTGTCAATGTACCCACTTTGAAAGGTAAGAAGTGGGCTGATTTGGTCAACCTATCTACGATGACCCATATTGTGTCCTTTCCTCCTGGAGAACGTGGAAGTCCTGAAACAAAGTCCATAGTCACGTGCTCCCACTTTCATTCTGGAATGGCTAAAGGTTAAAGTAATCCACCTGGCCTCTGTCGATCTACTTTTACCTGCTGGCACACTAAATATCGGGATACAAAGCGTGCTACTTCGCGCTTTATTCCATACCACCATACGTGCTTCCTCAAATCTTGATACATCTTATTGGCTCCGGGATGCATCGAGTACTGAGAGCGATGTGCCTCCTGCAAAATCTCTTCGTGCAGCTCTCCACTTGGCACACACATCCTCGTGCCAAGCCTTAAAGATCCATCATCCACAATAGTGAAGTCGTCTGTCAATCCTGTCCGAACTTGTGCCCTGATATTCCTCAGAGTCTCATCATCATACTGTGCAGCTCTAATTCTATCCATCATATCTGATTGTATCTGTAATCCCCACATCTGAATCTCAACACCTGGAACTAGTACTTCAATTCCCAAGCTCTCTAGGTCAGCTAATAAGTGCCTATCTATTGTCAAGTACATAGCCATCGGATACCTGCTCAAGGCATCGACGACTACGTTAGCCTTTCCTAGATGGTACTGTAATGAGATGTCAAAGTCTTTCATCCACTCTAACTACCTTCTCTGCCTCATATTCAGCTCCTTTTGTGTAAATACGTACTTCAAGCTCTTGTGGTCTGTGAAGATTTCCACATGCTCTCCGTACAGATAGTATTTTCACAGCTTTAGAATAAAGATAACCGCTGCTAACTCCAAATCGTGAGTGGGGTAGTTCTTTTCATGAGGGCATAATTGTCTTGAAGCATAGGCAATTACTTTCCCGTACTGCTGAAGAACGCAACCCAAACCTTTTCCTGAAGCATCAATGTAGATAGTGAAACCATCTGTCCCTGATGGCATTGTCAAAACTGGTGCTGTCGTCAATCTCTTTTTCAGCTCATCAAATGCGGCTTGACATTCTTCTATCCAGACAAAATCCACATCTTTCTTGGTCAGCCTAGTCATCGGCTCTGCAATCTTGGAGAAGTCTTGTACAAATCTTCTGTAGTATCCTGCTAGTCCGAGAAAGTTCATGATTTCAGCTACCGAACTGGGGGTAGCCCATGATTCTACTGCTTCTATCTTCTTTGGGTTAACTAAAATTCTGTCACCCGTCACCATATGTCCAAGAAATTCAACCTTTTCAAGGAAGAACTCACACTTTTAAAAGCTTTCCATATAGCTCTTCCTTCTTGAGAGTCTCCAAGACTATCCTCAGGTCCTCTTCGTGCTCCTCTGTGGTCTTCGAATACACAAGAATATCGTCAATGAACACCACTACGAACTTGTCAAGGTATTGATGGAATACCTTGTTCATCAAGTTCATGAATACTGCTGGTACATTAGTTAAACCCAACGGCAGTACTGTGAATTCAAACTGGCCATATCTGGTCCAAAAAGCTGTCTTCGGTATGTCTTCTTTCTTCACCTTCACCTGGTGATAGCCTGACCTCAAGTCTATCTTTGAAAACACCTTTGCTCCGCTCAACTAATCGAAAAGATTATCTATCCTTGGCAGCAGTTATTTGTTCTTGATAGTGAGGTTGTTCAGAGCTCTATAATTGATACACATGCATACCGTGCCATCCTTCTTCGGTACGAATAATACCGGAGCTCCCCATAGAGATGAACTAGATCTAATAAAACCTTTGTCTTACAGCTCCTCAACTTACTTCTTCAGTTCTACCAACTCGTTGTTATTAACTCTATAGACATGTTATGAAATAGGCTCCGCTCCTGGTATCAAGTCTATAGAGAATTCAACATCTTTGTCTGGCAGCAAAACTGGCAACTCCTTTGGAAATACATCCAGGAACTCCGCTATCAGTGGATGTGGTAACTCCTCTTCTTCCATCCTGGCTCTGCAAAAAGTGCCTCTGCTCTGCTTTGCTGCTCCTCTGGCGACCTCAAACTCTGGTTCTCCTGGCGGTCAAAATACTAATCTGCCACCGTGACAATCTATAGAAGCATGGTGTTTACTCAACCAGTCCATTCCGTGTACAATATCATATCACGGAAGTGGCATGACAAGTAAACTCACGCTCAACTCTTGGCCTCCCAATGATACTCTCCTATCCTTGCAATAATCATGGACTAGGATAATGCCTCCTCCTGTCGTGATCTTGTAAGTCCTATCTAATGGTTCCATTTCTAAATAATGCTTAAGAGCATAAGATACAGATACGAAACTATAGGAAGTGCCAGAATCAAATAATGTAAGTGCTGGAATAGAATCGAGAGAAACTGAACCTGAAATTACGTCTCCAGCTAGCTCGGCCTCCTCAGTCATCATGGCATAAGCTCGTCCCTATAGTGCTCCTCTCTGCTGGTGCTGGTGCTGAGAAAATCTATGCTGCTATGGTGGAAGTGGAGGTCCCCTCTTCTAGCCTCCTGGTACAGTAGGTACTCTGGCTGGTCCACTCTGAGCGTCTGCTCCACCCTGACGAGCTTGAATAGATGGGCAGTACCTAAGCTGATGTGCTGATGATCCACAAGACAAGCAAGTACCCAATCTCTTTTTGCAGATGTCTCTAGTATGTCCCATCTTTCCGTAATACGCACACTGGGCAACGAGTTAATTCTGTCTCTGTGGCTGCTGCTGCTAGATGTGTCCTTGAACTGGTGCCTGGTGCTGCTGATGCTGCTGCTGGTACGGTCTCTGTTGTTGTTAAAAGTATGGGCGCTTGGCCGATCTTGTGTTACCACTTGTTCCCCCAGAAGTGTTACGTCCTCTCTTGGGCCTGAGGTCCAAGTCATCTTCAGCAATCAGGGCATCCATCAGAATACCCTTAAATGTAGCAGTGCGTCGTCCCAAAGTATGAGATTTGATCTCTCTATTCAATCCCTTCCTGAATTTTTGTGCTCTGTCTCCTGGGTCTCAAATCATCGATGGCACGAATTGACTCAATCGGCAAAACTCTGCAGCGTATTCGTCAACTGACATGCTTCCTTGGACCAAGTCATGGAACTGACTTTCCAATGATCCCAAAGCCACGTCAGGAAAGAACTTCTCCTTGAAGAGTTCTTTGAAGTCCTCCCAAGTAAGTCCTCCATCAGCGAGTCTCGGCTCTGTACGATACCACGTCAGCGCGATATCAAACATCTGACTGCCAGCAGCCTCGATCTGAAGAATCTTCGGAATCTGCACCAAACGCAAGTTCCTCTTTATATCCTCTAGGCATTCGTCAGCGTAGAATATCCTCTCAGTGCCTTTGAACTCTCGAGGCATCATCCTCTTAAAGTCCACTATAGTACCTGGCCTCTGGTGCTGCTGGCCAGGATGCTGCGGTTGTCGTGCTACTCTCTCCACAGCCTGGAGAGCCACCTGATGAGCATTCGCCATGCTCTCTCTCATCAGCTCTGTCTTTGCCTGGTGTGCCTCTGCTTGTACCCTCTGAGCCTCAGCTTGAACATGCTGAGCTTCTGCTGTTACTCTCTGGGCCTCTAGCATGCCCTGGATCAGTGTGAACATCTGTGCCCCGTTAGTGGGTACTCCTCCGGGAATCGATGTCGGTGGTAGTGGGACATCCGTCATAGCTGGGGCAATCCTCTGAACTGGTGGAGTAGAATTCCCGTTAGCTGTAGATACTCCCACATGAATAGAAGATGTAGGAGGAACTTCAGATGTCTGTTCGTTAGGTCGAGAGGTGGCAGGCCCCTCTGAAGTTGATGCTCCTGCTCTCAGAGATCTAGTCTGTGGCATCCTGAAGACAGACCGAAAAGAATCAATTAAGGTGATAGATACGATATCATCAAGGAAGGACAGTAAAATTCTAAAGGAACAATCATTCAGTATAGCATTGTAAAGATCATAATTTTCTTAGTCTGATTGAGCATACTCTCATCCTAAATTCTATTTCCAATAACCTATCGTAGGCTCGTAATAGTACAACAAAGTTGTCGCACTACTATGACATCGCACAACTTGTGAAATCTGACACGCATGGGCCACCACTAAAAATGTGTCACGACCTGCACCCAAAATTTGGGCACGAGTACGTGGGTACGTCCAGCCTATGCTGCAATATCGACGGTAGAATGATGTCTAGGTCACAATAACACTAATATAACTCACAACCTGTCAATGATATCAATCTCCATAAGGAGGACAATATACATCTCACAATATCTCATAATGTAAACTCAATCACAACAACTATAAGAGTATACGGCATAATAAAGATAAGGATAATGACATAGTCAACACCATGTCTCAAAATAAGAATAAACCACAGTTTAGCTGTCCAACATAAAGTCTCCATAAGTCTCAACATAAACTAAGAATAAGTCTAAACATAAACTGGAATAAACCTCAATAAGTCTCAGTGCATAAGATAAATACCGTCTAGATAGCTGCAGGTAATGTCTCTTCTAAAGGAATAGTCTCCTCTAAAATCTTTGGTGTGTAGTCTGCATCTATACCCGGTCTATAGTGTGTGGTACAAAAATCCTCAAGATCCTCTGGAAAAATATCCAGTCAGGATTGGAACGAAGTACAAGCACTAACAGCAGTTCCATACATATTGACAAAAACTATAACACAGTGTAAAGAAATACAAGACATATATGAATACTAGCACTAAGAAATACTGGATATAATAAAATACTGGAAGAAATGCTGGAATAAAGAAATACTGGACCATATCATCATCAATCTATATCTAGCAATGAATAGAAATATAAGTGTATACTAGAATAATAAACTGGTATATAAGTGAATGCTAGATCCATGACTAGAACATAAGGAATGCTAGATCAATATACTAGAGATACATGTCAAGAATATCTAACTAAGTGTGTGAAACATCAGCAAATCATGTGATCGGCTTAGGACTGATCAGGCTTGCTATGTATGACTAGCTATGATTCATGTAAGGTCAGGCTAACCATCCTGATAGCTATGATGCGAGCAATAGTCAGGCTAATTATACATAACAGGCTATGAGGCATGTAATGGTCAGGCTACACCGACATGAGGTATGGGTGAGCTATGATGCAAGTAGAGTTGGGTATGATCACATAAGATACTAATATTTCCCCGTTTCCCCAGCTAGCACGATGGATTCCAAGTCACGACTCCTCATGACAGGTCTCGATAATGCCAACTTGTGTAAACAACAGTGTCAGAGTCATGTATACTATACAACAAGAATTATAGAGATAATCAACATAATAGAAACTGTCAGAGAATATACTCGCCTGTGGTCCTTAGCTGGCAATACCAATGTCCTGGTTCCAAAGTATCGTCTGAATGATCCAACAGTCCTATAGACATATCATATAATATAATATTTTATCAGACATTATACTAACACTCACAGTCAAAACACAATAATCTCAGAGACTACGCTAGGGGTGTCACGTCTGTAGTTGCTGTGCATAACAGACAGTCAATGATACGGTCTTGCCAGTACGTCAATGTACATATGACAGTCTGCTTACATGTTATGGTCATAGGTCAAGGTAACTACGGGGTATCCGTGGTTATACTCGGGTCATCTAGTACCCAGACATATAATACATATTATCAACTAGCCTACACATTAATATTCATTAGTTACAAATATAATAGATATGTATATATATATATACTTTAAATAGAATTAATACTTTGTATATATATTAAACATATATTAGGGAGATATATACAATACGTATATATATATATATATATATATATATATATATATATATATATATATATATATATATATATATATATATATATATATATATATATATACACTAATTAGGTTCATATACTTTATGGATATATATATCAATATACACATAATAACCATATACGTATACTAATTAGACAATATACGTTTATTAACATAGCTATACGTATGCATACAAACGAGGAAATACACGTATGCGTGTACATGTACAAGTACGTGAGAGGGGACTTGAACCTGGGTACGTGGAACGAGTCGTGCGTGTCGAGGTGATCTGCTGTCGTCGGTTTCAGTCACAGGGTCGTGCGAAGTCGGCAGGGATCAGCAGGTTGCTCGTGTCGAATCAGGCAGTTTTGGCAGTTGACTTCACGGCGTTGCTGCAGGTCTCCGGTCGATGAGGTACAGTGGCTTCAGGCGGTCGTACAACGTTCAGCGGGTGGTATCGTGACTCGAGGCAGGCATTCGGGAAGGTGACAGCAGGTTCTAGTGGGAGAAGGTCGTGGGTCAGCGGGTTTCAGCGGCTTAGGCATGGTGTAGTGCTCTCAGGCGAGCGGCGTTCAGTCCGGCGCAGGTGGTGTCGACTCCTATCAGTCAGCGAACTGGAAGGGTGAGGCTCCGGCGCAGGTGGGAGGAGGAGATCCGGTCGTGGGTTGAAGGAAGGGGATGATGGGAATAGGGTCGGCTGTGAGCAAGTTTATGGTTGAAGGGAATTGAAGAAAGAAAAAAGAGATGTTATATATATATATATATGTGTACGTGTGTAGACTTGGGTTGACCTAAAATTAGGGCTTGGTCAAACCCTCTTTGGGATTGGGCCTCGCCATGGATATTTCAATGGCTAGGATTTAAATAGATTTAAAAATAGAAGGCTAGGATTCATGGTTCAAGGTCTTGAAGGTCATGGTTCAAGGAGATTGATGTTGTATTGCACACTCCCAAAAATTATAGAAAAATACACATGAAGGGGAAATGGGTTTATTTACGTGTCGTGTCCAACGGGGTAGACACCTTAATGCACTTTTGCACAAAAGTGCCCAACAATTGGAATATTGCACAAAGTTAGGTTTATGGTTTAATTTAACTAAACTAAATATAATAGGTGTTCTAAAATTAATTAGAAGTACAAGGGACTGAAATTAAGTGGGACACAAGTGTCATGAATGAAGTAGACTCGGAATAGAATATTACCCTAATTAGGGTTGCTCAAAATGGGTCGAGATTGTGTCTCCAATTTTGATTGGAACACACAAGGATACAAAGTTTGATTTATATAGAATTAAATATAGTCGTTTGCGACGAATGTTGTACGACTAAAATAAAGCGCAACAAGACATAGTTATAAGTCACACAAGGGTCAAAATAACAGTCTGGCACGTCTAGGACAAGGGTATAAAATCTATTGGAAGACAATGGCTAGTGTAGTACTCTAATTATTGGAGCAACGGTAAAGTGCAACAATCAAATAAAATTACAGCAATTTAAATATAATTAATTATCATACAATCATTTACATATTAATTATGAAAAGACGGAAATACCCCTAATCTGAAATATGGGGATGATAATGTGGCATGTTCCAGACTTGGTTATAGAATGTGGTTCTGTTATATTGGATGGAACTTAGGTTACAGTTGGGAAAGAGCTTGCTACAGTATACAGACAAGTCTGTATATGAAACAGTTAGAGTGTGGTCAGTTCACAGGTGCACGAGGTGATGGTGTTCTCAGTTGGGGAGTTCAGGTGTTTGGTGTGAGGTGGTTATGCAAGTATATCTCAAGGAGGGTATCCTAGTAGTGATGAAGGGTAGATAAGTATAGAGGTTAGTTGTATAGCTAAGATAGAGATATTGTGGGTAAGTATTACCTAGATACTAAGGTAAGGTATTAGTTGGGTGTATTGATACCAAGATACAAGTTAGATAAGGTATGTTAAGTAATATAAGATATGTATTAGTATAGGCAAAGTATTTGTTAGGTATCGACACCAAGTTATCACTAGATAGTGTAAGTATTAGTTAAGGTATTACTATTACACTAAGGTAATGACCTAGTTTAGGACCTAGAAATAACCTAGAAGGTCATAATTAGTGCATTTTTACTTATTTCTCATCATTTACACCAAGTGACATGATATTTCCTATATAGAATTGTTTGACATCATCTCGGATATCGAGTCACAACCTTTGCTCAAGACCAGAGGCGAATATATCTCTCTATTATTTTTTATTTTATGATAGTATATATATTGCATGTTCTAGAACTATATACTTGATTCCGCCATAGTAGTTGCACAGACTGGTACTATATGGATCATGTCATGGGATGTTATCCCCTACCATGTTTAGAGGATACTCCTTCACATATATTTTATCTTGTGTATCGGGTATTGATTATCGTGTACTTCGTGTTCACACATTGCTCGTATTTAGTATGCTTATATTCATGTTCGTAATGTATTATGATTGGATCTATGAGTATTGGTTGGGGACGGGGGAGTAGGAGTTGGTTATGTGATTAAGCCCAAGTATATTCGTGTACATGTCAAATACATATCACACGTGTAATCGAGTTACCATATTATATTCGTGTTTAACCCAAACTGATCATATAACGAACTTGTACTCTATGGCATATTAGCTAGTTTATCTATTTGCATCACTTGCAGCTATTCATATTGTCTGCTCTTTACTTTTTAGTACATTACCTGTTCATTCTAGTTCATTCTATTTCCTATTTTTAGTTTTCTTGTATTCTTTTCTATTAGTTGTCATATATGCTCTACCATGTATTTGGAAATGCTTTTAGAGGTATGTACTTTGCTACAATCCTAACTGGATATATTTTTCAGATAATTGGCTTGTGGATCAGTGTCCCACTTATTATAGGCCGAAGGACGGCGAGCCATAAGAGGATTCTTCCTTAGAGCAGGAGAACCTAGTGCCAGTGACCGTGGAGGCCTAGTTTTATATATTTGGATATTGTATTAAGTCTCATTTCTAGACTCATGGCATATATATATTATTTTGGGAGAGGCTATGTCTAAAATTATGGATTAGACTTGTGGATATATTGTGACTCTTATTTTCCTCTCTTTATTTCATATCATGCTTTCATCTTCCTTTAGTTTTATATTGTGATTTGAGTATTATTTACCATTATCATACACCATATTGTTCCTCTATTTGGAGTTGAGATGACATTGACAGGTACCTTATATTTATTGTATGAGATATTTAGATAGTGTAAAACCCCTAATTTTAAAACCGTATTAATTATTTAATTATTTAATTATAGTATTTATTAGTTAATTAGAAGATATAGAATTTATTGGATTTTTATTTCTAGGTAATTATGCATATAGAGGATTTTATGGAGAAACCGTAATTTTTCTTAATTATTTTCATGTAGGAGACCTTGTGTACAGTTGATAGATTAATTGTATGCTCTAATATAAATTTCTCGAATTATATATATATATATATATATATATATATATATATATATATAAAGTTTATTAATTAGAGCACCTAACCCTAAACCCTATTCCCCATCCTCTCTATATATATAATTGTTAAACCCAGAACCCTAACCCTAAACCCTTATCCCCATCTCCACCTAACCGCCGTCGCCGACCCAGAGCCACCGCCGTTCGTCGGAGCCGCCGCAACCACCACCACGCGTCCGCGACAACCCCTCCCGCGCTCGAGACAGCGAGGTCACAGCAGCTTACCCTTGTTCAAGCCTCGATTTCCGTGCCATCGCTCGACCAAACTCGACCCCGTCTTTACCGGTATGTTCACGACCTATCCCCCTTCCAATACTATGTATTAGTTTACCTCGAACAACGCGTAACCCTAGGCGAAAACTCAGGCAAAGTTGGCAAAAAATGATAACTTTTAGTTCACAGAAAACTGCGGTAACCACCCAAGTTTAAGGACTCGTATCTCCCACCACAGAGATCCGAATTTAGTTTTTCTTTTTGGTATATGAAGACCACCTAACCGAGATTAATTTCTGTCAAATATAATATTTTATTTGTTGTTGTGTGGTGAATTCAATCAGACTAAAAATCCCGAAAACCTACTTTTCAACTTCCAGAAATTTGTGATACGGAATGCGCTCCGCCAAACGGGACCACTCCGTCGCGTACCAATTACACCGAAAGACGCGTATGGTATGTCCAGACGTGTGGGCTTTTGCAGAAACTTATTCGGACGCGTGTGCGTGTCGGAATCAGCCCGTGTCCGTAAAAATTTCCTATATCATGATTTTTGTAAAATCCTATACCATTTATTTTACGCTCGTCAAAATACGACGAAACTTGTGCCACTGGACTCGTGGTATCGTGCTGGTCCTGTGACCCAATTTTTACGTAATTCTGAGACAGTTGACCAAGCCGCCTATTTCCGGGCCCCACGGTTGACTTTTTGGACGAAATTGTGTTTGGCTCACCGAAATCAAAAATTGGACATACCATTAAGTTCGTACTGACATTTAGAGTTTATTTGACCTATAATTTGTCCCCGTTAGAGACCTTTACCCCTGGCACGCTTTTTGGTACAAAGTGGGCTACATGTGGACCCCGCTTTGACCCGAAATTACCGTTTTGCTGCTTCTTGTGTAACTCGTACGCTCCACCGGAGATGCACGGTCATGATGACCACTATATATTATATATTATCAGGCAGCCTCTACCGTTCAAAAGATGACATGCTTTGTAGGCCCCTGAATCTCCAAGAGAATTATGCCAATCCCATTTTAGCCAGATAGCCCACTTGTTGGAAAGTTGTTCTTAAACTACATTCACATAGATGGTTAGGCGACCCGTTGGATATTTATTTTCCGTACTATATTGGCATGTTTATATGTATCTTGTTATGTCCCTCTGAGGACCTGGTACCTTTCCAAATATAGACGGACATGAGTATCCGCAGGAGTACGGACCTGGACCTGACACTTCTTATCAGACTGAGGAGGTCTTACCTTCGGAGTATCTTTGATTCATTGCAGTTATTAGATATTCTAGTTATTTTTCTTTTAGACATTTATCTTATATTAGAGTTTGATTCTCTTCTCTCTTTTAGTAGTTTAGTATAGTCGATTTGCAGTGGATTTGTTTCCATCCGACTATCATACTTTGAGACTTCCTATTTGATATTCAGTTATTTATTTCCCATTGATTTATTCATTTGTGTTGTGGATGAGATATAGATTGCGTGTGACTTGTTGACAGTATATTACCACTGGTGGATTGGATATTCATGTACAGCATACGTGCGTATATAGTTTCCATATATTGGAGTTCGTATACATACGGCTGGCGTGTTACGTATTCTTAGTCCTACGTATTTTGGGACTGGGATGTGACATATTTTTGTGGTGGCCCATGCAGGTCAAGAATATATTATCTCGATTACATTACTGTACCGAACAAGCCTGCGTATAGGAACAGAGTATAGGATCTCATCCACGCTTGACTAAAACTCATCCTTCCTTTCAACTATCATATTTAATGCTTGTATCCTGTTTTATTCCTGTACTTCTTCTAATCGTTTCATCCACCACTTGCAGAGAGATGGATATGCATAATGGATGTACTGCCGCCAATGGTGACACACCTTCAGGAGTCAATGGCCAGACACCAGGAGAGGCCTCAATGACTCCTAGACTTCCAGGGCCAGATGGACAGACTCACAATCCAGTTCCATCTAATCCTCCCGCTTCACCTAATGGGAACCTTCCAGCTTCATCGATACTGCAGGATGGCCAGATACAGCTGTTCCAATTCTTCCAAATGATAATGCAGGAACAGAGACAACAGTCAGCCGCACTAGCTGTAGAGCAGAGGCAGCAAGCAGTAGAGCAGAGGCAAGAATTTCTAGTAGAACTTGAGATGATGGCTGCACAGGATATTATACCAGCTCAAGCACTAGTTCCAGTACCTCGAGCTAGAGTTGGTTCAGTAAAGGACTTTATACAGATGGATCCCAAGCCATACAAAGGCACTGAGAGCCCAGAGGAGACTACAAACTGGATTACCCACACTCAGAAGTTATTAGAAGCATCGCAGCTACCTACAGATCTATGGATGACAGGCGTAAGGACATTGCTAGATGGGAATGCTCATCATTAGTGGGAATAAATGGAGCGCCAGTTGGGCACATATCAGACTTGGGAATAATTCTTGGAGTGCTTTGAGAGGAAGTACTTCCCGGACACCGTAAGGGATGCATTGTACGATCAGTTTCTTCATCTGGAGCTGGGGAACATAACAGTTGACGAGTATGATGTCGAGTTTAGTCGTCTCAGTAAATATGGCGCTGCCCTGATACCAAATGACTTGGTGATGGCTAAGAGATTTTATCGCAGACTAACTCAGGAGCTCAAACACTAAACTAGCTCGCAGTCCCGGATCTTTTATGCCGAATTACTGACAGAAGCTAGATTACAAGAGATCATCAACAGAGAAAAAAGAGGTCAACTTAGGACACAACAAGGACCAGCAAGGACACAACAAGGAGGGCCTATCAGACATCCTTTGGCACAGCAACAGCAGTACAAGCACAGAGCAGGACCATACCAGAATTCGGAGAAGCCCCACTGCAATTAATATGGGAAGCACGGAAACATTTTGAGAGATTGTAGGACTCGCTTAGGACAATGTATGCGATGTGATTTCGGACAATATTTGGCGAGAGACTGTCAAATGCAGCAGATATTGATACTTCCACCGCTAGTATAGAGGCTAGCACTTCCAATATCGAAGCCAGTTCAGCAGACGACTAGACCAGGAGCACCTCGACCTCCAGCAGCAGAAGGATTTCAGCGAGGACCACTGCTACCTACTCAGGAGGATCAGTACACGAGGGCCAGCCATGGACAGCCACAGAGGAATGGGCAAGCTTTTGTATTATAAGTGGATGACTTGGATCAGGAGATTGATGTCATAGCAGGTATTACTCTTGCTTTTACTTTTCCTGCTGTGACATTATTTGATACGGGAGCCACCTACTCGTTCATATCTTCTAGTTTTATTGCCAAACACAACATTGCCACTACACCTTTACCTAGTTGTGTTAGAATTTTCACCGAAGGAGAAGTTGTACCTGTTAGTCGGATTTGTAGATCGTATCCTGTAGTAATCCGTGGCAGAGAAATGAATTCCCGACTCTTAGTCCTTCCTATGCCAACTTTCGATATTGTGCTTGGAATGGACTGGCTAAGCAAGTACCACGCTTTCTTCGATTATTTTGGAGGAAGCATTCTTTTTAAGGTCCCAGGCCAGCCGAAACTTGAGTTTGTACGAGGATCCACAGAATCCCTTGATGGTGTGCAGCTTGCAATGGACGATGTTATTTATCACCCTATCATTTTAGAGTTTTAAGACATTTTTCTAGAGGAATTGCCAGGCCTATTACCAGACAGAGACATAGAATTCTCAATTGAATTAACACCGGGAGCAGCAACCATAGCATCGCATGTTTATAGATTGGCGAAGAAGGAGATGGATGAGCTGAAGGCACAGTTGAAAAAACTAGAAGTGAAAGGTTTTATCCGACCGAGTGCATCACCCTGGGGAGCACCAGTGTTGTTTTTACCAAAGAAGGATGGGTCAGTGCGTATGTGCATTGACTACAGAGCCTTGAATGCAGTGACTGTGAAGAATAAATACCCGTTGCCATGCATTGATGACTTATTTGATCAGCTTAGTGGAGCCAAGGTGTTCTCGAAGATAGACTTGAGATCGGGATATCACCAGGTAAAGATACGAAAGCAAGACATCCCGAAGACCGCATTCAGGATAAGATATGGACACTACGAGTTTCTGGTCATGCCATTTGAATTGACCAATGCTCCAGCTATCTTTATGGACTGAATGAATCGAGTCTTCCATCAGTATTTGGACCAGTTAGTGGTCGTCTTCATAGATGACATACTTGTCTATTCGAAGAGCCACGAGGAGTACGAGAAGCACCTGCAGATTGTTCTAGAGACCTTAAGGAGAGAGAAGTTATATGCAAAGCTCAGTAAATATGAGTTTTTCTTGGACAGAGTCTCATTTCTTGGACATGTTGTTACGAGAGATGGTATTTCTGTTGATCTAGAGAAAATCTCCGCAGTCGAGACATGGCCCGTTCCTAAATCAGCATCTGATGTGAGGAGTTTCCTTGAAATTGTGGGATATTACTGACGGTTCGTGGAGAACTTCTCAAGGATAGCAGTACCTATGACTCGGTTGACTTGCAAGGATCAAGATTTCGTATGGACCGACGAGTGTTAAGCCGCTTTCGAGGAGTTGAAGACGCGACTGGCCACAATACTAGTATTGACTATTCCATCAGGATCAGGAGGTTATGTGATTTATAGTGAAGCAACAGGGAAAGGCTTGGGATGCATGTTGATGCAGCATGGCAAGGTGATTGCATATGCATCTAGACAGTTGCGAGTGCATGAGAAAAATTATCCAACTCATGACTTGGAACTTGCAGCGACGATGGTGTCGTCGTATTTTGTTTTTATTATGTATATGCATTGGACCTACTTTATGAGACCACCCCATTATCATGAGGCATTCTTATGTTTTATTGGCCACGACACTGTTCTTACACGAGTGTGAGTCACATATAGGACACGGACTTGCGTATACGGCTGGCCACTAATACGTATAGATCGTGCGACGGATAGGGATAACTGCCGATAGAAACTTTGCATGCTAGTAGACATGGCAGTTATTTAGAGGCATTATCGTGTCATAGATGTGACATGCTTAGAGCATGGGGTGGGAAGAACAACAAGTAAGGCATTTGGGCTCCTTTGTACTTTTTTTGTGTAACTCGTACGCTCCGCCGGAGATGCGCGGTCATGATGACCACTGTATATTATATATTAACAGACGGCCTCTGCCGTTCAAAAGATGACATGCTTTGTAGGTCCCTGAATCTCCAAGAGAATTATGCCAATCCCATTTTAGCCAGATAGCCCACTTGTTGGAAAGTTATTCTTAAACTGCATTCACATAGATGGTTAGGCGACCCATTGGATGTTTATTTTTAGTACTATATTGGCATGTTTATATGTATCTTGTTATGTCCCTCGGAGGACCTGGTACCTTTCCAGATATAGACGGGCAGGAGTATCCACAGGAGTACGGACCTGGACCTAACGCTTCTTATCAGACTGAGGAGGTCTTACCTTCGGAGTATCTTTGATTCATTGCAGCTGTTAGATATTCTAGTTGCTTTTCTTTTAGACATTTATCTTATATTAGAGTTTGATTCTCTTCTCTCTTTTAGTAGATTAGTATATTCGATTTAAAGTGGATTTGTTTCCATCCGACTATCATACTTTGAGACTTCCTATTTGATATTCAGTTATTTATTTCCCATTGATTTATTTATTTGTGTTGTGGATCAGATATAGATTGCGTGTGACTTGTTGACAGTATATTACCACTGGTGGATTGGATATTCATGTACAGCGTACGTGTATATATGGTTTCCATATATTGGAGTTCGTATACATACGGCTGACATATTATGTATTCCTAGTCCTACGTATTTTGGGACTGGGGCGTGACAGATAGTATGGTTGACCCAGACAGCGTTCTACCGTTGATGCTGTGGCATAGGCTGGGAGTTGTTTACTACTCGTGCCCTTATTCCGGGTGCGGGTCATGACAAGATGCTATGGCGATATCCGTAGTTTTATTCTTGCTGGTCCTCTTTATAAATATCTCTCTTCTGGTCTGTTTGAAAATTTGCAGACATAGGAGAAAATGGACCATCCCCGGCGGGCAGCCGCTTCAATGATTTCTTACGCCGAACCAAAAAAGGAAACCCTTCGAAGTCCGATGTGGGTGCCTCAGAACCAGCACCTAAAGCTTCGGGAGCTCAGGGATTGGATGAGACTTTGGCAGAGCAGCCTTATACCCCTTTGGAGCACATATTTGTAGATGACCTAGATGCCATGGGGAAGGCTATGATGATGCTGGGAGAACCACAAACTACGCCACCTCCCTCTGGTATATCATTTTTTAATTTTAGAAGAGATCAGATTCTTTGGCTTCAGCTTCATATTCTCTGGGCAAAGTTAATTATTGGTTATTCTTTCACCAGATGATGGAGGCACAGCGGGCCCAGGCAGAGGCCTAACATCGCCAATCAGAGGTTATGAGACAGGGCATTGAGAATGCCCACCAGCTTGCACTCATCGTAGTTGAGCGAGTCGCCTTAGTCCAGCCACAGATGGCACCACCTTATTTCACCCCGCAGCAGCTGAGGCTGGGGACTATCATAGATTTTAGGAGGATGGGGCCGAAGGACTTCAAAGGCAACGAGGGGATTATTTATGCTGATGATTGGATAGAAGACATTGAGAGAAACCTACGGCTGGCGTAGATTCCAGATAGCCTACAGGTAGAGGCAGAAGGGAGCATGATATTTGACATCGTATTGACTTGGTTCAGGACGGACCCTAGGATCTCAGTGCCAGGACTTACTTGGGAGGCTTTTAAGGAGCTCTTCAAGGAAAAGTTCTTCCCGGATGTGGCTCTGACATATCTAGAGAACCAGTTTCAATATCTTATCCAGGGCAACATGACGGTGGACGAGTATGCGACATATTTATTTTATAGATTGGGTCGCTTTGTGGAGGGCCAGAATCCCCGAAAAAAGGCCCGAAAGTTCAGAAAGGGTCTGAACAGGGAGATCAAATCCCATACTAGTGGTCATCGCACCACTACATTTGAGGAGATCCTACCACAGGTATAACAGGCAGAAGATGATTTGGATCTTAGCTCCAAGAGAAAGAGAGATCCCTTAGGCGCTAGCAGTAGTGCGGGGCCAACAAAGCGACCTCACTTTCAGCAGCAGCATCAGAGACATTTCCAGCAGCCGAGGCAGCAGTTCCCCATACCATCTAGATTTCCAGTGCAGCAGGTGCACCAGATCCAAAGGACAGATATTTCCTGTCCATTCTGCAAGAAGCCAAGACATGGATGGGATGCGTGCAGGATGAGATTGGGCCAGTATTTGTTCTGTGAATCAGGAGACTAGCAGTTGAGGGCTTGTCCTAGGGCTCCACCTCGTACATCACAGGGCGGGGCCCAGGCACAAAGAGTACCCGCGAGACCACCATGGGGATAGCAGAAAAGACCTCCGTTGCCGACACAGCAACAGAGGTTCGTATAGCACCAGCAGCAGCAGAGAGGTGCGCAGCGAGGGCGAGCTTTCGCCTTGACCGTCGAGGAGGAGGAGCTAATTTATGATGTTATTTCAGGTTCAGTCTATCTTGATTCTTTTTCAACTCATATTTTATTTGATTTCGGTGCTTCACATAGTTTCGTATTTGTATCTTTTGCTTTAAAGCATCATCTTGAGACTGAACCGTTGGCGAGGACTTGCAAGATCATGATCGGGGGTGGCATTATTCTGGTCAGTAATATTTGCAAGGATCAGAGAGTTTCTTTGGAAGGCTGAGAGTTGAGCACGTGTCTACTCATAATGCCACTTTCGAGCTACGATAGGGATCTTTACATACCACAAGAGCTTGAAATATGTGTTTACACAGAAAGAGCTCAATATAAGGCAGCGGCAATGGTTAGAGTTGATGAAGGACTTCGACATATCATTGCAGTACCACCCAGGAAAGGCCAACATAGTTGTTGATGCCTTGAGCAGGTATCCAGTGGCTATATACTTGACGAGGGACCGATATTTATTGGCTGATCTTGATAGCTTCGGTATTGAGGTACTAGTTCCTGGAGTTACGACACATATGTGGGGACTTCAGGTACAATCAGAGTTGATAGAACATCTCAAAGCTGCACAGTTTGAGGATGAGTCTCTAAGGAGCATCAGAGCGCATGTCCGGATGGGATTGGCAGGGGACTTCAATATTGCAGAGAATGGATCATTGCGGCACGGTACCAGATTGTGTGTGTCGAGTGGAGCATTATACGAGGAGGTTCTTCAGGAGGCACATCAATCTCAGTACTCTATGCATCCAGTTGACAACAAGATATATAGAGACATGAGAGAGCATGTTTAGTGGTATAGTTTGAAGCAGGAGGTGACGAGCTTCGTATCTATATGCTTGGTATGTCAACAGGTAAAGGCGGAGAGGCAGAGGCCAGGTGGATTACTTTACCCTTTATCCATTCCAGAGTAGAAGTGGGAGCATGTGACGATGGACTTCGTATCAAGGCTTCCGTATTCTCTAGGAGAAAAAGACGTAATTTGGGTCAACGTAGACAGGTTGACTAAATCAGACCACTTCTTGTCATTCAAAGTAGGTACATCTACAGAAAAGCTCGTGGAGATGTATGTGCGACAGATAGTTAGATTGTATGGAGTTCCTGTGAGCATAGTCTCGGATCGGGATAGTCATTTTATATCCCACTTCTGGAGGAGTTTGCAGGATAGCTTGGGCACCCAACTCAAGTTTAGTACCGCATATCACCCTCAGACAGAAGGGCAGTTAGAGAGGACTATCCAGACTCTCAAGGATATGCTACACACGTATATTTTGGATTTTGGAGTCTCTTGGGAGGATCACCTTCACTTGGTAGAGTTTGCTTATAACAACAGCTACCAGGCCAGTATAAAGATGTCACCATTTGAGGTATTGTATGGACGAAGATTCCGTACTCCATTATCTTGGGACGATGTTGGTGAGAGAGCCTTATTGGGACCAGAGATAGTCGTGGATACAGCTGAGAAGGTGAAGCTTATCAGGGATAGACTTCGGGTGGTACAGGACAAACAGCGGCATTGGGCCGATAGCCATCGGAGACCTTTAAAGTTTGAGATATAGGTTGTTTGCATTATTGTGATTGCTTGTTTTAGATAGTGTGTTAAGGTTGTATATTATGCTAGGTGGGCGATATGGTGTTCTTGAGGATTTCTCCGACGCAGAAACGATTCGCTTTGGTGGAGGCAAAAAGCTGAGTCTACGGTACATCGGTCCCTTCGATGTCCTTGAGAGGGTCGATGCAGTGGCCTACAGACTAAACTTGTCACTTTCACTAGAGGGAGTACACAACGTGTCCTATGTGTCACAGCTGAGACACTACGTGGAAGATACTATCCATGTATTGGATCACTCGGAGATCGATATGGTTTCGACTCTCAGCTACCCAGAGCAGCCGCTGGAGATTCTGGATCGCAGGGAGAAGGTGCTATAGAACCAGACGATTCCTTTGGTACGCGTCACATAGAGGCATCACTCTCCAGGAGAGTCTACTTGGGAGTGAGAAGCCGAGATGCGTGAGCGATATCCTTATCTGTTTGAGCCGTGAGGTATAATTCTTTCTTGCTTGTTGTGATGGCTTGTTGTTTTTAGTTTCTTCCTTAATTTCACGGACAAAATTTTCTAAGGTGGGTAGGATTGTCACCCTCACTTTTCTAAATAGGGATAATTTAGTAATTTGGCCTAGTTATTTTATTTTTATTGATCATAATATTAATTAGAGTGTTATAAATAATTATTTATGATTTGTATTATTTATTATGGTTAGTGGGCTAGCCCAATAGCTAGACTAGACACATGTGAACCTAATTAGACTTGTCATAACAACTTGTGAGCACAACATGGACTAGGCCTATTAGACCGATTCCCTCTAGCTAATTAGAAAGATTAACTTAATTTGCATTAGTTTAGAAGCCTTTCAATATAGCACTTCTTAATTGTTCTTCATAATTAATTAGTGAAGGGAAAATTAGACCTTGACAATTGCTTGGAGAGAGGGAAACCAAGGGCCGGCCAATTATAGGCTCTTCGCTCTCTCTCCTCTTCATTTGAGCACTAATTTCTAGATCCTCAATTCTCTAGATCCCCAATTCCTTCATTCCCTCCATCAATTCAACCCCAAATTCTTTTATTCCCTCTCATTTCCACTATTAGAAGAGCTTTGGATCTTGGAGAAGCAAGGAGCACAAGGAGGAGGAGGTTTGGTGGAAAGATCGTGTCCGAATCGTGTCCATTGTGCATTTTATTGGGAATCCATCTCCCAATTGGTATATTATAAATTCCTCTTCTTTGTAACTTCTAAATCATGTATTTAACTATTAGGAACCACCCCATGGCATAGGGCTACCAATAGGAACAAGTTCTAGGCTTTTTGGCTATGTATTATAATTTTTACATGGTAATTTATGTCCAAATAGGAGAGATTATGAGATTAACACATCAATTGTATGTCATGAGACCATTTAGATCTAATTAGACTTAGATCAGGGTTATGGAACAAGGTACGTGTCTACAATTGGATGCGATTAGGCCGTATCGTGATACAGTGTGATACAGAGCATAATTTGGGTATTTTATGCAATTACTCCTCAATTCTCATTGTAGTAAGTTACTTTAGTGGTATTATTATATATTTGATATATATAAATGATTATTGTGGGGGGAATTGTGAGTTTGGATACTTTATTGGGTGCGTATCATGAGTATTTTGACTTGTGCACTCAAGGTAAATGATGAATTGACTAATAGGATGTGTATCTACTTAGAGTATGTGTGTTTGTTATTCAGTAGATGTCCTTGTGTTCAGTCCTAGATGACAAAGTGATTATGAGGTGGGTGTTGTGTGGTAGTGGTATAGTATTTGATGTTGTGGTAGGCTCAACTAAGAGTTGCCACCACTGCAACTGCAAATAAATTGTAGTGTACATGTTGCAGAGATGGCCACAAGTTACTACAAGGTATGTGCTAAGCAATGCAAATCAAGGGAGGTATTATAGAGATACGGGGAAAAGTACATTCAGAAGTGGGTACCTATGAGTGAGTATCAGTCCTACATAGGAGCAGTGACAGTTGGGTATAATACTCATTTGAGTATTGGTGATTGCAGTCATGTTGCAACAGTTGAAGGAGGAATGATGCTTGGTTACAATAACCGAGCCTAAGGGTAATTACTACCACAGTTATTACTAGGAATGATGGCCAGATTTGAGGATATTGTGTGCAACAGAGTGCAAAGATTGGGATATCAGGGGATGGTATCCTTTGTGGTAGCAAGGAATTCGAGTATCAGTAACAGCAAGTTCGAGTGAAAGGGGTGAAGGCATATTGCATTGCACTGAAGGCACTGGAGACATGTTGCACTGCACTGAAGGCACTGAAGGCAAGTAGTTGTTGAAAAGCTTGTACTGCAGTAGGATGCGACATATTCCAGACATGGTTATAGAATATGGTTTTGTTATATTGTATGGAACTTAGGTTGCAGTTGGGAAAGAGCCTGCTATAGTGTACAAACAAGTCTGTACATGATGCAGTTGGAGTATTGTCAGTGCACAGGTGGACGAGGTGATGGTATTCTCAGTTGGGGAGTTCAGGTGTTTGGTGTGAGGTGGTTATGCAAGTGTATCTTGAGGAGGGTATCCTAGTAGTGATGAAGGGTAGATAAGTATTGAGGTTAGTTGTATAGCTAAGATGCAGATATTATGGGTAAGTATTACCTAGATACTAAGGTATCTTGATACTAAGGTAAGGTATTAGTTAGGTGTATTGATACCAAGATACAAGTTAGATAAGGTAAGTTAAGTAATATAAGATAAGTATTAGTGTAGGTATAGTATTTGTTAGGTATAGACACCAAGTTATCACTAGATAGTGTAAGTATTAGTTAAGGTATTATTGTTACACTAAGGTAATGACCTAGTTTAGTTAGAGTGACCTAGGAATAACCTAGAAGGTCATAATTAGTGCATTTTTACTTATTTCTCATCCTTTGTACCAAGTGACATGATGTTTCCTATATAGGATTGTGTGACACCAGCTCGGATACCGAGTCGCACCCTTTGCTCAGGACCAGAGGCGAGTACATCTCTCTGTTAGTTTTTATTTCATGATAGTGTATATATTGCATGTTCTAAAACTGTATACTTGATTCTGCCATAATGGTAGGACAGACTGGTATTATATGGATCATGTCATGGGATATTATTCCCTACCGTGCTCAGCGGGTACTACTTCACTTGTATTTCATCGTATATATTGGGTATTGATTATCATGTACTTCGTGTTCATACACTGCTCGTATTCAGTGTGCTTATATTCGTGTTCGTAACGTGTCGTGATTGGATCTATGAGTATTGGTTGGGGACGGGGGAGTAGGAGTTGGTTATGTGATCAAGCCCAAGTGTATTCGTGTACATGTCGATTATATATCACACGTGTAATCGAGTTACCATATTGTATTTGTGTTCAACCCAAATTGATCACATAACAAACTTGTACTCTATGGCACATTAGCTAGTTTACCTATTTGCATCATTTGCAGCTATTCATATTGTCTGCTCTTTACTTTTTGGTATATTACCTGTTCATTCTACTTTATTCTATTTCCCATTGCTAGTTGTCTTGTATTTTTTTCTTTTATTTGTCATATATGCTCTACCATGTATTTGGAACTGCTTTCAGAGGTATATACTTTGCTCCAATCCTGACTTGATATTTTTTTCAGATGATTGGCTTGTGGATCAGTATTCCACTTATTATGGGCCGCAGTACGGTGCCATTAGAGGATTCTTTCTTAGAGTAGGAGAACCTAGTGTCAGTGAATGAGGAGGCCTAATTTTATATATTTGGACATTGTATTAGTCACATTTCTAGACTCATGGCATGTATATATTATTTTGATAGTGGCTATGTCTAGATTTATGGATTGGAATTATGGATGTATTGTGACTCTTATTTTCCTCTCTTTATTCCATATCGTGCTTTCATCCTCCTTTAGTTTTATATTATGAATGAGTATTGTTTACCATTATTATATACCATATTGTTCCTCCGTTTGGAGTTGAGATGATATTGACAGGTACCTTATATTTATTGTATGAGATATTTAGATAGTATGGTTGACCTAGACAGCGTTCTACCGTCGATGCTGCGGCGTAGGTTGGGCGTTGTTCACAACTCGTACCCTTATTCCGGGTGCGGGTAGTGACAAGATGTTTTTGCGATATCCGTAAATCTTCTTAGTTTTATTCTTCCTGGTCATCTTTATAGATATCTCTCTTCTGGTCTGTTTGAAAATTTGCAGACACATGAGAAAAGGGACCGTCCCCGGCGGGCATCCACTTCAGTGATTTCTTATGCCAAACCGGAAGAGAAAACCCCTTCGGAGTTCGATGTGGGTGCCTCAGAACCAGCACCTGAAGCTTTGGGAGCTCGGGGCTTGGATGTGGCTTTGACGGAGTAACCTAATATCCCTTTGGAGCACATATCTGTAAATGACCTAGATGCCATGGGGAAGGCTATAATGTCGCTGGGCGAACCACAACCTATGCCACCTTCCTCTGGTACGTCATTTTATAATTTCACAAAAGATCAGATTCTCTTGCTTCAGCTTCACATTATCCGGGCAAAGTTAATTGTTGGTTGTTCTGGTTCTGTAGACCCTACCTCTCCCCTGAAGACCGTGGATGTGGTCGTGGAGGAAGTCATCGCAAAAGAAGAGGGTAGTGAGCTTATTAGGGGGAGGTTTGTGTCCCTTTTTCTCTTTTTTGGTTGCGAGGGGCACCCTGTGGAGTCTGTGGTGGGTCCCTCTAGAACGGAGGTGCTTCCCCCATAAGTCATTGCTGAGCACTCTGTTGTCGAAGCCATTTTGGATTGTGGGGTTCCGAGCCGTCCCGAGGAAGCTGTCCTCGATGTTCCTTGCACTGCGGTCGCTGAATCATCCTCCGAAGCTACTGCAACGCAGTCCGGGGTTGATACACAAGCTGGTGTCGAATCAGCGGGGCACCTTGGTACTCCCGCCACAAGTCACACTACCAGCCAACTTTATCTTGCTCAGTTGTCGGCTGTCCGGGCCTTTCATGTAGACATGAAGGATTTGAACGCGAGCCATACCGCTGGTCGCTTCTCTGCTATTACTTCACCTTCCAGGTCATCAAGCATTGTCGCACAGCCTATTATTCCTGTAGTTGCTTCTTTCTCCATTCAGCCGCCTTTGACTCCGGCGACGCTGGAGGAGATTGATGAAAATGTCAAGATCTCCTTTCGAAGCTTCTACATATTTTTGAGGTAGGGGGTTCAGAGCGTATTAGATCTGAACAGGTCCTTTGAATAGGCAAAATACTTTGTCGAGTATCAGGCTAATTCCCTGAGGAGCATCCTTGGTTTGGAGCATACGGTGGACCTTCTAGACCAGAAAGTGGTAGAAGTGGAGCAATGCCTAAAGGAGTTACGACAGCACTAACATGTAGACATGGGGATATTGATATCCTGCGAGTATAATAATTTCTCGACAAGGCTAGAGGCAGAGAAGGCCCTCTTTGCTTCGTCAAAGAAAGGCTTGCAGCATGACCTCCAGAAGTTGCAAGAGGAGCGTAATAAGCTGAATGACCTTAGGGAGGACTATCTCACATGGCAGAAGGACCTGACCGAAGAGATCCGACAACTCCAGGTCAAGCTTGATATGCTGGGGAACAAACTCCAAGAGGCCCAGCAGGACGAGGAGGCCATCCACACCGAGGCAAGCGGAGAAGGCCCAGCAGGAAGAACACGGCTGGTGTTGAAGTCATGGTGCAAAAGCTAGATAACCGAAACGAGTCGTCTATTCGCTACGAGGATCCCGAGGTCATGGCAAGAGAGGTGGAGCACCGGGATACAGTGCACCAGGATAGCCATATCGCCCATCTCCTTGGGCGGCTAACAGAGTTTTACTCTGACCCGGAGCAGCTGTAGTTTGTGTTTTACTTTCCGAAACTATATTTTACCTTTATTTCGTAGTTAGTTTTGATTTTGTGGCTGGGGCGTAGATAGTCCCTCAAGTGTAGTTTGCTCTTTCATTTTAGCAAAATAAAAGTTTTTTTTTGTTGCGACTTATTTGCGTGAACTTTGGATATCGTAATAGAGGTAATATAGACGTAGTACAATACCATAGTTGTTGAGGACATCCCCCTAGGGGGTCTTTGGTGGACCTATTACTCATTGCGCAACTGTGTACAAGTAATCTATTTGAAGCAAGCCCTATCAGAGGTAATATGGACATGATAGGTTTTGTGGACCCACTCTTTGGTAGGTATGGGTGATAAGTGGAGATGACAACCGATATCAGAGGTATGGACATAATGATCGATAGCCAAGACCCGGGAGGTTTACTCAGAGGTAATATGGACATGACAAACTTAGTCAGAGAGAAATGTTAGGACAGTAGATCAGAGATAATATGGACGTGAACCAATGTCCAAGAAACTTATTAAGGAGTGGTTTGCTGAGTATGGTCTATCCTGAGAGATAGATAGACCTAAGGATTTCTCTGCTAGGAAGACTGTTAGGATGATAGCTCAGAGGTAATACGGACGTGAGCTAGAGTCTAGCGAAACTAGTTTCCGGGTGGTCCCTGCGGGGACGGACCTGAGGACTGCTTCACTGGGAAGATTTTCAGGATCCATCACCTGTTGCGTACTCAAGATTCCTGAATACAGATAATGGCTTTCAGGATACTTTGCATAGAAACAAAAATGTCGTACATAGGAACTCGCTGAAGAATCAAGAGCGAGAATACTGTACATCTGGGTTGTTTCGCTGGGGATAAAAGGAGTACAAGTCTATCTTAGACATAGTACTTTTTTAGGAACTTGTCATTGATAGACATCATAAGCAAGCCGCCATTGAGTTTCACTAGCTGATAGGCGCCGTTGGAGAATACGGACTCCACGATAAATGGGCCCTCCCATTTAGGCTAAAATTTATCGGTCGTATTGTGGTTCATGACCATCGGTCTTCTCACAGTCAGGATGAGGTCTCCCACTTGGAAAGTTCTCTCCTTGACCCGTCTGTTAAAGGCTCTTGAAAGACGCATTTAGTATAGCTCAATGCGCTGCAGAGCTAAGAGACGTTTCTCGTCGAGTACTTCTAACTCTTGTAGCCATCGGCAGTGATTATCGTCGACGGTTAATTGGTTGGCGAAAGCTACTTGGAGTGAAGGGATTTGGATCTCGAGCGAAAGGACTGCTTCGCTTTCGTAAACTAAAGAGAAAGGTGTGTTGCCAGTTGCAGTCTGGACCGTTGTGCGGTAGGCCCAGATACATTCACCCAGTCTCTCGTTCCAGTCGTGCTTATTGGAAGACACAAACTTTTTAATTAGCTTTATGATGGTCTTGTTAAAGGCTTTTGCCAGAGCATTTGCTGCTAGATTATAGGCAGTTGACGCTACATTCTGAATTTAGTTTTTGTCGCAAAATTGGTAGAACGCGTGAATTACAAATTATGGACCATTGTTATAGACGATCCTTCGTGGCAAGCTGAAGCAGTATATGACATGATGCTTGATGAAGCTAATCACGTTCGATGTTTTTACTTCGGCGAGTGGAACAACTTTCGCCCATTGGGAGAAGTAATCATTGATAGCCAGGATAAACCGATGCCCTTTAGAAGAAGGTGGACTGATTGGTCCTATAATGTACATACCCTACGCTTCAAACGGCCAAGATGCGACCTTTGGATGCATGAATTTTGAGGGTTGGTAGATGAAGTCTGCATGGATTTGGCACGTCTGGTATTTTCTCGCATAATCAATAGCCTCTGCTACCATCATCGGTCAGTAATAAACCATTCTCATAAGACGGTCCTGTTGCTTTGGGCCGGGTTGGTGTGCACCGTAGATGCCATTATAAGCTTCATGAAGGGCCTATTTCATTTATGTATTCGATAGGCATCGTAATAGAAGGCCGTCATAGGACCGACGATATAATATTTTGGTAGTTGTATCACAATAGAACCGGAGGAAACATCCTCTGATTAATGTGGCATCCTTTGGGTTCTCGGAAAGAATTCCATAGATCGCGTAGTCAATGAATGGAAGCCTTCAGTACTGGATATCACTGTGTACTTTCATCGCGTAGCTCAAACACAAGAAGAGGTTATTCTTGGGGCAGACCAGCTCTCAACCGATCAATATGATTAGTTGATGGGTGTTGTCTGAAACTGCCAAGGAGGCAGTGAGGCCGGCCAGGGCATCAGCCTCAATGTTCTGCAGTCGAGGTACGTGCTCAATAAAGAATCCCTCAAAGGTCGAGATAATGCCAATCACATCTTGGTGGTACGGAATTAGGTCTTCGTGCCAGACTTCTTACTCACCCCGAATTTGACTGACTATTAATTTGGAGTCGCCGTAGTCCTCTATATACTACACTCCTATTTTTTTGGCGAGTTGGAGCCCAATGACCAAGGCGTTATACTCTGCCACATTGTTGGAGCACGAGTTTGTGAGAGAGTAGGCACGGTTGATGACCAAACCATATGGAAAGATTAGCACTATCCTGACCCCCACAATGATATCGCCTTTAGGCCATGTTCTTGGAGAACCATCGAAGAACATTCGCCAAACAGCCTCGCATGAAGTCACATTTGAGTCTGCCACTTAGTCCGGAATCTCGTCGTAGAGTTTTGAGATTTCTGGCATCGGATGTGCTACAAGAAAGTTGGCTAGTGCTTGACCCTTGACGACTTTATGTGGGACTAACACCATGTGTATGTAGATCGTAGTATCTTCCAGGTAGCTAGGCGGGAACTGAGTGGCCCCGATTTGGTCATGAGAACTCTGAGAGGATTGACTCACGAGATCACATGAATGGTTTGTCCAGTCACATAATGCCGAGTCTTCTGGACATTAAATACTAGAGCATGGCATTCATTCTCGACGAGGGTGTACCTATACTCCTTGCCAATCATCATCCGGCTGAGATAATAGATGGCCTGCTCGTGACCTGTATCACTATTCTGGGCTAATAGATCACCAAAGGAGTGATCCATCGCACCTACATAAAGCAGGAAAGGCTTCCCCAAGACCGGGGATACCAACACTGAAGGGTTTGATAGGTATCCCTTGATATCGTCGAACGCGCGTTGGCATTCTTTATTCCAAACAAAGGAGACACCTTTCTTCATGAGCTGGGTGAACGGCCGACAACGCACAGAGAGGTTTGATATGAACCTCCTGATCTATGTTAGCCTTCCTTGAAGGAAAAGGAGTTCCCGGAAGTTCCTTGGCGGATTCATCTCAAGGATTTCTTTGGTTTTGTCGGGTCAATGTGAATATCCCGAAAAGTGATCATAAAACCCAGGAATTTGCCCCTGGAGACTCCCAGGAGGATTTGGTAGGATTCATCTGGAGGCGGTGTGCACTCATTAGGTCAGAAACAATCCTCAAGTCTAAGAGGTAATCATCTTTAGAGTGGCTCATGACAATGATGTCATCAACGTAATACTCCACCGTCTTGCGCAGATGTTCACAAAAAATGGTGCTCATAGCTCGTTATGTACCACCTCCATTCTTCAGACCGAAGGACATGACTGTGTCGTAGTATACTCCTATCGACGTTCTGAACAATGTATGCTTCTCGTCTTCAGGAGACATCTTAATTTGATTGTAGCCTAAGAATCTATCTATGAAGGATATGCACTCGAAGCCACAAGTGTTATCGATTATAATATCAGTGATTGAAAGGGGAAACTCGTCTTTGGGGCATGTCGCATTTAGATCAAGAAATTCGATGCAGATTCGAATCTTATCGTTCTTTTTGACGATGAGCACGATGTTGGATACCCAATCAGGATGATGTTCCTCACGGATGAAGCCACTAGCTATCAGTTTGTTGACTTCAGCTTCGATGGCATTCATGATGTTCGGCCGGAACTGCCGTTGCTGATTCTTGACAGGCTTAGCGTTCGACAAGATATTGAGCTTTTGGATCATAATTTGTGGGTCTAGTCCTGGCATGTCTTCGTAGGTCCATGAAAAGACATCAATGTACTCCCTGACGAGCTATAGCAGGGATTCTCGATCCTCACCAGTCATACTATTATTGATTAGGATAGATTTAGGGGAGGATTCTTCGCCCAAATTGACTTGTACGACTTCATCCTTGGTAGGAGGTTCTCGTTGTTCGAACCGTATCTCCTATTGGGTATCTAGGCATTGGGCCTACGATTTTACTTCAAAGAGTTCTTGTCACGGCCCAGTCCCAAAATATATGGAACCAGGCCACGTGGCATTGGCCAGCTGACACGTCTCCGAGGATATCCCAATTTAATGGATCCTGACGAAGCGTTCTACGCTGTCCTAAATCTAACAAGTCTAATATCAATAACAGGTAGTGTCTAATCTCATCCACAGACAACAAGTAAAATATTGAAATGAAAGACTGGAATATAAGGACATAGTCGAATGACATAGTACAACTGAAATATGTCCGGTGGAAACAAACCCACTACAAATATTGGAGATAAAGTACTGATAGTCTGAAATAAAGTACTGATAATAAGAGTGACTGAAACAACTGCTAACTAGGTAAGGAGCTCCAATCATAGGCGGAAGGCCTACCAAGATGATCAGGGGTACTCTGATGGTAAAACCTCCAGCTCCTCGTCAAGAGCAAACCTCGTCTCCACACCTGGCCCGTACACTGTGGGATAATAGGCCTCGTCCAGATCTGGAAGATAACCAGGTCCTCAGAGGGACGTAACAAGATACAATATGCATGCCAGATATAGTACTGAATAAAAGTAAAGAGGGGTGTGCTAACCATCTAAGTGAATGCAATATAAGGACAACCTCGGAACGTATAGGTAGGTGTAGGCATAACGTCCAACGTCCTCTAGAGTGTGGTATCTGCAACGTCCATCATTCCGAAGAATGAGGTATTTGTATATATATAACGTCCATACTCTAAGGGACGTGGTATCTGCAATGTATATACGTCCGTAACACTCTGAAGAGCGCGGTGTCTGAATATAGGGAGTCACCGGGTCTGTAGTTCCTCTGGATACCACAGAGTCCGATGGGTGTATCCCATACGTTTATCAGTTGTCCTTCCCGCCCAATGTAGATACGCAAGTCGAATACACGACGTGAGTGTGCCGTATCTATATGCCAAGTCTCATCTAACTATAATACTCTAGAATACAGACTAGTCCGTGATGCATGTCGTACGTACCGATAGCGAATCGGGTACGCAGACCCGCATCCCAATATGAATATACCATCGTGATACGTGTATAGTGCCATAGTCTAGGAAGATATCAGAATATCCTCGCAGTAGTGGGTGAGTCAGCTGGCAGCTAGGTCAAGTACACTACTCATCGACGCAATGTCGACTGCACCCGAGTCAATCTCGGACGCGCACAGTTTTATGTATATTTGCAACATTCATCATTTAATTTTAAGCAGTAAATCAGCAAGGTATGCTTGCATGTCCCGGGTAGCTGCGAAATCCAAAGTCCTGCTCCTGATGCCTCGGCGGTACTGTCCAGCAGTCCTATATATGATATAATAATGACAATATTAGTCGCTACAATAGCACGACTAAGACACACTGCTTGTATCTACAGCTGACACAGGGTCTGGACTGCATATATATATATATATATATATATAGCTATATCAAATATATATATACTTAAATACACTAAATCATAAATAAATATATTCAGATAATATGTAGGTTTAATAGTACAAAGAAACAGTACTTAGGTATTTTTAGAAATACACTAATAATTATGTTCATATATATACATATATTTAGTAATATATATAAACACATAATACCATATTTATGATTTAATACATAGACCCATATATTACCATATTTATATGAACAAGTATACTACATAAAATACATACATAATTATATATTCTCATTTTATATTCTAATGTTTTTAAATACACAAAATACGTACACATTTATACATATTAATACACACAAAATAATGAAATGTGTATTAAGAATATATACAAACATATATATATATATATCTATATATATATATACATATATATATATACATACTAGAGATTTAATACGTATAAGTATTTATATATAAAATATATTACATATAATATACTTAATTTCCAGAAATATATTTAAACACAATAAATATTATACATTTAATATTCTTCATATATTAAAATACACATACATACATACATACATACATGCTACATATGTATAAGTTTTTAATACGAAAATATACTATAAAAATAGTATTATACTATATATAATACTAAATCACAGAAATTATATTTAAACTATGATTTATATTAATTATATTCTATTCTCGTATAATATAATATACATACATATATCTCTCTCTCTCTCTCTATATATATATATATATATATATATATATATACATACATATATACGCATAGGTATTTATACACATATATACATATTAATAGTCCCAATATATATAACACTAATTACAATAAAGATATATTTATAATACAACATTTATTAGGAGGTATACATATATATATACTCTATAATACAGTAAATACTATTTAATATACTGAAATACGTATAAAAATACCTAAACTAAACTAATACGCATGTATATAACATTTGCACATTGAAATACATATAAAAATAATGATAATAATACATAAAATAATTTACCAAATTGACGCTCGAGTCGAGGGGGTCCCGGTGGTGGGTCGTCGACGGCGGGGGTGGCCGGACGGAGCTCCGGCGACGTGCTGGGTGGTCGTCGGCCACAACAGCGTTTCTGGAGCTGCCGGTACTGCGGGGTGGTTTGCGGCTCGGGGTGTCGACGTCCGGCGCTGGGAGTCGACGGAGGGGGAGGTGGTTGGCCGGGGGAGGGGTCGGCGGAGTTTGGCGGCCGGAGGTGCAGTGGTGGCGAAGTATTAAGTGGTCGGGTGGTCGGCTCTAGAGTGTGGTGGGGGGAAGCTCGGGTTGAAAATAGAGTTGCTGGTGGGGGCTGTCGGCGGCCAGTCGGCGGGTGGCGGTGGCTGAGGGTAGGGGAGTGGTCGGCGAGGGTGGTCGGGTCTGTGTGGGGGTGGCCGGAGGCGGTGGTTGGCCGGGAGGAGGCGGCGGGTGGTCGGGTTGGAGTTGAGCTGTGTAGTGAAGGGTTTTAGAGAATAGGGTTTAGGTAAGGTTTTGCCTAGGTTTGAGTGCAATAAATGAGGTAAAATGATGCTCTATAAGTAGGAGAGAGAGTGGGGATCCTGCCTAGGGATTAGGGCCGGCTGGACATAGTTTTTGGAGAGTTGGGGATGTCCATCATGATGAGGGGAGGGCTAGGAATGTAGCATTTTGAATGAAGGGCCATGATGTGCCCTTCATAAAGGGGTGCAAGTACACTAGGAAAGGGGGAGAAAATGAATGGATACGGTTAGGGAATGACATTCTTTTCTCCATGAGGTTTGGGCCAATGAGGGAGGGACACCTCATTGCAATTTTGCAAATAGGCCCCTTAACAATTTGGTATTTGCATAATTCCTGAAATTGGGGATTTGATGTAAACAAACACCATGTTTGGTGTTCTTCATTGGGCTAGGATGGTGTATGGTATTTTGTATGAGGCTTGTGGGTATGGGTGTGGGTTTGGGTTAGAGTTGGGTCTAATTTAATTGAGGTTAGGTCACCACGTTAATTAATTCATAATTAATGCACCGGTGTCTCTAATTTAATTTAATGAAAATCCGGGGGTCTAAATTGGGTTGGACAAAGGTCATTTGTGTGGTAGGCTCAGTGTACAATAATGTCAGGATCTGGGTTGGTCAAATCAGATCGAGATGGGGTCTCAATTTTGATTGGAACGGACAACGAACGTAATTACGCAATTTATTTAAATTACGTACGGATGTTTGTAACAACTTTTGTGCGACTAAAATTAGGCACGAAAATCAGTATCCGGGGTTTGTTCTAGGTTCAATATGATAGGTTATTATGTCTAGGCCAGGTATGTGGAAATTGTTTTTAGGGTAACAGCTAGGGTAGTATCCTAGAACAACAAAATATTGCACAGGTATTATAATACTATATAATAGATCTTAATTATATCTAGTTAACCCTAATTAGGCTATTTGAATTTAATTAACCCTAATTTCTGGTCGAGGGGGTTTATAACATACCCTCCTTAGAGCATTTTGTCCTCAAAATTAAAACAGACATGTAGAAAAACATTTGAATGAAATAAATACTATCATATACCTAGGCCTTCGAAGAGATGGGGAAAGCGTTGCTGTATATCGTCCTCTCGTTCCCAGGTTGATTCACCTGGTGCATGATGCCTCTAAAGCAAAGATCACTACGACAAGCTCCAAGTCGTGGGTAGGATAGTTCTTCTCATGGGTCCTCAACTACCTAGAGGCATAGGCCACAACCTTTCCATGCTGCATCAAGACGCATCCTAATCCTTTTCCGGATGCATCGCTATAGATCACGAATCCTCCGGGTCCAGAAGGTATGGTCAAGATAGGTGCTGTAGTCAGACACTTCTTCATCTCATCGAATGCCGTCTGACACTCCTCTGTCCAGGTGAACTCCTGATCCTTGCGGGTCAAGCGGTTCTTCGGCTCTGCGATCCTTGCAAAGTTCTCTATGAACCTCCGGTAATATCCGACAAGTCCTAGGAAACTCCTCACCTCCGAGACGTTGGTAGGGGTCGGCCACGTCTCTACTGATGAAATCTTCGCGGGATCTACTGAAATGCCATCTCCCGAGATAACGTGTGCGACACGATCTAGAAGAAACTCACACTTGCTCAGCTTGGCATAAAGCCTCTCTCGTCTCAGCGTCTCTAGCACTAGCCTCAAGTGCTCCCCGTGCTCCTCGTGGCTCTTCGAATACACCAAGATGTCGTCGATGAAGACTACCACGAACTGGTCCAGATACTCATGGAAGACTCGGTTCATCAGGTTCATAAACACAACAGGCGCATTTGTCAATCCGAAAGGCATCACTAGGAACTCGTAGTGACCATAACGAGTCCTAAATGCTGTCTTTGGAATGTCCTCCCTTCTCACCTTCACCTGATGGTAGCCCGATCTCAAGTCGATCATTGTGAACACCACTGCTCCTGTCAGCTGGTCGAACAGATCGTCGATTCACGGTAGAGGGTACTTGTTCTTGATAGTCAGAGCATTAAGGGCTCTGTAATCAATGCACATCCGGAATGTCCCGTCCTTCTTGGGTATAAACAACACCGGTGCTCCCCAGGGTGATGCACTAGGATGAACGAATCCCTTGATCTACAACTCCTCTAGCTGTAGCTTCAGTTCGTCAAGCTCCTTCTTCGCCAACCAGTACACATTTGATGATACCGGTGCTACTCCAGGTACTAGCTCAATGGTGAACTCTACCTCTCTATCAGGCGGTAGGCCTGGCAACTCCTCTGGGAAAATATCCTCGAACTCTGCAACGATTTCTGGGGGTGCCGTCTCCATCGCCATGTAAGCTCCAACTGCGTGTCCTATTCCTCGCTCGATGGTGCCTCACATGAATTCGAACTCCGGGTGTCCTGGCAATCTAAAAGTAACGCTACCTTTCCGACAATCTAGCACGACATTGTACTGGCTTAACCAGTCCATGCCCAGAATTACGTCAAAAGCTGGCATTGGGAGTACCAACAATCGCGCTCTCATCTCTCTACCACAAACTACTATCGAGCATGTTCTAATGGTGCTGGTAACCGGTACGATGCCTCCTCCGGTAAGTATTCTCCAACTCTTAGGTAAAGAGGAAGTTGCTACTCTATGCATTGCTACGAAGCTACAAGATATAAATAACCGTGTAGCTCCAGAATCAAACAGTGCAGTTGCAGGTAATGATGCAACTAGAATTGTACCTGCGATAGCCTCTCCTTCTGGTTCCTCCTCAATAAAATGCTAAAGCAAAGGCTTGTCCGTGCCTCTGCCCTCCTGCCTGCTGTCGGGCTTGGTTGAAGTATGCCTCCTGTGGGACCAAGGGTGGTCCTCTCTACTGTCCTCCGGTAGCTGGTGGACGCTGACCTCCTGCTGGGGGTAGTATCCTCAAGGGTGCTGCTGGTGGTCTCTGCCCAGTCTGGGGTGCTGCATCTCTGCGCTGGGGGCAGTCTCTAGCAAGGTGCTGGCTGGCTCCATAGACCATGCAGAGCCTGAGCTTCTTCCTGCAGTCTCTGACGATGTGTCCCCTCTTGCCACAGAAGTGACAGGTCGAAAGCTCCTTCTGTTGGTATGGCGCTGTCCTCTGCTGCGCCTGTGCTCCTGGACGGCGGATCGGTCCTCCTGCTCCTTGCTGGGTCCTGGCTGGTACATTCGCGCTGGAACGTCTCGCTCCTCCTCCTATAGCCTCCTGGATCCTCGCCTCTGATAGGACCTCTTTATAAGAGATCCTCGCCTGGGTAGTGGTGTACCTCTGCAGCTCGTGAGAGAGGCCATGGTAGAATCTCCTGGCTTTCTCTAAGTCGTTGGGGATCAGGGCTGCTCCAAATCGGCTGAGTCTGCTGAACTCTCCGTCGTAGGCGTCCACAGTCAGGTTCTCCTTCTCCAGGTGCAGGAACTGGGAGTATAGGACGTTCCTCACCGTAGCTGGGAAATACTTCGTGTCGAAGTATTCCAGAAATTCCTCCTAAGTCTGCTGTCTGCCGATGCTGTGCTCCATAGAGTCCCACCAGTGATGGGCGTTGCCTGTGAGTTGGGCCCTCACCGCGCTCATCCAGAGATCGGGGTGTAGCTACGAACCCTCTAATAGCATCTCAGTATTGGAGACCCAGTCTGAGATCTCCTCTGCCGTCTCCTTGCCCGAGAAGGTTCCCGGGCCCATCTGTCTAAAGCCTCGTACCGTGCCCGCTTGCTGGACAGGTGCAGGTGCTGGTGCTGCTGCTTGGGCAGGTGCCCTCTCCAGTACTTCCATCAGACCCTGTCTCAGGGTCTTCGTCTGCTGCTACTGGGCCTGCATCATCATCTGGAAGAACTGCATCATCTGGGGCTGTCCCTCCGCAGGTGGCATCTGAGGTAAAAACGGTGGAGGTGGAGGAAGAGGTTCCTCCGGCTGTCTCCTTGGTGTCTCCTCGGGTGCCGGCCTCTCGTACTGCGGCATCGGTGTCGCCCTCGAGGTCTGCCCCTCGAAGTACTGTCTCAGGATCGTCTGCGATGTCTGGCCCTCTGGCTGCTGCATCCCTTCGTCGGGAGAGACCTGATGCTAGTGCATCATCGGGGCCTGAGGGATCACCTGTGCCTCTGGCTGAGGCTGCTCTTTGGGTGGTCCCTGAGTCGTATCCTCCCTCGGTGCTGCAGGTTGCACTATGGCACCAAGTATCTCACGTCTACTGCGAAGGTTTATTTCGCTGTAAGAGATAGAACTTCATTAGAGAGAGTACGGAATCAATCAAACAGGATACAGATATATTAAAATTCGGAAGAGGTTCAAAGGCGTAATCAAGTGGATGAGACCTAGTAATTTCTATCCTATTGCAGGCTCGCTGGGCACGTTGCCATACCACAAGCGATAGACATTTAATGTTACAGACCTGCATGAGCCACCACTAAAACAATGTCACACCCCAGTCCCAAAATATATGGAACCAGGCCACGTGGCATTGGCCAGCTGACACATCTCTGAGGATATCCCAATTTAATGGATCCTGACGAAGCATGCTACGCTGTCCTAAATCTAACAAGTCTAATATCAACAACAGGTAGTGTCTAATCTCATCCACAGACAACAAGTAAAATACTGAAATAAAAGACTGGAATATAAGGACATAGTCGAATGACATAGTACAACTGAAATATGTCCGGTGGGAACAAACCCACTACAAATATTGGAGATAAAGTACTGATAGTCTGAAATAAAGTACTGATAATAAGAGTGACTGAAACAACTGCTAACTAAGTAAGGAGCTCCAGTAATAGGCGGAAGGCCTACCAAGATGATCAGGGGTACTCTGATGGTAAAACCTCCAGCTCCTCATCAAGAGCAAACCTCGTCTCCATACCTGGCCCGTATACTATGGGATAATAGGCCTCGTTCGGATCTGGAAGATAACCAGGTCCTCAGAGGGACGTAACAAGATACAATATGCATGCCAGATATAGTACTGAATAAAATTAAAGAGGGGTGTGCTAACCATCTAAGTGAATGCAATGTAAGGACAACCTCGGAACGTATAGGTAGGTGTAGGCATAACGTCCAACGTCCTCTAGAGTATGGTATCTGCAACGTCCATCATTCCGAAGAATGAGGTATCTGTATATATATAATGTCCACACTCTAAGGGACGTGGTATCTGCAATGTATATACGTCCGTAACACTCCGAAGAGCGCGGTGTCTGAATATAGGGAGTCACCGGGTCTGTGGTTCCTCTGGATACCACGGAGGCCGATGGGTGTATCCCATACGTTTATGAGTTGTCCTTCCCGCCCAATATAGATGCGCAAGTCGAATGCACGACGTGAGTGTACCGTATCTATATGCCAAGTCTCATCTAACTATAATACTCTAGAATACAGACTAGTCCGTGATGCATGTCGTACATACCGATAGCGAATCGGGTACGCGGACCCGTATCCCAATATGAATGTACCATCGTGATAGGTGTATAGTGCCATGGTCTAGGAAGATATCAGAATATCCTCGCAGTAGTGGGTGAGTCAGCTGGCAGCTAGGTCAAGTACACTACTCATCGACGCAATGTCGACTGCACCCGAGTCAATCTCGGACGCGCACAGTTTTATGTATATTTACAACATTCATCATTTAATTTTAAGCAGTAAATCAGCAAGGTATGCTTGCCTGTCCCGGGTAGCTGCAAAATCCAAAGTCCTGCTCCTGATGCCTCGGCGGTACTATCCAGCAGTCCTATATATGATATAATAATGACAATATTAGTCGCTACAATAGCACGACTAAGACACACTGCTTGTATCTACAGCTGACACAGGGTCTGGACTGTATATATATATATATATATAGCTATATCAAATATATATATACTTAAATACACTAAATCGTAAATAAATATATTCAGATAATATGTAGGTTTAATAGTACAAAGAAACAGTACTTAGGTATTTTTAGAAATACACTAATAATTATGTTCATATATATACATATATTTAGTAATATATATAAACACATAATACCATATTTATGACTTAATACATAGACCCATATATTACCATATTTATATGAACAAGTATACTACATAAAATACATACATAATTATATATTCTCATTTTATATTCTAATGTTTTTAAATACACAAAATACGTACACATTTATACATATTAATACACACAAAATAATAAAATGTGTATTAAGAATATATACACACATATATATATATATGTATATATATATATATATATATATATATATATATATATATATATATATATATATATATATATATATATATATATATACATATATATATATACATACTAGAGATTTAATACGTATAAGTATTTATATATAAAATATATTACATATAATATACTTAATTTCCAGAAATGTATTTAAACACAATAAATATTATACATTTAATATTTTTCATATATTAAAATACACATACATACATACATACATACATACATGCTACATATGTATAAGTTTTTAATACGAAAATATACTATAAAAATAGTATTATACTATATATAATACTAAATCACAGAAATTATATTTAAACTATGATTTATATTAATTATATTCTATTCTCATATAATACAATATACATACATATATATATATATATATATATATATATATATATATATATATATATATATATATATACACATATATACGCATAGGTATTTATACACATATATACATATTAATAGTCACAATATATATAACACTTATTACAATAAAGATATATTTATAATACATCATTTATTAGGAGGTATACATATATATACTCTATAGTAGAGTAAATACTATTTAATATACTGAAATACGTATAAAAATACCTACACTAAACTAATACGCATGTATATAACATTTGCACATTGAAATACATATAAAAATAATGATAATAGTACATAAAATAATTTACCAAATCGATGCTCGGGTCGAGGGGGTCCCGGTGGCGGGCCGTCGACGGCGGGGGTAGCCGGACGGAGCTCCGGCGACGTGCGGGGCCGTCGTCGGCCACAATAGCATTTCTAGAGCTGCGGGGTGGTTTGCGGCTTGGGGTGTCGACGTCCGGCGCTGGGAGTCGACGGAGGGGGAGGTGGTTGGCCGGGGGAGGGGTCGGCGGAGTTTGGCGGCCGGAGGTGCAGTGGTGGCGAAGTATTAAGTGGTCGGGTGGTCGGCTCTAGAGTGTGGTGGGGGGAAGCTCGGGTTGAAGATGGAGTTGCTGGTGGGGGCTGCCGGCGGCCATGCGGCGGGTGGCGGTGGCTGAGGGTAGGGGAGTGGTCGACGAGGGTGGTCAGGTCTGTGTGGGGGTGGCCGGAGGTGGTGGTTGGCCGGGAGGAGGCGGCGGGTGGTCGGGTTGAAGTTGAGCTGTGTAGTGAAGGGTTTTAGAGAATAGGGTTTAGGTAGGGTTTTGCCTAGGTTTGAGTGCAATAAATGAGGTAAAATGATGCTCTATAAGTAGGAGAGAGAGTAGGGATCCTGCCTAGGGATTAGAGCCGGCTGGACATAGTTTTTGGGGAGTTGGGGATGTCCATCATGATGAGGGGAGGGCTAGGAATGTAGCATTTTGAATGAAGGGCCATGATGTGCCCTTCATAAAGGGGTGCAAGTACACTAGGAAAGGGGGAAAAATGAATGGATACGGTTAGGGAATGACATTCTTTTCTCTATGAGGTTTGGGCCAATGAGGGGGGGACACCTCATTACAATTTTGTAAATAGGCCCCTTAACAATTTGGTATTTGCACAATTCCTGAAATTGGAGATTTGATGTAAACAAACACCATGTTTGGTGTTCTTCATTGGGCTAGGATGGTGTATGGTGTTTTGTATGAGGCTTGTGGGTGTGGGTGTGGGTTTGGGTTGGAGTTGGGTCTAATTTAATTGAGGTTAGGTCGCCACATTATTTAATTCATAATTAATGCACCGGTGTCTCTAATTTAATTCAATAAAAATTCAGGGGTCTAAATTGGGTTGGACAAGGGTCATTAGTGTGGTAGGCTCAGTGTACAATAATGTTAGGATCTGGGTTGGTCAAATCGGATCGAGATGGGGTCTCAATTTCGATTGGAACGGACAACGAACGTAATTACACAATTTATTTAAATTGTGTACGAACGTTTGTAACAACTTTTGTGCGACTAAAATTAGACACGAAAATCAGTATACGGGGTTTGTTCTAGGTTCAATATGATAGGTTATTATGTCTAGGCCAGGTATGTGAAAATTATTTTTAGGGTAACAGCTAGGGTAGTATCCTAAAATAACAAAATATTGCACAGGTATTATAATACTATATAATAGATCTTAATTATATCTAGTTAACCCTAATTAGGCTATTTGAATTTAATTAACCCTAATTTCTGGTCGAGGGGGTTTACAGTTCTGGTGGATTCTTGTCGTCTTCTTCAGGATTAGCTGACACCATATTGGCAGACAATGTTTGCTTGAGCATCTCCCTAATACTGATGTTGGAGTCCCAAGCGAAAGATTGCTAAGAGTGAGAGTGTACCTCGTCTCCTTCATCTAAACCCTCGGGGGTTGTGGAAGGCGTTATATATCCTAAGCCATGCTTGGTCTTATGGTAGTAGTCTTAAAATTTGCCTGCAGGAGTGGGCAAACATAGAGACAGCCTTTGTCCTTTGTCGTAGTTTAAGCCCTTAGTGGCCTTCAGATCTTACCCCATATTCTGAATAAGGTGCTTGTTTTGAGATCTATACCGATGGAGTAATATTTTGCCGGTATCGGACTCTAGATCTAGTTCTTCGGTGATGAAGGATTGAGGGAATTTTACTCTGCCAAAGATGATGACTCTGTTACCCCTCTTCCTAGCTGGGACTAGGAAGTAAGAGTTTTGGCTGGAGAGAATTTAGTTTACAGCATATGTGGTAGTCACCTGTGTCTGCAGGTTCAGGCCCAGACTGTTCTCCATTGAGTACAGTGTGCTTATGTGTGCAACTTCAGAGTAGTTCAAAGATAGCCCTTTATTCCTAAAATAAGGTATCTTTTCTCCAGGAATTACATCGTCGAGAGAAGGGACGTTTGAGTGAGCAGCTACGTACTCCTCCAGCTCATCCTTCCCAAGATCGACCCCCAGCGCGAGCGCAACTTTGAAGGTTTTCTGCACATCTTTACTACCAGAGGTTCAAACGTGGTAAGAGGTAACTGAGCATCTTTTGACAGTCGGCTCGGCCTAGAAGGCAAACGACCAGCAGTTTCGGTGTAGTTGATTGTGCCAAATCTTCTTTTGGCGATCGACTTGGCCTATAAAGGTGAACGACCAAATGTTCGGGCGTGGTAGATGTCGTTGGATCTTCCTTTGGTGATCGACTTGGCATATGAAGATGAACGACCAAAAGGTCGGGTGCCTTTATGTGCAATTTTAAGATGAGAGAAGAGGTTGTGTTAGGAGTGCGCCCCTTTAAACGTACTCTCAAGGGTTCAACTAGTATTGTCCCGGCCTCTGCCTCAATGTCAGCATCATTGCCACCTTCATCTTGGTGGACTTGCATGTACAAGAGTGCATCAGAGTAATAGGCCTCGATCCCTTTGAAAGGATCAACATCTGCGAACTCCGTCTTGACCGTGCCATGATCGCCAACGTACTTTAGACATTGGTGTAGGATTGATGGCAAGATCATGTATTCGTGTATCCATAGTCGTCCCAGCAGGACATTGTAGGATACGTCCATGTCAATAACATAGCAAATGACCTTAGTTTTCAATTCACCAATTTGGCATTTCAGGAGGATCTTGCCCAGAGGGTAGCTCCTTCCTGCGTTGAAGCCAGTGATGGCAGTATTTGTGGCTGCCAGGCGATGAATCAGAATACCCAAGGTCTGAAGCAGACTCTGCGGGATAATGCTGATTGGCGAACCAGAATTAATATGCATACGGTCTACCATGATGGCATAATTTATCCTGTGTAATACAGGGGATGATCATGCTAGTTATTTTTTTAGCAACATGTCCTGTTGCGAAAACGTGATATTGGGTACTACTTCCATCACATTTTTATAGTGGGACATGCGGCAGGATCCTCTACTAATGGCTTGACTTGCGTCAGGTAGGCATCGATATTTTGTAATGCTTCACTCAGAACATTTTGGGTGTCTCTGGAGAGTCGGAGAAGCTTAAACAGTGACAACTTTGTCGGGGTATTGGCGAGTTGAGCCAAGACGTCAAAGTTGTAGGGCTTTCAGTTCCTGAGCCGTTTCTTTACGCAACGGCTTGTCGAAGCGACCCTCTTTCTGTTTGGAGTTGTTCGCTGGTGGGGGATGCGATAGACCCGGATCAGATACGATATGTCTGGGATAAGATCCGGGTAGACCCACATCATCTTACCCCAAGGTGTAGTAAGAGGTATCAACCCGACTGCTTGGTCACGAGTTAGTGGAAGATTGAGACTCTGCGATGAACGGGCCCTCCCATTTAGGCTAAAATTTACTGCCGTCTTCTGGGTCATGACCATCGGTCTTTTCACGGTCAGGACGAGATATCTCACTTGGAAATTTCTCTCGTTGACCTGTCTATTGAAGTCTCCCAGAGACGCATTTGGTATAGCTCAATGTGCTACAGAGCTAAAAGATATTTCTCGTCGAGTGCTTCTAACTCTTGTAGCCATCGGCAGTGATTGTCGTCGATGGTTAATTGGTTGGAGAGAGCTACTCGGAGTGAAGGGATTTGGATCTTGAACGGGAGGACCACTTTTCTTCCATATACCAGAGAGAAAGGCGTGTTGCCAGTAGCATTCTTGACCGTTGTACGGTAGGCTAAGAGACATTCATCTAGCCTCTCGTTCCAGTCGTGCTTATTGGAAGACACGAACTTTTTGAGTAGCTTTATGATGGTCTTCTTGAAGGCTTTTTCCAGACCATTTGCTGTTAGGTTATAGGCAGTTGATGCTACAATCTGAATCCAGT
The DNA here is from genome assembly GCA_036927795.1 of Iris macrosiphon. Taxonomy (NCBI): domain Eukaryota; kingdom Viridiplantae; phylum Streptophyta; class Magnoliopsida; order Asparagales; family Iridaceae; genus Iris; species Iris macrosiphon. The sequence continues at coordinate 185,264,090 of JAYESA010000009.1, forward strand.
TTTTGTCGCAAAACTGGTAGAACAGGTGACTTGTGAATTATGGACCATTGTCATGGATGATCATTTGTAGCAAGTCGAAGCGGTATATGACGTTATGCTTGACGAAGCTAATCACGTTCGATATTTTTACTTCGGCGAGTGGAATAGCTTCGCCCATTTCAAGAAGTAATTGTTATAGCCAGGATGAACGGATGCCCTTTAGAAGAAGGTGGACTGATTGGTCCGATAATGTCCATCCTCCACACTTCAAACGGCCAAGATGCAATAGTTGGGTGCCGAAATTTTGAGGGCTGGTGGATGAAGTCTGCGTGGATTTGGCATGTCTAGCATTTCCTTACATAAGCAATGGCCTTTACTACCTTTGTCGGTCAGTAATAACCCATTCTCATAAGACGGTCCTATTGCTTTGGGCCGGATTGGTGTGCGCTGCAAATGCCGTCGTGAGCTTCGCGGAGGGACTGTTTTGCTTCTGTATTCGATATATATCGTAACAGAAGGCCATCGTAGGACTGACGATACATTATTTTGGTAGCTGTATCATAATAGAATCGGAGGGAACGCCTTCTGATCAATGTGGCTTCCTCTGGGTTCTCGAAGAGAATTCCATAGATCTCGTAGTTAATGAATGGAAGCCTCCAGTCCTGGATATAAGTGTGTACTTTCGCCCCATAGCTTAGACACAAGGAGAGGTTATTTTTGGGGCAGATCAGCTCTCGACCGATCACTGTGATTAGCTGATGGATGTTGTCTAGAACTGCCAAGGAGGCAGCGAGGTCGGCCAGGGCATCATCCTCGATGTTCTGCAGTCGAGGGACGTGCTCAATGAAGAATCCCTCGAAGGTTAAGATGATGCAAAGTGCAGCTTGTGTCACGCCCTGATTCCGTGGAATCGTTAGTCGTCCCCCGGGCGTGACCGCCGTGCGGGCCTAGGTTGCGCACCGCACGAGGCTAAGTATTTTTGTTTCGCATAGCGAGCACATATTCAGAGTACGCAGATAATTGAACACAGATTGAAACATGAAAAAGTTCTTTTTTATTGGTAATATGAACATCTATTACAAAATCCTTGAACTGAGTCGTAAGGATTGCCTCTGTGGCTTACAAAAGTGTTGACACAAAATGAGATAGCAGTCCTGTACATTACATCCCTTACTAAACTCAAAATATAAGACCTTGGGACGGAACGACTGCCTTGCCACGGAGCTGCATGATTGCTTTGGTGGCTAGCTTCTTCTTCAAAATGCTTCTAAGATGGCACGGTCGAGGCGTGCCTACAGCTGGACTGGATTGGGGGTTTGTCTCCTGCTCCTCGCTCGGTTCTTCCTAGCGCGGGGAACCTGTTTCAACGAGGGTCAGTACATCGAAACGTACTGGTGAAGGCAAGCTATCCCAACTATACCAATCAACACGTTGTTTTAATGAAGCATGCATATTTGTGGGTTTCTATCTTGCCTTAGTTCATTTTACAATAAGACATAGATATAGAATCATTGAAATGACTCGTCACCGTTCGGTGACATTTACCTGTCCGTCTGAACCACCTGCACAATACTTACCTTGCCTTCCCTGTCAAGAAGACACAAGTTAGTTTCTACAGGTTTAAATATACGAGGGGATCACTGGCTTTGATGCCATAATGGACGGTCTTAGTCTCAGGCTAAGGTGACGGAGGCACATGTATCGCTGCACGCCATCTCGCCTATGGGAGAGACTAATCTTGAGGTTCCGTCCGGATCGGATCGGTGCCAGTGCCCCAGCGACCGTCCGCAGGAACCGAGAGGCCTTGTGCACAAGTTGTCCGTGATCAACGGCGTTTATGTTAAGTTTGCATTTATGTAGCTGAGGCAATGAATTCAAGGGATATGTAGCATTGTGTGATGTATTTTGCATAGTCTCCCTGAATAATTGATGCATGGCAAGGGTGTTCTACATATAGCATATTTATAGAAGAAGAAGAAGTAAGCATTCTAACTTGTATATATGCATATGGTAAACATTTTGAATAAGCAGCATGTAGTAAGTAACCGTTCACAAGTTTCAATGACAAGCATACAGATCCAAGTCTATTCCCTTATTATCTTGATGTCTTTTAGTTATTACTTGGTATCGTTTGATCGGGGCAAGCACGAACACAAGATTTAGATGTGAAGACTAGCAAGTAGGGTTAGCTAATCGGGTTGGTAGCCACTCACTTTTAGTGGTTGGAAGGAGGAAGGAAGGAAGTGATTTAGGAGTCCGCTTGAGCGACGCCTAGTGCTGGATCACCTGTATTAACACGAACAGCTGATCAGTACTTCTTCCTCTCTTTCCATTATCGGAATTGAAGTGCAGTCCTAAGAACGAAAGCAATGAAATCCATCAAAACCGTTCAAGAAAACCCAAGCAAATCCGAAATCCAACTCAAGGCACGAAAGCAACAAGCGACAGCGAAAACTAGGCAACAAAAGAATACAGCGGAGAGGTCCCTCCTGACTCTGCCGCTAAGTCGATCCCGGGGGCGCGGTCCACTGAATATGGGAATCGATTCCGAAGAAACAAATCCATAACGAGGACGAGTTCTTAATTCAATCTATCCCGATCGAACGATACCGTCTTGTATTTCTTAGCCGCGCTCCCCGAATAGGGGGAACGGGGCACCACATCCTACCCAACTAATTGGAAGTTTCGTCCCGAAACTTAAGGAATAAAACCTACCACTAGGAAACAATGAGGGGAACCTTTCCCTCATTTCCGATTCAAGCTCCCAAGTAGATTCTTCGACAGAGTGATTCCGCCAAAGCATGCGCACGAGAGGAACTGAACGAGTCTGAAGCAGCTTTTCTTTTCTATCCAAAATTTGCACAGGCTGTTCTACATACGTCAAGTCGGCTTGAAGGTTCAGTTGGTCCAGGTCTACCACATGGCTTGGGTCGTACACATATTTCTTAAGCTGTGAAACATGGAATATATCGTGTACGTCGGATAGGGATGGTGGTAGAGCAATCTGATACGCAACTGAGGCAACCCGCTTTAGTATTTCGAACGGGCCGACAAATCTCGGACTCAGCTTTCCTCTTGCTCCGAACCTGCTGACTCCTCGCATGGGCGAGACCTTGAGGAATACTCGGTCGCCTACTTGGAACTCTAGCGGTCTTCGATGTGTGTCCGCATAGCTCTTTTGGCGGCTTTGAGCTACCTTCAATCTATCCCGAATCAGCCGGACTTTCTGGACGGTCTGCTCGACGAGCTCAGGGCCAAGTACTTGTCGTTCCCCAACTTCGTCCCAGCAGATAGGAGATCTACACTTCCGCCCGTATAACGCCTCATACGGTGCCATTTGAATGCTTGATTGATAACTATTGTTGTAAGCAAATTCAGCTAAAGGTAGATGAAGGTCCCAACTCGTCTTCAAGTCCAAGGCGCAGAGTCGCAACATGTCTTCGAGGATCTGGTTGACACGCTCGGTTTAGCCGTCGGTCTGTGGATGGTAGGCGGAGCTAAACTTCAACTTCGTCCCCATTGCTGACTGCAGGCTTCCCCAGAAACGTGATATGAATCGACCATCTCGATCGGAGACTATGGTTACGGGCACGCCATGGAGTCGAACGATTTCGTTGAGATATATCTGAGCCAGGCGGTCGGCACTCCAAGTAGATTTGATAGGCAGAAAGTGAGCTGACTTGGTGAGTTGATCGACGATAACCCAGACTGCATCATGTCCCCGTTGCGTCCTCGGCAAACCAACGATAAAATCCATCGTTATATCATCCCATTTCCACTCCGGAATAGCAAGGCTCTGTAGTTCTTCGCCTGGTTTCTGGTGTTCGGCCTTTACTCGTTGACAAGCCATGCAATGCGACACAAACTGCGCCACATCCTTTTTCAAGCCGTGCCACCAAAACGTCGTACGAAGATCCCGATACATCTTTGTGCTACCCGAATGAGAAGTATAGCTAGAATAGTGGGCTTCCGTGAGTATCTCTTCCCTGAGGGCCGCATCGCTTGGAACGCACAGTCTTCCCTTCACTCGAAGCATCCCATCCGTGCTTATCGCAAAGTCGGACGCCTTCCCTGCTGAGATAAGGGCATGAATCTTTTGCAGGAATGGGTCGTCCTTCTGAGCGGTCTTTACTCGTTGTAACAAGTCGGGTTCGAGGCGCAGTTGTGATACTTGCGCCCACTTTGTGTATCTGATTTTCAAAGTAATGCCCAGTGATTCAAGATCCCGGCGCAGCATATCATCAATAGCCAAACTTCCTGCAAACACTCGACTCAGTGCGTCAGCTACGACGTTTCCCTTACCAGGCGTGTATCTGATCATGAGATCGAAGTCGCTTAGGAGTTCAAGCCATCGCCGCTGCCGAAGATTCAAATCTTTTTGAGTGTACAAATATTTCAAACTTTTGTGGTCCGTATAGATTTCACACGGCACGCCATAAAGATAGTGGCGCCACAGCTTTAATGCAAACACTACCGCGGCAAGCTCGAGGTCATGCGTTGGGTAGTTCTGCTCGTGAGGCTTTAGCTGTCTAGACGCGTAGGCTATGACTTTGTCCTGTTGCATCAGGACACATCCTAGTCCCCTTCCTGATGCATCGCTATATATTTTGAAGTCATCTGGTCCGTTTGGCAAAGTAAGGACCGGGGCGGAGATGAGGCGCTGCTTTAACTCCGTAAACGAAGCTTCACAGTCGTCCTTCCAAGTAAACTTCGCACCCTTCCGTGTGAGCTGCGTCAAGGGCGAAGCAATCCTAGCAAAATTTTGTATAAATCTTCGGTAGTACCCTGCCAGGCCAAGGAAACTTCGGATGTCGCTAGCTGACTCCGGTCGTTTCCACTGCGTGATTGCTTCTACCTTTTTCGGGTCAACTGAGATGCCTTGAGACGAGATAACATGGCCCAAAAAGGATATACTGTCTAGCCAAAACTCACATTTACTCAGTTTGGCGTACAGCTGATTGTCTCGAAGGGTTTGCAACACCATCCGCAGGTGTCCTGCGTGCTCATCCCTAGTCTTCGAGTATACCAAGATATCATCGATAAAAACCACCATAAATTTATCGATGAAAGGTCTAAATACCCGATTCATAACATCCATGAATGCCGCAGGAGCATTCATCAGTCCGAACGGTATCACGGAAAACTCGTAATGACCGTACCGGGTTCGGAAAGCAGTTTTGGGGGTGTCCTCTGGCCTAATCTTCAGCTGGTGATAGCCCGAGCGTAGATCTATTTTTGAAAATACTGCTGCTCCTTGTAGTTGATCGAACAAGTCATCAATCCGTGGCAGAGGATATTTGTTTCTGATTGTGACCTTATTCAATTCTCTGTAGTCGATGCATAGGCGTAGAGTTCCGTCCTTCTTCTTCACGAAGAGCACGGGAGCGCCCCAAGGAGACACGCTCGGACGGATGAACCCGCGATCAAGCAATTCCTGGAGTTGGCGCTTTAATTCATTCAGCTCTGCAGGTGCCATTCTGTACGGAGGCTTTGAAATCGGCTGTGTATTTGGAAATGTGTCGATAGTGAATTCAATCTCTCGATCGGGCGGCATGCCGGGTAGTTCGCTCGGAAACACGTCGGGGAACTCCGCCTCAACGGAATTAGGCTCGACGTCTGCGTAGTCCTGCCGCGCGTCCCGAACTGATGCTAGAAATCCCTCGCAGCCTGTGTAGAGCATTCGTCGAGCAGATTTTGCCGAAATCACCATGCAGGCCTTGGTCGCATCGTTCGCTGGACTACTGGTGTAACAGAACACGGCTTCTCCGGGCAGACGGAAAACGACTCGCTTCTCTGCATACTCAATAGTTGCTGCACATGCGCCTAGCCAGTCCATTCCCAAGATGATATCATAGTCCCTAACATCTAGAACTAAGACATCGAGCGACAGCTTCTTCTCCCCAATACAAATGTAACCACCTAGGCATACTGAACGAACAGGGATTTTTGTACCAGAGGGGGTGCTAACATTTAAATCTAAGTGCAACGGAGTCATTTTTACATTATTTTCCACGGCAAAATTTGTGGAAATAAAACTATGCGTTGCACCTGAATCAAATAGAACGCGAGCAGGTATATTATTGAAAAGTAAGGTACCTGACACGACGGTATCCGAAGCTAATGCTTCTTCCCGTGTCATGGTGTAGACTCGGCCTTGAGCTTGATTACGCCCTTGTTGAGGCGCCGCTCGATTTGCCTGAGGTGCCGGAGTCTGATTTTGTTGAGGAGGACGGCGCTCGGTGAACTTTGGACAGTTGGGAAGGGCGTGATCGGAAGCTCCACAAATGAGGCATAACCCATGCTTTCGACGACATTCACTTTCGATGTGCCCTGGTCTTCTACAGAAGTCACATCGTTGCCCCGAGTTTCCCTTTTTCGAACCGCCGTTGTTAGGGCGCTTTGCAGCTGTGTTTCCTCTATTGTTGCCTTGGCGTTTGTGATTGGGGGTTTGCACAGCGCCGGTGGCAACGTGAGGATACTGCGGTTCGAGGGAGAGGGCATGGTTTAAAACTTCCCTCATCGTCTGATACTGTGGAACGGATACGTGCCCGTGGATACCAGGACGTAGCCCTCCTTCGAATCGTCTGGCACGACTCGCTGCATCCGGTAGGTAAGCGGTAGCAAATTTGGCCAGCTTGTTGAATTCTGCCGAGTATTGCTTCACCGTCATACTGCCCTGCCGGAGCTGAACGAACTTATTTTCCCGTTGATGTCGGAGAGGCGGGGGTATAAACTCCTCCTCAAACGCGGCACGAAAGGTCGTCCACACGATCGCCTCCTCTCCATGGCCAAGTTGAAGAGATCGTCGATGCACGTCCCACCAGTCGTGCGCATTGAAGCGAAGCAGTAGTTTGGCACAAGTGACGCGCTTGTCTTCCGGCACGTCCAGGAGAGAAAAATGATCTTCAAGCTCGGCGAGCCAATCTAGGGCCACGATTGGGTCCTCAGTCCCCTTAAATGGCGTGTTGCAGACCTTCTTGAAGTTTGCAAAGGTGAAGGTAGTCACTTCCCTCGTCCTTGGCATGGGCGATGGTTCGACTTCAAGCGCTGGCTGCTCCACTGGTGTAGCTGTCGTTGCGGCAGAATGGTTGGAGGCCAGGGTCTGAACAAGCTGTTGCAGGGTATCTACCTGCTTTTGTTGGACTGAGAGCCTTGCCTCTAGGTTGCTCTCGAACTTGGCTTGGCGGGCATCATCCCTCTGTCGTTGCTCGGTTAACATTTGCACCACTTGTTGAATCGAGTCTGTTTGAGACATGCCTCGTTGGCTCCGAGAGCTTCCTGATGTTCCGGAGCTGCTCTCCTGAGTCCGAGGCTCGCCTGGCGCCAGCGCTGATGGTTGCGCTTGCGTCGTTCCTTGAAAGGAAGGTAAATTACATCAGGATCATAATGTATTATGGACTTATTGCATGAACGTATCTCATTTTGGCCTTAACGAGTTCAGGAGTTTGCATAAGCGAGTTATCGCTAAGGGAACTTTTCCAGTTCATGAATAAAAGGGACTTTGAAGCTGTGCTCTGATACCAACATGTCACGCCCCGATTCCGTGGAATCGTTAGTCGTCCCCCGGGCGTGACCGCCGTGCGGGCCTAGGTTGCGCACCGCACGAGGCTAAGTATTTTTGTTTCGCATAGCGAGCACATATTCAGAGTACGCAGATAATTGAACACAGATTGAAACATGGAAAAGTTCTCTTTTATTGGTAATATGAACATCTATTACAAAATCCTTGAACTGAGTCGTAAGGATTGCCTCTGTGGCTTACAAAAGTGTTGACACAAAATGAGATAGCAGTCCTGTACATTACATCCCTTACTAAACTCAAAATATAAGACCTTGGGACGGAATGACTGCCTTGCCACGGAGCTGCATGATTGCTTTGGTGGCTAGCTTCTTCTTCAAAATGCTTCTAAGATGGCACGGTCGAGGCATGCCTACAGCTGGACTGGATTGGGGGTTTGTCTCCTGCTCCTCGCTCGGTTCTTCCTAGCGCGGGGAACCTGTTTCAACGAGGGTCAGTACATCGAAACGTACTGGTGAAGGCAAGCTATCCCAACTATACCAATCAACACGTTGTTTTAATGAAGCATGCATATTTGTGGGTTTCTATCTTGCCTTAGTTCATTTTACAATAAGACATAGATATAGAATCATTGAAATGACTCGTCACCGTTCGGTGACATTTACCTGTCCGTCTGAACCACCTGCACAATACTTACCTTGCCTTCCCTGTCAAGAAGACACAAGTTAGTTTCTACAGGTTTAAATATACGAGGGGATCACTGGCTTTGATGCCATAATGGACGGTCTTAGTCTCAGGCTAAGGTGACGGAGGCACATGTATCGCTGCACGCTATCTCGCCTATGGGAGAGACTAATCTTGAGGTTCTGTCCGGATCGGATCGGTGCCAGTGCCCCAGCGATCGTCCGCAGGAACCGAGAGGCCTTGTGCACAAGTTGTCCGTGATCAACGGCGTTTGTGTTAAGTTTGCATTTATGTAGCTGAGGCAATGAATTCAAGGGATATGTAGCATTGTGTGATGTATTTTGCATAGTCTCCCTGAATAATTGATGCATGGCAAGGGTGTTCTACATATAGCATATTTATAGAAGAAGAAGAAGTAAGCATTCTAACTTGTATATATGCATATGGTAAACATTTTAAATAAGCAGCATGTAGTAAGTAACCGTTCACAAGTTTCAATGACAAGCATACAGATCCAAGTCTATTCCCTTATTATCTTGATGTCTTTTAGTTATTACTTGGTATCGTTTGATCGGGGCAAGCATGAACACAAGATTTAGATGTGAAGACTAGCAAGTAGGGTTAGCTAATCGGGTTGGTAGCCACTCACTTTTAGTGGTTGGAAGGAGGAAGGAAGGAAGTGATTTAGGAGTCCGCTTGAGCGACGCCTAGTACTGGATCACCTGTATTGACACGAACAGCTGATCAGTACTTCTTCCTCTCTTTCTATTATCGGAATTGAAGTGCAGTCCTAAGAACGAAAGCAATGAAATCCATCGAAACCGTTCAAGAAAACCCAAGCAAATCTAAAATCCAACTCAAGGCACGAAAGCAACAAGCGACAGCGAAAACTAGGCAACAAAAGAATGCAGCGGAGAGGTCCCTCCTGACTCTGCCGCTAAGTCGATCCCGGGGGCGCGGTCCACTGAATATGGGAATCGATTCCGAAGAAACAAATCCATAATGAGGACGAGTTCTTAATTCAATCTATCCCGATCGAACGATACCGTCTTGTATTTCTTAGCCGCGCTCCCCGAATAGGGGGAACGGGGCACCACAGCTTGGTGGTAAGAAATCAGGTCTTCGTGCTGGACTTTGTACTCACCCCGGATTTGACTGACTATTAATTTGGAGTCGTCGTAGACCTCCAAATACTCCACTCCTATTTTTTTGGCGAGTTGGAGCCTAATGACCAAGGCATTGTACTCTGCCACATTGTTGGAGCACGGGTTTCTTAGATAGTAGCCACGGTTGATGACCAGACTCTACGGAAAGATTAGCACTATCTCGACCCCCGCAATAATATCGCCTTTGGGCCATGTTCTTGAAGCACCGTCGAAGAACATTCGCCAAATAGTCTCGCATGAAGTCACATTTGAGTCCTCCACTTCGTCTAAAATCTTGTTGTAGAGTTTCGAGGTTTTTGGCATCGGATGTGCTGCCAAAAAGTTGGCTAGTGCATGACCCTTGACGACTTTCTGTAGGACAAACACCATGTGTATGGAGAAAGTAGTATCTTCTAGGTAGCTAGGCAAAAATTGAGCGCCCCTGGTTTAGTCATGAGAACTCTGAGAGGATTGACTCGCGAGATCACACAAATGGTCTGTCCAGTCACGTAATGTCGAGTCTTCTGGACAACAAATACTAGCGCAAGACATTCCTTCTCGACGGGGGTGTACCTATGCTCTGTGCCAACCATCATCCGACTGAGATAATAGATGGCTTGCTCGTGGCCTACATCACTATTCTGGGCTAATAGAGCACCGAGGGAGTGATCCATCGCACGTACATAAAGGAGGAAAGGTTTCTCCAAGACCGGGGCTACTAGCACCGGAGGGTTTGATAGGTATCCCTTGATGTCGTCGAACGCGTGTTGGCATTCTTTATTCCAAACAAAGGAGACACCTTTCTTCATGAGCTGGGTGAACAGCCGACAATGCCTAGACAGATTTGATATAAACCTCCTGATGTATGCCAACCTTCCTAGAAGAAAAAGGAGTTCCCGGAAGTTCCTTGGCGGATTCATCTCAAGGATTGCTTTGGTTTTGTCGGGGTCAATGTGAATTCCCCGGGAAGTGATGATAAACCCAGGAATTTGCCGCTGGAGACTCCCAGAAAGTATATGGTAGGATTTATCTTGAGGCGGTGTACACGCATTAGGTCGAACACAATCCTCAAGTCTCGGAGGTGATCATCTTTAGAGCGGCTCCTGACAACGATGTCATCAATGTAACACTCCACCGTCTTGCACAGATGTTCACGAAAAATGGTGCTCATAGCTCGTTATGTACCACCTGCATTCTTCAGAATAAAGGGTAAGACTATGTAGCAGTATACTCCTATCGATGTTCTAAACAATGTATGCTTCTCATCTTCAGGAGATATCTTGATTTGATTGTAGCCTGAGAATTTGTCCATGAAGTACATGCACTCGAAGCCACAAGTGTTGTCGATCGTAATATCAGTGAATGAAAGGGGAAACTCGTATTTGGGACACGTCACATTTAGATCAAGAAAGTCAATGCAGATTCGAATCTTCTCGTTCTTTTTGACGAACGACCAGAGGGTCGGGTGCCTTCTTGTGCAGTTTTACAATGAGAGAAGAGGTTGTGTCAGGAGTGTGCCCCTTTAGACGTACTCTCAAGGGTTCAACTAGTGTTGTCCTGGCCTCTACCTCATCTTCAGCATCAATGCCACCTTTATCTTGGTGTACTTGTATGTACAAGAGTGCATCGGAGTAATAGTCATCGTTCCATTTGAAAGGATCGATATCCGCGAACTCCGTCTTGACCGTGCCATGATCGTCCACATACTTTAGATATTGGTGTAGGATTGATGGCACGATCATGTATTCGTGTATCCATAGTCGTCTCAGCAGGATATTGTAGGATACGTTCACGTCAATGACGTAGCAAGTGACCTCAGTTTTTAAGTCACCAATTTGGCATTTCAGTCGGATCTTTCCCAGAGGGTAGCTCCTTCCTGCGTTGAAGCTAGTGATGGAAGTATTGGTGGCTGCCAGGCAATGCATTAGAATGCCCAAGATCTGAAGCAGAATTCGTAGGATAATGTTGATTGACGAACCAGAATCGATATACATCCGGTCTATCTTGATGGCACCAATTTACCCTGTGTAATACAGGGGACGATTATGCCGGTTGTTTTTTTAGCAACATGTCCTGTTGCAAAAACGTGATGTTGGGTACCGGTTCTGTCATATTGTTACAGTGGGGTATGCGACAGGATCCTCTACTGACGGCTTGACTTGCACCAGGTAGGCATCATCATTTTGCAATGCCTCACTCAGAGAGTTCCAGGTATCTCTAGAGTGTAGGAGAAGCTAAAACAGTGACAAAATTTGCTGGGGTATTAAGCCAAGACATCAAAGTTTTAGGGCTTTTCTAGTCCCTGAGCCATTTCTTTGCCCAATATCTTGTTGAAGCAACCCTCTTTCTGTTTTGAATTATCCGCTGGTGGGGGTTGAGATAGACCTGGATCAGACATGACAGGTGCAGTAGTTGGAGGTACATTAACGTCGGGAGCCTCATAATCTCCATGGTATGTAAGGCCCGACCTGGTTTCCCCTGTCCAGGCTTCCTCAGTGGTGGAAGAAACCATGTGGCAGGACTTGATTTTTCGTGCTTTAGACTTGACGGCGGAAGGTGTTGCTTGCTGCATCAAGTCTGGGACAAGATTCGGGGGGACCCACATGATCTTGCCTCGAGGTGTAGTAAGAGGTATCTGCCTAGCTGCTTGGTCGCGAGCTGGTAGAAGATTGAATACCTCCATTGTTGCCCTCGGGATCGGGATGACTCCGTCCTGGGAGGACATCGTCATGTCGCTTCCTCCATCATAGAATTTTTAGAGAAAAAGACCCTTGAGATCGTCGAACGACATCAATGTGTCTAAAAGGGCGGGCGGCCTGAAACCCGGCCCGGGCCCGACCCGATAAAACCGAGTCCGGGCCGCCCCAGACCCGGTCAACGGACCGGCCCACTAGCCCCCACGGGTCCGGACTGGGTCGGTGGAGCCGACCTGCTAGCCCGGCTCGGCCCGATTTTTAAGTAGTTCAGGCCGATTCGAATTCAGTCGACCCCGTTGGCCCGGCCCGGCCTGGCCCGGTTCATGCCCGGTCGGCCCGATTCGGCCAATTTTTTGATTTTTTTTTTTGAGGATATATCCGTTGGGAAAATACCCTCATTTTAGGGGCAGTATTTTGCCCGTTTAGGGGCATTTTGGTCATTTTTTGTAAAATAACCAAAATATCCATTATAATAACTCTTTTTTAGGTATTTGGGGTCATTTGGACCCAAAATATTTCTATAAATAGTCCATAATTCATGAAAAATAAATACAACAAAATTTATTTTCTTCTACAAATTTATTTTCCTCTTACAAAGTTTAGAAGCAAGCAAGGCAATTATAAAGTTTAGAAGCAAGCAAGGCAATTACTAGAGTCCAACTTCTTCCCTCTCAGCACATTTTCTTTCGATTTCTTTTGGAGGCTTCTAGCAGATGTTACATGTAACTTTAATATTATAGAATAGTTTTTTTTTTATTTAAGATTTTTATTTCCTCTCTCTTTCTCTCCCTCTTTTGGTAGAGAATTAATTAATTTTGCTCTAATTTTTTTAATTTTTTTTTTATAAATATGGATGGACAAGGTTCAAACCAACCTTTTAAAAATTATGATTATTATAATAATATGTTTGAAAATAACCCTATTCCAGAATCTATGCCACCGACACAAATGTCACCTCCTGAAGTTAGGAGTATGATCACGGCTACAAATATTGGCAATAAAAAAAAAATCTATTTTGTAGAATTATTTTACAAAAATATTTGTCACTGATACCGAGGGCAATACGGTTTTAGATCCAAAAGATCAAAAACCAATACCTAAGTCTGCAGAATGTAAGAGATGTAAGCGGGTTTACAAGTGGAAAAAAAATGATGGCACAGGCACTTTAAAAAAATAATACGAAATTTGCTATAGTAAAGACACGCTACAGGCTACACAAACACAGCTAAGTATCGGTGGTCAAGATCTTCTTTAGGTACATTTACTTATTCTGATGCTCGTAACAAGACTGAGTTAGCAAGATTTATAATTTGTGAGAAACAACCCTTTATATTTGGTGAGAGTAATTACTATTATAAATATGCTAGTAATACTCTTAATCCTTGTTTTAGTAAAGTTTTTAGATCTACTGCTAGAGCAGAGGCTCTGAATTTTTTTTAAAAAGATAAGGCTGCTTTGAAAGAAAGTTATATGTATGTTAGTAAATTAGCTTTAACTTCTAATATATAGACTACTAAGCAAAATTATTCTTATATTTGTATCACGGCATATTATTTAGATGCAAGATAGATGTTGCAAAAATGTATCATTTGTATAAGGCCTTTAGAATTTTTACATACCGACGCTGTAATCGGTGGCGCTATAATGCAATTTTTGCGTGAATATGATATTTATAATAAAATATTTTTGATTTCATTTGATAATGCTAGTAATAACACTTCTTTTATTAATGTTTTGAAAACACAATTTCTGCCAATGTTAGAAGGTAGACTTTTTCATGTTATATGTGCTTGTCATATTATTAATTTGAATGTACAAGAATCTCTTAAATTTTTTCAACTATTTAGAAAATCTTAGATCATGTTTACATAGTTTGAACTCTTCTGCTAGTAGACAACAAGCTTTTAAAATTTTATGTACACAATATGGTATTACTTTTAGGCGATTTGTTAAGGATGCACCACATAGATGGAATTCTACTTATTTAATGTTGCAATGTTGTATTAAGTTTAAAGATGTGATTACTCAATATTGTAATGTTAATCATAGTTTTGATTATCAAGTAACTCAGAATGATTGGTTAATTGCTACTTCTATTTTTGAATTTTTAGAACTATTTTACAATGCTTCATGTATTTTATCTCGAGTTTATTATCCAACTTCTCCTTTAGCTTTAACAAATTTTTTTAACATGTCTCATTTATTTTGTAAATATAGAAATATTTCTGGTTTTGATTATGTTGTTGCCAAAATGGAAGCCAAATTTAAAAAATATTAGGGTGATATACCTCTTCTATATTGTTTGGCTTCAGTTTTTGATCCCAAGATTAAATTAGATGGTGTATATATTTTAATAGCGATTTTGAAGATAATATGAGAGTTGACGTAAGTAGTTTGAAAGTAGAAATTAAGGATTTTTTATATAGTTTAATTGATTTATATGAAGATAGAGTTGTATCCACCCAACCCGCTACAACCGTTCAAGGTAGTAGCTCTAGTTTTACTTCTAAATTATCATATGCTAAACATGTACTGCAAAGGAAGAAACAAAAATAATCTTCCCAGCCTATGCAAGAATTTCCCTTATATCTAAATTATTTTGAAGAAGATGAAGATGACTCTTCATCTTATTATTTAATTTTAGAATAGTGGACGAGACACACAAAAATGTATCATATACTTTTTGCTATAGCACGTGATATTCTAATAGTCCCGGTGTCCACGGTAGCATCAAAATCTTATTTTAGTGCAGGTTCAAGAATGTTAAACAAGAAGAGGAGTCGGTTGCTGCCAGATATTTTAGAAGTTTGTGTTTGCGTTCAAGATTGAACCCGTGATGAAGAAAGAACTCAAGACTCAAGAGATGAAAGTGCCAATATCGTAGGGCTAGACTTTGAATCTCTTACTATAGATGACGCTACTAAAGGAGGAGCTGAGCAATAAACTTCAACGAAAGAAGGACGACGGACGACGAATTTTTTTTAAAAGACTTGTACATTTTTATACAAGATTTATGCAAATAAAATTTTGGTTTACAAATTTCTATTTTTTTTTGTTACTTAATGTTATAATACATTTATAATTTAATTTCCATTAATAAAAAAATTCAGCATTTTCTTACTTAATGTTGTTAGTTGTTTACATTTAACTTCTTTATGTCTATATAAATCACTTTTTTAAATTTCAAGTTATAAATTTATATTTAAATTCAAAAAAATAGATTTATACATTTTTTTTAAATTTATAAGTTATTCAAAAAATTTCAAAAAAAATAATGATCTTATAAATATTTACATTTTAATTTCTACTTAAAGTTATATAAATATTGATATAAAAAAATTAGTAAAAAAATTCTAACTTATAAATTTCAAATAAATTTATACTTAAAATTATATACTTAAAGTTATATAAAAAAACTTTCTAATTTAATTATAATTTTTAATAAATTTATACTTAAAGTTAAATATTTAAAGTTATATAAAAAATTTCTTACTTACTTATAAATTTCAAATTATAAAAAAATAATATATAACAAAAAACCTACAAATTTTTTACTTGAATTTATTTACATATATAGATTATATATAAATAAATATACAAAAAAATTGGGCCGACCCGGCCCGACCGTGGACCACCCGGATCCAGACCGGTTCGGCCCGGTCCTACCATGACCGAGTCATGGGCCTGGGCTGGGTCAGATAATTTATTGACCGGGCCGGCCCGACCCGCCGCTCTCTTCGGGTTGAGCCCGGCCGGTTGGCCCGGGCCGTGGATCGACCCGGACCGGCGTAATACACACCTTGAAAATAACAAGATGCTGTTATCTGGTAGACTACAAAACCAGTCAAATGCTACTCCAAACAATGCCCCCCCAAAGAGCTTGGTGAGGAGAGCATCACTGCGAGGTAGGTTCCCCGTTATCGTCTCAAAATAACTCATGTACTAGCGGGGGGATGTCTTTCCGTCATATGGATTCAGATTAAAGGGTTTGTACTTAGGCGGATATGGCACATCTTTTCACTCAGGGGGGTATGGTTGTCGTATCCCAAGCTCACGTAGTGTGTCCCTATTGCCCAGTGAGTCCAGACGAGCACGGAGTTCTCGGACTTTCGTTAATGCTTCTCGGGCTTCATCTGACGCGGAAGGAGCAGACGGTCCTGGTAGGGCATGACGGCCACCCGCAGATGGAGTGGTTGAATTCGAGTCCCCATTGGTCCCATGGTCATGATTTGTTTGACCTGAGGCCCTTGGTGCCTGGGAGGCTACACTTGCCTTGATGTCTAGTACTTCTTAGGCCAAGGCTTGCATTGACTCACTCATGGCATGCATCATGGCCTCGAGGACCTCGAGGCACTGCCGATTACTAGGGTCTTAATGCTCGTCCCCCGCCTTGTATGTCGTTCATACATGAGAAGAGATGGACTACCGCAACGGCTTATTCTTCACCCACCAAGTCCAGCTTTCTTGTAAAAGTCTTGGATAATAGACATAGCACTTTCTGCTTCGGACTCTTACAATGAATAGTCGTCAGGGAAGGTTGGCAGTTTCGTGCCCAGTTCGGACTCAAAGGGATTATTACCCCCAACATAGGAGGCGGCATCTTCTTTTCGAGGGTGGCTACCCCCAGGGATTTCAGTATCCGCTCTTTGGGAATCATCATCTCCTCCGAACACCGGATTGTTGTATAGGTCCGGAGGATTACTACCCCCAGCTTGTGTAACCCCCAAAGGCTTATAGGAAGAACTACCTCTAGCAGTTGATAGCTTCTTCTTCGAGCGGGTGCCCCAAAAAACTCCTTCTGCAGGTCCCGCTGCTGGTCCTTCTGGTAATCGCCTTCTCATTGCGCTAGTTGAGAGTGACGGACTGGAGGTACGGGACTTCCTTCCTCCTATGGTGGAAGGGACCTTCCGAGTGGAGTAACATGAGGCAAAGGGCAGCTCCTCCTCCTATGGTGTTTGTACCTGATCTTTGGACTATTGTCAGATAGGTGCCTTTGGGTGCAGTCATTGGAATGCCGACTGCCAGCTTCCTGCTTGTACGTACTGCCACTTTATTGCAGCAACAGTTGATGATGATTTTGGCACAGTGATATCCTGGGGAGGATACTTCACATGCCACAACTGCCTCCCTCTCCTTGGTCTTGTGATCGATCATATTACGCAAGTTAGGTGAGGGTTGACTCACCTTTGTACCCTTTTTGTGACATGGGTAGACCGAGCGCACGGGTGCGTAGGTGTTGTTTTGGCTCCCTGGTCTAGGGTTCGTACAAAAACTTTCCCTAGATCGTTAGTGGAAGACTTTTGAGACGGACCCTGTCCATTTGCCGCTGAGAACTGGATGCACGGGTCGGTCTTATATAGCTTTCCATCAGGGGCCTGCGTAACAGTTAACGGTGCTCTCCGATGGTCAGCCAAATGGACAGTTGCTTGAGCATGATGAGCTTACACTACCCCAAACTTCTTCGACTTGGCACGTGCAGGCACATTATATGAAGTATCCAAGTTTGGGTTTTCACCATTCTCAACATGGCGCATAGGGTCAGCGTTGTGTGAGATTCGATAGAAAACAGAGGTTTGGCTGCTGCTAGAGTCGCATGCGGCCATCTGCCTGCGCAGTCAACCGATGCCGCATAGTGAGACTTATGTGGCCTCCTTCTTGGCTGTATAGAGCTTGTATCAGCACCCGAACGTCTGGCATCATAGTATTTTCTTCTTCCAGAGTTTGGGTGTTGAGTGTTTTTTGTGTTAGGCAGTGATACCGCATGGACAACCTGGGTGGACGCCTGGCGAGTGTCTTCAGCAACAGGGAGAGAGGCGAGGAGCGCGAGCTCCACAGTTGGGTGAGGCACAGCGGCCTTTGCAACCCATGTCCCGCGGGTCTTGTAGTGCCCCGCTCCGCGTCGGCACTATGTACAAGTGGGATGGACTTGCTTTCTCAAACGGAAGTCTTCTCGGAGAGTTCCCGACCGATTAATCAAGGTGAGTGGGCAGAACTGCATTCTCTGATTCTTGTACGACTTAATAATGAATCTGAGTTTTTGAATGCTTGCATGCTAAGAAGATTGTTTCATAAGAAGAATGATAGAACCGACTCAGTATGCTAATAAGAGAACTCACATAGCTTGTCATCGAAACGAATCTGCTGCCTAACTAAGAGAATATGTATGCTTGTCTAAAATGAGATAGAACCATTGCTATGCTAAGAAGATAGAACTGCATATTTACTTGATGTGATAATAGACCCGTGCCATGCTAGTCTAAACTAAAAAGATCGTTCATATGTTTGCTTGTCATCGTGTTCATATGGATTGTCTTGAATGCTTGTTTCGATATGAGAGTAAATGCTTGTCTTGTGTGTGTGCTAGACTAGTGGCCCGCCCTGCATAAAGGTCCTACGGGATCTTGGGGGTGCGGCTATTAGGAATGTGATAAGAGGATATGAATGTGATATGTCATGTTGTGTGCTATTGTGAAAGAGACAAGAGATATGTGGGTGCTTGCGGTGGATGGAGGACAAAACGATGTGTAGGAGACTAATATCGTGCCCTGAGCTCGGGGCGAGGGTATTGGGATGGTGGATGGTGATGCGATGGGGGAGACTAATAGTGCGCCCTTGCTACAAGGTCCTTCGGGATTGAGGGGCGTGGCTATTAGAGGGAGGCGGCGCTTCTGTTGAGAAGAGTTGTGTCTGTACTTGGGTAGTTCATGGAGATAGCTGCATTCAGGTCGTTAGGGAGCATGCTAGGCTAGCCTTCTTGCATACCTAACTGTTTGATGCAGAGACGGACAGGGAACTAAAGAACGATAAAACATATTTGTTTATGCAATTGTTGCTAACTTGTATGTTTGCTGCAGGGATAACCGTTCAGCCATGGGGTAAGAAATGTCAGTTTATACATAAGCCTGCTTATTCATTTTGTCTGCATCATAGAGACCACCTGTTAGCGTTTCATGCATTGCATTCGGTCGGACAATGAGACTATTAGTGCAGAGCTGAACCTTGGCTACGGCTGCTTCGGCAGTAATGTGCAACCATGAGTCACAGCTGCTAATAGGATCAGAATGTGAGTCATTGGTTAGCTGGATTACCGCTACCGATCCTGAGTTACTCGGGGACCGACCTCTGATTGATAGTTAACTTGTGTGCTTGATTGATAGTCCCTAAACGCTGCCTGTCCCTAGAATCCGTGCATATAGTTCACCGAACACGCTGCGCACACCCGAACAGGATTCCTCGTGATTGAATTGGTTGCCTCGATTGATTGGTTGTTTGATTATGTTTTCAAAAGAATGTTTCCAAACAATGTAATATGACTCTGCTAGAACTGCATGTAAAGAACCTAAGTAAAACTAGCAAGATCACTAGTAATGCAATGTTTTGCCACATGATTACTTAGTGTGGGTTTCAGGGGATGTAGCTTCTGTTCAGTTGCCTTATCTCACCAGTACTTGTATAAAGTGCTGACCCCCCAACAGTTTGCTTGTTCTCAGGTGCTCGTTCGTCTGAGGAAGCGATAGCCGTGCCTCATCCCAAGGAGCCGGAAATCTGGAGTCGATGCCTCGAGCTGCATCGAGTTTGTGCCTGCTTTGAGCTGCTTTCAGATAGAGGGACATAATGTATGGAACGGTATCATTGTAATCGAGAGAAGAGTGCTTGAGCGAATTGTAACCTCGGCCATGCGCCGCTTGTAACACTTTCGATTATCAATAAAAAGAGCTTGCTTTTCATATGCCATTGTGATCTTCACTTTTCTGCAATGTTATGTGCCGCTGCTTCAGTATGGAATAGCTTACTTGCCCTTGTATCAAAGCTTTGGCCTTGTGCAAGCGCATCTTAGGCTTGCACGGCATCACGCCCGTGCGAGGACGATCAGTTCCGTAGGGACCAAAGCGAGGACGAACGGCCCTGCGGGACCGGGGCGTGACAGGTCTTCCTGGGCTTTGTTGGCCTTAACGAAGGACTAGCGCTTCCCTCCGAGATCATCTCCTCAAAAGCTTACTGGTCGAAGCACACTACCAGCATCCTTTAGGTTGAGCCTAGCTTGGCTGCATTGGACTACATCACCGTCTTCTCATCAGAGGAGAATTTCATCCCCAGCAGAGTCGCCATCTTGTTCTCCATTAAATTTAAAAGTTCTAAAATAGCTTGATTTAATTAACAAACAAAAAAAAGTACAAAGAGGTCCTAGACAGAAACTCTAAGTATAATATTTTTTTGATCTGGGGTATGATGATGGACAAGGAGTGCTATGGAGTCTCCTTTACTCCATGGACGATCTGATACTTTAGTGAGGGGTGCTCTATTCTCTTATTTCTCTCTTGAGCTTGGGTGCAGGTATACAGCTCTCTGGGAGGGTATGGTCTCTCTTTGAAGTAGAACAAAATTGACCTTTGGGACGTGCAAGTTGCTCTTATTCATAGCCATCGTACAGATATACTATAGTGCCACATATACCTCTGTTTCGTGGCCGCATAAGGCATCTTCAACAGAATGCGATTACAATTGTAGCTGCATGCCATGGGTAGATTACCACGTGGTCTAGGTTGAGATGTACTGTTGAAGAGATCCCGGGATTGTTTTTAACCCGTTGTATGTGTGACTTGGTCAGTTGGACACTTAGTCAGCACCAACTATGCGAAGATCTCTGCAGTTGTAACGGAAAGATCTTGTGAGTTGGAGGCTGCATAGCAACTCGGCCGCATGTGTCTTTTTGTGGTCGCATGTGGTCATAGCCGCATATGCACTCTCGTTGGGCCTTGGTCGAATGGACAATTTGGCCGCATGGTATTGTAGCCACATGCAAGCTCTCATCGGGCTTTGGTCGAATGGACACTTAAGCCACATTGTGATGAGGCTGCATGCGATCTCTCATCGGGCTTTGATCAAATGGACATTTAAGCTGCATCGTGACGAGGCAGCATGGGTCTTGTAGCCGCATATGTGGGACACGTGGCATGGACCATGTGTCAAAGCAATTAATGCACTGATGTGACTATTTGTCTTTTTCTGAATCGTCATCTTCACGAGTCTCGAAGCATCTCAGAGTGATGAGTGATATGTCAGAGTTTCTAACAGTCATCAAAATCTATGTCATGGGGGTTTTATGCAGCCTCGCTGCTCTGTGGTCGTTCAGGCCGCATATAGTATACTATACGGCTTCTCTACAACTTGGTTGATCAGGCTGTATATGGCTTCTCTGCGACTTGGTTAATCAGGCCGTATATGGCTTCTTTGCGACTTGGTTGATCAGGCCGCATGAGGCTTCTCTGCGGCTTGTTAAGGGGGCATAACCTTTATGCGGCCTGCATAATTTTTTATGCTTCTACAACGTCTTTCATGCCTCAGCCCATGTGAGGCACCACTTTGATTACACCAAACTCTGTACACCATCTGCACAAGAAAACCAACTTGAATCAATACTTCTTTCATTCCCAAATCTCATCGTAATACACCGTGAGGTTGCAGTGTATTACATAATATACCTCTTAGAATAAGGTCCATCCTCAAACCAAACCACTTCCCAGTTCTTTCTTGTATGTCGCTTGACTGTTTCATAAACTCTGCCCCATGTGATTCTTATTATATTGATCCAGACTCATCATCTTCGCTGCGCGATGAACGCTCACACACCAATTCCATATTTCTATATCGTCCTTGCAACTAAATTCAAATTCAACATATCACTTAGTTTGGATTATACACATATTTAAGGCATCCTGAAATACATATATTTTAGCCTGAGCAGCGATAGCAAATTTGGACAAGTTACAAGGGTATCTTCATGTCTGAGACATTCATCGCTTTATTTTTGACTAAACCGATCCTAACGATCATCCACAACACATTCGCACACGATATTCTTAAATATGATTCCCCTCTGACGATCTCTCCACCTGACTCAAATTAGTTCATGTTCCAGCTCGACCATCCAACTATTTCTGAATCCACACTTGCAACATCCAAACTCAACCAACCAATCTCTAACTCAATTTCAATCGTATTGTAAAACCCCTAATTCTGAAAACCGTATTTTTATTATTTATTTATTTATTTATGGTAATTAAGAGCTAAATAGAGAAAATAGATTTTATTCTGAGGTATTGAGCATTTAAAGGATTTATGAAGCCATTCTAAAATTTTCCTAATTTTTATTCCATGTAGAAAACCTTTGGACAGTTGCTACCTTAACCATATACACCAATACCCTATCCAGATTTTCTATAAATAAATAGGTATATGTATATATATATATATATATATATATATATATATATATATATATATATATATATATATATATATATATTTTATTAATAAGAAAAAAAAAGAATAGAAAATAGAATTTCCTACTGGATCAAACCCAAAACCCGCAACCCGTTAACCACCCTTCCCGCGTAAAGTAAGGAAGTTATTAGCAGCAGCTCATCACCCCCGCGTATACTTCTCCGCATGTAAACAGCAGCAGCAGCAGTAATAAAACCACCGCCTATCTTTTTTTTCTCCGCGCGTAAAACTCCTCAGCAGCAGCAGTTCACCCCCGCGTAAACTCTTCCTTTTACCGCGCGTAAAACCCAAACCACAACCCATTGAGAGAAGGAAATATCAATAGCAGAAGCAAAACCCAATTTTACTTTGCTTTGCTTTCGCACACGTGTAAGCTTCTGATTCCACCACTCCTTAACACTAATATTACTAAACACCCCTCAACCGAAACTAAAACCAATAAAAAGAAAGAAACAGCAACAGCATTAGTTTTAGTTTTCTTAAACACTAAGTTTCTCTACCGTCTCTTATTCTCTATATACATCCATGCAATACACCCCAAAACCCTAAAACTCACTTCTTCAACTTACACTGTTGTGAACGCTTGCACTATACGAAACTTTGCTCGGCAAGTATACCTTACCATAGTACTATTATTTATATTCCAAATGATGCATGATTCTGTTTTATTTATATATTTGCATTGGACCGTGTTCATGAGACCACCCCCGTATTATGGAGTATTATTTGGATTCATTGGCCGTGACACAAGTTTTTACACGAGTTGTGAGTCTCATATAGATTCCGGACTACGTATTGGGTTGGTCGCCTGTACGTAAGAGCCGTGCGTTAGGGATGACTACTAATAAAAACTTTGTATGCTAGTAGACCTGGCAGTTATTTAGAGGTTGTATCGTGTCATGGATATGGCATGCTTAGAGCATGGGGTGGAGAGAACAATAAGTAAAGCGTTTGGGCTCCTATGCACTTTTCTCCTGTACGCCCGGATTCTCCATCGAAGAAACGGGTGATGATGACCACTTTATATTACTGGCGGCCTCTGCCGTTCAAAAGACGACATGCTTTTAGGCCCATGATTTTCTGAGAGAATTATGCCAATCCTATTATTTGGCCAGATAGCCCACATGTTGGAAAGTTATTCTCAAATTGCATACATTTAGATAGTTAGGTGACCCATTGGATATTTTTATTTCAGTACTTTATTAGCATATTTATATGTATCTTGTTACGTCCCTCTGAGGACCTGGTTTCTTTCTAGATATGGCCGAGCAGGAGTACCCATAGGAGTACGGACCTGGACCTGACTCTACGTACCTGACTGAGAAGATCTTACCCTCAGAGTATCTGTGATTTATTGTCGTTATTTAGAGAGATATTTTGCTATTTCAGTATAGTCGCTTTGTAGTGGACTTGTTTCCACCCGACTACCAGACTTGATACTCATTTTGGATATCCAGTTATTATTCAGCTTTTATTCCTACTAATTATTTGTGCTGTGGATGAGACATAGATTTTGTGTGACTTGTTATGACATTATATTACCACTGATGGATTGTATATTCATATACAGCGTACGTGTGTATATGATTTCCATATATTGGAGTTCGTATACATACGACTGGGCATGTTACGTATTTCTAATCCTACATATTTTGGGACTGGGGCGTGACATATTTTTTGTGGTGGCCCATGCAGGTCCTCTTTATATTGTCTTGGTTACGTAACTGTACCAAATAAGCCTGCGTATAGGATAGAGTATAAGGATCTCATCCATACTTGACAGAAACCTCATTCTTCTTTCCCACCATCCTATATTTAGTTTATGCTGAAGACCCTTTACCCCTGTTGGCGTACAAAGCCAACTGACTGTCCTGTTAGCATAAAAAGCCAAGTTATGATTGTAGTGCCCCGCTCCACGTCGGCGCTATGTACAAGTGGGATTGACTTGCTTGCTCGAACGGAAGTCTTCTCGGAGAGTTCCCGACCGATTAATCAAGGTGAGTGGGCAGAACTACATTCTCTGATTCTTGCACGACTTAATAATGAATCTGAGTTTTTGAATGCTTGTTGCTTAAGAAGAATATTTTTATAAGAAATGATAGAACTGACTCAGCATGCTAATAAGAGAACTCACATAGCTTGTCATTAAAACGAATATGCTGCCTAACTAAGAGAATATGTATGCTTGTCTAAATGAGATAGAACCATTGCTATGCTAAGAAGATAGAACTGCATATTTTACTTGATGTGATAATAGACCCATGCCATGCTAGTCTCAACTAAAAGATCGTTCATATGTTTGCTTGTCATCGTGTTCATATGGCTTGTCTTGAATGCTTACGTTTAAAGGAATAAGTGCTTATTTTGATGCGAGAGTAAATGCTTGTCATGTGTGTGCTAGACTAGTAGCCCGCCTGATGTCCGTTCCTTCGGGATCTTGGGGGTGCGGCTACTAGGAACGTGCTTGTCATGTTGTGTGCTATTGTGAAAGAGGCATGTGGGTGCTTGCGGTGGATGGGGGACAAACGAAATATGGGAGACCAATAACGCGCACTGTGCTCGGGGCATGGATATTGGAAGGGAGGATGGAGATGTGATGGGGTGAGACTAATAGTGCGCCCTGATGTTCCGGTCCTTCGGGATCTTGGGGGGCGTGACTATTAGAGGGAGGCGGTGCTTCTGTAGAGAAGAGTTGAGTCTGCACTAGAGAAGTTCATGGAGATAGCTGCATTCAGGTAATTAGGGAGCATGCTAGGTTTACCTTCTTGCACACCTAACTGTTTGATGCAGAGACGGACAGGAAACTAAAGAACGGTAAACATATATGTTTATGCAATTGTTGCTAACTTGTATGTCTGCTGCAGGGATAACTGTTCGGCCATGGGGTAAGAAATATGAGTTTATGCTTATACCTGCTTATTCATTTTGTCTGCATAGTAGAGACCTCCCATTAGCGCTTCTTGCATTGCATCGGTCGGACAATGACTATTAGTGCTGAGCTGAACCTTGGCTACGGCTGCTTCGGCAGTAATGTGCAACCATGAGTCACAGCTGCTAATAGGATCAGAATATGAGTCATTGGTTAGCTGGATTACCGCTACCAATCCTGAGTTACTCGGGGATCGACCTCTGATTGATAGTTAACTTGTGTGCTTGATTGATGGTCCCTAAATGCTGCCTGTCCCTAGAATCCTTGCATATAGTTCACCGAACACGCTGCACACACCCGAACAGGATTTTCTCGTGCTGAATTGGTTGCCTCGATTGATTGGTTGTTTGAATAATGTTTTTAAAGCATGTTTCCAAATACATAGAAATATGACTCTGCTAGCAAACTGCATGTAAAGAACCTAAGTAAAACTAGCAAGATCACTAGTAATGCAATGTTTTGCCACAAGTTTACTTAGTGTGGGTTTCAGGGGGTGTAGCTTCTGTTCAGTTGTTTTATCTCACCAGTACTTGTATAAAGTGCTGACCCACCAACAGTTTGCTTGTTCTCAGGTGCTCGTTCATCTGAGGAAGCGATAGCCGTGCCTCATCCCAAGGAGCCAAAAATCTGGAGTCGATGCTTTGAGCCGCATCAAGTTTGTGCCTGCTTTGAGCTGCTTTTGTATAGAGGGACATAATGTATGGAATGGTGTTATTGTAATCGAGAGAAGAGTGCTTGAGCGAATTGTAATCTCGGCCATGTGCCGCTTGTAACACTTTCGATTATCAATAAAAGAGCCTGTTTTCATATGCCATTGAGTTCTTCACTTTTCTGCAATGTTATGTGTCGCTGCTTCAGTATCGAATAGCTTACTTGCCCTTGTATCAAAGCTTTGGCCTTGTACAAGCGCACTTTAGGCTTGCACGGCATCACGTCTCGATGAGAACGATCGTCCCGCGGGAGAGCTGCAACGTGGTGATTCACGTTCAGCGGGGGCTATCGGGCTTGCGGGAGATTGGGGCGTGACATAATGGTATCAGAGCGACTTGATTCTTTGCCCATTCCATTGCCTTCAACTCTGAGATGTGACTGATGTGAGATGCAATGAACGTTCTATACAATAAGTCCTTAAATATTCTCAAAGTTGCCGGCAAAAGTTTTTTGGATTTGTTTTTATTGCTTGAGATATGATTTATGATTTCTGGATATGCTGAGTTTTGATTTGCGATGGCGAGGGATGAGGACTATCGCTGCTTCATGTTTTCGTGAGTTTCGAGGACGAAACTCTTTATTGGTGGGTAAGTATGTAGTGCCCCGCTCCGCGTCGGTGCTATGTACAAGTGGGATCGACTTGCTTGCTCGAACGAAAGTCTTCTCGGAGAGTTCCTGACCGATTAATCAAGGTGAGTGGGCAGAACTACATTCTCTGATTCTTGCACGACTTAATAATGAATCTGAGTTTTTGAATGCTTGTTGCTTAAGAAGAATGTTTTTATAAGAAATGATAGAACCGACTCAGCATGCTAATAAGAGAACTCACATAGCTTGTCATTGAAACGAATATGCTGCCTAACTAAGAGAATATGTATGCTTGTCTAAATGAGATAGAACCATTGCTATGCTAAGAAGATAGAACTGCATATTTTACTTGATGTGATAATAGACCCGTGCCATGCTAGTCTCAACTGAAAGATCGTTCATATGTTTGCTTGTCATCGTGTTCATATGGCTTGTCTTGAATGCTTACGTTTAAAGGAATGAATGCTTATTTCGATGCGAGAGTAAATGCTTGTCATGTGTGTGCTAGACTAGTAGCCCGCCTGATGTCCGGTCCTTCGGGATCTTGGGGGTACGGCTACTAGGAATGTGCTTGTCATGTTGTGTGCTATTGTGAAAGAGGCATGTGGGTGCTTGCGGTGGATGGGGGACAAATGAAATGTGGGAGACCAATAACGCGCCCTGGGCTCGGGGCGTGGATATTGGAAGGGAGGATGGAGATGTGATGAGGTGAGACTAATAGTGCTCCCTGATGTTCTGGTCCTTCGGAATCTTGGGGGGCGTGGCTATTAGAGGGAGGTGGTGCTTCTGTAGAGAAGAGTTGAGTCTATACTAGAGAAGTTCATGGAGATAGCTGCATTCAGGTAGTTAGGGAGCATGCTAGGTTTACCTTCTTGTACACCTAACTGTTTGATGCAGAGACGGTCAGGAAACTAAAGAATGGTAAACATATATGTTTATGCAATTGTTGCTAACTTGTATGTCTGTTGCAGGGATAACCGTTCGGCCATGGGGTAAGAAATATGAGTTTATGCTTATGCCTGCTTATTCATTTTGTCTGCATAGTAGAGACCTCCTGTTAGCGTTTCATGCATTGCATCGGTCGAACAATGACTATTAGTGCAGAACTGAACCTTGGCTACGGCTGCTTCGGCAGTAATGTGCAACCATGAGTCACAGTTGCTAATAGGATCAGAATGTGAGTCATTGGTTAGCTGGATTACCGCTACCAATCCTGAGTTACTCGGGGATCGGCCTCTGATTGATAGTTAACTTGTGTGCTTGATTGATGGTCCCTAAATGCTGCCTGTCCCTAGAATCCTTGCATATAGTTCATCGAACACGCTGCGCATACCCGAACAGGATTTCCTCGTGCTTGAATTGGTTGCCTCGATTAATTGGTTGTTTGAATAATATTTTTAAAGCATGTTTCCAAATACACAAAAATATGACTCTGCTAGCAAACTGTATGTAAAGAACCTAAGTAAAACTAGCAAGATCACTAGTAATGCAATATTTTGCCACAAGTTTACTTAGTGTGGGTTTCAGGGGGTGTAGCTTATGTTCAGTTGTTTTATCTCACCAGTACTTGTATAAAGTGCTGACCCACCAACAATTTGCTTGTTCTCAGGTGCTCGTTCGTCTGAGGAAGCGATAGCCGTGCCTCATCCCAAGGATCCAGAAATCTGGTGTCGATGCTTTGAGCCGCATCGAGTTTGTGCCTGCTTTGAGCTGCTTTTGTATAGAGGGACATAATGTATGGAACGGTATTATTGTAATCGAGAGAAGAGTGCTTGAGCGAATTGTAATATCGGTCATGTGCCGCTTGTAACACTTTCGATTATGAATAAAAGAGCCTGTTTTCATATGCCATTAAGTTCTTCACTTTTCTGCAACGTTATGTGCCGCTGCTTCAGTATCGAATAGCTTACTTGCCCTTGTATCAAAGCTTTGGCCTTGTGCAAGCGCACTTTAGGCTTGCACGGCATCACGTCTCGATGAGAACGATCGTCCCGCGGGAGAGCTGCAATGTGGTGATTCACGTTCAGCGGGGGCTATCGGGCTTGCGGGAGATTGGGGCGTGACAATGATTACCTACTTAAGATACAGAAGATTTTCTATTTTACGTTGTAGTTATGACAACTTTACGCTGCAATTATAAACAACTGCTAACCATGTTCCCTTAGTCTTTCTAATTTGCGTATAACACGTTATACAAATCACGTAGTTAACTGTCCCTGCGTAAAACTTGATGATTCCTGAAAAATAAGATAACCAGCGTAGAATAACCAATCAGGCGTAAGGTATAAGGATAGTGATATGAGCGTATTTGGCACAGTCTTAGCTTTCCTAGTCATAACCAGTTAGAACTGAATCTCTTGCATTAAATGCAGAGATATGGCTCGAACCCTGTGCAGAAACAGCTTTTGACACAGCGTCTGATTTTGTCTCATCTTGAGCATAAAACTTATTCCTATAGATAGCATATGCAGAAGCCCCAACTTTTCTTCCTCATTGGAAGCGTAAAAAAATGACTTTGTATTAAATATATCACTAAACGACAACCTGTGTCTCTGTGCAAAATCATCATCACAGCCGTCCTTTCGATCATCGTGCAGTACTTTTGTTAGATGTCAGGATCACTGATTGACTGACAAATTCATCCGAGGAAATACAAAAAGTTCCTCGAAACAACTTTACGCTACAACATATGTTAGATTTTTACGCGCAGAGTTTATGCATCAGATTTTACGCGTAGACCTTTCACGCAAGCCTTACGCAGAACGTGTAGCAAGACTTTATGCGCAGAATTTACGCACGTAGAACTTTTACCCAGACAAATTCTAAAACTCTACTTTACGCCAAAATTACCTTAACTCTCTGTTTTACGCAGACAGCTCTGAATCTCTACTTTACGCCAATTATCTTGAAGCTCTGCTTTACGCAGGAAGCTTATCCACCTATTTTATGCCAACTATCTAGAAGCCTGTTTACACAGGGAAAGGATTTCATGTATGTTGGTGATTTTGACTACGCGGACAATTCCCCAGCGTATTTCATGCGTCCATATTTCTATTTTATACTTGCATCCTATTTGATTCTTGTACTCCTTTTGAACATTGTGTACATCACCTACAGAAAGATGGAATTGTAGAGGGGATGTACTGTCACAGATGATGACACAACTCCCGAAGTCAATGGTCAGACTCAAGGAGAGAAATCACCAACTCCTAGATTTCCAGGACCAGATGGACAAATTTACAATCCAGTTCCATCTGACTTTCCTGTTCCACCAAATGGGAACCTCCCAGCCTCATTAACTCCGCAGGATGGTCAGGCTCAACTGTTCCAATTCTTCTAGATGATAATAAAGGAACAACAACAACAAGCCGCCACACTAGCTGCAGAATAGAGACAGCAAGCAGCAGAACAGAGACAAGAGTTCCTAGCAGCACTTGAAAGGATGGCTGCAAAGACTACTGTGCCAGCTCAAGCACTAGCTCCAGGTGTGAGAACGCTTCTAGATGGTAATGCTCATCACTGGTAGGAATCCATAGAGCACCAAATGGGTACATATCAGACATGGGAACAATTCCTGGAGTGCTTTAAAAGGAAGTACTTCCTGGACACCGTCAGAGATGCATTATATGATCAGTTTCTCCACTTGGAGCAGGGGAACAGAATGGTGGACGAGTATGATGCTGAGTTTAGTCGCCTCAGTAAATATGGTGCTGACTTGATACCAGATGATTTGGCCAAAGCCAAGAGATTTTATCGTGAACTAACTCAGGAGCTACAGCACTACACTAACTCCCAGCCCCGAATCTCTTATGTCGAGTTACTGACCGAAGCTAGATTACAAGAAACCATCAGCAGAGGAAAGGGAGGTCAGCTGAGGACAAGAAGGACCTATTAGACGTCTTTTAGCTCAGCAACAGCAGTACCAATACAGAGCAGGACCGTACCAGATCACAGAGAAACCCTAATACAATTATTGTGGGAGACGCGGGCACATCTCAAGGGACTATCGAGTCCGCTTGGGATATTATATGAGATGTGGTTCCGGACAACATATATTGAAGGACTGTCCTATGCAACAAGCATCGACACTTCTACCGCCAACACAAAGGCTAGCACTTCCAGCACCCAAGCCAGCTCAACAAATGATGAGACCAGGAGCACCTCGACCTCCAACAACAGGGGGATTTCAGCGAGGACCACCGCTACCTGCACAAGAGGATCAATTCACGAGGGCTAGACAGGGACAACCACAGAGGAACGGACAAGCTTTTATAATGGAAGTGGATGACATAAATCAGGAGATTGATGTCATAGCAAGTATCACTCTTGCTTTTACTTTTCCTACTACAACATTATTTGATACGGGAGCCACCCATTCATTCATATCATCTAGTTTTATTGCCAAACACAATATTACCTCTACACTTTTATCTAGTTGTGTTAGAATTCTTACCGGGGGAGGAGTTGTACCTGTTAGTACAATTTGTAGATCGTGTCCTATAGTGATACGTGGCAGAGAAATGAATGCTCGACTCTTAGTCCTTCCTATGCCTACTTTTGATATTGTGCTTGGAATGGACTGGCTAAGCAAGTACCACGCTTTCTTCGATTGCTTTGAAGGAAGCATTCTTTTCAAAGTACCAGGTCAGCCTGAACTTGAGTTTGCACGAGGATCCACTGGGGGATCTTTGGTGGACCTATTATTTTTTGCGCACGTTGAGTGCAAATAATAAGTTCGAAACAAGCCCTATCAGAGGTAGTATGGACGTGATATGTTTTGTGGTTGGAAAAGACATCCTGCTAGGGGATTTTTTGTGGATCTATTACTTTTTGCGCACGAGAGTGCAAGTAATAAGTTTAGACAAGTCCCATCAGAGGTAATATCGCCGCGATAAAATATGACTCTGTGGGGGATAGTGGAGAGACATAGTCCAGAGGTAATATGGACATGAACTGACTTTCTCTTTGCTGGGGAAAATGAGGATAGTTCAGAGGTAATATGGACATGAACATTTTAATTCAATTGCGGACATTCCATAGAGGAATTTTTGTAGACCTATTACTTTTTATGTACGAGAGTGCAAGTAATAAGTTTAGGACAAGCCCTGCCAGAGGTAATATGGACGTGGCAGTTTTTGTGGACCTAACACCACTGGCGTACTTAGAATAACGTACGGGTGTTAAGTTGATGAAAACCGATATCAGAGGTAATATGGACATGATAATCGATAGTCGGACCAGGAAGGTTTGTTCAGAGGTAATATGAACATGACAAACTCAGCCTGAGAGAAATATTATGACAGCAGTTCAGAGGTAATATGGACGTGAACCAATGTCCAAAAAACTCATTGAGGAGTGATTCGTTGATTGTGGTCTATCCAAACATGAAAATAGACCCAAGATCGCTCCGCTGGGGAGATTGATGGGACGATAGCTCAGAGGTAATATGAACATGGCTAGTGTAAAATGAGACTGGTTTAAATAGTCATTGTGCGAATGTGCGAATAGACCTAAGGATTACTCCACTGGGGGGAATTTGAGGATCCATCCTCCATTGCGTACCCGGGATTCTCGGATACGGATGATGGCTCTTTACAAAAATTTGTAACGAAGAAGAAAATGTTGCACATAGGCACTTGCTGGGGATGAAAAATCAAGAGTCAATTTGTACATCCAGTTTATGAACTTATTACCCATGGCGTACCTCAAGTACAGATAATAAGCTGAAACGATTAGCACTATCAGGGGTTATGCGAACGTGATAGTAGGAAGTCAAAGAGAAGAACTTCACCCAGAGGTAATATGGACATGGAAAGTTCTGAAAATATCTTACTTAGAGGTAATGAGGACGTGGTAAGATATGATGGGGATAAAGAAAAATAAGGCAGAGGAAATATGGAAATGACCATTTTTGTGGTGATAGATTTACTCTGCTGGAGAAAGTGGAGAGACGTAGTTCAGAGGTAGTATGGACTTGAACTGATCTATAGCCACAAACTGTGAGGTTTGCTCAGAGGTCATTTGGACATGGCAAATTCAGCTGGGGAAACCAAAATGTTTGGATAACAGTTCAGAGGTAATATGGACGTGAACTCATGCCCGAAAAATTCACTGGGGAGTGATTTTCTGAGTGGGGATAGACCCGAAGAACCCGCTGGGGAGACTTTAGGGAATCATCATCCGATACTTCTTGAGGGAGCAAATTGTCACGTTTAGAGTAAAATCAATTTACAGTGATCGTCCCCTCGTTTATAAATGCAAAGTGATGACTATGGCGTCGATCAACTCCTGGATTCTCCTTTTTAGTACATAGCATGCCCTTGTGGGGTGATGAATGTACCGATAAAAGAGGCAATAATCTGGGTCATCGACTTTGCCAGTCCTTTCAGGATATCTGATGTTGGGTAACCGAAGTTTGTTTTCCTTCATCAATATATTGAAGATTTCAATGATGTCATCTTCATTGAAGAAGAAAGTCCCCTTTGGCCTTCGGGCTCCCGATGCCTGAGTTTTACGGTCTTCCGGGAAGATGGTGATCGTTGCATTATCTTCGGACTCAGAGGGAATTCTACCCCCAGCTTTGGACGCTGCCCTATTTTGTCGAGGTAGACTACCCCCAGACATATCGTGGCATTTGTCCACAGAAGTTGATTTAGAAGGACCTGCCTCTGGTATTACAGGATCAGACTCTGGAGGTTTTGAGTTTGCAAGAGGTGCAGTATACCCCAACCCAAAATGAGTTTGTTGACAGTAAGGATTACCATGCAACGGTGTTCGTCTGCCTTTTCCATAGTTGAGGCCTTGTTTCAACTTCAAATCATAACCCATGCTTTGTATCTACGGATTTGGATTTTCCCAACATCTGACTCGCGAGATTCTTCTTGTACAATTGGTCTATTCTGCATTCGACCAAAGATTATTTGAAGCTGGTCGTTGTGAGTTGGTAGAACAATAAAGATAGAATCTTCATACGGCCCATATATCATGACGACATTAGATGTTGACGCATCTTCCCACATGATCTCTCCACGCTTGGAAGTTAGGGGCGCTAAATCTTGATTTTGACCCCTGTCTTTGCGTTTCTGGATCAAGAAATCACGCAAATCAGCGATATTAGCAGAAGAAGAAGAAGAAGGCTTATTCTGCCTTTTCACATCAGTGGGCCTGTGGAGATTAGGAACCAGAACACTTTCTCTGCCATATGAGTAGAGCAGTTCAGCCATGTGAGTAGCGCATGATCCATGATGAGCGTATTTTTCTATGAAATAGGTCTTCTTTATGTGGAGGGGCTTATCCTGGCGTAATCTGTAGCTTTGCACAGGTTCGCGGAAAATAGGAGTCCGCGTAATCTGAAGAGTGGGCAAATTCTTCTCCTGATGGCGTAAAAACCTAGAGGTCGAGAAATCCGCTACTTGTTTTCCCTTGCGGTGATTGCAGGGATCATCTGCCTCATCATAGATGGAAGATGTATTTTTACGCACAGGGCGCGTTTGGAATTTCTGAATTGGTGCTGAGGCCTTGTCAGAAATTTTGTCTGCCACGTCACAGACGGGAGACGAAGTTTTACGCACGGGGCACGATGTAGACTTCTGGATTGGCACTAAGGCATTGCCAGAAGCTTTATCTGCCACGTCACAGACGAGAGATAGAGTTTTATGCACAGGGCCCGGTGTAGACTTCTGGATTGGCACTAAGGCATTGCCAGAAGCTTTGTCTGCCACATCACAGACGGGAGACAGAGTTTTACGTGTCAGGCGCATAGGTTGCAATGTCACAACCTTGTTGGTCGGAGATAGAGAGTCCGCAGGAATGGTAGAGGATGTCTGGGACATCCATACTTTATGCAACTTCCTGTTGTCTTGGACAGAGAGAGAACGAGAGCCACCCCCTGCGCGGAGCATGTCTTCATAAGCAGATTGGTCGAATTGGACGACCAAAGTCTTCTTCGTTGATCCGACGGATACTGCATCGTGTTGAGCAATGGCTTTCTCGTCAGATGAGAAAGTTTTCCCCAGCAGAGTCGCCATCTTGTGTTTGATAATAAACGAAAGAAATTGAAACTAGGTTTATACGAAATTCTTTCTTTATTTACAAACAAGAAAAAGAAGTACAATTAATCCTATACGAGGATGTTAAGTACAAAAATTAATTCTGGGGAAATATTGCTATAGGAGTCTGATTTGCGGTCGATCACTTTGTCCCTTGGACTACATGATGACGAAGAAGTACTGTAGAAGAAGAAAAAGAAGCTTCAAAGAATGCAGGAAAAGTTGAACTCTCGTTGCCAAAGCCCTCTATAGGTGCTTTCTTGACCTTGACCTCTGTTATTTTCTGCCCCTTTTTCGACCTTGTTCTCCTGTGACCGAAAGTCTCTATTTATAGAGCTCGGTCACCGTAATTGACCAATCGGCGTAGAAGCCAATTAGTGGAGAGAGTTGCACCTTTTACGCGGTGGTTATAATAACTGCTACCCACGTATGAATGATCTCCTGAATTGGCATATGACGCGTGTCCCATTATGAGATAACGCGTATAACTGCTCCGAAGATCACAGCATGCAAGCCACGTAGATAACTGCCCCTCGCGTAGAGATGGTTGGCATAAAAGCCAAATAACTGTCTCGTTTGGCATAAAAGCCAAATAGTTATCTTATTGGCGTAAAAGTCAAGTAGTTGTCCTGTTGGCGTAAAAGCCAAGTAGCAGTCTTGATGGCGTAAAAGCCAAGTAGCTACTTTATTGGCGTAGAAGCCAAATTCTGCTTTGTTGGAGTAGAAGCCAAATTTTGCGTAAAGCTTGATGCTGCATGGATAGGTAACTAGCGTAAAGATAGCCAATTATCCTTCTATGACTGAGGTCTTGAGCGTATTCAGGGCCAAATAGCCTTATTATGTACCTTATAAATATAGCCTGAATTGGCGTATTTCGAGGAGATAGCATACGACGTACTCCTATAGTTGAAAATAGCCTGGTTGGCGTATTTCGAGGAGATAGCGTACGGCGTGCTCCTATAGTTGAAAATAGCCTGGTTGGCGTAATATGCAGGGATAGTGACGTGAGCATATTAGCCCTAATTTTAGCTCTTCCAGTCATTAAAAGTAGAACCAAATCTCGTGCATTAAATGCAGAGATCTGCCCCCATCTCCCGCATTAACTGCAGAGACGTGCCTCGAGTTCTGTACGAAGAACAGCTTTTGACGTGGCGGTTGGTTTCGTCTCATCCTGAGCGTAAAGCTCATCTATACCTGTGTAGAATAGGCAGTGTATTCCTTGAATGCGTAAACGACGTCTTATATCAAGGGTTATGTCACTAGACGACAGTCTGGGGCTCTATGCAGAGTTATCATTACAGCCGTCCTCTCGATCGCCGTGCAGTACTCTTTGTCAGGAGTCAGGTTCACTGCTTCGTCTGACAGGTTCATTCGAGGAATACGAAAAGTTTCTCGTACAACTTCCTGCTGCATTAAAAGCAGACAGGTTTTACGCCGAAGTGGCGTTGAAGTTCTGTTGTACGCCGATGGCTCTGAAGTCATATTTTATGCCACACTGTGCTGGAGCTCTATTTTATGCGAGCTTCCTGCATGTTACGGTTTCTACGCGTATGATTCTCCAGCGTATTTTTTATGCTTCACAACTACCACATTTTCTAGGAAAGGATATTTTGGTAATTTTATAATTAATTAAATATTATGCATGTGAATAATTATTTATTATATTATTTAATTATTATTAGATATTATTTATTATTTTGGACTTGCTTTAGTGGATCTAACTAGTTTAGTTTAGACTCATGGACCAACATGTATTAATTGTTAGAATTGAGCCCCAATAGAAGCCCATTCATTAGGAGGATGATTAGTTTAATTAAACCATTAGGCTAGAACCTTTCCTCCTTAATTATTTTTTCATGAGAGGCCCCAAGGGGTATAATGGATACTACATAGTATCTTGAGGAAGCGACAAGGGGGGTCGACCTACTTAAAGAGGGAGGAAAGTTTCTCTCTCCTCTTTTTATTTCGAATCTAGATCTAAAATTTTTCTCAACCAAATTCCCCCATTTTCGCATTATTTCCCTACAAAATTTCATCCAAATTCCTTCACAAATCACCATTAGAGGCTATTAGAGCAAAGATCTAGAAGAAGGAAGCAAGGATCTACAAAGAGGAGCAAGCATCTACAAGTTGGAGGCCAATTTCATCACATTTGGAGGTTGCATTGGGAATCCATCTCCTAATAGGTACAATTCAGTTTTTTTCCTTCATTTAGATTCTAAATCTGAGAATTAACCATAAAAAATTAACCCATATGCATAGGCTATCCATAGGATTTAGAATTGAATTCATAGGAGGCCTATTGAGAAAGTTATAGTACTTTTTGTGTCAATTTCAGGGGAATTCCGAGATTGACACTTGTTGTATTTGTCAATTGATCCTATAGATCCAATTGACATGTATTTGTGTGTTTGTGGCTAGTGTCGTGTCCATAATTGGGTACGTATAGGTCATATCCCAACAATTTGGTAATACGTATTGATTTGGGGGGTTTTCCTCCGATACGGGGCTTTGTGCATGTCACATTTTGACACGGACACGTAGATGCGTGTTTGACTCTTCGTATTGTTCATATATAGTAATTTAGACTTGCTTGTGTTCTTCGGGGTATGTTTGGTTGTGTGGTGGACTCGTATCGCAAGCGTATCATAGATCTAGTGTGATAAGGGTGCGATGTACTCCACGTGTTTGTTATGTTGTATTTCTAGATCTAAATTCCATTATTCTTAGCTATGTGTGGCATATGTAGTTATATCTATATGTGTAAGTATTATATATATGTATATAGATATAGATATATAAGATGCTATTGGATATATATATATATATATATATATATATATATATATATATATATATATATATATATATATATATATATATATATATATATGTGTGTGTGTGTGTGTGTGTGTGTGTATGTGCGTGTGTGTGTGTGTGTGAGTGTATCCATGTATATATATATAGTATATGAGTATAGGTATCTATATACATATGGTTGTTATATATGTATAGAGCTATATGATAGTGTGTTTATTTGTATAATGATATTTATGTATATCTATATTATATGGTATGCATAATTACATATAACTAGTTATATATATAACTATGTATGTACCTATGATGTGTATATATATATGTAGATATACCTCTATATATAGTTATAAGAATGGTTATATATATATATATATATGTAGGTGATGTTATCTAGTAATGCATATGTGTTTGTATGTGTATAGTTGAGAAGAGTATTATATATGTATATGCTTGGTTATGTGTGTGGTCGTGTGGATGGGAGAGAGGGCAGCTCGGTCAGTGAGTACAGGGAACGATAATTTGAATAGTAGCAGCAACAACAATATGACCAGCAGCAGCGACAGCAATATGAAGGACAACAGCAGCGACAACAATATGAACAACAACAGCGACAGGAAAATGAAGAACAGCAGCAGCGACAGCAATATGACGAACAACAGCAGCGGTAGCAATATGAAGACCAGCAACAGCAGCCTCCAGTATCAGCAGCAAGGTAACTAGTTATAGAGCTAGGTAAGTTAGTCGTTTAGTTAGTTGATAGTTAGATAGTTAGTTGATAGCTATAAATATATGTGTATGAATATAGTTTACCTAGTTACCTAGTTAATAAAGCTATCTATATGTATGTATTATATAGTAAGTTAGATCTAATCACATATTCTTATGTATCTCTAGTTAAATATGTAGATATAGTATCTATATGTTTGTTTTGTGATAGTTAGATAGATAGGTATTAGTTAGATTCTTAAACTATATGTATCTTATAAATATTGTATTGTAGGTTAGTATCTATGTATTAATATGTTATAAATTAGTGGTTAGTTGATTAGCATATGGTTAATAGTGGGTGTTAGCTATAAATGAGGATTTGACATTCCTTGAGATACCAAGATAAATGTCAAGGTATTGGCCGATACTCAAGGTATTGGGTTTGGGTATCAAGATGGGGGTTTAGTGGTGCGATACCGAGTTGGCTCAAAACCAAGGTATCCATATAGCTTTTGGTAGTTAGGATTATTATATATATTATTGTTTGAATATGCATATATGATAATTTATATCTCTTGTTTGCTTTTCCTGAGATACGGTATCTTAGTATCCTAGATTTAGCTTGTATGACCTAGTTTCTTAGTGTATGAACCTAACATCATTGAGATAGACTCATTTAACCTAGAAATAGGTAGTTTGACCAAGTTTAACTGGTTTGACTTAGAGTTGACCTAGTTTGACTATTTTGACTTAGAAATGGCTCTTTGACCTAGAAGTTGACTAGTTTAACTTATTTTTCATTCTGAAACCTTGTATTGATATTATATTCCATATCTAGGTCTTCGAGACACCGTATCAGACATCTGTGAGACTATTCACCGAACTTTAGGCGAGTATATTCTCTGATAGTTTTTCATTTCTGATATCCTCTATGTTCATTGTATCTAGTGTAGATATCCATGTTGGTTACATGGATTGGTATATCTGGATCTCGTCATGAGATATTATTCCTTGGTATATGGTGTATCTTGTGCAACCCTTGTTTCATTGATTATCTTGTACATGTACAGATACTGATTCTCAGGGAGAGTTACTATCTTCTTGGAGAATCCCGTGCCATAGCGTACCATGGTTAGATCCCGTGGCATATGTAGTTATATGTATATGTGTAAGTATTATATATATATATATATATATATATATATATATATATATATATATATATATATAAGATGCTATTGGATATATATATATATATATATATATCTATGTATGTATAAGTGTATCCATGTATATGTATATAGTATATGAGTATAGGTATCTATATACATATGGTTGTTATATATGTATAGAGCTATATGATTGTGTGTTTATTTGTATAATGATATTTATATATATCTATTTTATATGGTATACATAATTACATATAACTAGTTATATATATAACTATGTATGTACCTATGATGTGTATATATATATATATGTAGATATACCTCTAAATATAGTTATAAGAATGGTTATATATATATGTATATATGTATGTTGTATTTATATATATGTAGGTGATGTTATCTAGTAATGCATATGTGTTTGTATGTGTATAGTTGAGAAGGGTATTATATATATGTGTATGCTTGGTTATTTGTGTGGTCGTGTGGATGGGAGAGAGGGCAGCTCGGACAGTGAGTACAGGGAATAACAATATGAACAGCAACAGCAACAACAATATGAACAGCAGCAACGACAGCAATATGAAAAACAGCAGCAGCGACAGCAATATGAACAGCAGCAACGACAGTAAAATGAAGAACAACAACAGTGACAGCAATATGAAGAACAGCAGCAGAGACAACAATATGAAGACCAGTAGCAGCAGCAGCCTCCAGTATCAACAGCAAGGTACCGAGTTGCAGAGCTAGGTAAGTTAGTAGTTTAGTTAGTTTAGTAGTTAATTGATAGTTAGATAGTTAGTTGATAGTTATAATAGATGTGTATGAATATAGTTTAGCTAGTTACCTAGTTAATAAAGCTATCTATATGTATGTATTATATAGTAAGTTAGATCTAATCACATATTCTTATGTATCTCTAGTTAAATATGTAGATATAGTATCTATATGTTTGTTTTGTGATAGTTAGATAGATAGGTATTAGTTAGATTCTTAAACTATATGTATCTTATAAGTATTGTATTGTAGGTTGTATCTATATATTAGTATGTTATAAATTAGTTGTTAGTTGATTAGCATATGGTTAATAGTGGGTGTTAACTATAAATGAGGATTTGACATTCCTTGAGATACCAAGGTAAATGTCAAGGTATTGGCCGATACTCAAGGTATTGGGTTTGGGTATCAAGATGGGGGTTTAGTGGTGCGATATCGAGTTGGTTCAAAACCAAGGTATCCACATAGCTTTTGGTAGTTAGGATTAGTATATATATTATTGTTTAAATATGCATATATGATAATTCATATCTCTTGTTTGTGTATCCTGAGATACGGTATCCTAGATTTAGCGTTTATGACCTAGTTTCTTAGTATATGAACCCAACATCATTGAGATAGACTCATGTAACCTAGAAATAGGTAGTTTGACCGATTTGACTTAGAGTTGACCTAGTTTGACTATTTTGACTTAGAAATGCCTCTTTGACCTAGAAGTTGACTAGTTTAACTTATTTTTTATTCTGAAACCTTGTGTTGATATTATATTCTATATCTAGGTCTTCGAGGCACCGTATCTGACATCTGTGAGACTATTTACCGGACTTTAGGCGAGTACATTCTCTGATAGTTTCTCATTTATGATATCCTCTATGTTCATTGTATCTAGTGTAGATATTCATGTTCTCTTGACATAATGGTTACACGGATTGGTATATCCGGATCTCGTCATGAGATGTTATTCCTTGGTATATGGTATATCTTGTGTAAGCCTTGTTTTATTGATTATCTTGTACATGTACAGACACTGATTCTCGGGGAGAGTCGTTATCTTCCTGGAGAATCCCGTGCCATAGTGTACCATGGTTGGATCCCCTATACAAGTCAGAGGTGGGGAGTATTTTTGTGTAGATATGTGATCATACCCTCCTTGTGCATATCTTGTTCCTTGTGAGTGTTGATCATATACCGCACGTATGATTAACCAGGCCATTTTACTCTTGTGCAAGTTCCCAAGCCGATCACATGTTAAAGCTAGTACTCACACACTTAGTCATTAGTATTCTTGTACATTATCATATTGTTCATTCTCGTATTTATTTATAGTATTTATTTATTGTATATCTCTTGTATCTATTATTGCATCTTGTATATTCACATCTATTTACAGTTACATAGTTTATATCATTAATTAGAACTGCTGTTAGAGATATACTCTACTCCTTTTCTGACTGGATATATTTTTCTCAGATGATACTGAGGAGTGATACCCTACACATTACGGGCCTCAGGATGTTGTGGGCTTAGAATCAGAGACCCTGGCTCAAGAGGAACTCATCCCGACTAAGACAGATGACCCGGGACTTGTAGCTTCTTAGATTTCTCTTGTATTGGATTTATCTCCAGCTTATTATTTAGTTTTTTTCAGACTCATTGATGTTATTATTTGACTCATGAGTTGTATGTGACTATTCTATTCTTTATGAAATTCGTGCTCATTTTTATCTTAGATCTGTGATTGAGTATATTGATATTGTTGGTGGCTCATTATATTGTTAGATAGATTATCCAAACAGCGTTCTACCATCGATTCTGCGGAGTAGGCTGGGCGTTGTTCCCGACTTGCATCCCTACATCGGGTGCGGGTTGTGACACCTTGTTCTCAATCCACTTCCTTAGCACCGAATTGATTTCTTCGTGTTTTGATTCGTCTATACGCTCTCGATAACTTGCACGCCAATCTCATATTCACTACCACTTCCACTTTAATCATCTCGTTACTCTATATTCATCTCGATACTACAAGTGTTAACTTTCAATCCGATTCAATATCGACTAGCTTCACATCATGCTCGTTCACGTCTTCCAGAGAACCCGTCCACCACCGTTGCACTATTTCACTAATTTTGCTTCCGCTAAACTCTAAGTCAAACTTCTCGAGCGTCAATATCTGAAATCCTTCAAGTTCGTGCGACTCCATCACATTGCTCCTCCAAAACTAATCGTTTTCCAATGCTCAACCAACTGCTCCTTTGCATTACCAAATTCTGAAGTCCATGCTTATTACTCTTTGCCACATCCATTGCCCGCGCATGTGTGCACCAACTTCTTGTTCCTTATGCTTAACTCTCTATGTGAATCAATGAATGCTCTACCAAACTTCCAAATCATGCAAGCAGACTCTGATATTCAGCTTCTCGTCTGATCGATCTTATTTTGTTTCCAATTCTTGGTCCGTATCACTCCTTCGAATTCCAAACACTCGTTCCATTGCTTGTTCTGTTCTCGTCTAGCGTAACTTTCATTTATGCGAGTCCATTTCCTGATCGCTCAAATCCAACATATTGAAGAATACCTGAGTCAAACTCCATTACGCTAATTTCTGACACAATCCCGCACTAACCCATCTGTTGTGAGCATACCTGTCCCTTATCGTGTTCCAAATATTTCCAACGTATGCACCACTCCGTAGAACGCATATACCACTTAGAAATAAATTTGCTCTCGCTCTAGATCCACTCTTCATCAACGAACATCTATTCCAAACCAACTATTCTTTGGCTATCCTGTCAACCAAAAATCAACACTCGCTTGCTCCAAGTTTCTGAAACATAATTCAACCGATTCGCACAAACCAACTTCCATTTCCATTATCCATATCCGTTGCAAAAATTCTATTGTTGTTCATCCAAAACATTCCAATGTCGTGCTCACTAAATGGTACACCATATACCACTTCGAATCAAGTCACTTATTGCATCACACTTCTTTGTACTGACCCATGATCCGTTCGAACCATCCATTCTGCGTGATCCTACCATTCAAAACTCAACTGATTACTCGAAGTCTGACACGAAAATTAGCCAATGCATGAACCATCCAACTCTTCTGCCGATTTTGCTCGATGTAACTTTTGCCATGTTCCATTCTCGATACTTTCAACTATCCCTCAAACCATCCGACACTTTTGCTGCACGAGAAACCGTACAATGATCTCTTCCAAATAATCCAACCTAATACCCAATTATTCAACACATTTATCGCACGAGCAACTCGTGTAACGCTCTCTTTGGTATTCTAAGTCGTTGCTCAAATCTTCTCAACCCATGCGTCGTACTAGCAACTCGTGCAATGCTCTCTCTAAAATTCTCATTCAAAGCTCAAACTCCATCCAACACATTCTCTACACAATAAACTCATGCAATGTTCCATCATTATCCAATGTTTCTACTCACAGTATACCACATAACCAATCTCGTCTGACAACCAACTACACCACTGATGCAACCAAAATCTCCCCGAATGACAAGCCAAACCAACACAACAACACCTCTCAACTTGCTACACGGATGCAACAATACTACACAACTTGCTGCACGAATGCAACAACGCCAAACGATGCTACAAGATCTATCAAAATTCTACGAAAGCTAACACAACGAAGAACAATATGCACAACCAACAAATATAGACTTATTGCATGGAATATCCATTA
Organism: Iris macrosiphon; assembly: GCA_036927795.1. Taxonomy (NCBI): domain Eukaryota; kingdom Viridiplantae; phylum Streptophyta; class Magnoliopsida; order Asparagales; family Iridaceae; genus Iris; species Iris macrosiphon. The sequence goes on from JAYESA010000009.1 coordinate 185,307,862, forward strand.
TGGCGCTGAGTAGAGCCAAGAGCCAAATGATACACGGAAGTTATTCAGAGTTTGTGATAAATCAAGCAAAAGAAAAAGTCCGAGGAAATGAATCGGGGGCTCTGATACCAAATTGTCATACCCCAATCTCTCACAAGTTCGAACGTCCCCGCTGAATGTGAATTACCTCATTACTGCGCTCCGTAGGACAACCGTTCTCATCGGGACATAATGTCGTACTAGCCTGGAGTTGCGCTCGCATAAGGCTATGTTGTCAAATGTCAAGGTTATCATTAAAATAACCAACTTGCAGAGAAATTCAAGTATTGTGTGCCAAGCATACATCAGAGTATACGCAGCGAAGCCCTCAAAGGGTCCAAATAAAAATACCACAAAGGCTTGAAACACTCTTGCTCTTTCTCTTATCCCAAAAGGTACTTACCGTTCCATACATCATGTTTCGTATATCCAAGTTGAGATACTACACTTGCGTACCTGAAAATAATGCCCACAAACGTGCGTCAGTACACAGCCGTACTGGTGAGCGGGGTAACCCACTGGTCTAAAACGACACTAAGTAGATAGTGAATCCAAATAGTTATATAGTAATCTTTCTACTTGAATCCTAGATTTATTTTATGGCAGAGGCATGACATGTTAAGAAAAGCAGTAAAGCAGTTTAAGAATGCAACCATTCAACTCGAGCAAATATACTAGCAGTTATATCCAAACTCAAATGAAACTAAGCATACAAATCCGTTCTACTCAAACCCGAAGTAAAGTGTGAACCTATCGAACCACATCGCACTCTAAGTCTTAAATCACTTGCATTATGCCATAATCTAAGCCTTGCTAATCCAATCATCAATGTGCACACTCTTATCCAAGGCAACGTGGCGCCTCCGTCTACACGAATGCATACTCTCAAACTGAACCAACTCTTATCTATATGAAGGTCACTTGCCAAGACATAAAGGTCTATCCAACTAAATTTTGACCCGATCTAGTGCTGAGTAGCTAGCCCGTCTGGTGGTCTCAAACTGCAAGTACCGTGCTCAAAGCACGTTACCTTTTGTTTTTGCCATGGCTGAACGGTCTCGATGCCCCGGAGCCTATTCTGTTCGAGGAAACCAAACCCTGTTCGCAATAGGTTGTCAGTGACCAATGCAATACTACAACCATATAGGTATGACGAGAGAATCGAGCTTCTCGCCCTACCAAACGATACTCGCATCGATCTATCTAATTCACCATAACCATTCTCCAACTATAGCGCAAGGTACCATTCTCAAATTATCTTCATTAGATACTATACCGCTTCTCGACACAGTGCTCCGATTGGTGCAACACCTCGCTCTGACTGCTCTATGGCATAATGCCTCAACAATGGTACAATGCCCTCTCCTATGCAGTTGCCCAGTTTTGAACCACAACTGCACGTTTTGCTTGACAAAACATCCAACTTGATACTTGTACACGGATGCATGCTAGCTCGTTTGCTGAAGTGCATCGATGTTCTAACCAAGATGATCCACTCAAAGCCTACTGCCCAAACATAAGTCCAACTCCAAGCCATCAATTATATTCATCCAAACGGCGCACACTCTATGCACGCCACAGTACGGTGATTTCTAATGTTTTATTCCAAGTGTTTAAACTATTATGTGTGTTCCAAATTATTAGGCATGAAGGAGTAGAGGAGAAGGGACAGAAATCACTCACCAAGTTGAATCCGCTAGAACTCTGCCTTGCCGATACAGCCGATCCCTTGAATCCGTGTTCCAATGTGAAGCACGATCTACTTAATTGGTATGACAGTGAGATCAGGTCGTTCTCTCCAAATCATCCGACCTGATCGAACTAAGCAAGACAATATTATCGCTCTAATCCAACTATCTATGTACTTGCTTCGAACGAACATACTGATTCCATTCACGTCGTCCATGCCTCAGCCCGTGCAAGGCACCACTTTGATTGCACCAAACTCTGTACGCCATCTGCACAAGGAAACCAACTTGAATCAATACTTCTTCCATTCTCAAATCTCAGCTTAATACACCATGCGGTTGTAGGGCATTATACTACAAAGAGGCTTGGACTTCATGCTACATTGGATAACACCATAATGAGGAAGAGCCTCGGCTTTAGTCCATGTTATAGCGATGAATCACCGCAAGGAAGAGCAAGGGTTCATGCCAAAGAATCTTTAAAAGAACTCACCTAGAATGTATGGAAAGAGATATAGGCCGTCTCTTGAGGGTAAGCTTGTAGATGCCCAATATACATATACCGAAACAGGCGTGCACAGGGCCTTTAATATGCAACCAAAAGTAGAACTAATATTATTATGTGAGTGGGAAGAATTATAAATATGGTATATAATTCAAGGCTTAGTCCATTCTTGTATCATACTGTAATTTGACCCATGCGGGAAGATTCAAGTCGAAGCGACATCTATCCTAAAGCATGATGGATAGTCACTATACGGAACGCTCAACCCATATATAAAAATAAGTGGGGGATTGTTGGTTTTTTTCCTTTGGACTATGAAAGATAGTCCCACATTGGCTACACCACCTGTCACGACCCGCACCCAAAATTTGGGCATGAGTCGTGGTACGTCCAGCCTACGCCGCAGCATCGGCGGTAGAACGCTGTCTAGGTCTCAATAATATACTAAACATAACTCATAACCTGTCAATGATATCAAATCCATAAGGATTACAATGAAATAAACATCTCTCAATATCTCATAATGTATACTCAATCACAATAACTATTAGAATATAAATGGCACGATAAAAGATAAGAAAGAATGACATAGTCAAACACAATGTCTCAAAATAGAGATAACCCACAGTCTAGCTGTCCAACATAAAAAGTCTCCACAAGTCTCAAATTAAACTCCACATAAGTCTCAACATAACTAAAATAAACCTCAAAATAAGTCTCAAATGCATAAAATAAATGTTGTCTAAACAGTTGCAGGTAGTGTCTCCTCTAAGGGAAGGGACTCCTCTAAGATCTCTGGTGTGTAGCCTGTGTCTATACCTGGTCCATAATGTGTAGGTCAGAAGTCCTCAAGATCCTCTGAAAAAAATATCCAGTCAGGATTGGAGCGAAGTACAAGCACTAACAGCAGTTCCACATATATTGACAAAAACTATAATACAGTGTAAAGAAATACAAGATGGATATAAATACTGGCAATAAGAATACTGGAGATAATAAAATACTGGAAATAGAATACTGGAGATCATATCATCATCAATGGTACACTAGCAATGAACAGAAATACAAGTGCATACTAGAACAATGAACTGGAATATAAGTGAATGCTAGAGCAATAACTAGAACATAGGGAAATGTTAGATCAATAAACTAGAGATACATGTATAGACTATTTAGCTAAGTGTGTAAAACATTAGCATATCATGTGATCGGCTTGGGACTGATCAGGCTTGCTATGTATGACTAGCTATGATTCATGTAAGGTCAGGCTAAGCATCCGAATAGCTATGATGCAAGCAATAGTCAAGATAATCATACATAACAGGCTATGAGGCATATAATAGTCAGGCTGAACTGACGTGAGGTGTGGGTGAGCTATGATGCATATAGAGTTGGGTATGATCACATAAGCTACTAATATCTCCCCGTCCCCAGCTAGCACGATGGATTCTAAATCATGAATCCTCGTGATCGGTCTCGATGATGCCAACTTATGTATACATAGTATCGGAATCATGTACGCTATACAACTAGAATCATAAAGATAATTAATATAATAAAAACTGTCAGAGAATGTACTCACCTGTGGTCCTCTGTTGGCAATACCAATATCCTATTTTCGAGGTCTTGTTTAAATAATCCAACAGTCCTATAGACATTATTTAATAATAATAAAGCATCAGTCATTACACTAGCATACATACCATCATAAATACACTGAACTCAGAGACTGCGCTAGGGGTGATACTGGTCAACTAGCTGGGTCGAATGTGCGTCTAACTGCACGGGTGTGATGTCCTCAAATGTTGTGCATAATCAGACAGTCAATCACTAACATATGTCTCACCAGTACGTCAGTGTACATAAGGCAGTCAACTCACAATTATCAGGGTCACATGGTCAATGTAAATATGGAATCTCCATAATTAACACTAGGGGCATACAGTACATATACAAATATGTTCATAACTAGTATTAGTAATTAATTACTTATATATGTAAACATCCATATTTATATATATATATCAATTTGATTATAATACTTATACGCGTACGTATACGCATATTAGTTTGGTTTTACTTGCATAACGTCTAGCAACCAATATCTACTGAACAAGCTAAATCCTAACATCATTCACACACGAACAAAATCACAAGAGAATATTTTGTACCTTGGCCTCGGCGTGCACGTGCACGAGGGGGTATTCGACGTCGAGTCGTGAGGGGAGGAGACGGGGTCGTGTACGGGTCGAGGGGGATCCGGCGAGTTCTGTCGTTGAGGGAAATCAACGAGGGGAGGTGCTCGGTCGAGGAGATCAGTGGCTGTCATATGGTCGTCGAGTCGTTGAGGTGTTGTTCTTTGTTGAGTCGTCGAGGTGCTGCTTTTGTCGAGGAAAGGGGTCGTTCAGGCGAGGTATTGCTCGGAGCAGGCGGTCGGCTGTGCTGTTCAGGCGAACAAGGATGAGGGTGGAGGCGTGTACAGGGAGAGGGAGATGGTGAAGAAGTCGCCTAGGTTAAATTGATGGGGATGAAAATATAAGGAAAAGATGATATATATATATATATATATATATATATATATATATATATATATATATATATATATATATATATATATATGTAGAAAAGAGGGTTTGAGGTTGACCTAGGAAGTTGGGCCGGTCAACCTCCTTGGGATTGGGTTTTGGCTTCTTCATGTAGAAATTTGGAGGGCTAGGATTGCATTATTTCAAAATGGAGGGCTAAGGTTTAACGAGGGTTGGTGTTGAGTGTTACACACTCCAAAAATTATGGAGAAAATTCACATGAAGGAAAATACGGTTTCTTCATGTGTTGGTCCAATGGGGTGTGGATACCTCAATGCACTTTTGCATAAAAGTGCCCAATAATTAGAAAATTACACAAGTGGAGTTTTCGAATTAATTTAATTAAAATTAATATAATTGGTGTTCTAAAATTAATTAGAAGTACATGGGTTAAACTTAGGTGGGACACAAGTGTCATGGATGTGGAAGACTCAGAGTAGAATATTATCATAATTTGGGTTGCACAAAATGGGTCGAGATTGTGTCTCCAATTTTAATTAGAACGCACAAAGATGTAAAGTTGGATTTATATAGAATTAAATATAATCGTTCGCGACGAATGTTGTGCGACTAAAATGAAGCACAACAGGGCATAGTTATGAGTCACACAAAGATCAAAATAGAAGGCTGGCACGTCTAGGACAAGGGTGTGAAATTTGTAGGAAGGCAATGGCTAGTGTAGTGCTCCAAATATCGAAGCAACGGTGAGGTACAACAATCAAATAAAATCACAGTAATTAAATATAATTCTCAATATTAAATCCTAAAAATGTCAATTAAAATCTATAACCATATAATTTGGTCAGGGGCTCATCTAGTGGGTTTCTAGTCCAGTCCACTAACTTATGCATTAAAGAACACTATATAATATATATATCATGCAACATATATAACACAATGCATATAATAATTAAAAAGACGAAAATACCCATATTCTGGAATATGGTAGTGACACCACCAAGTGGGTATCTCAATATAATGCTTTGCTTGTGTTGAGGTGTGCACATAGGGTGTGGTGAGGCACATGGGTGCCATATGGGGGTATTTTATTGGGAGAAAAAAGGATTAACTCCTTAATGAAAGCTTTTAAGATTTTTGTCTTGCTCTTGGAATTTATTTCAAAGAAGCTAAGCCCCAAAGGGGCTTATCGACTCTGACTCTGACTCTGACTAGGGCTCAAGGGCGCAAAGTGGCACTTTGTTGGCGCACTTTGCTCACTATGTGCGTATGCACATTTATGCGTATGCGCGCATGTGCTGCTATGCTGCTACGCCGATGCGCTGTTGGGCCACTGCGCTGCTGGCATAAGTGATTCAGATTCAGTTATGGAAAGATTGTGTAGTGCCCCGTTCCTCCTTTTTAGGGAGCGCGTATAAGAAATACTTGGTATCGTTCGATCAGAATAGATTGAATCAAGATCCTTTCCTTGTTATGGATTTATTTCTTCGGAATTAAGTCCCACATTCAGCGGATCATGCCTCAAGGAAGGACTTGGCGACAGAGTTATGAGGGGCATTTTCGTTGCGCTGGTTTCTTTGCTAGTTTTTGATGCCGCTTGGTTGCTTTCTTGTTGGTTTTGTGTCTTGCATTTTCTTGAACAGTTTTGATTAATTTTATTATCTTTGTTCCTTGAACTTCACAGTTCATATCGAACTCTGGGAGACCGAGGCAGGAGATATTTATCATCTGTGGATTCGTGAAAGTGATCGTGTAGGCGACTCGCGAGCGGAGTCCTAAAGATCTTCCCTTTCTCTTCCCTGAATCACCAACTGGTGAGTGGCCTTACTTCTGATTAGTGCCCTTCTTCCAAGTCTTCATTCTTAATAATTTGACTCGTTTGTGCGTTCCGATCAACGATACCATTATAATAAAATTGAGTCAAGATAAAAAGAAGAAGTTGACTTGAAACACTTAATGTTGGTCACATAAAATCACTATATGATCATATTATTGCATGCTTGTCCGCTATGCATGTATCTATTTTATGTTTTATTTATAGCTAGAACTTATTCATCTATAACTGTTCAATGGGTGGTACATAACTTAAAATATGATCACATCAGCAGGTAGACTATGCCATCATACTGTGCTAAAGTAGTTATGTTCATTTTAATGTCTTAAAATACTTTGTATGTTAACGTAGTATTTAGATCATCAATAGTCATAAACAACTTATGCATAAGGTATATGGTTTCTGCGAACGGTCTCCGGGGCACCAGGGCCGATTCGTCCTGTGCGAAATAATAGTTAGTCGTGCTAGCAACTTAGCACGGGTGAGGCAGGAGTTTATAGTGAGGCCCGCTACCTACGCTACATTCATCGCCATCTACCCAGAGTATAGTCCATGATGGCTAGTCAATACAGTAATCCTTATGTATATTTAAACTATGCAAACTAACTATGTCTTTGTGGCAGGGAAGGTCATGGTAAGTTGCGTACAGGTGGTTCAGATGGTGCAAGTAAAAGTCACTGAGCGGTGGCACATTTTTTATGTCATTTTATTCTATCGTATGTTGTAAAATTAAACTAAGGCAAGATAGAAGGATGACATAATAATAATGTTGCATATTCACATGAATATGGTATCGATTTGGTGTATTGGGTTAGCTCACCCTCTTTGGTACTTTTTGAAGTACTAACCCTCGTTGCAGCAGGTTCCCCGAGCCAAGGCGACACGGCGAGAAGCTGAAGCTTTTTCCCCCAACTTTTACTGATCTAACGCATTCGTATTTGTGACTTTTTGGAGTGCTAGTACATATTCTCAAGGAGCTCACACATACCCTTTTGAAGCTCCTAGGTGATGGTGCAAACACGCACCCAAGGTGGTTTGCTCTTTAAAATTTTAGTAAGGGATGTAATGTATGGATATGATATCTCATTTTACGTCCATATTGTAAGCCCGTGTGGCACCCATTTTCATATTTTAAGTCAAGAGTTTGTAACAAGCTATTCATTATCAATAAAGAGAGCTTTTCTTTATTATAATATGCGATATCTCATTTGCGTACTTTATTGCATATGTTAAAGTATATCATTATGCCTAGGCCTTGTGCGGGTGCGCCTTACGCTCGCACGGTATTACGCTTGGCCAAAATGAGATGTATTCCATACAGTGAGTCCATAATATATTTTGAGACTGATGTAAGTTACTTTTCTTTAAAGGAACAGCCTCAGAGCCGGATGCACAAGCACAAGTAGTGGCACAGGTGAAAGGGAGAAGTTCCGGCAGTTCGGGCAGTTCAAGAAGTCAAGTAGCGGTGCCCTCTGTTGATCCGTTTGAGCGGATGATGTGCTTGATGGAAATACAGCAGAGGCAGGCAGAATTACGTCAAATTCAATTTGAGTCCCAGATTGAGGCTCAATTTCAGGCACAGCGGACTCAGGCTTAGGTGCAGCAGAAGGAGATGAATATACTACAAATGATTGTGATGACGCTCGTCGCCAAAAACTATTCTATATCAACGATCGTCGCAATATTTCCAGTTGTAGCCGAGACTGCGGGACTTCAGGGCTCTCAGGAACCACCGCCCTCAGAAGAGAAGGGTTCCATCCTTCAAATATTAGAGTTTAAGAAGATGTGTCATTCTACCTTCAAAGGGAATGAGGACCCCTCTGTGGCGTTAGATTGGCTGGTTAAGCTAGAATAGCACTTTGAAGTGCTTCGCATGGATGAGATAAAAATAGTTGCTTGCGCTCAGCTCCAGGTTCGTTTGAATGCACATGATTGGTGGGATGTGCATAAATAGGCTATCATGAAGGAATACGATAAGGCGATTATCTCATAGTTTGTGTTGCGTAAAGCCATCAAAGAGGAGTACCTTACACCAGCCGTCCATCGCGAGAAGGAAGATAAATTTATACATCTTCAACAAGGGAATATGACAGTGCAAAAGTATGCCGCTGAATTCAACATGCTTATAAAATTTGCCAAGACTCATCTCCGTTACGCCGAAAGTTGAGCCTACAGATTTGAGATAGGACTGCGACCTTCTATTCATGCTCACATCGTCGTCCCTCAACATCGTACCATGCGAGAGTCTCTAAACCACGCCCTCTCCCTAGAGTCGCAGTACCCCCAGTTCGTATCGGCGTTGTGCAAAATTTCTATCACAAGCGCCCTAGCAACATAGGAGCTAACAATGCGCCCAAGTGCCACAATAACAGCGGCTCTCACGATCATGATCAGGGAGGAACCAAGGTCCACCTTGTTCCTACTACCACAGGCTAGGACACCAGGTCAACGACTGTCGTATTCGAAAAGGAGGATGTTTTGTTTGTGGTAAGTTTGGCCACATTGCTCGTGACTGTCGGGATCGTCCCAACGATCTCCCTTTGTGCCGTCCACAGCAAAAACCATATCGTCCGCCTCAGAATCAGGGTCAAGTACCTCGAGCGAACCAGACGGCACCATAGAATGCTCAAGAACTGGTCTATGCTCTGACTCGGAAAGAGGCGTTTGCTTACAACACAGTGGTGTCAGGTATATTACTTTTCAATAATGTACCTGCTCGAGTATTGTTTGATTCTGGTGCCATACATAGTTTCATTGTGACGAATTTTGCCATTGAAAAAATTTCCTATGACACTACTAGGCCTAAGCCTTAGCGTCAGTACTCCATCGGGCGTGGATTTGGCGACTTGCTTAGTTTGTCATGAAGGTAACATTTGCATCGGAGGAAGAAAATTATCACTTGATGCGATAGGCTTAGACATCAGGGACTACGACATTATTCTGGGATAGATTGGCTCAGCACATGCTCGGCTACCATTGATTGTGTGAAAAAGAAAGTCATATTTTTTCTACCTAGAATTTTGCTATGCGTGCAGTCCAGCGTCGAGAGCGTCGAATACCTGTATGGTGATCTCTGTAATGTCTGCTCGACGGATGATACATTCCTGCTGTGAAGGTTACTTTGCGTCCGTTCGAGTTACTCAGCAAGATTGTGCAAACGTAGAGTACTTTCATTGTGGCAGAATTCCTGATGTGTTTCCAGAAGAGTTGTCAGGCATGCCGCCTGATCGAGAGATGGAGTTCACTATAGATACATTTCCAGAGACTCGACCAATTTTTAAAGCTCCGTATCTAATGGCCCCGGCAGAACTAAGAGTTAAAGGGCCAGTTACAAGAATTGTTAGATCATAGGTATATTCATACGAGCGTGTCTCCGTAGGGCGCGCTTGTATTGTTTGTGAAGAAAAAAGATAGCTCGATGCGGCTCTGCATCGACTATTGTGAATTGAATAAGACTACTATTTGAAACAAGTACCCCCTCCCCATGATCGATGACCTCTTTGATCAACTACAAGGTGCGATGGTGTTTTCAAAAATTGACCTTTGCTCGGGTTACCATCATCTCAAGATCAAGTCGGACGATGTGCCAAAGTTATCCTTTCGCACTCGCTACAGCCACTATGAGATTTTGGTAATGCCATTCGAATTAACCAATATCCCAGCCGCCTTTATGGATTTAATGAATCGTATGTTTTGGCCATATCTCGAAAAGTTTGTAGTAGTGTTCATTGATGATATCTTGGTGTACTCAAAGAATAGGGAGGAACATACAGAGCACTTGTGGACTGTGCTACAGACTCTTCGGGACAACAAGCTATACGCAAAATTGTCACGCCCCAGTCCCAAAATACGTAGGACTAGGTATATGTACACATGTTAGCTATACGAACAAGTATAGAAACCCAATTTAATGGACCTAACCAGTCGTAGTACACTATAAATTATCTAAGTCACAATATCACAGGCAGATAAAATCTAGTCCCATCCATAAATATCACAGAGTAAGAAACTGAATGAATAAATAAGTCTCAGAATCCACTACAAAGAAATAGTCCGGACGTCAGCTAAATAAGTAAAGACACTGAGGACACTAAGCAATTATCGTCCATGAATGCTCAAGAAAACTCATATGGCTCTACCTCAAAGTCCTCGTTTGCAAAATCTCCAACTTCGTAATCCCTCAGGTACAAGTTCTCGTCTGGATCTGAAAAAGGTGCTATGTCCTCAGAGGGACGTAATAAGTACACAAGAAATTGACATACATGAAAGTAAAGCAGTAAACAATAAATAGGATAACTAAACCATCTATGTGATGTGCACTTGAGACATCTCTAGTGGCACATGAGGAGAGAGAAATAGAAGAACTGTCATCCTACTAGGCGTCTGAAAGGACTCGGGGGTATGCAGTCACACCATATACACAGTAAGAAACAGAAATCTAATACGCTCACAAGTAGATTCTTCCCTCTCAATGTATCTGAACCGTATACGTGGTGCAGACATAATACAACGATGTCAATAAATATAGACAACAAGACCAACACTAACTACCAACACAAGACGCGAACTGACGTATCGATGATCAGCGCTAGTCCATGCACTCACTCACTCAGTGATCGTGTTGAACATGGTTTAGGTCAGAAGTTACCACGTACCTTCATAATATACCAGGTAAGTCTGCTACTCGAAGACGCGCGCACACAACTATCAAATAAAAACTAGGCATATGTATACTGAACAATAAAATCAAGCAAGGTGTACTTGTCTTCCAAGCCAAGCTGCGAGCACAATAAATCTGGTCCGGAGCTCTCCACAGAAATGTCACAAACACCTACCAATTAATTATTACTCTAATTAGACTCTTATTATCTAGTTAAGTTATCATCTAGTTATTAATCCTACGTTGGTTTCATATGCAAGTAACTACACACCAAATTATTACTAGCTATCAAACATTACCAAAAATCATTTTTAAATATTATTTATTAAACTATTAATTTTGGAATTAATTACAAAAATAAGCAAATTAATGGTTTTAACTCATAAGGAGTTTCTACGAAGGTTGGTAACTAGTCATGCAATTATGGGTGCTAAATAAGGTTTTCCCCGACATGCAGGTTCTCAAAAGATGATTTCATACAAAATGTTAAATCTGAAAATAATTCTACAATACTAGAAAATAATTATTTAATGAGTTCCTACATGCATATTTATCAAGTCTACTTATTGGTCTTTCCGTTGGACACATACTAGTCTTCTAGCAATAGTATTGGCAAAATATTGCCATTATAAACCTACTATTATGCTTTGCATAAAAAATTTAAATTATATTCAATTCTAAAAAAATAAGTTTTAATCACAAAATAATAGGGAGAACATTCATATATGGTCAAAGAATAAATTACAATAAGTTTACATATAAACTAGGTCAACTATGTATCTTTTTATGCATAAAATTTATTTAAATCAAAAGTAATATTTTTAGAAAAATAATTTAAAAACTGAATTTAATATAGGTTAATAACAACATATTTTAATTATTTACAAAGTTTTAGAATGTTCGATGCGGAATTTTGGATAAAACATTAAACAAGGTCACCCTACACATTGTACATGCAATTTAATAACAAAAAATATATCAAACTAATATTCTGAAATAAACAGTAAAAATATGGATAAAATAATTTTAATCATCATATTTTTCTATTATTAACATGGTTAATTCAAGGTTTCTACCTATGGGTACATACATGCATTCATGGGTTCAAAACTCTACTTGAAAAACTCCAAAATAAAATTCTATAATGAAGAACATGGAAATGGGTTGTAAACATATATAAAATCATTTATTTATATATATATATATAAATATTTATTCATGCATTCATACATATTAGAGAGGTTGGAGGAGAGAATGTTTAAAGAAAGAACTTACTAGATGTAGAAAGAAGAAGATGACTACGGATCATAGATGGAGGAGGGGGGCTTGTAGTTGCTGTCGTGAGGGGGCTACTATGGGGGGGAGGTCGGCGGCTTTGAGGAGGTGGAGGAGGATTTTAGATTAGGGTTAGGGTTTAAGATGATAAGAGATGATATATATATATATATATATATATATATATATATATATATATATATATATATATATGTGTGTGTGTGTGTGTGTGTGTGTGTGTGTAGAGAGAGGGAGAGGAGTCGACGGGTTTTGAGAGGGGGTCACGAATATGGAGGGGGGTTTCGGCGATGGGTTGGAGTAGGTTTAGGGTTTAGTTTAAGTTGTTTCGTAATTTGTTTGGTAGAAAATCTATGATAAATCTCTAATCAATTAGATATTAATAACCAAGATTTGATTAGGATTCTAAAGGAATAAGATAATAATAAATAAATAAATAAATAAATAAATAAATCCTATAAAAGAGAAAATTGGCCTAAATTGGCATGGAGCAATTATGGGTTGCTTATTGAAGAAGGTTGGATTAAAAAATAATCACAAATGAATTATATATATATAAAAATATCTAAATATTGCACACAAGAAACTACGGTTATTACACTAGTGCCATACTAATGTTAAATGTCGAATTTTGTGTCACGCGAAGATCATACGGGTAGTGTCTCCGGTGTAGGCTACTTCCTACGAAGGGCGATGTAGATTTTGGGGTCGTCCTATATCATTAATGTTCAAATTACGGTAAAGTATCTTAATACAACAATTGAATTTAAATTTATTTTAAATAAGCTAAAATAAATACAATAAATATAAACTACACACAAAATATCTATTTTTGGGTGAGGGGGTTTATAACCTACCCACCATAGAAAATTTTGTTCTCGAAATTAAGAACGTGGCACGATCTAGCAAAACAAGAATGCGGTATATAGATCCATACCTGAAGCCTCACATAAGTGGGAAAAACTCTATAAGATAGAATCCCTCCGCTTCCAAGTCGATTTGTCCGGTGAATGATGCTTCAAAGCAACACGGACTAGTCGAATGGTCTTCCCCTTTAGCACCTTCTCCCTGTGGTCAAGAATCTCAACTGGCTGCTCCTCATAAGATAAACTCGGTCCCACGATGATCTCTGAATAATCCAGTACATTGCTAGGATCCGCCACATATATTCTCAATTGTGAGACATAGAACACATCGTGGATACCCTCCAAGGTCTGTGGTAATGTTAGTCTGTTAAGCAATCTCGCTAACATGCTCCAATACATCAAACGGTCCGATGTACCTCGGACTAATCTTTTCTCTACCTCCAAATATGATGGTTCCTCTAGTAGGGGAGATCCTTAAGAACACATGATCTCTCGACTAGAACTCTAGGGGTCGACGGTGAGTATCTGCCCATTGCTTCTATATATCTTGTACTGCTTGAAGGTGACATTGAATCTGCTTGACCTTCTCTACTGTACGAGTCACCAACTCCGGCCCTAGTATTTGTCTCTCGCCCACATCACTCCAACATACTGGTGATCGATACTTTCTTCCATATAATGCTTTAAAAAGAGCCATCTGAATGCTTGCTTGGTAGCAATTATTGTAAGAGAACTCCACCAAGTGCAAGTGATCCTCCCAAGATCCTCCAAAGTCAAGCATGCACGCTCTTAATATGTCATCCAACGTCTGAATTATGTGCTCTAACTGTCCATCTGTCTGCGGGTGATAGGAAGTGCTAAACTTTAATCTAGTTCCTAGGCTCTCTTGCATGCTTCTCCAAAAGTGTGATGTGAACCTCGAAGCTCTGTCGGAAACTATGTTGGCTAGTAATCCATGTAGGCATATGATCTCCTTCATGTACATCTCTCCAGAACATCTATAGGTTGCCCAACTCTAAAGGTTAAGAAGTATGCCGCCTTAGTCAATCTGTCAACAATCACCCAAACTATAACTCGGGCAGCTGAACTCCTCAAAAAACTCGTAACGACGTCCATGGTGATGTTCTCTTATTTCCACTCTGGAATTGGAAGTGGTTGGAGTAGTCTTACTGATCTCTGATGTTCAGCCTTAACTTGCTAACACACCAAGCACTTCGCCAAAAACCGTGCTATCTTTCGCTTTATCCCGTGCCACCAGTAATGCTTCCTCAAGTCTCTGTATATCTTCTTACCTCCCAGATGAATAGAGTATGCTCAACAGTGAGCCTCCATATTAGCTTCTGCCTAAGCTCTCCATTAGGAACATAGAGGCGATCCCCATACCTCAAAGTCCTATCTTCATGGATTCTCAGTCCAGTCTGCAATCCAGCCTCAGTCCTCTATTGAAGTCGCTGAAATATCGTATCGGTCGGCAGAACTTCCTTGATACGCTCCACCAATGATGATTGCACTTGAAGGTTCATCAACTTTGTGACTTCTCCTGGCATAACCACCTCTATGCCTAGTTGATCTAAATCATATAATAATTCCCTCTGTTTTGTCAAAAGTACGCCATCGATCTCCTACTCAACGTATCCGCTACTGTATTAGCCTTGCCCGGATGGAACTGCAGCTCAATGTCAAAATCTTCCATCAACTCGAGCCATCGTCTCTATCTCTGGTTCAGATCCCTCTGAGTATAGACATACTTTAAGTTCTTATGATTTGTATAAATCTCCACGGTCTCTCCATATAAATAGTGCCTCCAAAGATTTAGAGCAAAGATTACTGCCGCAAGCTCCAAGTCATGAGTGAAGTAATTCTTCTCATGGATCCTCAAATGTCGAGAACCATAAGCTACCACCTTACCGTGCTGCATCAAGACACAACCTAATCCCTTTCCGATAGTATCGCTGTAAATAACAAATCCTCTCGGTCGAGTAGGTATGGTCAAGATCGGTGTTGTACTCAGGTGCTTCTTTAACTCATCAAACGCCATCTAACACTCCTCTATCCAAATAGACTCCTGGTCCTTGCGGGTCAACCTTGTCATAGGCTCTGTGATCCTCGCAAAGTTCTCCACGAACCTCAAGTAATATCCGGCAAGTCCTTAAAAACTTCGTACCTCTGAGACGTCGGTTGGGGTCAGCCACGTCTTTACTGCTGATATCTTAGTTGGATTCACTGATATACCTTCTTTCGAGATAATATGCCCTAGAAAAGAGACATAATTCAGGAGAAACTCGCACTTGCTCAGCTTTCCATATAATTTCTGCTGCCTCAATATTTCTAGCACCTTCATCAATGTTCCTCGTCCTCCTCATGGCTCTTTAAGAACAAAAAAATGTCGTCAATAAATACAACCACAAACTGGTCCAAGTATTGATAAAATACTCGGTTCATTAAGTTCATAAATACAGCTGGCGCATTTGTCAGTTCAAAGGGCATTACCAAGAACTCGTAGTGACCATAGCGAGTCCTGAAAGCTGTCTTCTGAATATCCTCGTGCCTCACCTTCACTTGATGGTATCCCGATCTCAAATTAATTTTAGAAAACACCCGTGCTCCTGTCAGTTGGTCAAACAAGTCGTCAATCTGCGACAAAGGGTACTTATTCTTGATGGTCGCTGCATTAAGGGCTCTGTAGTTGATGCACATGCGGACTGTTCCATCTTTCTTTGGCACGAACAAAACTGGGGCTCCCCAAGGTGATTCACATAGCCTAATGAATCTCTTGTCCTACAACTCTTGCAACTGCACCTTCAACTTATATAGCTCCTTCTTTGCCAACCGATACACATTAGAAGATATTGGTGCTGCTTTCGGAGCTAACTCAATAGTGAACTCGACTTCTCTGTCTGATGGCAGACCCGACAACATGTCTTGAAAAAAAATTCCAAAGTCCTCAATAATCGGTGGTGGCGCAACTTCCATCGTAATGCAAGCTCCATCATACTTGCCTACTCCCTTCTCCGTATTTTTTCTCATGAACTAAAACTCTGGCTGGCCTGACGGCTTAAAAATAGCACAACCTCTATGGAAATATAACACTGCATGGTATTGGCTAAGCCAATCCATCACCAATACTATATCAAAATTTGGCATTAGAAATACCAGAAGTCGAGCCCTCATCTTTGGGCCACAAACAATAACTGAACAAGTCCTACAGGTACTAGTTACAGGCACTATTCTTCCCCCGATAAGAATCCTCTAACTGTTAGGCAAGGGTGAAGTAGTTATTCTATGCATTGCTATAATTCTAGATGATATGAATGAAAGAATGGCCCCAAAGTCAAATAAAACAGTGACAGGTACTGATCCAACTAGAATAATACCAATAATAACCACTTTTTCGGTCTCTTCTTCTCCCTGAGTCAGTGAAAACACATGCCCTTACCTTTGATCTCCTTCATGTTGTATGGCTCTCTCAAACTACACTGCCTATGATGCCAAGGGTGGTCCTCTCTGCTGGACTTCTGGTGATGGTAGATGAAGTACTCCTCCTCCTCCTCAGTTAGTTGCTCCTGGTGTTGGTACTGTTGGCTTCTGCCCTCCAAATTGAACAATAGTTCTGTGCTGTGGATAATCCTGAGCCTGATGTTATCCTAATCCGTAGATCAAGCTAGTTTCCAGTTTCTTCCTGCACTCCTTTTGCATGTGCCCCTTCTTGCTACAGAAATAGCAAGTCAGAGATTCTCTGAGCTAGTAGGGCCCCGTCCTCTATTGTTGCTGTTGTCCCATTGGTCATCTGATAGGCCCTCCTTGTTGCATCTTTGCTGGTCCTTGCTAAATTCTATGTTGATTCCCTTTTCCTTTGTTAATGGCCTCCTGAATCCTGGCCTCTATCAATAATTCAGCATAAGAGATCCAGGACTGCGAAATGGTATAGTGTTGAAGCTCCTGAGTCAACCCGTAATGGAATCTCTTAGCTTTCTCCAAGTCATTGGGTATCAAAATGGTGCCATATCTACTGAGGTAGCTAAACTCTGAGTCATACTTATCGACCGACTTATTCCCCTACTGCAAATGGAGGAACTGGTTGTACAATGCATCATTCACAGTGGCCGAAAAGTATTTCTTCTCAAAGTACTCCAAGAATTGCTTCCAAGTCTGGCATTTACCCCATTGGCGCTATATCGATTCCCACCAGTGATGAGCGTTCCCTTCTAACTGAGTCCTCACGCCTGTCATCCATAAATCCGTAGGCAGCTGTGACACCTCCAAAACTTCTTGGTGCTGGTTATCCAAGTTATGGTCTCCTTTGGACTTCCATTGCCTTTATATAGCATAGGGTACATTTATAAAAAAATCCTTTACTGAACCAACGCACGCTTATGGCACTGGAGCTAGTGCCTGGGCTGGTGCGGGTGCTGATACAGCCATCCTCTCAAGTGCTGCCAGGAATCCTTGCCTCATCTCGACAGCTTCCTGCCTCTACTTTGTCGCTTGCTGCCTCTGCTCGACAACTAGTGCGGCAACCTGCTGTCTTTATTCCTGCATCATCATCTGAAAGAATTAAAACATCTACGTTTGGCCATCATATGGTGTTGCTGGAGCTGGGGATCTCCATTAGGCACTACGGGAAGAGCTGGTGGAACCGGAGTGTCAGTCTGCCCGTCCGGTCCTGGAAGTCGAGGAGTCATCGAGGCATCTCCTAGTGATTGACCATTGACCCCTAGAGACGTGTTGTCCCCGGTAGCAGCACATCTGTTACACAAATTCATCTATCTGCAAGAGATGAATGAAAGATTAAGAAGAGTACATGAATCAAGAAGGATGCAAGCATTTATTTAAATAGAACGGGTTGGAAGGATGGTAAATTATAGTCAATTATGGATGAGACCTAAAACTCTAATCCTAAGTGCAGTTCAGCTCGGTATAGTTACGTAACCAAAATGGCTAACTCGACCTGCATGGGCCACCACTAAAAATATGTCATGCCCCAGTCCCAAAATACGTAGGACCAGGTATACGTACATATGCCAACTGTACGAACAAGTATAGGAATCCAATTTAATGGACCTAAACAGTCGTAGTACACTATAAAATATATCTAAGTCATAGTATCACAGACAGGTAAAATATAGTCCCATCCAAAAATATCATAGAGTAAGAAACTGAATGAATAGATAAGTCTCTGAATCCACTATAAAATAGAATCTACTGGAGAACAATCCACAAAAAATGAGTACAAAAGAATACTGAAAGAATACAACCAAGCAATAAAGAAATAGTCTGGCGTCAACTAAATAGGTGAAGACACCCAGGACACTAAGCAACTGTCGTCCATGAATGCTCAAGGAAACTCCTATGGCTCTACCTCAAAGTCCTCGCCTGGAAAATCTCCAATTCCATAATCCGTCGGGTACAAGTGCTCGTCTGGATCTGGAAAATGTGTCAGGTCCTCAGAGGGACGTAACAAGTACACAAAAAATTAATATACATAAAAGTAAAGCAGTAAACAATAAATAGGGTAACTAAACCATTTATGTGATGTGCACTCAAGACATCTCTAGTGGCGTATGAGGGGGAAGAAATAGAAGAACAGTCATCCCACCAGGCGTCCGAAAGGACTCAGGGGGTACGCAGTCACATCATATATATAGTAAAAAATAAAAACCTCATACGCTCACTAGTAGATTCTCCCCTCCTAATGTATCTGAACCATATATGTGGTGTAGACATAATATAACGACGTCAATAAATATAGACAACAAGACCAACACTAACTACCATCACAATACGTGAACTAGCGTATCGATGATCAGTCGACGCGCTAGTCCATTCATTCACTCACTTAGTGATCGTGTTGAACATGTGTCAGGTCAGAAGATACCATGTACCTTCATAATATATCAGGCAAGTCTGCTACTCTAAGACGTGTGCACACAACTATCAAATAAAAACTAGGCATATGTATACTGAACAATAAAATCAATCAAGGTGTACTTACCTTCCAAACCAAGCTGCGAGCATAACAAATCTGGTCCGGAGCTCTCCACAGAAACATCACGAACACCTACCAATTAATTATTACTCTAATTATACTCTTATTATCTAGTTAAGTTAAGTTATTATCTAGTTATTAATCCTACGTTGGTTGCACATGCAAGTAACTACACACCAAATTATTACTAGACATCAAACATTTCCAAAATTATTTTTAAACATTATTTATTAAACTAATAATTCTGGAATTAATTACAAAATAAGCAAATTAATGGTTTTTAACTCATAAGGGGTTTCTACGAAGGTTGGTAACTAGTCATGCAATTATGGGTGCTAAATAGGGTTTTCCCCGACATGCAAGTTTTCAA
Organism: Iris macrosiphon; assembly: GCA_036927795.1. Lineage (NCBI taxonomy): Eukaryota > Viridiplantae > Streptophyta > Magnoliopsida > Asparagales > Iridaceae > Iris > Iris macrosiphon. The sequence goes on from JAYESA010000009.1 coordinate 185,327,625, forward strand.
AAGATAATTTCATACAAAATATTAAATCTGTAAATAATTCTACTATACTAGAAAATAATTATTTAATGATTTCCTACATGGATATTTATCAAGTCTACTTATTGGTCTTTCCGTTGGACACATACTAGTCGTCTAGCAATAGTATTGGCAAAATATTGCCATTATAAACCTACTATTATGCTTTGTATAAAAAATTTAAATCATATTCAATTCTAAAAAAATAAGTTTAATCACAAAATAATAGGGAGAACATTCATATATGGCCAAAGAACAAATTACAATAAGTTTACATATAAACTAGGTCAAGTATGTATCTTTTTATGCAAAAAAATTATTTAAATCAAAAGTAATATTTCTAGAAAATAATTTAAAATTTGAATTTAATATAGGTTAATAACATCATATTTTAATTATTTACAAAGTTTTAGAAGGGTTCGATACAGGATTTTGGATAAAATATTAAACTAGGTCACCCTACACATTGTACATGCAATTTATTATCAAAAAATTTATCAAACTAATATTCTGAAATAAACAGTAAAAATATGGATAAAATAATTTTAATCATCATATTTTTCTATTATTAACATGGTTAAATCAAGGTTTCTACCTATGGGTGCATACATGCATTAATGGGTTCAAAACTCTACAAGAAAAACTCTAAAATAAAATCCTATAATGAAGAATATGGAAATGGGTTATAAACATATATAAAATCATTTATTTATATGTATATAAATATTTATTCATGCATTCATATATATTATAGAGGTTGGAGGAGAGAATGTTTAAAGAAAGAACTTACTAGATGTAGAAGGAAGAAGATGACTATGGATCTTGGATAGAGGAGGGGGCTTTGGAGTTGCTGTCGTGAGGGGGCTGCTGGCTGCTATTGGGGGGAGGTCAGCGGCTTTGAGGAGGTGGAGGAGGATTTTAGATTAGGGTTAGGGTTTAAGATGAGAAGAGATGATGTATATATATATATATATATATATATATATATATATATATATATATATATATGGGTAGAGAGGGAGAGGAGTCGGTAGGTTTTAAAGGGGGGTAATGAATATGGGTAGGAGTAGGTTTAGTTTAAGTTGTTTCCTAATTTGGTTGGTAGAAAATCTATGGTAAATCTCTAATCCAATTAGATATTAATAACCAAGATTTGATTGGGATTCTAAAAGAATAAGATAATAATAAATAAATAGATAAATAAATAAATCCTAGAAAAGAGGAAAGTGGCCTAAATTGGCATGAAGAAATTATGGATTACTTATTGAAGAAGGTTTGATTGAAAAATAATCACAAATAAATTATATATATAAAAATATCTAAATATTACACACAAGAAACTACGGTTGTTATATTAGAGACATACTAATGCTAAATGATCAAATTTTGTGTCACGAGGAGATCCTACGGGTAGTGTCTCCTATTATGTTATTTATATAAATGTTGGGTTGTATATATATTATTTTAGGGTATATATTAATTATATTATTAGTATACTTTGTGTGAGTTCTTTTTGAATCTAATTTGATTCCTAAATTATTGAAGTTTATCTCTATATTATTTTATAGATGTCTTGTGAGGTTGACTTTGGGTTTGACCATGTTTGACTTTAGTGGACTTTAGAGTTGACCATAGTTGACTTTTGACTTAGAATTGACTTATTGATCTAGAAATTGCCTAGTTTGACTTGTTCTCTTTCCGGGACCTTGTATTAATGTGGTATTCCATATCTAGGTCTTCGAGGCACCGAGTCAGACATTTGTGAGACTGTTCATTGGACTTCAGGCGAGTACATTCTCTGATAGTTTCTCATTTATGATATCCTCTATGTTCGTTGTATCTAGTGTAGATATACATGTTCTCTTGACACTATGGTTACACGGATTGGTATATCCGGATCTCGTCATGAGATGTTATTCCTTGGTATATGGTGTATATGGTACAAGTATTGTTTCATTGGTTATCTTGTACATGTACAGACACCGATTCTCGGGGAGACTAGCTATCTTCTTGGGGAATCTAGTGCCATAACGTACCGTGGTTGGATCTATTATACCAGTCGGGGTGGGGAGTATTTTAGTGTAGATATGTGATCATACCCTCCTTGTGCATGTCTTATTCCTTGTGAGTGTTGATCATACACCGCACGTATAATCAGCCAGGCCATTATACTCTTGTGCAAGTTCCTAAGTCGATCACATGTTAAAGCTAGTACTCACACACTTAGTCATTAGTATTCTTGTTCTATCAGCATATTGTTCATTATTGTATTTCTTTCCAGTACTTCCTTATTGTCTATATATTTCTTGTATCTATTTATGCATCATGTTTATCCACAGCTACTTACTGTTACATAGTTTTTATCATTATTTGAGAACTGCTGTTAGGGTTGTACTCTGCTCCTTTCCTGACTGGATATATTTTTCCAGATGACACTGAGGAGTACCCTACCTATTATGGACCCCAGGATGTTGTGGGTTTAGATTCTGAGACCCTGGCTCAAGAGGGACTTATCCCAACTGAGACAGTTGACCCTAGAGTTGTAGCTTTATAGTTTTGTAGTATTCTTTTGTACTGGATTTGTCTCCAGCATATTTCTGTATTTTTCTTCAGACTCATTGATGTATTATTTTAGACTCATGAGTTATATTATGACTATTCTATTCTTATCTGATTCGTGTTCATTCTATCTTAGTTCTGTGATTGAGTACACTATCTTTTGGTGGTTCATTATATTAGATAGACTTTCTAGACAGCATTCTACCGCCGATTCTGCGGCGTAGGCTGGGCGTTGTTTCCGACTAGTACCCTTATCCCGGGTGCGGGTCGTGACATCTCCAGTGTAGGCTACTTTCTATAAAAGGTGATATAGATTTTGGGATCGTCCTATGTGATTAATGTTTAAACTACGGTAAAGTATCCTAATTCAACCATTGAATTTAAATTTATTTAAAATAAGCTAAAATAAATACAATAAATATAAAATACACACAAAATACTTATTTTTGGGTGAGGGGGTTTACAAAAATAGAGTAAGTGCGAGTACTGGCTGAGCAGTGTATCTTTCCTTGGGCACATTATCTCTACGGGAGGCATTTCAGTCGATCCAAAGAAAGTTAAAGCCATCGTCGATTGGAAGCGGCCTGCATCCGTTAGTGAGATTCAAAGCTTCCTCGGGCTAGCAGGCTACAAAAGGTTGTTCGTGAAAGACTTTTCCAAGCTAGTATCACCTTTGACTCGCCTCACTCAAAAGGGAGTCACATTCGAGTGGTCTGCCGACTGTGAAGCCTCGTTTGAAGAGTTAAAACAATGCCTCATCTCTGCTCCAATACTTGCACTACCTGACGAGACCTCGGGATTCCAAATATTCAGCAACGCGTCAGGGCAGGGCTTGGGGTGTGTACTCATGCACCGGGATAGAGTGACCGCCAACGCATCAAGACAACTGAAAAAGGACGAGAAAATTATTATACGCATAACCTAGAACTAGCAAAAACTGTGTTAGCGTTAAAATTATGGCGACACTACCTCTATGGAGTGGCTTGCCGAATTTACACGGTCATGCCCTAGAACTAGAATACTGGAGACAGGGGGAGTGACTCAGCCAACCACATGAAGGACCGTGAGACAACTCTAGAGGGGGGTGAATATAGTGCAGCAGAATAATCTACCCAATTTAAGATTATCGGAATAAAGGCAGTTGCTAACTAATAGTGTATATAAAGACAGCAAAGTAAAGTAGTAAAGTAAAGAGAAAAAGCAAACACAAATACCAAGATGTATACTAGTTTTCCTCTGAGAGGACTAGTCCAGTCCCGAGAACTCAATCTTGGGGTTTCTCCACTATAATCACCAATAGTGAATCACAAGCTTTGATCTGAAGGCTTGCCACTTCTTTACACCACGAGTTTTGATCCGAAGTCTCGACACTTCATATCTTAGAGAGAGAGACTAACTGATCGAACAAAGCTCTTTATAACTCAGAAGACTTCTAGACCGAGATCGCACTTGGCACTAGGAAGGCTAGGGAGTTGCACTTTGGGATGGAAAAGTTAAGGCTTAGAGGTTTGCTCACAATAGGATAGAATACTTAAGAACATTTGAGTTGGTTGAGTGAGTAAGAATGAAAATTCCAATCATATTTTTTAAGAATTCGGTCAGAATTCGGTCAGGGTTTAATTCAAATTTTTAACCGTTGGGCCAAGAAATCGGGAGCTATTGAACTTGTTGATTTCATATCAAAAGGGTAACCGAGTTCGGTCTGAGTTCGGCACGAGTTCGATCTCCTGGTAGGGTAGACTTTGTAAATGAACATGGCTTGATTTGGTGGATAGGTTCTTTGGTTTATTTGAGTGGACTAGGTATATGGTTTATAGGTTCTTGGTTTTGCCAGTGTGACTCAGCGTACATCAGTCCTAGACTCAAATAAATAAAAGATTATATTTGAATAGATGCAATACAGATGACATACAATAGCAGTCTTGAGGCTTCAGATGCGACATATCAATGCATGGTTTAGTTAACTATCAAAATCAAGTTGACTGAGATCGGATGGGCCAACAATCTCCCCCATTTTGATAATTGACAAACTCTGAATGATACTACAAGTCTTTGATATGCAAGGCTCCCCTGTAACTGTGAAGCAGTTGATATGCTAAAGACAACATCTGTCAAGTATTGTCTTCTATGCAAGTATCATGTATTCTTTCTTCCCCGTTGTCATTTGATCGAAATGGCATGCTCCCCAAAATCGGTGAGATGATGAGAAAAACAAGAGAGTAAAGAGTATACAGGATAATATATATAATGACAAAAGAAAATTTTATATTTAAACTTTTATTCATTTGAAAAAAAATATACAAAAGTGGATGTGTAATGGAAACACCATAGTAGAACATCTCAAATAAACTTTTTAACATTCAAATCAATTGAGTAACTAGTTGTCATTTTCTTCATCTTCATCATCTGGTTCAAGTATTCTGTTTTGATCAAAGAAGGCATCAGCTGGATCCAAATATCGCTGAACATATGGATGATCAATACGAAATCCTTGTTGATTTGGATTTCGGAGAATCAAAAAAGGTCCGGCTGGGTGCTTCGATTGGGTGTACTGAATGTCTATCAAAGTATTGCCAAAAGCTTGAGTCTAAAGAGTTTGGCGATGATCAGTAGCATGATTGCATATATCTTCTTGGTGGAAGTGATCATGCAAAAGATTAAAAATAGACTCTAAGGTTTGCGGTTGTTCATCAACAGGAGGGACGAAATCAACAGGATGAGTGTTGGAGTTTGATGATGAGTTATAAGGTAAAAGCATAGTTGGCTCAATTCTCTGAATTCGATTGAGGTATAAAGGACTGAAAATGGTTGCCAAGTACATAGCGTATAGTAGTGGATGCCCTTTCTTGCGATATTGAACCATTTGAGATAAGATGGTCTATGGAACATTAAAGTTAATACCGAAATGCAAATGATATAAAGCTGACATTTCTAGATAAGAGACCTCATCAAAGTAAGTCTTCTTAGGTAAAAAAGTTAAAAAGATAATGCGATGCATTTTAAAGAAGTAACCATTCAAATATCTAGCATAAAATTTACCAGTGGACATTCAAGAGGGTGACAAATAACATTCTTGAAAGAATCTAGGGTTAAGTCATGATCGAATTAAACTTGCGTGATATTGACTAACGGTTGTCCATCAGCGGGAATGCGTAGGATTTTACCCAAGTCATCTGCATCAAATTCAATTGGAATGCCATGAACTCTAGATGAAATAGTATCATGCTCATATGTTAAGTTACAATAGAACATTTGAATAGCATTGGTGTAAATGTTGGTACAGGTTGGAACAAATTCTTCAAGTTAAAGTTTCTAAAAAGTATGTAGATAGTCTTTGTGTTGAGAAGTAAAATCAATAGGATGGCCAAATCAGATGTCTTTTGGAAAAATTATTAAACCAATCATTTGAAATTTTGAGACTTCGAAAAGTGAAACCGTCGAATTCATCTATGTTTGGCATAATAGGACAATAAAGAGAGTCGAAAAAGAAATCTTGTTTTCTTTTAGGGGCCATTTGGAGAGGATGTAGGAGAAAAAGCTAAGGTTATTTGTGGAGGAGGAAAGAATTTTGTTGGTCTGAATTAATGAGCAATAAAATGATCAATATATAGAGTAGCAAAAATCCAAATTAGAAAGAGAATTAAATGACATAGCATATATTGAAATTAAACTAACCAAGTTCGGTCCGAGCTCGGGCCGAGTTCGATCCAAATTCTGTAGACATTTATTTCTAGAATCTTAATATAACTTTAATTGATATTATGCCTTTCTTGACTTGATATGAATACAGAATAATAAGTGATGAACTTAACTCATACGTTTTTAAGAGTTTAAATCATCTTGGAGTAGTTGTAGGGGCCGGATCCCAACTCGCAGTAGTCCGAAGATACTTAAATACCATGTCGCTTAGGTTATTTATACCTTGTTGACAGAAGGGTCATTTTGGCTTGTATCCAAATTTTCAAAATTTTGAAAAATGTTACAAAAAAATGTGTAAAGTATCTTATGATTCTTATATTTTATCAGAATCCAAAAGACCTAATTCTCGACGGATAAAGTTGAATCGATCTTCAGCTAATGGTTTAGTGAAGATGCCTGCTAATTGATATTATGTGTCCACATATTCTAAACAAATATCTCCGTGTGATAGATGATCCCTTAAAAATGATGACAGATTTCTATGTGCTTGTGCGTGAGTTGCATACTGGATTTTGGTGAGATTAATGGTGCTAGTGTTGTCACAGAAAATAGGAATATTCTTATAGTGCAGATTGAAGTCTTCTAGGGTTTGCTTCATCCACAAAATTTGAACACAACAACGTCCTACGTCGATATACTCTGCCTCAGTTGTTGATAATGCAATAGAATTTTGTTTCTTGCTAAACCAGGAGACTAGAGACTTTCCTAGGAAATGACACGTGTCGCTGGTGCTTTTTCGATTGACTTTGCATCAGCAAAATCAGCATCCGAGTAACTAGCAAGGTCAAAGGACGTGGTTTTGGAATACCATAAGCCTGCCGTCAAAGTCCCTTTAAGGTATCTGAGGATACGCTTAACTGTGCACAAATATGATTCCTTAGGATTAGCCTGATACCTAGCACAAAGACATATAATAAACATAATGTCTGGACGACTAGCAGTTAGATATAACAAACTACCAATCATACCTCGATACTTACGTATGTCTGTTGGTTTACTGCTTTCATCAAGGTCAAGCTTGGTGGATGTTGCCATTGGAGTTCTGATAGGCTTTGCATTGTCTATGTCAAACTTTTTGAGCAAATCTTTCGTTTACTTAACCTGATGGATAAAAGTTCCTTGTGAATCTTGCTTGATTTGTAATCCTAGAAAGAAAGTCAGTTCTTCCATCATGCTTATCTTAAATTTATTCTGCATACACTTAGCAAAATTGTTACATAGCATCTCATTAGTAGATCCAAATATGATATCATCAACATATATTTGCACTAATAACAAAAAATCAGCAGAAGATTTTTATAAAAAGGGTAGTATTAATTTTTCCTTTTGAAAAATTGTTTCCATGTAGAAATAAGCTAAGACGTTCATACCAAGCATGAGGGGCTTGTTTGAGTCCGTATAGAGCCTTTCGTTACTTGAATACGTGGTCTGGGTGTTTGAAATCTTTAAAACCAGGGGGTTGTTTAACGAAAATATTTTCTTTGATAACACCATTTAGAAAAACACTTTTAACATCCATTTGAAAAAGTTTGAAGTTATGAAAACTAGCAAAAGCGCAAAGCATTCAGATAGATTCAAGTCTAGCAATAGGAGCATAAGTCTCATCGTAGTCAATACCTTCCTCTTGGTTGTATCCTTGAGCTACGAGACGTACTTTATTACCTGTAACTAAACCATCCTTATTTAATTTATTTTAGAAAACCTATTTAGTACCAAGGATCGGATAATCATTAGGTTTAGGAACAAGTTTCCAAACTTGATTGCGTTCAAATTGGTTAAGTTTCTCTTGCATAGCAGAAATCCAAAATTCATCAGCAAAAGCTTCATCAGCATTTTTAGGTTCTACTTGAGAAATAAAAATAATATTTACAATGATATCTCTATTTGAGGAACGTGTACTTACATCTTTTGATACATTACCTATTACCAAGTCCTCAGGATGATCTGTGGAGAACTTTAGTCTCCTTGGCAGACTTTTCGGATGACTTGTACTGTTTGTATCTTCTGATGTCTTGTTGATTGTGGGTTGACTACCTTCATCGTCGCTTTCATTTAGTACTTGAGGGTTGTGTTCATTAAATATAACATTGATTGATTCTTCAACAGTCAATGAGGTTTTGTTGAATACTCTGAATTCTTTACTTTTGGCGGCATAACCTAGAAAATACCTTCATCGGCCTTGGAGTCAAATTTTTCTAGATTATCTTTAGTATTAAGAATAAAATATTTGCAGCCAAAAACTTTAAAATAACTAATTATGGGGATTTTAACAAACCAAAGTTTATAGGAGATTTTCTTTGATATAGGTTGAATAAGCACCATATTCAAAATTTGGCATGAAGTACTTACAGCTTTAGCCTAAAAGTATTTCGGAAGGTTATACTGATTTAACATGACTCTAGCCATATCACCAAGAGTTCTATTCTTCCGCTCAACAATACCTTTTGTTGTGGAGTTCTAGGATAAGAAAATTTATGAAAAAATTATTTTTATTGCAAAATCTTTTGAAATCACTATTTTCGAATTCACCTCCATTATCACTTCAGATATGAGTAATCATGAAACCTTTTTCGTTTTGAATATTTTTTCAAAAAGTGTCAAATTCAGAAAATGCTTTATTTTTATTTGCAAGAAAATAAACCCATGTATATCTAAAAAAATCATCAACAATAACATAAGTATAAAGCTTACCGCAAAGACTGGCGACTCTACTGGGTCCAAACAAGTCCATATGCAAGAGTTGGAGAGGTCTAGAGGTACTTACAGAGTTGATTGATTTAAAAGAAGATTTAGTAGCTTTATTGTTTTCATAATCAGCACATACCATATCTTTCTTGAAAGTAATCTCTGGTAAGCCTCTTACGAGTTTTTTTGTAGATAGTCTTGCAATAGTGTCCATGTTTGCGTGTCCTAGACTCATATGCCATAGCCAGCTGTCATCTTTGTTGGCGTATAGATATTTACATGCATTGTCAGTGTCTTTTGCAAGATAGAAAATATATATATATTGTCTTCCCTGCCTTCAAAGATAACCTTACCAGTGGATCTTTCATTGTAAACCCCCTCAACCAATTTAGGGATTATTTGTATCTTTTTAAATTAGAGACTAGGGATAAACAGATAGAATTGAAATCACGTGAGACAATTTTAGGTACCCTCTGACCGTAGTGCAACCTTAGCTACACAATGTTAATTAACTACGCCTAGCGCAGTTAATTATTAATTTAGTTAATTAATTTATGGCTAATTGCACCTCAACTGAACCTGACCAAACCATATCATTGAACCCTGGCCGGCACAAAACCCGAGGCCAACCCCGAAGTCCATCCCCTATATAAATACATAACTTTCTTCATGAAAACCCTAAACCAACAAAACCCTCATAAACCCTAACCCTAGCCGAATACTCCCTCCCTTACAACCGAGCCATCACCGCCACCCCCTTCGACCGAGACCCGACTGCTCCCATCACCGCCACCCCCTTCGACTGAGACCCGACTGCTCCCATCACCCCAGCCCCCTCGACGACCGACACGGCCGCCCCCGCGGCACGACGAGCCGCCACGCGCCAAACCGACCCCCCCCGGGTTGTTTGTGGTAGAAAACGAAAAGAATGAAAGATGTATTCAAGACGGGGTTTATACAAGACCCGTGTTCTTTTGTTTACAAATAAACTTGTACAATGTAATCCTATACGAGGATGTAGGAGTACAATTTATTTAATCTGGGTATAAATTGCTATAGGTGTCTGATCTGCAGTCGATCACTTTAGCCCTTGGACCACACGAAGGTGAAGAAGTGCCGTAGAAGACAGGAGGTAGCTTCGAAGGTTGCAAAAGAGGGTGGATGCACGATGCCAAGGTCGTCGATCCCTACCCCTTTGCCTGAGCTTCGGGTTCCTCTCTCTCTCTCTCTCTCTCTCTCTCTCGATCTCTTCTCTCTCCTTGTTTTTCTCGACCCTGTCCGATCTTCTTTTCAGAAGTCTGATCGTTGATCAATTTCTTCAACCTGTTCCTCTGTAAATAGAGGTCTCTATTTATAGAGTTTTAGTGACAGTGACCACTCAGTTGGTATAAAAACCGAGGAGTGGAATCACAATACCCTTTTACACGACGGTTAAAATAACCAATGCCTGCGTATAGATGATCCTTTGAATGAGCGTATAACGCGGGTCCAACTAAGGGACACAACGCGTATTGTTGCTACGAAGATCACGGCATAAAAGCCACGTAGGTAGGTATCCTCCGTGTAGAAGAGGTGGGCGTAAAAGCTAATGTCTGTCACCATGGCATAGAAGCCAAAATAGGCATAGAAGCCAGGTAGGCATAGAAGCCTGATGGCATAGAAGCCGAGTGAGCATAGAAGCTGAGGAGGCGTAGAAGCCGAGAGAGCATAGAAGCTGAGGAGGCGTAGAAGCCCTGAGAGCATAACAGTTGAGGAGGCGTAGAAGCCCTGAGAGCATAACAGCTGAGGAGGCGTAGAAACCCTGAGAGCATAACAGCTGAGGAGGCGTAGAAGCCGAGAGAGCATAACGGCTGAGGAGGCGTAGAAGCCCTGAGCAATGCTGAGTGCTGACGTGGACGTCTTTAGCCGGAATCACGGCTTTTGAAGATATAATCAAATCTCTCGCATTAAATGCAGAGATCTGCCACCATCCTGTACATTAATTGCGAAGGCGTGTTCTGAAGGCCTGTCCCCGTTCTGAGCATCAGGCGAAGAGACGTGCCTCGAGCCTTGTACAAAGCATAGCTTTTGACGTGGCAGTCTGTTTGTCTTTCGCGGTGTGTAGACGGTTCACGTTTGCCTGTGTAGAACAAGGCAGCGTATCCCTTTGTATGCGAAAAAGCAGTTTACGCAAGGGGGTGTCACCACACGATGGTTCGGTGATTCTTAATCAAATCCCCTACATTAAATGCAGAGATCCGCCATCATTCTGTGCATTAAATACGGAGGCGTGTTTTTGAAGGTCTGCAGCTCTTCTGTGTATTCGTCGCAGAGACGTGCCTCGAGAAGACTGTCACCGTCTTGTGCACCAATCGCAGAGACGTGCCTCGAGCCCTGTCTAAAGTGCCGCTTTTGACGTGGCAGGCAGTTTTGACGTCTGCGGTGTGTAGACGGCTCATGTCTGCCTGTGTAAAACAAGGCAGCATATCCCCTCGTTCATGTAAAAGCAGTTTATGTGAGGAAGATGGCGGTAACTGACAGCCTGGGTCGCAGTGCCGTGCTATTATTATAGCCGTCGTCTGGGTAGCCGAGCCATATCCTTTTGTCAGAAGTTCAGACGTCAGGTTCATTGTAGGGTTTGACAGGCTCATCTCGGGGAGCACGAAGCGTTCCTCGTACGCTTTAATACCGTATTTGAAAGCGGATGTGTTTTACGCCATATAGTCGATGAAGCCCTCTGCTTTACGCTCTGAGACAGCCTGGACATACTGCACTTACGCGGATGGTCCTGGGAAGCTCTTGTCTTGCCTGCTTGATGGCTCTGAGGTCATCTCTTTACGCTGCCCCGCACCAATAACTTGCGTACAGTCATCCGGCGTATTTTTTATGCTTCTACAAGACCCCCTTCAAAGCTTTTAAATTCCTCAGAATTTGAAATGCTTTGAATGAAGCATGAACCGTCCCTCGTAACTCGAAACGCCTTCTGAATGGAGCCCGAAACGGTCAAGTTTGACACGTTCTTTCAGGCCGGTCTTTATGGCCGATTTATTGGGGGTAGGTGTGACCTCGCTTGCCTATAAAAGGGCTGAGGAGTTAACCTGTTTCTTCCCACATTTCCTTTTACCATGCTGAGATGATCGCCGGAGTTCGTCGGGTCGACCTGAGGAAGAAGAATACCATGTTCTTCCAGCATGTAAGGAGCTGAAAAAGACGGCGTCTTCGAGCAAGTGTCATCTGCAACGATGAATCATGGAAGGATATCTTAGCCTCCCTTGCTCGGGATAATCAGCAACTTTATATGGCATCTCACTCGGAGAGTGGGGGGGTCACATTTGACCAGGCCGCTCGCAAGTGGCACCTTCTCCCGTTACCTCCGGTGACGAGAGGCAGACAGACCGGCCAGAGTGACGGTGGTCTGTAGGAAAGCAGAGTTACCCTGCTTTCCTTCTGTTGGAGGATGGGTCTATGCCCAGTTTTGTATCCTCCTGCCACTGATCATCTTCTTGGAAGAAGAGGAAGACCATCACCAGTACGAGACCCTGTCAGAGCGGCTTCTCGGTGTGATCTTCAGACGATGATGGGAAAATCCTTTGTAGACGGGATTTTTCTCATATGTAATCACGAAAAATAAAGAAAAATCCCTTATAGACAGGATTTCCCTCATATGTAATTGTGATTTTAACTTTTAATAAAGTCGTCTTTCTTCTCTGTATATGATCGTCTTTGCCATACGTTGTTGTGAAGTCTGAATATGTGCAGCTTCGATACGTCTGATTTTTTACGTCGACTCTGATAGAAAGAGTATTAGGTCCCGTCCTATCTTTTACGCATAACTAGTGATGCGCAGCTGCTTTAGGAATGTAGGAACCGCGTAGAGTTTCTGAACTGTCTTCTGATGAACAGAAATTTTGTTCAGAATTTGTCTTCAAGAATGACCTCTCGAAACTCCCTTGGAACAGGGTCGAGGTTTCGGCTGTCAAATCGAGTTGCCATAGACGAGATGTTCAGACTGGAGTCTGGATGAACCTCCAATTTTTTTGACCCGAGAAGAGTAATTTCTGAATGTTTGAACTCTGTATGCTCCGGGCACTTAGGATATTTCGAGGTCAAGGAGTATCTTCTGGGTGAACTCCTGTAATCGACCGCCCTTAGAACTGTTTCGGACATGCAAAAAGTCAGAGATCCGTAGTATAGATGGGCTAGAAATCCTGAGTTCGTAGCCTATTGAGCGTAGAAAGCCACCGAGCGTGAGATCATAGGTTTGGTATCTGCTGAGCGTAAAGTCGTAGGTTTGTAGCCTCTCGAACGTAAAAGCTATCGAGCACAAAAGGCATCCGGGCATAAAACTATAGACTTATAGCTTGCGAGCGTAAAACCGTAGATCTGTAGCTGTCGAGCGTAGAAAGCTCCTTAGCGTAGAACTGTAGATTTGTACCCTGTGAAAAAGAAATCTTCCGAGCGTGAAATTGTGGATCTGTTGCCTCCGAGCGTGAACTAAACACCACCGAGCGTGAGACCATAGGTTTGTATCTGTTAAGCGTGAAGTCATAGGTTTGTAGCCTCTCGAGCGTAAAAGCTACCGAGAACAAAAGGCATCCGGGCATAAAACCATAGACCTATAGCTTGCGAGCGTAAAACCGTAGATCTGTAGCTGTCGAGCGTAGAAAGCTCCTTAGCGTAGAACCACGAATCTGCTTTGCACGAAAAACTTTTCGAATTTGCTGACTGTCCGTCTTTCGAGAGTAGTGGGCTGCCGTAGTACCCAATCATAACCAAATATTAATTTGCGAGATTTGGTTAGGGTTTCGAGGAGTCCGTCCGAGGATTCGAGGAGTCGATCCAAACCCTATATATATCCCGAGCTTTTGAGAGAAAAACTTTTCATCCGTTTCTGCGAAAGAGAGTCTTTGTCTGTTCGAGTTTTTCTCCGTTCCTTCTCCGAGCACTCAGAGTCTTCAGAAATGGCGCCGAAGCAAACTTCCTCCACTAAGGGAAAGAGTGTAGGTCCTTCTTCTCATCCTTCCGCCCCAGCGAGCGAGTCTTCGGTCGGGCAAGGCGAACTTCATCCTGAGCAAAGTATCCCGCCGACGAGCAGCGCTCCCGGCCTTAGAGGTAGAGCCTTTTGGATGACAAAGAATGACAAAAAATCCTTCGCACATGTTGAACGTGACCGCGCTAGGTCGTCTTCTGTGCTGATAGCCTCTTTGAGGAAGATGATGCACGGAGACATTTTTATCTTTTACGCTCATATTTCTAATGTGCCAGCGTAAGAGTTCCATGTTTTCGCAGTTTCGAGAGTAACAGCTCTGACTGCCGAAAACTTGGTGTATACTATAAAATTTTAGTTTTACGCCTGGGGACGGAACCTCCAGTGCAATAACTAAAATTTTGGTAGCCCGGCATAAAGCACGGATCGTATGCTGCCAGTTACGTCTCTGGATGAGACTTCCTGCGTAAAATGACCAAATTTGTACAGTCTTGGCGTAAAGCACAGACTGTGGCTTCTGGGTCCTCATGTTGCAAGATTTGTAATAACGTGTTTTTCTCGCACTTTTGCAGTTAATTTGGGTGAGTCTCCACTGGCCGAGGTGATGGGTTTCGCTGCCGGGATGCTGCACTCGAACTATCTGGAGGATCTGTCCCACGTGGCATTTCTTATCTCCGGACCCCAGTATCCTGAGGGAAGGGAGCTTTTAATATCAGCTCAGGGCGAGCGGGCGTTGCTGAATATGATTAACGGAGAGCCCCTGACGTATATAGATGGAGAGCAGTACATAAAGCCAGCTTTTCTTTTTGGGGACATGATTGATAAACGGTCCCAGACGAAGCCTAAGAGAGAGCCCTGGGTTTTCCCTGCCGGGAGCTTGGTCTTGTACCTGCCAACGATGCCGAGAGATTATCCCATCTCGGCCTTCTTCCATGCGACACATCCTAGAAGGATGTCGTGGACGTTGACGCCCGATCTTCACGGCAAACCGGGGAAGATCTTTCATCTGAAAGGAGCTGACCAGGGGTCGTTCGTCAGCCGTCCTTCCAGCCTTGTGACATTGTTCAGGGGACTGTGTCCGTGCAGTGTTCCGAGCGAAGATAGTCTAGTGATCCAGCCGGTCCAGTTGTTGACTTTCTGCAGCGACTTCATGGGGCGAGGGGGAGTATATCCCAAGGAGAATCCTCGATGCAACGGGTGGATCACCCCAACAAACCGTCGATGGGCTTGCCTAGTTGACTGGGCCTTGAAGCACTGTCATAGAGAGCTTGAGGGCATTGGGCTGTATGCCGCTGTGAGTGCGACCAGTGTTGGGTTGCCTCCTAACCCTAACCTGTTCCTGGCGCTGATGGAGCGATATATTTCGCTCATCGGGACTTTCGCCACTCCACTGGGGGAGTTGGGATTGGCCCTCCATGAGATGGCAGTGATCTCGAGGCTGTCGATGGGGGATACTCCATATGAAGAGTACGTCCCCACCAATCGGGAGTTGGGGGATTCGGACTCTCGGGTGGTGGAGGTGTATCAGGAGTTGATGTTCCACTACTTCGCGTGCACCACTTTTTATGACGAGCCTTCTGATTTGGCTCACACCACCAAGTGGACGTCCTACCTCTTCTTCCACCGGGCCAGGGCCGCCAAGCCGGAGAAAGTTTCGGGGGGCAAGGATGAGCCCGTGAACTGTTTGGGAGTGCTTAGTGCCCAGGTCGTCGAGGCTCTTATGGATGACGCCAAGGCTCCGGACCAGATTCTTGACGACGGGGTAGGAAAGTATCCCGAAGGCACTAAGGTCTATAGTTACTTGAGGCGTTGCCGCAGGCCTCTGTCTAAGGAAGCCCAGCTGGCCGGTTTTCTCTCCATATGGCTGCGTCGAGTAGTGGTGCCCGGTACTGCATCTGCGGACCGCATTCACCGGAATATCCTGTGGCCTGCGGTGCGTCTGGTGTTTGGGGCAAGACTGGGCTTGCTCCCTGCTATGGTGTGCCGTATACAGGCTGGCCTGAGGGCCATGACTGACGGGCTGCTCGCCGATGAGACTCGGCGTGAAAGCTTTTCCCGGGTGGAATTACCATACCTGTATTTGATGGGATGGTTAATTCTTCACAACCCCCGGGTGATGTCTCCTGGCTCCGGTAGTAGCTCGGGGGGTAGCTTCCTGCTGAATTACAAGGACTCTTCCTGGAATATGAACACAGTTTTAGACTGTCGGTTGACACTGAGCCTCAGTCACGGCTGGAAGCTCCTCTGCATTGTCCCCTCGGTACATCGTAATCAATCGAGGATTAGGCTTGAGGATTTAGGTGGAGAGAAGACCAATCTTTCTCCGGAGGCTTTCAAATGGTTGATCTGCATCAGGCCCTCCCATTTGTTGTATAGAAGTGAAGACCATTGCTTGTTTCTTCTGTTCCCGTCAGCGGGCATGCGGAGGTTGGGCACTATGGCTCTTGCTGTGCCACCTGTGTATAACAGGTTGGCCATCTGGGTGGCGGATAACCCTGGGGGAGGGTGCCTCTCCGCATTCTGAGCTTGCTTTACGCCGAGGGATTTCGCTTGGCGTAATTTGGAGTTTTGCTCAAACGGGCGTAAAGCTGAAGAGGTCCTCAGCCGGCCGTCGGCTTCTCGCGTAATCCGGAGGGTATGCAGATTGTCCCCTCGCTGGCATAAAGGCCGAGGAGTTGAATACTCTGTCGCTTGCTTCACTTCACGAAGACCACAGTGCTCATCTGGTTCCCCGTAGAGGTCAGATGTCGTCTTGCGTGCGGGGCGTGACTTGTACTTCCGATTTGGCGCTAAGGCATCATCAGAAGGTTTGTCTGTACCGCGCGTAGCGGAAGACTGGTTTCTGCGCGTAGAGCGCAGTGGATACTCCTGGGTCAGCGCTGAGGCTTTACCCGAGGTTTTGTCTGTACTGCGCGTAGCGGGAGACTGGTTTCTACGCGTAGAGCGCACTGGAAACTTCTGGGTTAGCGCTGAGGCTTTGCCCGAAGTTTTGTCTGTACCGCGCGTAGCGGGAGACTGGTTTCTACGCGTAGAGCGCAGTGGATACTTCTGGGTTAGCGCTGAGGCTTTGCCCGAAGTTTTGTCTGTACCGCGCATAGCGGGAGACTGAATTTTACGTACGGGGCACGGAGAGAGCAATGCTACAACCTCATTGGTCAGAGAGATCGGAGAGATCGGAGAGTCCACAGGAATGGTAGAGGATGTCTTGGGCATCCAAACCTTGCGCAGCTTCCCGTTGTTTTGGACGGAGAGAGGGTGAGAGCTACCCCCGGTTTGAAGCATGTCTTCGTAGGCAGACTGGTCGAATTGGACAACCAGTGTCTTCTTTACGGTTCCTATAGGTACCGCATCGTGTTGAGCAATTACTTCCTCATCAGAAGAGAAAGATGTCTCCAGCAGAGTCACCATCTTGTTTATGGTAGAAAACGAAAAGAATGAAAGATGTATTCAAGACGGGGTTTATACAAGACCCGTGTTCTTTTGTTTACAAACAAACTTATACAATGTAAACCTATACGAGGATGTGGGAGTACAATTTATTTAATCTGGGTATAAATTGCTATAGGTGTCTGATCTGCAGTCGATCACTTTAGCCCTTGGACCACACGAAGGTGAAGAAGTGCCGTAGAAGACAGGAGGTAGCTTCGAAGGTTGCAAAAGAGGGTGGATGCACGATGCCAAGGTCGTCGATCCCTACCCCTTTGCCTGAGCTCCGGGTTCCTCTCTCTCTCTCTCTCTCGATCTCTTCTCTCTCCTTGTTTTTCTCGACCCTGTCCGATCTCCTTTTCAGAAGTCTGATCGTTGATCAATTTCTTCGACCTGTTCCTCTGTAAATAGAGGTCTCTATTTATAGAGTTTTAGTGACAGTGACCACTCAGTTGGTGTAAAAACCGAGGAGTGGAATCACAGCACCCTTTTATACGATGGTTAAAATAACCAATGCCTACGTATAGATGATCCTTTGAATGAGCGTATAACGCGGGTCCAACTAAGGGACACAACGCGTATTGTTGCTACGAAGATCACGACGTAAAAGCCACGTAGGTAGGTATCCTCCGTGTAGAAGAGGTGGGCGTAAAAGCCAATGTCTATCACCATGGCATAGAAGCCAAAAAAGGCATAGAAGCCAGGTAGGCATAGAAGCCTGATGGCATAGAAGCCGAGTGAGCATAGAAGCTGAGGAGGCGTAGAAGCCGAGAGAGCCTAGAAGCTGAGGAGGCGTAGAAGCCCTGAGAGCATGTCACTACCCAGTTCTAGAAAATAGGGTTATTTTTTTTATTTTTATTTGGTAAATTGTGTATTGTATTTAAATAATTATAATTGTATTTAAATAGTGATTGTATTATTTTTATTATTTTTATTTTGATTGTTTTAGGGTTTTGGCTAGCCTGGACCCATGTCAGACCCTAGTGGACCCATGTCCGACCCAGCCCACACCCTTTTGAGAATTATTTTGGGGCTTAGATTTATTATTATATTTTTAGTGGGTTAGTGGGAGAGATTTGGAGCTAGTTTGAGTGTTTTTGGAACCCGAAACCCAAAACCGAGTTTCGGGAGGGCATTTTGGACATTTGCCGACTTTGGAGAACCCCTTTATTACCCAGGGCCGGCCCCTACCTACCCGTTCACAGCAAGGAGCAGCAGCCCTCTCCCCCTTTGTTCATTCTTCACTTCTTCTTCTTCATTTCTTCTTCTTCACTTCTCCTTTCTTCTTCCTTCTTCTTCAAGGTGAGCTCCTCTTCACTTTTCTTCTTTCTTTCTTCCATTCCTTCCTTCTTAAGCTAACCCTAACCTTGCTTTTTCCCTAACCTAGGTGTGAGGAGCTTAGATCTAGTGTGGGAGCTAGATTTGGTGGCTTGGAGCTTGAGGGAGGTGATTTCTAGGGGTTGTGAGACTTTGGCCTTGGGATTCCAACTCCCAAGAGGTAAAACCTAACTTTCCCCTTGCTAATTATTTTTGTATAGTGTAATTAGTGTTGTAGAACCTTCCTAGACCCTAAGCCTACCCGTAGGAGGAAGTTGGAACTAGTTTGGTTGAGTGTAGAGACTTTGACATTAGGTTTTGTGTCAATTTCGGGTAGAATCCAAATTTGGCCCAAATTTGGGTGATGCCCTAGGTTAGACGGACCTAGGTAGACGTTGTCGGGTGTCTAGAGGGTGAGTGCGTGTCTCCGTTTGGACACGAAAAGTCGTGTCGCGGAGAAACGGGCATTTCGGGCGAAATTGGGGCTTTTCGTCGTCGCCGATTCTAAGTGCGTGCGCGTTTCCGCCACGGGCCTAGAATCGACACGGGAGCACATTTTCTAGGATCTAGGCATCGTTTAGAGCGCGTGGGTAAATTTTGGGCCGATTCCGAGTTCGTTTGGTGTGCGTTTCAGGAGGTTTTCCGAACCGCGCACCACGTGTTCGTCGAAATGACCGAACGGCCATTTCGACTTGGTTTCCTCGTTTCGGACTTGTACGCGCATTGGGTTAGTATCGGGGAGTGTGTGCTAGAGTTTTTGAGCTATATTATATATATTTTAGGGTGTCGGTGAGTATCGGGATCGTTGGGCGTGAGTGGGGCGTGTGGGTTGAGTGTTGTGTGCGTGGTTGTGTTTGTATTTATATGTGTATATATATATATATATATATATATTTATATATATGTATGTGTGTTTATGTATATATATTTATATATATATGTGTGTGTATTTAGATCTACGTGCTTGTGTATGTATGTGTCTGTGTATATATATATATATGTTTGTGTAAGTGTGCTTGTGTGTATATGTATATATATATACTTATGTGTGTATATATATTTATAGTTGAGAGTGTGTGTATATATATATATATATATATATATATATATATATATATATATATATATATATATATATATATATATGTAGATTGAGTGTATATATATTAGTGTTGTGAGTGTGTGTGTGTGTGTTAGTGTGTGAGTGTGCTAGTGTGTGTGTTAGAGTGTAGATATAAGTGTGTGTATATATATAGATATCTAGTTATATATATAGATATATATGTATGTATATATATATTAGAGAGTGATATATATATGTATAGGAGTGTGTGTGTGTGTTTGTGAGTAGGAGGGAAGGGGGTTCGGCCACTGCACAGCGAGGTGCAGCAGCTGCTGCTGCACTGCAGCAGCAGCACAGCAGCAGCAAAGCCAGCAGCAATAGCAGCAAGAGGGAGCAGCAGCAGCAGCTCCAAGAAGCAGCAGCAGCAGCAAGCTCTAGGCAGCAGCGAGGGGTGTTGGCGAGGGATAGGTAATAGATAATAGTTAGAGTATTAGTTAGATAGATAATTGGATAGGTAGATAACTAGATAGATATTAGTATATAGATCTAGATAAATAGGTAAGATAGATAGTATTATAGATAGATAAGTTATTAGATACATAGATAGATAGATATATCTATGGATAGATAGATAGATAGGTAGATATATGGTAGATACCTATATCTATATGCATAGATATATATATATATATATATATATATATATATATATATATATATATATATATATATATATATATATACCTAGAGATAGATATATATCATAGTTAGTATATATATATGTGTATAGGTAAGGTAATGGGTATTAGTATATATGTGTGTGGATAACTATATACATAGGTATATAATACTTAGATATATAAATATATGGTAGATATATATATTTCCTATCCTAGATTCATAACTAGGTGTATAATTATTAGTCTAATAGCGAGTTAGAGGGGTTCGAGAGCGGTATCTCAATACCTTGAGATACCGAGGTATCTCAATACCTTGAGATATTCAAGGTATTGAGTTTCGAGCGGGGTATTTGAGCATTAGCCTAGGAAATGTCTTGGAGTTATTTTTATATGCTTATGTATATATATTTACGCGTGCTAGCATAGGTTTTAGCGGGTTTAGGCGGGGTGTGTGGCCTAGGGCGAGGTATCGGATACCGAGGGTATCCCGGTATCTCGATTAGGCGAGTTTGTGAGTTTAGTAGCTTTATGAGCTCGGTTTGACCTAGAATTTCAGGGACACCCTAGTTTGACCTAGCTTTGACCAAATTTGTCCCCGTTGACCGTAAAAGTCAACGTTTGACCTAGTTTTGACCTAGAGTTGACTTTTTGGACCACGGGTTGACTTTTTGACCCAAATTTCACCGGTTTGACCCGTTCGACCTAGAATAGCCCTAGAAGCCTATTTTTAATTATTTTATATCAGTTTAAATGCTTAGAACCCTGTTTAATTCTGCTTTTCGTATTAGGTCCTTGCGACACCGGTCCGGATCTCGATCCTCATCAGTTGCTCAGGACATCAGGCGAGTACCTACCGCTGATAGTTTCTATTTCATGATAGCGTTTATATCACCTGTTCTAGGACTGTGATACTTGATTCTGACACATTGTTACACGTGCTGGTACTAGTAGATCCCGTCATGAGGTGCTATCCCCCTTACCGTGTTCAGCGGGTACTCTATCACGTGTATTTCATCATGTGCTTCGGGTATTGATTATCATGTGCTATCATGTGCTTCTTGTGCTCTCGCCTTCATGTGCGCAAGCTATTATCATATACGTAGCGTGTTGTGGTTGGATCCAATGGTATTAGTGGGGGAGGGGAGTAGTGAGTTGGTTATGTGATCAAAGCCAAACAGTATTCATGTGTATGTCGGTTATGCAACTCACGCATAACGGAGTTATCGTAGTGTTTTTCATGTGCAACCTAAGCCGATCACATAACAAACTTGTGCTCAAGGCACTTAGCTAGTATTCAGGTTTCTCACCTGCAGTTACTTTTCCACTACTTGTATTGTTCTCCAGTTTACCTTACAGCTACTTATTGTGCTCCAGCATATATTTATTTCCTGTGCATCTTGTATACTTTTCTATTGCTCGTCATATACACCTTACCATGTATTTGGAGTTGCTTTCAGAGTTATGTACTTCGCTCCAGTCCTGACTGGGCATATTTTTTCCAGAGGATCCTGAGGACTATTGCCCGATGTTCTACGGGCCGGGTGTTGACGACTGTTGTGACCCCGAGATCGAGGAGGAGTGCGCCGAGGAGACGCCTATAGCACCCTAGTTAGCTAGGTGGGTTTCCTGGGTTATCCCAGTGGTTTGCATTTTGGATGATTGTACTTATTCTTTTGTGGCTGTGAGATGTTGTAGCTATTATGGCCTTGGACTGTATTATTTTGGATTGTCTTTCTCTCTTGGTTCTGTTTCTTGGTTTATTTCATATCGTGCTTTATTTTTTCCCCTAGATTTTGTGATTGAGAGTTTATATATATATTGCGTGGTTGCCCTCCTTTTGGAGAGGATTTTGATATATATATATTGCGTGGTTGCCCTCCTTTTGGAGAGGTCATGCCGGATTTTTCTATGAGATATAGATAGATATAGTTGACCTAGAATGGACCTTTACAGCGTTCTAACGCCGATTCTGCAGCGTAGGCTGGACGTACCCACGGCTCATGCCCGATTTTCGGGTGCGGGTCGTGACACATTTTTGGTGGTGGCCCATGCAGGTCGAGTTTTAGGTTTACCTGCAATAGGATATAGGAGATAGGCTGAGAGAGAGTGTGCTCAATCACAACTAGGACCCCTCCTAATTTTTCTTCTTATTTTAATTTTTCTAAAATTGTTTTCTTTTGCAATATCACTGTCCTTCTTTGATGTTATCGTTTCTTGTACTGTATTGACTTCTTCTGGTCTGTGTTCAGGATGCCTCCGAAGACCAGATCTCAGCGCACCGTCCCAGCAGCTGCTACCGAGAGGTCTGCCACCTCTCGACCTGCTCGACTTCCGGCAGCCGCTACCGCTCCACTCGCCACTCCTGCGGTTGAGGGAGCTTCAGTTTCTCTCGGAGATCCCCTTACTCCCATTGATCCGAGAGCCACTCCAGTTGTCCCGGTGGTACCTCCTCCACCACCGCCTGCGCCAGTGGATGTTACGCAGTTGTTCGCATTCTTCCGAGAGATGATGGATGCGCAGTACCGCCAGACAGATGTTATGAGGATGGATATTGAGAATGCTCATCAGGTGGCTATGACAGCTGTCGACAGAGTGGCTCAGATCCAGCCACAACCAGAGCAGGCTCAGTATCCTAGGCCGGGTACTATTATCGATTTTCAGAGGATACGGCCTAAAGAGTTCCGCGGTACAGAGGGGATCCTGTACGCCGACGACTGGATCGAGCATATAGAGGGCATCTTTCGGCTGGCGATGATCCCAGCCAGCATGCAGATCGAGGCAGCGGGCAGCCAGATGTTCGACCTTGCCCTCACTTGGTTCCGCACGGATACGCGGATAGCAGCTCCGGGATTGACTTGGGAGGCTTTCAAGAAGCTTTTCAAGGAGAAGTTCTTCCCGGATGTGGCTCTCAGTGCCTTAGAGAGTCAGTTCGAGGCGCTCGTCCAGGGGAGTATGTCAGTGGACGTGTATGCAGCGAAGTTCTGCCGTCTGGGCAGATTTGTTGAGGGGTTGTCTGAGGCAGCGAAGGCGCAGAAGTTCCGCAAGGGCTTGGTCATGGCGGTCAAGTCCTTGACTAGGAGCGACCGCGAGGCGACCTTCGAGCAGATTGTCAGCGATGCTCAGAGGGCTGAGGATGATTTGGAGCTGAAGACGAAGAGGAGCAGAGACACTTCCGGAGCAGGCAGCAGTGCAGGCCTAGCCAAGAGGCCATTCCAGCAGACCCAGCAGCACCAGGGTCAGGGTCGTGCGCCCTTCCGGCAGGCGCCCCAGCAGCAAAGGCAGGGTCAGCAGCAGGGCCAGAGGCAGCCCATCGTTTGCCCTTTCTGTAGGAAGCCAGGGCACGGATGGGACATATGCAGAAAGAGGCTGGGCAGATGTTTATTATGTGGCGCAGCAAATCACCAGCTGAAGGATTGTCCTTCAGCACTTGCCCGTACAGCTCAGGGCGGAGGAGCCGCTCAAAGGGCACCAGCCAGAGCACCTGCAGCGCAGCAGAGAGGACCGCCTTTGCAGACTCAGCAGCAGAGGTTCGCCCAGCACCAGCAGCAGCACCGAGGAGGACAGCAGGGGCGAGCTTTTGCCCTGACAGTAGATGAGGCCGAGCCAGTTGGTGACGTTATCTCAGGTTCTGTTCTTCTTGATTCTATTCCAGCACTTGCTTTATTTGATTCCGGTGCTTCCCATAGCTTTGTGTTTGTATCTTTTGCTGTTAGACACCATCTTGTTGCTGAACCTTTAGCTAGACTCTGCAAGATCACGACCGGGGGTGGTATCATCCTAGTCCGTGATGTCTGCAGAGACCGAAGAGTTACCTTGGGAGGCCGGGAGTTGAGTGTGTGCCTACTCGTAATGCCACTTCCGAGCTACGATATTGTACTCGGGATGGATTGGTTGAGTACGCATTGTGCTAGTATAGATTGTCGTGGAGGCAGAGTTGTGTTTAGTCCGCCAGGTGAGCCAGAGTTTCAGTTTGCCAGAGGAGCAGCGGAGCAGACCGAGGGAGTCTTCTGCGGAGCCCTAGTGGTAGAGCCAAGGTCGCTACATCCACTGATAGAGGAGTACATGGATGTCTTTCCGGAGGAGTTGCCAGGGTTACCTCCGGACAGAGATGTGGAGTTCTCTATAGACTTGGTGCCAGGCGCGGAGCCGATATCCCAGCACGTCTATAGAGTCAGCAACGGTGAGCTGATAGAGTTGAAGAAGCAGGTGGATGAGCTTCAGGACAAAGGATTTATCAGATCTAGTTCTTCTCCGTGGGGTGCTCCGGTACTTTTTGTGCCGAAGAAGGATGGGTCGATACGGATGTGTATCGACTACAGGGCTCTAAACAACCTCACAATCAAGAACAAGTATCCGCTGCCGCGTATTGATGATCTTTTTGACCAGTTGAGCGGAGCGAGGGTGTTTTCCAGGATTGATCTGAGGACAGGCTACCACCAGGTGAAGGTCAGGAAGGAGGATATTTCGAAGACAGCTTTTCGGACCAGATATGGATAGTATGAGTTCTTGGTGATGCCGTTTGGGTTGACTAATGCCCCGGCAGTGTTCATGAATCTGATGAATAAGGTGTTCCATCAGCATCTGGACAGGTTTGTGGTGGTATTTATAGATGATATCTTGGTGTATTCGAAGACCCCAGAGGAGCATCTGAGGATAGTGCTGGAGACTCTCAGGAAGGAGAAGCTTTATGGAAAGCTTTCGAAGTGTGAGTTCTTCCTTGACAAGGTTGAATTCCTTGGTCATGTGGTGACTGGAGAGGGTATCTCGGTGGATCCGAGAAAGATCATGGCAGTTGAGGCATGGAGTACTCCGAGTTCAGTAGCCGAGGTCAGGAGTTTTTTGGGACTGGCAGGCTACTACAGGAGATTCGTTCAGGATTTTTCTCGGATTGCAGAGCCGTTGTCCAGGCTGACCCGGAAGGACGTGGAGTTTGTTTGGTCAGAGGAGTGCCAGATCGCCTTTGATGAGCTGAAGAGGAGGTTGACGACAGCTCCAGTGTTGACGTTGCCATCAGGTTCTGGAGGATTCACTATCTATAGTGATGCATCGGGAAAGGGACTGGGTTGTGTGTTGCAGCAGAATGGGAGGGTGATTGCCTATGCTTCCAGGCAATTACGTTCTCATGAGAAGAACTACCCTACCCACGATTTGGAGTTGGCAGCGGTCATCTTTGCTCTGAAGTTGTGGAAACACTATTTATACGGAGAGCGTGTGGACATTTTCACAGACCACAAGAGCTTGAAGTATGTGTTTACCCAAAAAGAGCCGAACATGAGGCAGAGGAGATGGTTGGAGTTGATGAAAGACTTCGATATATCGTTGCAGTATCATCCAGGAAAGGCGAACGTAGTTGCGGATGCGTTGAACAGGTATCTGGTAGCTATGTGCCTGACTACAGATCGTTATCTTCTGGCAGATCTAGAGAGCTTGGGAATTGAGGTGATAGTGCCTGGAGTTGAGATGCAGATGTGGGGACTGCAGATTCAGTCAGAGTTGGTAGACCGGATCAGGGCTACACAGTTTGAGGATGAGTCCATGAGGAGCATCAGGGCGCAGGTTCAGATGGGATTGTCAGATGACTTCACCATTGCTGATGATGGTTCCTTGCGACACGGTACCAGGTTGTGTGTGCCGAGTGGGTCGTTGCGCAAGGAGGTTCTCCAGGAGGCGCATCGATCCCAGTACTCTATGCATCCAGGTGCCAACAAGATGTATAGAGATCTGAGACAGCATGTATGGTGGTACGGGATGAAGCGGGAGGTAGCGCGCTTCGTATTCCGATGCTTAGTGTGCCAGCAGGTGAAGGCGGAGAGGCAGAGGCCAGTAGGATTACTCCAGCTGTTACCCATTCCGGAGTGGAAATGGGAGTATGTGACCATGGATTTTGTTTCTGGACTTCCCCGTTCTCCAGGCGGAAAGGATGCGATTTGGGTCATCGTGGACAGGTTGACCAAATTGGCCTACTTTCTACCATTTAAAGTGGGTACGTCTACAGAAAGACTAGCAGAGATGTATGTGCACCAGATAGTCAGACTGCATGGAGTTCCAGTGAGCATAGTATCAGATCGGGACAGTCGCTTTACTTCGCATTTCTGGAGGAGTCTGCAGGCTAGCTTGGGCACCCAGCTCAAGTTTAGTAGTGCGTATCACCCACAGACAGATGGTCAGTCAGAGAGGACCATTCAGACACTTGAGGACATGCTTCGCACTTGTGTTTTGGATTTTAGAGGCTCTTGGGAGGATCACTTGTATTTGGTAGAGTTTGCTTACAACAACAGCTACCAAGCCAGTATCGAGATGTCACCTTTCGAGGCATTGTATGGATGGAGGTGTCACACTCCGTTATCATGGGATGATGTAGGTGAGAGAGCTTTGCTTGGCCCGGAGATGGTGGTTGATGCAGCGAAGAAGGTCAAGCTCATTAGAGATAGACTTCGGGTGGCGCAGGACAGGCAGCGGCATTGGGCCGATAGCCACCGGAGACCTTTGGAGTTCGAGGTATAGCTTAGAATCTAGATTTTGTTCTTGTGTTTGCTTGTGATTGCTTATTTTAGACTAAGTGCTGAGACCTTGTTTGTGCTAGGTTGGAGATTTGGTGTTCCTGAGGATTTCTCCGACGCGGGGCACTATTCGCTTCGGTGGAGGCGGGAAGCTTAGCCTACGTTTCGTCGGACCCTTCCGTATCCTTGAGAGGGTCGGCGCCGTGGCGTATAGGCTAGAGTTGCCGCCTACGCTGGAGAGAGTTCATGATGTGTTCCATATGTCACAGTTGAGACAGTACGTGGCGGATCCCAGTCACGTATTGGATCACTCGGAGATCGAGGTGGGCCCTACCCTTAGCTATCCAGAGCAGCCGGTGGAGATTCTGGATCGACGGGAGAAGGTGTTGAGGAACCAGACTATTCCCTTGGTTCGTATCGCGTGGAGGCATCACTCTCCAAGGGAGTCGACCTGGGAGAGGGAGGATAAAATGCGCGAGCGATACCCCTATCTCTTCGAGCCCTGAGGTATGGTTCTTTCTTTGCATTCCTGTCCTAGTTTCGTCTTTTAATTTCGAGGACGAAATTATTTTAAGGAGGGTAGACTTGTCACTACCCAATTCTAGAAAATAGAATTTTTTTTTTTATATTTGGTAAATTGTGTATTGTATTTAAATAATTATAATTGTATTTAAATAGTGATTGTATTATTTTTATTATTTTTATTTTGATTGTTTTAGGGTTTTGGCTAGCCTGGACCCATGTCAGACCCTAGTGGACCCATGTCCGACCCAGCCCACACCCTTGTGAGAATTATTTTGGGGCTTAGATTTATTATTATATTTTTAGTGGGTTAGTGGGAGAGATTTGGAGCTAGTTTGAGTGTTTTTGGAACCCGAAACCCAAAACCGAGTTTCGGGAGGGCATTTTGGACATTTGCCGACTTTGGAGAACCCCTTTATTACCCAGGGCCGGCCCCTACCTACCCGTTCACAGCAAGGAGCAGCAGCCCTCTCCCCCTTTGTTCATTCTTCACTTCTTCTTCTTCATTTCTTCTTCTCCACTTCTCCTTTCTTCTTCCTTCTTCTTCAAGGTGAGCTCCTCTTCACTTTTCTTCTTTCTTTCTTCCATTCCTTCCTTCTTAAGCTAACCCTAACCTTGCTTTTTCCCTAACCTAGGTGTGAGGAGCTTAGATCTAGTATGGAAGCTAGATTTGGTGGCTTGGAGCTTGAGGGAGGTGATTTCTAGGGATTGTGAGACTTTGGCCTTGGGATTCCAACTCCCAAGAGGTAAAACCTAACTTTTCCCTTGCTAATTATTTTTGTATAGTGTAATTAGTATTGTAGAACCTTCCTAGACCCTAAGCCTACCCGTAGGAGGAAGTTGGAACTAGTTTGGTTGAGTGTAGAGACTTTGACATTAGGTTTTGTGTCAATTTCGGGTGGAATCCGAATTTGGCCCAATTTTGGGTAATGCCCTAGGTTAGACGGACCTAGGTAGACGTTGTCGGGTGTCTAGAGGGTGAGTGCGTGTCTCCGTTTGGACACGGGAAGTCGTGTCGCGAAGAAACGGACGTTTCGGGCGAAATTGGGGCTTTTCATCGTCGCCGATTCTAAGTGCGTGCGCGTTTCCGCCACGGGCCTAGAATCGACACGGGAGTGCATTTTCTAGGATCTAGGCATCGTTTAGAGCGCGTGGATAAATTTTGGGCCGATTCCGAGTTTGTTTGGTGTGCGTTTCAGGAGGTTTTCCGAACCGCGCACCACGTGTTCGTCGAAAGGACCGAACGGCCATTTCGACTTGGTTTCCTCGTTTCGGGCTTGTGCGCGCGTTGGGTTAGTATCGGGGAGTGTGTGCTAGAGTTTTCGAGCTATATTATATATATATTAGGGTGTCGGTGAGTGTCGGGGTCGTTGGACGTGAGTGGGACGTGTGGGTTGAGTGTTGTGTGCGTGGTTGTGTTTGTATTTATATGTATATATATATATATATATATATATATATATATATATATATATATATATATATATATATTTATATATATGTATGTGTGTTTATGTATATATATTTATATATATATGTGTGTGTATTTAGATCTACGTGCTTGTGTATGTATGTGTCTGTGTATATATATATATATGTATGTGTAAGTGTGCTTGTGTGTATATGTATATATATATACTTATGTGTGTATATATATATTTATAGTTGAGAGTGTGTGTAGATATATATATATATTTATATGTAGATTGAGTGTATATATATTAGTGTTGTGAGTGTGTGTGTGTGTGTGTGTGTGAGTGTGCTAGTGTGTGTGTTAGAGTGTAGATATAAGTGTGTGTATATATATAGATATCTAGTTATATATATATAGATATATATGTATGTATATATATATTAGAGAGTGATATATATATATGTATATATGTATAGGAGTGTGTGTGTGTGTTTGTGAGTAGGAGGGAAGGAGGTTCGGCCACTGCACAGCGAGGTGCAGCAGCTGCTGCTGCACTGCAGCAGCAGCACAGCAGCAGCAAAGCCAGCAGCAATAGCAGCAAGAGGGAGCAGCAGCAGCAGCTCCAAGAAGCAGCAGCAGCAGCAAGCTCTAGGCAGCAGCGAGGCTAGTAGCGAGGGGTGTTGGCGAGGGATAGGTAATAGATAATAGTTAGAGTATTAGTTAGATAGATAATTGGATAGGTAGATAACTAGATAGATATTAGTATATAGATCTAGATAAATAGGTAAGATTGATAGTATTATAGATAGATAAGTTATTAGATACATAGATAGATAGATATATCTATGGATAGATAGATAGGTAGATATATGGTAGATACCTATATCTATATGCATAGATATATATATATATATATATATATATATATATATATATATATATATATATATATATATATATATATATATATATATACCTAGAGATAGATATATATCATAGTTAGTATATATATATGTGTATAGGTAAGGTAATGGGTATTAGTATATATGTGTGTGGATAACTATATACATAGGTATATAATACTTAGATATATAAATATATGGTAGATATATATATTTCCTAGCCTAGATTCATAACTAGGTGTATAATTATTAGTCTAATAGCGAGTTAGAGGGGTTCGAGAGCGGTATCTCAATACCTTGAGATACCGAGGTATCTCAATACCTTAAGATATTCAAGGTATTGAGTTTCGAGCGGGGTATTTGAGCATTAGCCTAGGAAATATCTTGGAGTGATTTTTATATGCTTATGTATATATATTTACGCGTGCCAGCATAGGTTTTAGCGGGTTTAGGCGGGGTGCGTAGCCTAGGGCGAGGTATCGGATACCGAGGGTATCCCGGTATCTCGATTAGGCGAGTTTGTGAGTTTAGTAGCTTAATGAGCTCGGTTTGACCTAGAATTTCAGGGGCACCCTAGTTTGACCTAGCTTTGACCAAATTTGTCCCCGTTGACCGTAAAAGTCAACGTTTGACCTAGTTTTGACCTAGAGTTGACTTTTTGGACCCCGGGTTGACTTTTTGACCCAAATTTTACCGGTTTGACCCGTTCGACCTAGAATAGCCCTAGAAGCCTATTTTTAATTATTTTATATCAGTTTAAATGCTTAGAACCCTGTTTAATTCTGCTTTTCGTATTAGGTCCTTGCGACACCGGTCCGGATCTCGATCCTCATCAGTTACTCAGGACATCAGGCGAGTACCTACCTCTGATAGTTTTCATTTCATGATAGCGTTTATATCACCTATTCTAGGACTGTGATACTTGATTCTGACACATTGTTACACGAGATGGTACTAGTGGATCCCGTCATGAGGTGCTATCCCCCTTACCGTGTTCAGCGGGTACTCTATCACGTGTATTTCATCATGTGCTTCGGGTATTGATTATCATGTGCTATCATGTGCTTCTTGTGCTCTCGCCTTCGTGTGCACGAGCTATTATCATGTACGTAGCGTATTGTGGTTGGATCCAATGGTATTAGTGGGGGAGGGGAGTAGTGAGTTGGTTATGTGATCAAAGCCAAACAGTATTCATGTGTATGTCAGTTATGCAACTCACGCATAACGGAGTTATCGTAGTATTTTTCATGTGCAACCTAAGCCGATCATATAATGAACTTGTGCTCAAGGCACTTAGCTAGTATTCATGTTTCTCACCTGCAGTTACTTTTTTACTACTTGTATTGTTCTCCAGTTTACCTTACAGCTACTTATTGTGCTCCAGCATATATTTATTTCCTGTGCATCTTGTATACTTTTCTATTGCTCGTCATATACACCTTACCATGTATTTGGAGTTGCTTTCAGAGTTATGTACTTCGCTCCAGTCCTGACTGGGCATATTTTTTCCAGAGGATCCTGAGGACTATTGCCCGACGTTCTACGGGCCGGGTGTTGACGACTGTTGTGACCCCGAGATCGAGGAGGAGTGCACCGAGGAAACGCCTATAGCACCCTAGTTAGCTAGGTGGGTTTCCTGGGTTATCCCAGTGGTTTGCATTTTGGATGATTGTACTTATTCTTTTGTGGCTGTGAGATATTGTAGTTATTATGGCCTTGGACTGTATTATTTTGGATTGTCTTGCTCTCTTGGTTCTGTTTCTTGGTTTATTTCATATCGTGCTTTATTTCTTCCCCTAGATTTTGTGATTGAGAGTTTATATATATATTGTGTGGTTGCCCTCCTTTTGGAGAGGATTTTGATATATATATATTGCGTGGTTGCCCTCCTTTTGGAGAGGTCATGCCGGATTTTTCTATGAGATATAGATAGATATGGTTGACCTAGAACGGACCTTTACAGCGTTCTACCACCGATTCTGCGGCGTAGGCTGGACGTACCCATGGCTCATGCCCGATTTTCGGGTGCGGGTCGTGACAGAGCATAACAGCTGAGGAGGCGTAGAAGCCCTGAGAGCATAACAGCTGAGGAGGCATAGAAACCCTGAAAGCATAACAGCTGAGGAGGCGTAGAAGTCGAGAGAGCATAACGACTGAGGAGGCGTAGAAGCCCTGAGCAATGCTGAGTGCTGACGTGGACGTCTTTAGTCGAAATCACGACTTTTGAAGATATAATCAAATCTCTCGCATTAAATGCAGAGATCTGCCACCATCCTGTGCATTAATTACGAAGGCGTGTTCTGAAGGCCCGCCCCCGTTCTGAGCATCAGGCGAAGAGACGTGCCTCGAGCCTTGTACAAAGCGCAGCTTTTGACGTGGCAGTCTGTTTGCCTTCTGCGGTGTGTAGACGGTTCACGTTTGCCTGTGTAGAATAAGGCAGCGTATCCCTTTGTATGCGAAAAAGCAGTTTACGCAAGGGGGGTGTCACCACACGATGGTTCGATGATTCTTAATCAAATCCCCTGCATTAAATGCAGAGATTCGCTATTATTCTGCGCATTAAATACGGAGGCGTGTTTTTGAAGGTCTGCAGCTCTTCTGTGCATTCGTCGCAGAGACGTGCCTCGAGAAGACTGTCACCATCTTGTGCATCAATCGCAGAGACGTGCCTCGAGCCCTGTACAAAGCGTCGCTTTTGACGTGGCAGGCGGTTTTAACGTCTGCGGTGTGTAGACGGCTCATGTCTGCCTGTGTAAAATAAGGCAGCATATCCCCTTGTTCATGTAAAAGCAGTTTATATAAGGGAGATGGCGGTAACTGACAGCCTTGGTCGCAGTGTCGTGCTATCATTATAGCCGTCGTCTGGGTAGCCGAGCCGTATCCTTTTGTCAGAAGTTCATACGTCAGGTTCATTGCAGGGTCTGACAGGCTCATCTTGGGGAGCACGAAGCGTTCCTCGTACGCTTTAATACCGCATTTGAAAGCGGATGTATTTTACGCCATATAGGCGACGAAGCCCTCTGCTTTACGCTCTGAGGCGGCCTGGACATACTGCACTTACGCGGATGGTCCTGAGAAGGTCTTGTCTTGCCTGCTTGATGGCTCTGAGGTCATCTCTTTACGCTGCCCCGCACCAATAAGTTGCGTACAGTCATCCGGTGTATTTTTCATGCTTCTACACCCGTAGCGCTGCTGCCATTGTTACTGCTGCCGCATTTGCTGCAGTGTCGTCGCCGCCGCCGCTGCCACCTTGCCGGAGCCGCCCTTCCGTCGGAGTATGCCTCGATGAGAGCAGGCCCTGTCCGAGCAAGACACGTAGAGGTAACCACGTAAAACCTCCGCTTTTTCATGATTAATATCGTAGCATCGTATCGACGTGTCGAGAAATTTGATATCGGACACAACCCTAATTATGTGCATGTTGGATTAATAACTAATAAGATTTAGGAATTGTGTATTTACTAGCAAATCCCTTAATCATGAGACATAATATCAAGGACTAGCGTTTTCACCCTAATACCTGTACATAAACCACAAATAATGAGCATAGAAACCAAGGAGCATGTGTTCGCACAGAACAGATATCGTGGTCAGACCGTAACTTGAAATTATTATCTCAAGGGCCAGGATGATCGAGCACAAAACACGTGTGCACCTTAGCTATGCGCACATGTGACGCTGTATTCGAACAGACGTGAACTTGCGATAATATTCAAGCGTCGCGTTGTAGTCGTGTACATTTAATGTTTAGCGTCTGATATGAGATTGTTATATTATATTTGTGTTTAGGACCTGTGGACCAGCCAGGAGACACTGCAGGAACCGACTTCTGGCATTCCCAGATTCAAGACCCAGGCAAGATACCTTGCCATATTTATGTCTAATTTAAATTATGCATATGGTGTATTATATTCTCGTTGCTTTTACTTTATACAACTGTGCGCGTCCGAGATTGTTCGGGTGCAGTCGACGGATACGTCGATGATTTGTATACTGGCCCTAGTTCTTAGCAGACTCACCCCATTGGACGATACCCTGTTATCGTCTGAGACCTGACACCTTACACGTTCACTGAGACATATTCATATTGGGATGCGGGTTTGCGTACTCGACTAGCTATCGGTACGTGTAACCTACATCACGGTTAGTACGTAGTTCAGATTATATTTTATTGGTAGAGACTTGGCATATAGATACGTGGTATGCACGTCGAGTATTCGACTGGCGTATCTATATTAGGCGGGGAGGAAATTAGTAGGCGTATGGGATACACCCATTTGAGTCTGTAGTATCCAGCGGAGCCACGGATCCAATGACTCCCTTTACACTGCTGCCACGTTCTTCGGAGCAATATGGACGATATAATATACTGCTGCCATATTCTTCGGAGCGATATGGACGATATACTGCACTGCTGCCACGCTCTTCGGGGTGTTAGACGTCATGCCTACGCCTACCCATACATACCAAAGTTGTCCTCATATTGCATTCACTTAGATGGTTATCACACCCTTTATTGTATTTATTTTATTCAGTATTTATATATAGCATGCTTCTATGTATCTTGTTACGTCCCTCTGAGGACCTGGTACCTTTCCAGATTTGGACGAGGCTTACTACCCCACAGTATATGGCCCAGGATAGGAGACGAGATTCGCTACTGCAGAGGAGTTAGAAGTTCTACCTTCGGAGTTTTCGTGATCACTTGGTAGGCCTACTGCCTAGGATTGGGAGCATCATTATCTATTCAGCTGATGCCTTAGTCTTTATCTTTTCTCATTCATCTCAGCACTTTCTTTCGTCATAGTAGTGGGTTTGTTTCCACCAGACATTCTTGGTTGTACTATGATATTTGAGACTGGCGTTTATCTTCTAGCAGTTTATTTAGTACTTCTTGTTGTTTATATTGTGGATGAGATTAGTTTACCTGTTGTTGACTGATATTGAGACTTGTTAGTTATTTAGGACAGCGTAGGACTCTTCGTTGGATCCATTAAATTGGGATGTCCTCGAAGATGTGACAGCTGGCTATTGTCACGTGGCCTAATTCCATATGTTTTGGGATTGGGGCGTGACATGGTTTTAGTGGTGGCCCATGCAGGTCAACTTTTTGCTTGTGGTATGGTAACGTACCCAGCGAGCCTGCAATAGGATAGAAGTTACTATGTCTCATCCACTTTTGATTCGTCTTTGAACTTCCTTCATACTGCTTCTAAATATCTGCATCCTGTTTGTTTGTTTTCGTACTCTTTTAATGAAGTCCTATCTCTTGCAGCAGATGAATTTGTGCAGTGGATGAGGAGCACCGCGGTGCCAGATAACACCACCCAAAGAGAGGAGGTACCCCAAGGGCAACCCCCTCTACCCCGTTGATACATTGGCACGAGACGTCGCAGGGTGATCCTACGCCGCAGCCCGAGGGACAGACTTCCCAAACAGTCCCCACATAACATTGTGAGGGCCAGACTTCAGAAGCTACACCAATGTCGCAGACTGAGAGGCCGATATCTGAGGAGATGCCTACTGCCCAGCCAGAGATTCCACTACCACCACCTCCATCTTATACACCCCAGATGCCACAGCTAGATGGACAGCCACAGATGCTTCAGTTCTTTCAGACAACGATGCAAGCACAATGGCATCAGACAGAGACATTGAGGCAGAGTCTGATGGCAGTACTAGAGAGGATACCTGTCCCAGCACCCGTACCAGTACCTCCACTGGGCCAGACAGGTGCCACTGTTAGATGGTTCCGACAGATGGGACCAGATACTTTCTCAGGAAATGAGACTGCAGAACAAATCTCTGATTGGGTCGCCAACACGGAGATGTTACTAGAGGCTTCACAACTGCATCCAGACCTTTGGATGACCGCAGTACGGGCCTAACTAAAAGGCAATACCCATCACTGGTAGTATTCCATTGAGCGCAGTGTAGGCAAGAACCAGACTTGAGAACAATTCCTAGAATACTTCCATGCAAAGTATTTCCCAGCTACAGTCAAAAATGCCCTGTACTCCCAGTTCCTACATCTAGAACAGGGGAATATGACTGTTGACGCATATGACGCGGAGTTCAGCCGCCTTAGCAGATTTGTGTCGTCCTGATATCCAATGATCTCGAGAAAGCTTAGAGATTCCATCACGGTCTCAATTTTGAGCTACAGAGGTATACCACCACATAGGCGAGGATTTTTTATGAAGAGGTTCTTACGGAGGCGAGAATCCAGGAGGCCATCGTCAGAGGAGCTAG
This sequence comes from Iris macrosiphon, assembly GCA_036927795.1. Lineage (NCBI taxonomy): Eukaryota > Viridiplantae > Streptophyta > Magnoliopsida > Asparagales > Iridaceae > Iris > Iris macrosiphon. The sequence continues at coordinate 185,363,625 of JAYESA010000009.1, forward strand.
ACGTTCCAGCACGACTATACCAGCCAGAGCATAGCCCAGAGTAGGAGGACCGATCCGACGTCCCGAAGCACAGACACAGCAGAGGACGACACCATACCAGCAAAAGGAGCTTCTGACTTGCTACCACTGTGGTAAGAGATGACATTACGAGAAGGACTGTAGAAAGAGACTGAGGACATGTCTGATTTGTGGGTCAGACCAGCACCAAGTTCGAGACTGCCCACAATGCAGAGAGATAGCACCGCCGGCCGGACAGAGGCCTACAACACCAGTTTCGAGGATACTACCACCACCAGGAGGTCAACGCCCACCAGCACCCAGAGGATTTTAGAGGGGACCACCCTTGGCCCCACAGAAGGTGCAGTTTGACCGAGCTCGACAGCAGACCGAAGGGCAAAGGCACGGACAGGCCTTTACACTAGCAGCTACAGAGGAGGAGACATAAGGGGAAGCTATCACAGGTACCATTTTGGTTGTATCATTACCTGCAACTGTATTGTTTGATTCTGGAGCTACATTATCATTTATATCTAGTAGATTCGTAGCAATGCATAGAGTAGCGACTTCCCCCTTACCTAAGAGTCGGAAGATTCTTACCGGAGGAGGTATCGTGTCGGTTACCAGAACTATCAGAACGTGCTCAGTAATTGTATGTGGTAGAGAGATGAGAGCGCAATTCTTGGTATTGCCTATTCCATACTTTGATGTTGTGTTAGGCATGGACTGGTTAAGCCAGTATAACGCCGTACTGAACTGCCGGAAGGGTAGCATCACTTTTAGACCACCAGATCAACTGGAGTTCGAGTACATGTGAGGGACCGTCGAACAAGGAGTAGGACAGATAGCGGGAACTTGCATGGCTATGGAGATTGCACCACCGCCAATAGTTGCAGAATTCGAGGATGTATTCCCCGAAGAATTGCTAGGCTTACCACCAGATAGAGACGTAGAGTTTACTATTGAGCTAGTACCCGGAGTAGCACCGGTATGTTCTAATGTGTACCGATTGGCAAAAAAGGAGTTAGATGAGCTGAAGTTACAATTAGAGGAGTTGCAGAGTAAGGGATTTATCCGTCCTAGTGCATCACCATGGGGAGCACCAGTATTGTTTGTGCCTAAGAAGGATGGAACAGTACGTATGTGTATTGATTACAGAGCCCTTAATGCTTTGACTATCAAGAACAAGTACCCCCTGCCACAGATTGATGATTTGTTCGACCAGCTGACAGGAGCAGTAGTGTTCACAAAGATCGACTTGAGATTGGGTTATCATCAAGTGAAGGTGCGAAGAGAAGACATTCAAAAGACAGCATTCAGAACTCGTTATGGTCACTACGAGTTCTTAGTGATGCCTTTGGGACTAACGAATGCACCTGCTATATTTATGAACTTGATGAACAGAGTATTCCACCAATACTTGGACCGGTTCATGGTAGTCTTTATCGATGACATTTTGGTGTATTCGAAGAGCCACGAGGAGCACGAGGAACACTTGAGACTAGTGTTAGAGACGCTGAGGAGAGAGAGGCTTTATGCCAAGCTGAGTAAGTGAGAGTTTCTCCTAGATCGTGTCGCTTTTCTTGGACACGTCATCTCAGGAGATAGAATTTCAGTAGATCCGGCAAAGATTTCATCTGTAGAGACATGGCCAACCCCTACCAATGTCTCAGAAGTGAGGAGCTTTTTAGGACTTGCCGAATATTACCAGAGGTTTCTTAGAGAACTTCGCAAAGATTGCAGAGCCGATGACCCGCTTGACCCGAAAGAAGCAAGAGTTTACTTGGACAGAGGAGTGTCAGAAGGCATTCGATGAGCTGAAGAAGCGTTTGACTACATCACCTATCTTGACCATACCTTCTGGACCCGGAGGATTCGTGATCTATAGCGATGCATCCGGGAAAGGATTAGGATGTGTCTTGATGCAGCACGGAAAGGTTATAGCTTATGCTTCTAGACAGTTGAGGACACATGAGAAGAACTATCCCACCCACGACTTGGAGCTTGCCACGGTAATTTTTGCTTTGAAACTTTGGAGGCACTATTTATATGGAGAAAGAGTGGAGATATTTACTGATCATAAGAGCCTAAAGTACGTCTACACCCAGAAGGATTTGAACCAGAGACAGAGACGTTGGCTCGAGGTGATGACAGACTTCGAGATCGAGCTACAGTACCATCCGAGAAAGGCCAACGTAGTAGCTGACGCGTTGAGCAGAAGACCCATGGCATTCTTCATGACTACCCAACAACATCTGTTGAGAGAGCTAGAGCAGATGGGTATAGAGGTCGTTATGCCCGGAGTAGACGGACAGTTATCGAGTTTCCAGTTGTAATCGATATTACTGGAGAGAATCAAGGCTGCCCTGCCAACAGACGCCAGATTTCAGAGGCTTAGACAGAGGACAGAGGCGGGAATACAGACAGGACTGAGAATACATGAAGATGGGACTTTGAGATACGGAGATCGTCTCTATGTTCCAAATGGAGAACTTCGTCAGGAGTTGATGGCAAAAGCACACAGTTCAACCTATTCTATTCATCCAGGAGGCACGAAGATGTACAGGCACTTGAGACAGTACTACTGATGGCACGGAATGAAGAGAGAGATAGCACGCTTTGTGGCCAAGTGCCTGGTGTGTCAGCAAGTCAAGGCTGAGCATCAAAGATCAGCAGGATTGCTTCAACCACTTCCTATACCAGAGTGGAAATGGGAGCACATCACCATGGACTTTGTTACGGGCTTCGCGATGAGTCCTAGTGGTCTCAATGTAGTATGGGTAATTGTGGATAGACTCACCAAGTCCGCACACTTTTTACCCTTCAGAGTTGGGCAATCGACGGAGGCCTTAGCAGATATGTACATGAGAAAGATTGTGCGCCTGCATGGAGTGCCAGTTAGCATCGTGTCCGACAGGGATACGAGGTTTACGTCTTACTTTTGGCGGAGTATGCAAGAGAGTCTCGGTACTCGCCTAAAGTTTAGCACAGCGTATCACCCACAGACGGATGGCCAGTCCGAGCGTACCGTTCAGACATTGGAAGACATGTTAAGAGCGTGCATGCTTGACTTCGAAGGATCATGGGAGGACCATTTGTATTTGGTCGAGTTTTCCTACAACAACAGCTATCAAGCGAGCATCCAGATGGCTCCCTATGAAGCATTGTATGGCAGGAAATGTCGTTCCCCAGTATGTTGGAGTGATATAGGCGAGCGACAGATTCTTGGACCAGAGTTGGTTGTTCGTACAGTAGAGAAGGTAAAGAAGATCCAAGGATATCTATGAGTGGCATAGGACAGGCAGAAGCATTGGACGAATGCGCATCGATGACCCTTAGAATTTTAGGTTGGAGATTACATATTTCTAAAGATCTCGCCTACTCGAGGGACTATCATATTCGGAGGCCGAGGAAAGCTGAGTCCGAGGTACATCGGACCATTCGACGTATTAGAACGTGTCGGAGAGGTTCTTACAGATTAGCCTTGCCGCAGACTTTGGAAGGAGTCTATGACGTCTTCCATGTATCTCAGCTGAGGAGATACATACCGGATCCGAGTCATGTACTTGACCATTTAGAGATCACAGTTGGCCCGAGCTTATCATACCAAGAGGAGCCTGTTGAGATTCTGGACAGGAGTGAGAAAGTATTGCGAGGACAGACTATTCCCTTAGTTTGCGTCGCGTGGAGACATTATGCACCAGGCGAGTCGACTTGGGAACGCGAGGAGGATATTAGACAGCACTATCCCCACCTCTTCGAAGGACTAGGTACGTGTTAGCACTTTATTTATTCAGTTAGGAATTCTTGTTATGCGTATGTTTTAATTTCGAGGACGAAATGCTCTAAGGAGGGTAGATTGTAAACCCCCTCAACCAATTTAGGGATTATTTGTATCTTTTTAAATTAGAGACTAGGGATAAACAGATAGAATTGAAATCACATGAGACAATTTTAGGTACCCTCTGACCATAGTGCAACCTTAGCTACACAATGTTAATTAACTACGCCTTGTGCAGTTAATTATTAATTTAGTTAATTAATTTATGGCTAATTGCACCTCAACTGAACCTGACCAAACTATATCATTGAACCCTGGCCGGCCCAAACCCCGAGGCCAACCCCGAAGTCCATCTCCTATATAAATACATAACTTTCTTCATGAAAACCCTAAACCAACAAAACTCTCACAAACCCTAACCCTAGCCGAATACTCCCTCCCTTGCAACCGAGCCATCACCGCCACCCCTTCGACCGAGACCCGACTGCTCCCATCACCGCCACCCCCCTTCGACTGAGACCCGACTGCTTCCATCACCCCAGCCCCCTCGACGACCGACACGGCCGCCCCCCCCCCCCCCGCACGACGAGCCGTCGTGCGCCAAACCGACCCCCCCGTAGCGCTGCTGCCATTGATGTCGCTGTCGCGTCTGCTGCAGTATCGCCGCCACCGCCGCTACCACCTTGCCGGAGCCGCCCTTCTGCCGGAGTATGCCTCGACGAGAGCAGGCCCTGTCCGAGCAAAACACGTAGAGGTAACCACGTAAAACCTCTGCTTCTTCATGATTAATATCGTAGCATCGTATCGTCGTGTCAAGAAATTTGATATCGGACACAACCCTAATTATGTGCATGTTGGATTAATAACTAATAAGATTTAGGAATTGTGTATTTACTAGCAAATCCCTTAATCATGAGACATAACATCAAGGACTAGCGTTTTCATCCTAATACCTGTACATAAACCACGAACAATGAGCATAGAAACCAAGGAGCATGTGTTCGCACAGAACAGATATCGTGGTCAGACCGTAACTTGAAATTATTATCTCAAGGGCCCGGATGATCGAGCACAGGACACGTGTGCACCTTAGCTACGCGCACATGTGACATTGTATTCGAACAGACGTAAACTTGCGATAATATTCAAGCGTCGCGTTGTAGTCGTGTACATTTAATGTTTAGCGTCTGATATGAGATTGTTATATTATATTTGTGTTTAGGACCTGTGGATCAGCCAGGAGACACTGCAGGAATCGGCTTCTGGCATTCCCAACTTCAGGACCCAGGCAAGATACCTTGCCGTATTTACTGTCTAATTTAAATTATGCATATGTTGTATTGTATTCTTGTTGCTTTTACTTTATACAACTGTGCGCGTCCGAGATTATTCGGGTGCAGTCGACGGATACGTCGATGATTTGTATACTGGCCCTAGTTCTTAGCAGACTCACCCCATTGGACGATATCCTGTTATCGTCTGAGACCTGACACCTTACACGTTCACTGAGACATATTCATATTGGGATGCGGGTTTGCGTACTCGATTAGCTATCGGTACGTGTAACCTACATCACGGTTAGTACGTAGTTCAGGTTATATTTTATTGGTAGAGAGTTGGCATATAGATACGTGGTATGCATGTCGAGTATTCGACTGGCGTATCTACATTGGGCGGGAAAGACATTAGTAGGCGTATGGGATACACCCATTGGAGTCCGTAGTATCCAACGGAGCCACGGATCCAATGACTCCCTTTACACTGTTGCCACGTTCTTCGGGGCGATATGGACGATATACTGTACTGCTGCCACGTTCTTCGGAGCGATATGGACGATATACTGCACTGTTGCCACGCTCTTCGAGGTGTTGGATGTTATGCCTACGCCTACCCATATGTACCAAAGTTGTCCTCATATTGTATTCACTTAGATGGTTAGCACTCCCTTTATTGTATTTATTTTATTCAGTATTTATATATGGCATGCTTCTATGTATCTTGTTACGTCTCTCTGAGGACCTGGTACCTTTCCAGATTTGGACGAGGCTTACTACCCCACAATATACGGCCCAGGACAGGAGACAAGATTCGCTACTGCAGAGGAGTTAGAGGTTCTACCTTCAGAGTTTCCGTGATCACTTGGTAGGCCTACTGCCTAGGATTGGGAGCATCATTATCTAGTCAGCTGATGCCTTAGTCTTTATCTTTTCTTATTCATCTCAGGACTTTCTTTCGTCATAGTAGTGGGTTTGTTCCTACCATACATTCTTGGTTGTACTATGATATTTGAGACTGGCATTTATCTTCCAGCAGTTTATTTAGTACTTCTTGCTGTTTATATTGTGGATGAGATTAGTTTACATGTTGTTGACTGATATTGAGATATGTTAGGTATTTAGGACAGCGTAGCACTCTTCGTTGGATCCATTAAATTGGGATGTCCTCGGAGACGTGACAGCTGGCTATTGCCACGTGGCCTAATTCCATATGTTTTGGGATTGGGGCGTGACATTCATAAATAGAACATTTATTTTTAACGAAGTTAATATCATAACCATGGTCAGCTAGATGACTGATATTGAGTAGGTTGTGTTTTAATTTCGTTACTAGACAAACGTCTTTTATGAAAGGATAGGGAGGAACACATATATTACTATTACCAATAATGTATCCTCTGAGGTTATTGTCGAAGGAGACATAACCTTCTTTCTTCATCGATAGTGTTGCAAATAGGTTAGCATCACTAGTCATATGTCATGAGCAAACACTATCAAGAATCCACTTGCTTCTAGCATGAGAGGGTTGGTCCACCTACAAAATGAGTTGTAGATGTAACCCTTGGTACCCATTTCCTTGAGGGTCCTGCTGTGTTAGTTTTTGGTACCGATGCATAAACATTCATATCTACTAATTTTCTTGTTCTACAGAATCTAGGTATATGTCCTTTCTTACTATAGTAGTGACATATAGCTGTGTGATTAATGCTTGGAGCAGCATGATAGATATAATTATGTGAAGCAGTTCCTTGTGGTCTATGTGGATAGAATGCATGATTGTGTTTGGCATTTCTTTGTGGTCTTCGTGGATATCTATAATGGAATGCATGATTGTGTTTGATTCTATGTGCATGTTGATTGCATGAACTGTTATGTATGTAGGTAGGAGCATAACTGTAAGTGTTCTTTTGTCATGCTACGTGTCTCGTGTTAGGTTGGGTGGAGGTTTGTTTGACCTGTTTACCCAATCTAATCTCTAACTTTTTAGAGGTAGCATATACTTCATCATATTTAGCAGTGAGAGCATATATTCTACGTGTAGCAATGGAATACTTCTTCTTTTCAGATTTGACTTCTTCCTAAAGTTTAGCGTTCTCCTGAGAACTCTTGTCAAGACTGCAAGTGCCTCGTAGAGGTTAAGCTTAAGTCTAGAATTCTTGTCTGAATAGTTTGAGGTATCATTTACTTCACTTAGTAGAGATGTTAGTATCTCTATTTCAGTTTGACATTCTTGAACATCTTTCTTAGCATGCATGTACTTATTTTCTAAGTTTTTTAAAATCATCAAGCAAATCACTAAAAGCATTACCTAGTTCATCAAAAGTAAAATCATCATAAGAGTCGTTATCAGTTACCTGATCAGCTAACGCCATGAAGCATAGGTTTATTGCTTCTCGAGGATTCTCTTCTTCAGATTCACTAGCTTCACTTTCGTGCCAAATACTAGTATTTGTATATTTTCATGATGATGTTCTTCTGGATGAGTAATTGTGGTAATTTTCTTTTCTTAGGGCGGGACAATCTTTCTTTATATGTCATATCTTCTTACAGTTGTAACATATAGGCTCTTTATCACTATTGTCAGTTGTCTCCTTCTTCTTTGATTTCTCAATCTTTAAAAAAAATTTGAAGTTTCCTGTGGTCAGGGCAACTTCCTCATCTTGAGACTCATTGTCGTCGAAGTTGTAGTTGGTGACCTTTTTGTGATGTAACTTAAGAGCGATCGTCTTCTCCTTGGGAGTGGGTTCTTCAAATTTTTTGAGATCCATCTCGTGAGTCATCAGCTTGCCCATGAGCGTCTTGAGGGTCATCATGGAAAGATCATTCCTTTCTATGATTGCGGTGGCCTTGGGATTCCAGTTCTTGGTGAGTCCCCTGAGTACCTTGCGAATCTTCTCGCGATTGCTGAACTCCTTGCCGAGTGATAATAGAGGGTTGATGATGTCGAGGAATCTCGTGAATATTTGAGTGATCGTCTCATTTTGCTTCATCTTGAATGCTTCATACTCTTGTGTTAGACAATTTATTTTTGATTCCTTCACTTGGGAGGTTCCTTCATGAGTGACCTCAAGAAGTTTTCATACTTCGTTTGAAGTTCCTCAAGTGGAGACCCTGTTAAATTAAATTATGCCTAAAGCACAAAATAGAGCATTAATAGTTTTAGCATCAAGACTAATTATTTCTTTTCAGTATCCATGTACTTATTATGAGGCATCTCTACAAGGTTACCATCTATGACTATTCTAGGTGGCTTCTTGTATCATTCTACTACTACAGCCCAAAGGTCAAAATCAAGTGACTTTAGGTAGAAGCTCATATGTGTCTTCCGGTATATGTAGTTAGTACCGTCAAATAGGGGTGGCCTATTTATGGACTTGCCTTCACCATTGTTGGTGTGGATAGATCTAACAGTTGTTATAAGTCTCTTAGGATGTTAAGCCAAATATCAAGAGAACTAGCTCTGATACCAATTGAAGGACCGTGAGGCAACTCTAGAAGGAGGGTAAATAGTATGCAGCGGAATAATCTACCCAATTTAAGATTATCTGAATGAAGGCAGTTGCTAACTAACAGTGTATATAAAGACAGTAAAGTAAAGCAGTAAAGTAGAGAGAGAAAGCAAATGCAAACACTAAGATATATACTGGTTTCCCTCTGAGGGGACTAGTCCAGTCCCGAGAACTCAAGCTCAGAGTTTCTATACTATAATCACCAATAGTGAATCACAAGCTTTGATCCGAAGGCTTGCCACTTATTTACACCACAAGTTTTGATCCGAAGTCTCGCAACTTCACAGATTAGAGAGAGAGAGAGAGAGAGAGAGAGAGAGAGAGAGAGAGAGAGTAACTGATCGAACAAAGCTCTTTACAACTCAGAAGACTTCTAGACCGAGATCGCACTTGGCACTAGGAAGGTTAGGGAGTTTCTCTTTTGGATGGGAAAATTAAGGCTTAGAGGTTTGCTTACAATATGGTAGAATACTTAAGAATAGTTGAGTTGGTTGAGTGAGTAAGAATGAGAATTCCAATCCTATTTATAGGTTGCAGGTATATAGAATTCAGTCAAAATTCGGTCAGGGTTTAATTCAAATTTTCAACCGTTGGGCCAAGAAATCATGAGCTATTGAACTGGTTAATTTTATACCAAAAGGGTAACCGAGTTCGGCCCGAGTTCGGTCTCCTAGTATGGTGGACTTTGTAAATGAATATGACATGATTTGGTGGATAGGTTCTTTGGTTTATTTGAGTGGACTAGGTATCTGATTTGTAGGTTCTTGGTTTTGCTATTGCGACTCAGCGTACATCAGTCCTGGACTCAAATAAATGAAAGATTATATTTGAATAAACTCAATACAGATGATATGTAATAGCAGTGTTGAGGCTTCAGATGCGACATATCAATACATAGTTTAGTTAACTATCAAAATTAAGTTGACTGAGACTGGATGGGCCAATACCACACCTTGCAAAATACTGAAGTAAGCCACAATGTGCTAAGGTTGTCAAGAGAGAAGGGGTGCATGCTACAATCAAGTCACCTAAGGTCAAGAATATCTATGTCTCAATCATCAACCAAGAAACAATAAGAATGGACATGTAAGATAAAGCAGTTAGGCGTCCCTGACGCTCTATCAGAATGATCATTAAACTAGTTATACGGGATGGTACACTAGTGCATTATCAAGAGTACATGACTGTAAGTCAGCCGCGGTCCGAATAATATATAATCATGTAAAGGAACTAATATTCAGATAAACCGGCTAACAAGTATCGTCGGCTAAACGCCAAAAGGTAAAACAAAATGATACTCATAGTGGGAAAGAAGAAACCTACTCAAGTTTTTTGGCAGATATCCTCCTGGTGTGCGCCATCGGATAAATACATGACAGGATCCTCGGGCTTTGCTACTAAACCTGACCAACAAAACCAGCAGGGTCAGGCCCCGATAGCAAGTACCATAAAGGAGCACAAGTGAATAAAGCAAAACCAATAAAGTACACAAAATAGGAAGTTTGTGCCACAATAAAAAGCGTATGACCTTTCATCGGAGTAGTAGAACACCCCTACAACCAAACAAGGACAAGAGGTGTCGCACTACTCCGAGATAGGGTACGACTAACCAATTGTGAACATGGCGAAGATATAACACATCAATATAATCCAGGACACATATGCCATAATACAAGCTAAGATATAGGTATACTATGCAACTTCGGTACATGACCTATTGTGACACATTGGCGCAATCCTACAACCAAACAAGGACAAGGGTTGAACCGTCGCACCACAATATTTCATGTCCCTAGACTACCAGCACATACTCATTTAATCGGCCAATCAATCCTACGGCTTAATACGTGGAGTCTGGGTTATTCCAGAGATATTATGCATATAGGAATCCTCAGATCGAACCAGGTACTAGCAGGGTTAGCCGAGCCACAAATCGTCGTATAGCACATAGTAGTATGCACTGGTCCCTCGTAAGGCCACCGTGCTAAGATCGTATAGAACACATAGTATCATATAATAGTCGGATATTGACATCCTCTAATGAGGATTTAAATAATATCCATAGGGACTAGCCTGCACACCCCAATTCAGATGACTGGAGGTGGCTAGTTAGGCATGATCTTGATATTTCATTCCCTCCCAATGCTCTATATATTTTAGTTGCCCAGTTAACCCTATAGTTAGTTGGAATCACATGACGTGGCCACATGTTACTCCCCTTATATGTCTTACCGTAGTACGGTCCATGCTAGATACGAATCCACTTTGTCAGTTGTTGGTTCAATTTAGATTCACCCTAGCGTGATGCAACAATCAACAGATCCTAGCCACGTTTTGGTAGTTGACCCACATACCATGCCCGTGCTGGGGAATTAATATAATAATATCACATGTCACATAGTATAGGAGGCATTCTCGATGCACAACCCAAAACATGTAATCTCATAGCCAATAGCAAGTTACATCGCACCTCAGTGCATATTTATAATATATGTACACGTAGCACGTAGCAATTGTATCGGCACGGATACAAAAAATTGGGTCGAATCACCAAACTTACAGTTGGTCATGTCGGTCTTATCACATGGGGATACTTGATCAAAATATAATCTCCTCAAATTAGGTACACTAACTATTGATCAATGACTTTGCCCACGAATGTGAGTATGGGAAAAAGTATGACCCATCCTGGAGCAGATCCGCAATCCTTAAACCAAACAAGGACCGGGATTGTAGATCGTCTCCCGAGCAAAACCATGCCCCTTACTCTATCTGACGAACAAAGAATAAGTTAATCTACTAATCTGAGTTCACTTTGGGGTGCCACATGGCCTACTACATCATATAATAATACTATGCATATAGTCAGTTCTAGCACATAGCCAGGTCTAGCACAGTCTGGTTACAAAGTCCACAACAAGCAATTATCAAGGCCAACCATATAGAACAAATAAATATTTTAAATAAAATAATTAAACTCAAGAAATTATGGAACGTGTACATAGATTACTAGGGTCGCATAGGATCACATGCGCACATGAGAAGTGAATTGCTGTATGGGTCAGGCCCCATGCACTGATCAGGCGCATGAGCACTGGCCGCATGAACGAGCTGGCTGCATATGTCCCCAAGCCGCATGAACTGCTTGCCGCATGAGATAGGTGCCGCATAGGGGTCGATACCGCATAGCGTCAAGGCGAAGTACACTCCTTGGGACAAGTGCTGAAGTAACGTGCATTAAATACGTGTCAGTGATGTGACATAAAGTGTGATATGACATAAAGTGTGTCAAGAAGAAAGATAAAACCATAGAAAGATGCGCCAAGGGTGCGCCAAAGATGCACCAAAGTTCAAAGTCATGCGTCCAAGAGAAGGTGGCCGTATGCTCTCTTGTTGCATAAGTTCGATGTCGCATAGAGCATCTTTTAGACTTAGCAAATTTCTGATTCGTTCAGCGAGTGAATGCACAAAGTGTTCAAGGACACTTGTGTAGATCAAAATTCATGCGTCTAACAAGATGGACGCATACTGGTTGGCTATGCGACAAAGAGTTTAACCGCATAAGGATCATGCTGCATAGAAGTCTCGGCCGCATATAGTATTAGCTGCATGAGAACTTTGTCTTCTCCAGACAACAAGTTCAGCCATGGAAAAAAAAGCTCCAAAAAGCCAAAAATTATTTTCTTCATAAAAACTTTATTTTAAGTCCAAATCAAGTGAAACAAAAGCCAAAATGCTCAAAATGAAATGCTCTAACATAAGAAACAACTAGTTTTTAAAAACACTAAGTTTTAGTAGATCAAAACTAAGGAAACTCAGAGAACACATAAAAACCCAAATCTTGGAACTCAGATCTACAAAAATCTATACATCAAAATCCAAAACTCCAAGAACTAAATATAATCAGCAACTCAAGGAGAATATTTTCCATCAATAATATTTAAAAATAACATATATATATATATATATCTGAAAATCTATGGCTTTACCACTTTGAGTAAGATGTACTTTCCTTGGTGGACTAACAAACCTCTTCCTAGAACCAAGTCTAGGGCTAGGACTAGGGCTTCAGCCAAGGGGAGATCTTAAGGGAAGGAGGAAGAAGAAATAAAGTAGAAATGAGAAAGAATGAGAGAGGAGAGAAAACCACATATATATATATATATATATATATACACCAAGTGGAGAAATGAGGTTAGCCTTAGGATTAAGTCATGACACTCTCCAACCAATCTCAACCATCCAAAATAGGCTTAGTGGTTCCAAGAGTGAACCGGCTCTGGTATCCATCATATATACGGGTCCTAGCACGGGTCTATAGCAATTGCCAAGATGTTCACTACTGGTCTCGGACAGTCTCCCACAATAAACAAAAATACAATTAAATAAATACAACATAATTAACATGAATCTATATGTAAATACAGCATGAATACATCTACAGGAAATTTTTTAAATATTATAAATTTAAGAAATACTAAATCTGGAAACGGGTGTGACATACACTGACCACAAAAGCTTGAAGTACCTATTCACCCAAATGAACCTTAACCTACGACAGCGGCATTGGCTAGAATTGATCAAAAACTATGACTTGACGATCGACTACATACCTGGTAAAGGAAATATTATAGTTGATGCGTTAAGTCGAGTGTTTGCAGGATCTATGTCCGTCGATCGCATGTTACAAAGCGACTTTGAGGAAATGGGCATTGAACTTCGAATTCGATACCGCGACGCACGAGTTGCTCAGATAAGATTTGTATCCAACATGTTAGAGAGAGTCACATCTACACAGAGGGACGACCCATTCCAGAGGGCAAATTCTAGCAAGGAAGGATAAATACCTTGCAGTAGATGAGAATGGAGTATTGCGAGTGAAAGAAAGGTTATGCGTCACCAATGACGCAGAACTCAGAAAGGATATCCTTGCGAAAGCTCACTATGCAGCCTAAACAGTCCATCCCGGGAGCATGAAGATGTATAAAGACCTTTGCACTGTCTTCTGGTGGCACAGTATGAAGAAAGACATGGCACGCTTCATGTCGCAATGCATAACCTGTCAGAGGGTGAAAGCAGAACATCAGAGACCGGGCGGGGAGATGCAGAATCTTGCTATTCCAGAATAGAAATGGGAGCACATAAGCATGGACTTTACTGTTGGCTTGCCAAAGACGCAACGGAAGAATAACCAAATCAGCGCACTTCATTGTCATTAAAGTTACTTGGAGCATCGATCGCCTTAACCAGGCCTACCTTGATGGGATAGTTCGGCTGAACGGAGTACCAATTTCTATAGTGTTGGAACGGGACGGACGATTCCTATCACGTTTCTGGGAGAACCTTCAGTCAGCGATGGAGACCAAGTTGAAGTTCAGCTCAGCCTACCATCCTAAAACCGATGGCCAAACAGAGTGGGTGAATCAGTTGCTCAAAGACATGCTGCGTCTATGTGCGATCGATTCAAATCCAAGTTGGGACGTCCACCTACCATTGGCCAAATTTTGCATACAATAATAGTTATCAGTCCCGCATCCAAATGGCTCCGTATGAGGCTTTATATGTACGAAAGTGTAGGTCACCGATCTGCTGGGATGATATTGGGGAGCATCAAGGAAAAGTTTTCCTCATTATTTTCTTAGGGGTAGGTTCTATTCCTAAGTTTCAAGGACAAAACTTTTTATTAGTTGGTTAAGATGTAGTGCCCCATTTCCCCTTTTCGGGGAGCACGACTAAGAAATACTTCATATCGTTCAATCAGGACATATTGAATCAAGATTATTTTCTTGTTATAGATTAATTTCTTCAAAATTAAGTCCCACATTCAGCGGATCGTGTCTCAAGAAAGGACTTGGCATCAGATTCAATAGGGGCCTTTCCGTTGAGCTGGTTCCTTTGCTTATTTTTTATGCCACTTGGTTGCTTCTTGTTGGTTTTATGGCTTACGTTTTCTTGAACGATTTTGATAGATTTTATTGTCTTTATTCCTTGAACTTCTTATTTCATATCGAACTCTAGGAGACCGAGGCAGAAGATATTAACCATCTGTGGATTCATGCAGGTGATCGTGTAGGAGACTCGCGAGCGAAGTCCTAAAGATCTTCCCTTTCTCTTCCCTGATTCACCAACTTGTGAGTGGTCATACTTACAATTAGCGCCCTTATTCCAAGTCTTCATTCTCAATAATCTGACTCGTTTGTGCGTTCCGATCAACGATACCATAATCATAAAATTGAGTCAAGATAAAAAGAAGAAGTAAACTTGAAACACATAATATTGGTCACATAAAATTACTATACGATCATATTATTGCATGCTTGTCCCCTATGCATGTATCTATTTTATATTTCTATTGTACCTAGAACTTACTCATCTATAACTGTTTAATAGGTGGTACATAACTTGAAATATGATCACATCAGCAGGTAGACTATGCCATCGTACTGTGCTAAAGTAGTTATATTCATTTTGATGTCTTGAAATACTTCGTTTGTTAACTTAGTGTTTAGATCATTGTAGAAGCATAAAAAATACGCTGGATAGCTCTACGCAGCATATTGATGCAAAGCAGCGTAAAAAGAGAACTTCAGAGCCTTCAACGTGTAAACAGAGCTTCTCCGCCAAAGCACAGTGAGAAATATAGGCTCAAGGACCATCCGCGTAGGGCAGTACGTCAGCGTAAACAGGGTGCTTCATCGCCTTTATGGTGTAAAACTCATCCTCTCTTCATGCAGCATTGAAGTGTACGAGGGACGCTTCGTATTCTCCGAAGTGAACCTGACAGAAACTGTAATGAACCTGTCAGATCCTGCAATGAACCTGACGTCTCGACTTCTGACAAAAGGATACTGCTCGACTACCCAGGCGACGGCTATAATGATGGCGAGGCACTGCAACCTAGGCTGTCATTTACTGCCATTTTTCTTGCGTAAACTGCTTTTACGTACACGGAGGAATACACTGCCTTATTTTACACAGGCAGATGAGAGCTCCTTACGCTCCGCGGAAGACAAACCGCCTGCCACATCAAAAGCTGTACTCCGTACGGGACTCGAGGCACGTCTTTGCATTTAATGCACAGGGTGGTGATAGGCCCTCAAGGCACGTCTCTGCAATTAATGAGCCGAATACTGACATATGCCCGAGGCACGTCTCTACGTTTGATGCACAGAAGGGTGGAAGACCTTCAAAACACACCTTTGCATTTAATGCGCAGGATGATGGCAGATCTCCATATTGAATGCAGGAGATTTGATTAAATGTCACCGAACCGTCGTTTAGTGACATCCCCTTTGCGAGAGCTGCTCCTACGCATACAAGGGAATACGCTGCCTTGTTTTACACAGGCAAACATGAGCTCCTTACGCTCTGCAGAAGACGAACAGACTGCCACGACAGCGGTTACTCTTCGCACAGAGTTCAAGGTGCGTATCTGTATTTAATGCACAGAATGATGGTAAATCTTGAAGACAAGCATCTACATGGGGGCAGATCCCTGCATTTAATGCAAGATATCTGATTATCTCCAAGAGCCGTAATTCTGGCTAAAACGTCTACATTATCACTCTGGCATGTTACGCAGCGGCTTCTACGCCTATTCAGCTTCGGTGCCTACTCGACTTCTACGCCTACTCGGCCTCTATGACCACTCGGCTTCTACGCCCACTCGGCCTCTATGACCACTCGGCTTCTACGCCCACTCGGCCTTTATGACCACTCGACTTCTATGCCTATTCGGCTTCTATGCCAGTTTGATAACTATTTGGCTTCTATGCCATGGTGACAGGCATTGGCTTCTATGCCAACCTCTTCTATACGATGGATACCTACCTACATGGCTTCTACTCCGTGATCTTTGTAGCGATTATACGCGTTTTGTCCCTTAGTTGGACCCGCGTCACACGCTCATTCAAAGGATCATCTATACGCAGGCATTGGTTATTTTAACCGTTGTGTAAAAGGGTGCTGTACTTTCCACTACTCGGTTTTTATACCGATTGAGTGGTCACTGTCACCAAAACTCTATAAATAGAGACCTCTATCAACAGAGGACAGGGTCAAAGAATTCAAGGTCGAAGAATTCAAGATCGAACGATCAGAAATAGGTCTACTAATTGGAGAAAAAAAGAGAGAGAGAGAGGAGAGTCCAGAGCTCAGGAAAAGAGAAGGGATCAACGACTTTGGCATCGGACATCCACCCTCTTCAGCAACCTTCAAAGCTGCTACCTGTCTTCCACGGCACTTCTTCAACATCGTGTGGTCCAAGGGCTAAAGTGATCGACTGCAGATCAGACACCTATAGCAATATTCACCCAGATTAAATAAATTATACTTAGACATCCTCGTGTAGGATCAAATTTGTACAATCTTGTTTGTAAACATAAAAGAAGGGCGGGTCTTCGTACAGGACCTCATTTTCTGCATTCATCAAAACTTTTCTCGTTTATATTACATCCTAAACAAGATGGCGACTCTGCTGGGGACATCTTTCTCTTTTGAGGAGGAAGCTATTGCTCGACACGATACGGTATCCGTGGGATCCGTGAAGAAGATACTGGTCGTCTAGTTCGACCAGTCTGCCTACGAAGATATACTCCGAACAAGGGGCAGCTCTCACTCTCTCTCTGTCCGAAATAATAGGAAGCTGCGTAAGGTCTGGATGCCCAAGACATCCTCTACCATTCCTGTGGACTCTCTGATCTCTCCGATCTCTCCGATCTCTCCGACCAATGAGGTTGTAGCATTGCTCCCTCCGTGCCCTGCGCGTAAAATTCAGTCGCCTATCTCTGACAGAACCGGCAAAACTTCTGGAAATGCCTCAGCGCTAACCCAGAAGTATACTCTGCGTTCTGCGCGTGAAACTCAGTCTCCCGTCCCTGGCGGAATAGACAAAACTTCTGGCAATGCCTCAGCGCTAACCCAGAAGTATACTCCGCGCTCTGCGCGTGAAACTCAGTCTCCCGTCCCTGGCGGAATAGACAAAACTTCTGATAAAGCCTCAGCGCCAAATCAGAAGTACAAGTCACGCTCCGCGCGTAAAATAACATCTGACCTCTACGGAGAACCGGATAATCCCTGTGATCTCCGTAAGGGAAAGCGAGCGATGGGCTACTCAACTTCTCGGCCTTTACGCCAGCAAGGGAACAATCTGCACGCCCTCCGAATTACGCGAGACGCTGATGGCCGCCTGAGAACATCCTCAGCTTTACGCCAACCAGAGCGAACCTCCAAATTATGCCAGGCGAAGTCCCTAGGCGTAAAGAAGGCTCCAGTCGTGGAAAGGCACCCTCCTCGGGGATTATTCGCCACCCAGATGGCCAACCTGTTGTATACGGGTGGCACAGGGAAGACTATGGTTTCCATCATCCGCATGCCTACCAATGGGAACAGAACGAACAAGCCGTCACCTTCTTCTTCTGTAACTCCTCCTGACCTACGCAAATATCTAATCCGGAAATGCAAGGAGAGGGGATCTTCCAGCATGGCTATTATGCCTCCTAGCGAGCACTGCTGTAATAGTCACAGGATTGTAATTGATTGTTGCTGTTCTAAAGCAAAATGGCCAGTTTTCGACCGGCTGAGCTATTCTCCATCTTTCCTAGGAGAACAGCCCGCGCATGCATCTATGAACATGGCTTCACATATACTTGGAGGAAGCTCAGACTCAAGACGTCCGTCCTCTAGAACTCTGAGCCGAAGAAGATTCAACATGCTCCTTAGGGACACCGAAGCTGGGGTGTTCCAGAACACTCGTTCAAGACAACTGGCTTCGTGCTCTTCTGATTCCGATGCTGGGGGTCACCAGTCTCCCAAATCAGATACTGAGAGTATAGAGTCAACTTCTGCAGCGACCTATACTCATCCTTCAATGACGCCCAGGGAGATGGGAGTTTATGCCATTGGAGATGAACACGAGGAAGCCTTGCCATCAGGGAACGCTGATCAACGCATTACTACACTAAAGACATCTCTGAAGCAAATACAATCCATGATGGAGAATATGCACCAAATGATGTTAACTCAACAGGCGGCTGCTATGGCTCAAATGTCGGTCCCGCCTACTCAGATACGCGTGGGGGTGGACCTACCACCATCCAACACGATCCAAGAGCCTGCTCTAGATCAAGAGTCAGCTGGTCCTTCACTTCCTCACCTGGAGAATGTACTACCTCCTGCGGGGGTCACGATACAACCGATGCCACACCATTCCGTGGTCTCGCTGCCAGCTAAAAATCCGATGCAAGCGGTGCGGGAGTTGAAAGCCCAATTCGACGCCTTGAAGCATAAAGATCAGCTCAAGAAATTGGGAATTAACCAGCCATACCCAGCTATCTGGGAAGAGGTCCCTTTTCCTCCGAGGTATAAACCTCAGACCATGGCCCTGTTCGAGGGAAAAATATCACCAAGTCAGTACATGAACTACTTCAATATGATGACGGTGTTGCTACAAGGGAATGACGCCCTCCTCACCCGGGTATTCAAGGGCTGTCTCTCAGGAGTAGCTTACCAGTGGTACCATAGCCTGGCAGACAACTGCATTACTGTCACGCCCCAATCTCCCGCGAGCCCGATAGTCCCTACTGAACGTGAATCACCACGTTACAGTTCTCCTGCAGGACAATCATTCTCATCGGGACGTGATGCCGTGCAAGCCTAAGATGCGCTTGCACAAGGCCAAAGCTTTGATACAAGGGCAAGTAAGCTATTCAATACTGAAGCAGCGGCACATAACATTGCAGAAAAGTAAAGAACACAATGGCATAAGAAAACAGGCTCTTTTATTGATAATCGAAAGTGTTACAAACGGTACATGGCCGAGATTACAAATCTCTCAAGCACTCTTCTCGATTACAATAACACCGTTCCATACATTATGTCCCTTTATACAAAAGCAGCTCAAAGTAGGCACAACTCGATGCGGCTCCAGGCATCGACTCCAGATTTCCGGTTCCTTGGGATGAGGCACGGCTATCGCTTCCTCGCACGAACGGCACCTGAGAACAAGCAAACTGTTGGTGGGTCAGCACTTTATGCAAGTACTGGTGAGATAAAACAACTGAACAGAAGCTACACCCCCTGAAACCTACACTAAGAAATCATGTGGCAAAATATTGCATTACTAGTGATCTTGCTACTTTTACCTAAGTTCATTTCATGCAGTTCAGAACTATTAGTCAGATTACATCTTTTTGAAAACATAACTTTGAAACAGTTTTGCGCATTCAAACTATAAGCATACGAATTGGGACAGTGCGGTATCGTGTAGTGCGCAGCATATATTGTGCATCATATCTAACTCATTGGGGCAAAGCTTATCTAGCAGACTGAACATATCGAATCGAGGCAAACATATCATGTATTCATTAGCACATAAGCAGACACATCTATATGATTTCGGTCCCCGAGAAACTCAGGATTGGCAGTGGTAATCCAGCTATCCAATGACTCACATTCTGATTCTATTAGCAGCTGTGACCGAGGTTCAGCTCTGCACTAATAGTCATTGTCTGGCCGATGCAATGCATGAAGCACTAACATATAATCTCTACGATGCAGACAAAATGAACGAGCAGACTTAAGCACAAACTCATATTTCTTACCCCATAGCCGAACGGTTATCCCTGTAGCAGACACACAAGTTAGCCACATTTGCATATTCATAACTTATGTATCAAATCACTTGGTGTCATAAATCAATAGGTATGCAAGAAGGTAAACCTAGCATATGCCCTATCTATATGACGGTCCATGGGTTGCCCCATTATTAGCAGCAGTTGCCCAAGGTTCAGCTCTTCACTAGCACGCGCGGGTGTCGGCAGCTGTGACTCAAGGTTCAGCTCTTCACCAACACACCCGAGTGCAAGCAGCTGTGACATCATGGGTTCTGCACAACACTAATAGACATATCGCCCCACTAGACCCCCTTACGAGCCGTATACCTCAGGGCGATCCAAAAATCTCTTCCGGACCGAGCGGTTCCCAGTGCCCCAGGAACCGTTTGAGAGACAAGACCTTGTACACAAGTTGTTCGAGACCAATGCAATGACATAAACACATAGTGCAAGCAAAACAATGATCAAGCAAAATATATGCAGTCTAGCAAAACACATCTTATCGAAACGAAGCACATCTTATCACATTACTAATAGCACACCCCACTAGACCCTTGCGAGCCGTATCCTCAGGGCGTACTATTAGTCACCGCACTCACACATATTCACTTAGCAGATCGATATAGCAGACAGACAAACGAAACATATAAAGGCAAGCACGATTGATTCATATCTTAGTATGCAAAAACTATCTCATTCTTAGCAAATTCAAGGGACATATTCGAATAATTCATTTACTTAACTTTCTTAGCATAGAAAAGGTTCGTTCAATAGCTGTGTTGGTGTTTCTAAGCATGCAACATTTCTTATTCTTTTTAGCATAGCAATGGTTCTATCTTATTCTGACAAGCATTCATATTCTCTTAGTTAGGCAGCATATTCGTTTCGATGACAAGCTATGTGAGTTCTTTTATTAGCATACTGAGTCGGTTCTATCAATCTCTTATGAAAACATTTCTTCTTAAGCAAACAAGCATTCAAAAACTCAGATTCATTATTAAGTCGTGCAAGAATCAGAGAATGCAGTTCTGCCCACTCATATTGATCAATCGGTCGGGAATTCTCCGAGAAGACTTTCGTTCGAGCAAGCAAGGCGAATCACTTGTACATAGCGTCGTCGCAGAGCGGGGCGCTACATACTTACCCACCAACAAAGAGTTTCGTCCTCGAAACTCAAGGAGAAACTCACGAAAACACAGAGCAGCGATAGTCCTCATCCCTCACCTTCCTTAATCAAAACTCAGCAAATCCAAAAATCACAAATCACATCTTAAGCAATGAAAACAAATCCAGAAAACTTTTGTGCGCATCTTTGAGAATATCTATGGACTTATTGTATGGAACGTTCATTGCAGCACAACACAACTCAGAGTCGGAGGCAACGGAATGGGCAAAGAATCGAGTCGCTCTGATACCATTATGTCACGCCCCAATCTCCCGCGAGCCCGATAGTCCCTACTGAACGTGAATCACCACGTTACAGTTCTCCCACAGGACAATCGTTCTCATCGGGACGTGATGCCGTGCAAGCCTAAGATGCGCTTGCACAAGGCCAAAGCTTTGATACAAGGGCAAGTAAGCTATTCAATACTGAAGCAGCGGCACATAACATTGCAGAAAAGTAAAGAACACAATGGTATAAGAAAATAGGCTCTTTTATTGATAATCGAAAGTGTTACAAACGGCATATGGCCGAGATTACAAATCTCTCAAGTACTCTTCTCGATTACAATAACACCGTTCCATACATTATGTCCCTTTATACAAAAGCAACTCAAAGTAGGCACAACTCGATGCGGCTCCAGGCATCGACTCCAGATTTCCGGTTCCTTGGGATGAGGCACGGCTATCGCTTCCTCGCACGAACGGCACCTGAGAACAAGCAAACTGTTGGTGGGTCAGCACTTTATGCAAGTACTGGTGAGATAAAACAACTGAACAGAAACTACACCCCCTGAAACCCACACTAAGAAATCATGTGGCAAAATATTGCATTACTAGTGATCTTGCTACTTTTACCTAAGTTCATTTCATGCAGTTCAGAACTATTAGTCAGATTACATCTTTTTGAAAATATAACTTTGAAACAGTTTTGCGCATTCAAACTATAAGCATACGAATTGGGACAGTGCGGTATCGTGTAGTGCGCAGCATATATTGTGCATCATATCTAACTCATTGGGGCAAAGCTTATCTAGCAGACTAAACATATCGAATCGAGGCAAACATATCATGTATTTATTAGCACATAAGCAGACACATCTATATGATTTCGGTCCCCGAGAAACTCAGGATTGGCAGCGGTAATCCAGCTATCCAATGACTCACATTCTGATTCTATTAGCAGCTGTGACCGAGGTTCAGCTCTGCACTAATAGTCATTGTCTGGCCGATGCAATGCATGAAGCACTAACATATAATCTCTACGATGCAGACAAAATGAACGAGCAGACTTAAGCACAAACTCATATTTCTTACCCCATAGCCGAACGGTTATCCCTGCAGCAGACACACAAGTTAGCCACATTTGCATATTCATAACTTATGTATCAAATCACTTGGTGTCATAAATCAATAGGTATGTAAGAAGGTAAACCTAGCATGCGCCCTATCTATATGACGGTCCATGGGTTGCCCCATGATTAGCAGCAGTTGCCCAAGGTTTAGCTCTTCACTAGCACGCGCGGGTGTCGGCAGCTGTGACTCAAGGTTCAGTTCTTCACCAACACACCCGAGTGCAAGCAGCTGTGACATCATGGGTTCTGCACAACACTAATAGACATATCGCCCCACTAGACCCCCTTACGAGCCGTATACCTCAGGGCGATCCAAAAATCTCTTCTGGACCGAGCGGTTTCCAGTGCCCCAGGAACCGTTCGAGAGACAAGACCTTGTGCACAAGTTATCCGAGACCAATGCAATGACATAAACACATAGTGCAAGCAAAAAAATGATCAAGCAAAACATATGCGGTCTAGCGAAACACATCTTATCGAAACGAAGCACATCTTATCACATTACTAATAGCACACCCCACTAGACCCTTGCGAGCCGTATCCTCAGGGCGTACTATTAGTCACCGCACTCACACATATTCACTTAGCAGATCGATATAGCAGACAGACAAACGAAACATATAAAGGCAAGCACGATTGATTCATATCTTAGTATGCAAAAACTATCTCATTCTTAGCAAATTCAAGGGACATATTCGAATAATTCATTTACTTAACTTTCTTAGCATAGCAAAGGTTCGTTCAATAGCTGTGTCGGTGTTTCTAAGCATGCAACATTTCTTATTCTCTTTAGCATAGCAATGGTTCTATCTTATTCTGACAAGCATTCATATTCTCTTAGTTAGGCAGCAGATTCGTTTCGATGACAAGCTATGTGAGTTCTCTTATTAGCATACTGAGTCGGTTCTATCAATCTCTTATGAAAACATTTCTTCTTAAGCAAACAAGCATTCAAAAACTCAGATTCATTATTAAGTCGTGCAAGAATCAGAGAATGCAGTTCTGCCCACTCATATTGATCAATCGATCGAAAATTCTCCGAGAAGACTTCCGTTCGAGCAAGCAAGGCGAATCACTTGTACATAGCGTCGTCGCAGAGCGGGGCGCTACAATTACTTCCTTCGAAGACTTCAAGACTTTATTCTTCACACGATTCTACGAGGGAGGAATGGACATATCTATGTCTATGTCTTCTCTCATCGAAGTCAAGCAGAGGGAAAAGGAGGACGTTTGCACCTTCGTCGAACGTTTTCGCCAAGCCACTTTACAGATGCCTCCAGGAGTTCCAGACTCAGCATTGGTGGATATTTGCAAGAAGAACCTTCTTCCCGTGATCTCGGTGTTCACAGGACCATATCAGTTCCATGATTGGCTCTCGTTCATCATCTCAGCGGTAGCCGCCGAGGACAATAGTCGCAAGGCGCGTGACAATGGCATCATGATCTCTACCTCTGACAGAGGCAAGAGGTCATCCTCCAACGGCTACCATCCTCGCAGTTCCAAAGGAAAAGAAGCTCTAGCGATCAATACGTCCAGACAGAAGACTACGGCAACCACGCAGACAAAACCTGGGACTTCCAGGCCCATCGAGATATACACTTTCGACGATGACGATATTTCGAGTATATTCGAGTGTCTCGTCAAAAGTGGCAAGATCACCCTTCCGGAGGAGAGGTGGCCTAGTGAAGCCGGCAGTGCCAACAACCCCAAGTACTGCATCTTTCATAGATACGTACACCACCCAACAAAGGCGTGTTACATACTGAAAAGGAAGATCCAAGAGATGATCGATGCTAAAGCCATCACCCTGCGCAATAGCGAGAAGACAGTCACGGCCAACATGATCTCTCTGCAATTTGGCAATCTGCCTCCCCAAGAAGTACCGAACGGTGTTATACCTATTTCTCGGACAATGATGAACATCGTTAATCTCCCTCCGGCTAGGGGTCAAAATCACGACCTATTACCCCTAACTACCCAAAGAGGCGAGATTATGTGGGTTCACCCAGACTTGGTATCGGAGCTCGAAAAAGAGACTAGTGCTACTAGAGCTAAGTCCAAGAAGAACTCCAAATACAAGCCATGCCATATGGTTACAACTTCTTTGACATCAGACGAAGACGAGGTTTTGGCCATAGCAACCCGTTCAGGGAAGGCTTACCTCAAGGACTACGGAGCGAGTCAGGAAGATGCACCTGTAGACGCTTCAGCTGCCAAGCCTTCGGAACCAGAGCCCGCCGTACCAGAGGCCGGTCCTTCGAGACCAACTTCGGCGGACAAGGGGAAGCAAAAAGAAGTGTGCTTCGATAAACCTGTGAAAAACATTCAAAATAAAGGTTTAGAGAAGCCGTACAACTTTGACATCTTGGCCCAAGTGGCTAATACACCAGCCAGGTTGTCCATCTTCGAGCTACTCAGGCTCTCCCAAGACACTCGTCTAGCCCTGAGTGAGGCATTGTTGCAGGCGGATACATACTTGACCCAACTCAAGTCCCCCGACGAAGAACCTGCAGCATGTCCCCGATGCCACAATGTGATGGAGGTGGTCCCAAACATCACTTTCACTCAAGACGACATGATATTAAAATATAACAGGCATGACAGACCCCTCTACCACACCGGGTACGTCGGTTCCATGGAGGTCGACCGGATTCACATAGATCTGGGATCCTCAATCAGCATCATTCCTCATAGTCTGCTTAGACTGCTGAGGATTCCTACCAGCGAACTGGCTTATACCACCACTACTATCGTGGGTTTCAACGCCGGAAGAAGTAAGCCGTTGGAAAAAATTAGCCTGAGGATCCAGATTGGCAACCTCAGATTAGTGGCTACATGCTACGTCATCGATTCAGAGGTGTCCTACAACATCCTGCTGGGAAGGCCATGGATCCACGACCACAACATCGTTCCTTCAACTCTACATCAATGCTTCAAATATGTAGACACCCAAGGGACAGTACAAACGGAGGTTGCCGACCTAAACCCATTTAAAGGAGTAGAATCATCGCCCTCCGACTCATTTTACGCTCTCGAGCAAACATTATCAGCAAATATGGTAATGACAGATTCCTTCAAATCAGACGAACAAGAAGCTGAACTGTTTGAGAATGACGCTTGGGCTCAACAGATGGATACACAATGGGAGTTCCGCTTCGAGCAAAGAGAACCTTCCACTAAAGATGAAGTTATCCAGATTGACGTAGGGGATGAACTTTCACCAAAGCCGATATTTATCAGTAACGACCTTTCCGAAAAAGAAAGGAAAGAAATTACCCAGCTGATAAAAGAATATATCGATGTCTTTGCGTGGAATTATGAGGATATGCCAGGTCTTGATCCAAAGGTGGCTACTCATAAACTCAACATACTGCCCGATTCAAAGCCTGTGAAGCAGCACCAACGCCGGGTTCCGCCCGGACATGATGGACGCCATTGAAGTTGAAGTCAAAAAGTTAATAGCCTGCGGCTTCATCCGTGAGGAACAACATCCCAACTGGGTCGCCAATGTTGTCCCAGTCATAAAGAAGAATGGGAAAGTATGGATCTGCATCGATTACCGAGATCTGAACGCAGCCTGCCCCAAGGATGAATTCCCTCTTCCCATCACAGACGTCATGATCGACAATACATGCGGTTTTGAACGTATATCTTTCATGGATGGATTCTCAGGATATAATCAGATCAAGATACATCCAGAAGACGAGAAGCATACTGCCTTCCGGTCACCACTGGGGGTATACTGCTATACGGTCATGCCCTTCGGATTAAAGAACGCCGGGGCTACATACCAACGAGCTATGAGTGACATATTCCATAAGCATTTACGCAAGACAGTGGAGTATTACGTGGTCGATGTAGCTGTCAAAAGCCGTCTCAGGGATAATCACATCCGAGACTTGAAGACCATATTTGAATTGATGCGCCAACATTAACTCAAAATGAACCCTACAAAGTCCTTTCTGGGGGTATCTAGCGGCAAATTTTTGGGATTTGTCATCACCGCCAAAGGCATTCAAGTAGACCCTGATAAGGTCAAGGCCATTTTAGAGATGCGGCCGCCCCGCAATATGAGGGAACTCAGGGGATTTCAAGGTCGTCTGGCTTATATCCGAAGATTCATATCCAACCTCTCCGGGAGATGCCAGTCCTTTTCTCGTCTCATAAAGAAAGGTGTATCCTTCGTATGGGACAAAGCCTGTCAACAAGCGTTCGGAGATATCAAGCGCTACCTAACTAGCCCGCCAGTTCTGGTACCTCCCATCATAGGAAGACCATTCGTGCTATATGTTCGAGCGATAGATCATTCTCTGGGAGCTCTTCTCGCACAAAAGAACGAGATGGGCCACGAGCAGGCTATTTACTACCTCAGCAGGATGATGGTCGGAGCTGAACACCGGTACAACCCTGTGGAGAAAGAATGCCTGGCTCTGATGTTCGCTATTCAGAAAATGCGACACTATGTCACGGGCCAAACCATTCATATTATCTCCAGGATCAATCCTCTTCGGGTACTGATGAGCAAGCCAAGTGTCCTTAATTCCTGACTTACGACTTGGGCAATGTTATTAACGCCATATGACATGGTGTACGTCCCTCAGAAGTCCGTCAAAGGCCAAGCATTGGCCAACTTTTTAGCTGCTCATCCCATCCCGGAGGCCTCCAAACTGTACGAGGATATTCCCGACGAAGTTGCAGAGTGTAATTCCGCAACGAAAGCCGATGCATGGCAACTGTTCTTCGATGGCGCCTCCAGGACTGGGCCCAGAGGAAACGTGGTTTGAAGAGTAGTGATCGTCCTAGTCACTCCTGATAAACTCGTTATCTACCGAGCATATTCTCTTAGCGAGCCCTGTTCTAACAATGTGGCAGAATACAATGCTCTACTGATCGGTCTCCAAGTCGCTAAAGAGCTGGGAGTCGAATCTCTGGAAGCCTTCGATGATTCTCTGCTGATCGTCAATCAAGTCAGAGGAATATATGAAGTCCGGAATCCTGACCACATCCCCTATCACCAAGCAACGGTCGAGATAGCCATGACATTCAAGGGATTCTTCCTTGGGCATATACCTCGATCTCAGAATCTGGAAGCTGATGCCCTAGCCAGTCTAGCTGCAGATTTAGCTACCTCTATAAGAAGGCAGAATTCGGTAATCCTTCTTAACAGAGACTTATTCTGTGTGAAAAACAACTTTCACATCGAATGCAACTACACGGTGGACACAAATCCTCGCAGGAGAGAATGGAGAAGTCCTTTTATAGATTTCGTAGCATACAAAATCTTGCCAGAAGATCCTAAAGAAGCAATATCTATCAAAAGATGATCATTACGCTTTTACCTCGACGCATCGTCACAATGCCTATATCGCCGATCTTATGACGGGCTATTATTACGTTGTCTCTCTGGTGATGAAGCACAGCGGATTATCCGTGAAGCTCACGATGGCGTGTGCGGGGCACATCAACCCGGTCCTAAGCTACAGGATCGTATCAGGAGAATGGGCTATTACTGGCCCACTATGATCGCAGATGCAATCCAGTATGCCAAACGATGCAAGGCCTGTCAGGTCCATGCAGACTTCATACATCAACCATCCGAACATCTACATTCTACGGTTGAATCCTGGCCTTTCGAAGCATGGGGTATGGATATCATTGGTCCTATTCACCCGTCTTCTTCTAGAGGTCACCGGTTCATACTGGCCATCACGGATTACTTCTCCAAATGGGCAGAGGCGATCCCTCTTGCTGAGGTAAAGATATCTAACGTGACCAGCTTCGTCAAGCATCACGTCATTTACCGCTTCGGGGTTCCCCGAAGGATAATCCATGACAATGGGCCTCAGTTCATCAGCCATGCGTTTTACCGATTCTGTGATAAAAATCGGATACAAAATGTGGCCTCCACGGCATATTATCCAGCTGCTAATGGGTTGGCGGAAGCCTTCAACAAAACCATTATCAAACTATTGAAGAAGTTCATCTCTTCGAACAAAAGAGATTAGAATGAGAAGCTGGGAGAATGTCTTTGGGCATATCGCACCACGGTACGAGCACCGACAGGTTGCACACCATTCTCATTGGTCTACGGGAGTGAAGCAGTTCTTCCTATCAAAATTCAAATTCTGTCACTCAGGATAGCCATGGCCAACGGGTTAACTCAAGAAAAGAATAACCTGTTAAGGCTTCAGGAGCTAGAAGGATTAGACGAGAAACGCCTCCAAGCTTAGCAGCGCATCGCGCTCTACCAAGCACGCATTTCCAGAACTTTTAATCAAAAAAGTAAAGAAAAGAGTATTCAAAGCCGGCGAGCTAGTCTTGGCTGTAAGGAGGCCAATGATTCTTACTCACAGGAGTAAAGGCAAATTCCAGCCCAAGTGGGAAGGCCCTTACGTGATCGAGACAACGTTCTCAAACGGCGCTTACAGGTTAGCCCAGCCTAATGGAGACCTGCTAATGGCTCCTATCAATGGCAAATTCCTGAAAAGGTACTATGCTTAAACCTCCTCTGCTCAAGTGGAATAAGGTGATCTCATTCTAACGAAACTACTTCCAAAACAAACTAGTTGGATCATATTTTGTCATGTCCATATGACCTCTGAATATATTTGCTCTGCTAAAACTTACCGAAAGTATATCACGTCCATACTACCTCTGATATCGCTTTTACCCAAACCTGTCATTTACATTCCGAAATGATGGGTCCACAAAGTCAGATAAAAAGCCTCTTTATTATTTCCAGAAAAGAGCAAGAGTACATTGAAAAGCAAAAGCAAAAGTACATCATGAAGGGGGAGCGGTCAGGTCGAGAAGCTGCTGTGCCAGTACGGCCATCCTCTCAGCCCCAGAATCCAAGACATCAGCGCGGACCCGCTCCAACCGTGCTTCGTCATCTATCAGGAGGGACAGTTCGGCTCTAGCCTGAAGGAGACCGACACGGGCGACTCCTGCACTTGCCAAGTTCTGTTGTGCTGCGACCAGTCGGCCATTCACCACATCTAGACCTTCCGACGACTGAGAAGCCCACTCCTTTGCCTAAGCAAGCTTTGTCTCCAGTTTGCGGACCCTCGTTACATTGTCGTCATGCTCAGCCTGGCACTTCGTTTGAAGGGCGAGAGTCTCCTCCAAGACGACTTTCCCTTTATCCATCTCCTGCTGATTGGTCTCGATGAATTTATTCAGACCTTCCTTCTTTTCAACAAGATGCGCAGTCAAGGAGTCGTATCTGGCCTGGACCAAAGCTTCAATATTGCCTCGAGCTAGCTGCAGGTATTCGTTAATGGGTTGCTCCAAGCCATTAACCATCGCCTCCAGCGCGTCAGCTACCCCGGCATCACCGAATTCCCTGACCGCCTCTATCGAGAACCGAGAGGACCTCTTCAGCGATGCAAAGTCCAGCTTCTTCGCCAACACCATTGACATTAGCATTCTCAAAGTGTTGTAGAAGATGTCGGTGTACTGCTCGGTCAGCGCAACTAGGTCCGCATGAACGCGGGGAGTGTCCGCGATGGTGGCGACTTTCCCACCTGGAATCACCACAGACGATGTCGCCACAGCCGTCACCTCAACAGGAGGAACGACGAAGGAAGAATCGCCAACACCGGACAAAGTGACCGGCGTGCTCAAAATAGGCACTGTCACAACGACAGGCTCGTCCTCCTCTTGAGATATCTCAAGAGTCTCCTCGACAGGCAAGCCAGCACCCGAAGAGGTTTCCTCTTCAAAATCAGGTACCTCCGTGTCACCACTAGGACCTGACACAGAGCCAACGGGCGCATCTACATCACCCTCCCCGAAGAGGTCTTCCCCTGAAAAGAAGACAAAAGGAAGTTAATATAAACGCAATATTATCCCAAAGAAGAGGCATAAAAGATGACATTTACCCCTGGCCGGCGGTATATACGTCGCATCTGCAACCTGTACAGCTAAATCATTTCTTAATAATGCTAGGCGAGCTGTCATACCTGGAGAAAGGGGTCTGCGAACTGACACTGGCAAGTAGTCTTCCAGGTCCTTCTCAAAATCCAACCGAGGCTCATCGGCTGGAATCGCGCTAGGTGCGCTCGCAGGTGCGGCAGAAGTCCCTCCCGATGCCGATCCGACTAGAGGTATACGGAACTTTATTATACTCAGCCCCGAAGGCGACCTCGTTCCACTACCTGAAGCAGTAGCAGCAATGGCGGCATCCAGCTGAGATTCTCCGGCACCACCAGCCGGAACTGTGGAAGGTCCCTCTCTAAAAGGCGAGGAACCTCCAATCAAAGAATCATCCCCAATACGGGGAGATGCAAGCTCACCTCCAGGAGCATCAATGCCAGGGATTCGGAGAGAACGACTTACCATCTTTTTCTTCCTCTTACGAGGGGAAGCTTCCTTGGAAGCAGGAGCCCTTCGCTTCCCAGAAACTACCAAAGCCCCTGCAAGCGGAGGTACTTCACCCCTAGGGACCGACACCAGAGGCTCATCCGGGGTAACGGATTCACCCTCGTCGGAAGAAACCGAGGGGACTTCAACTCTTCCCCCAGGCTTGGAAGGGGGCATCCTAAAGCTTCCATGCATATCAAAATCACGATGGAAGGTGTCGTTGCCGTATAGAACTGGACATACGAATGCAGGATGCGCAGCTCCGTGGAGAGTGTAATGACGGGCACAATAAAAATTGCCCCAGTACAGCCCATGATAAAATATCGCCATCCCCGCGCTCCATCAATGAGCCCACCTCTGGACCTGAAGCTGGTGACGGCGTTGCCCACGTGCAACTGATCATACCCAAACTGCTGGGCAAACCGACTGGGCAAGTAGGGCTCCAGGAAGCAATGATCTTCGCTTCTGTACAGCAGATGGGATGGTCTAATACAGACCAACCAATTAAAAGCTTCGGGAGAAAGAATGGTCTTCTCTTTACCCGAATCCTCGAGCCAAATCCCCGACTGATTGCGATGTACAGGAGGGACGGTGCAGAAAAGATTCCAACTATGACTGAAGCCTAGCGCCCGCCGATAGTCTATAACCGTGCTCACGTTCCAGGAAGACTTCCGATAACCCCCCCCCGAACTACTGCCGGAATCGGGAGACATTACCCGGAGATTATGGAGAATTAACTACCCCATCAAATACAGGTATGGTAATTCTATCCGGGGAAAGCTATCACGCCAAATTTCATCGACGAGCAGCCCGTCAATCATGGCCCTCAGGCCAGCTTGTATACGGCACACCATGGCAGGGAGCAAGCCCAGTCTTGCCCCGAATACTAGACGCACTGTAGGCCAGAGCGTGTTGCGGTGAATGCGGTCCGCAGATGCGACGCCAGGCACTACTACTCGGCACAGCCATATAGAGAGGAAGCCAGCCAGTTGAGCCTCCCTGGATAGAGGCTTGCGACAGCGCCTCAAATAACTATAGGCCTTAGTGCCTTCAGGGTACTTTCCCGTCCCTTCGTCGAGGAATCGATCCGGAGCACCAGCATCCACTATGAGGTCGTCAACTACCTGAGCATTAGGCGCACTCAGGGGATTCACAGGCAGATCCTTGCCCTCCAATACCTTCTCTGGCTTGGCAGTCCTGGACCGGTGAAAGAAGAGATAGGACGTCTATTTGCTGATGTGAGCCAAATCTGAGGGCTCATCATAAAAAGTGGTACAGGCGAGGTAGTGGCACATCAGCTCCTGATAGACCTCCACTACCCGAGGTTCTGAACCCCCCAGCTCCCGGTTCGTGGGAACATACTCTTCGTATGGAGTATCCCCCATCGGCAGTCTTGAGATCTCTGCCATCTCATGCAGGGCCAATCCCAACTCCCCTAGTGGAGTGGCGAAGGTCCCGATAGGCAAAATATATTGCTCCATCAGTGCCAGAAACAGGTTAGGGTTAGGAGGTAACCCAATACTGGTAGCACTCATAGCTGCAAACAGACCGATGTTCTCCAACTCGGTCTGAAAATGCTTCAGGGCCCAATCAGCTAAGCGAGCCCATCGAAGGTTTGAAGGGGTGATCCACCCGCCACACCGAGGGTTCACCTTAGGGTATACTCCCCCACGCCCCATAAAATCATTACAGAAAGTCGGTAACTGGACCGGCTGGATCACCAAGCTGTCTTCACTCGGGACACTGCCCAGGTACAGCCCCCTGAACAGCGTCACAGAACCAGAGGGGCGGCTGACAAACGACCCCTGGTCAGCTCCTCTCAACTGAAAGATCTTCCCTGGCTTGCCGTGAAGATCGGGGGTCAGTGTCTACGACATCTTCCTGGGGTGCGTAGCATGAAAGAAGGCCGAGATGGGGTAGTCTCTCGGCATATTGGGCAGATACAAGACCAAATCCACAGCAGGAAAAACCCAGAGTTCTCTCTTAGGCTTTGTCTGGGACTACTTGTCAATCATGTCCCCGAAAAGGAAAGCTGGCTTCAGGTATTGCTCCCCGTCTACATACGTTAGGGGCTCCCCGTTGATCATGCTTAGCAGCATTCTCTCGCCCTGAGCCGATATCAGAGTTGCCCTTCCTTCGGGATATTGGGGCCCGGAGACAGAAAATGTCACGTGTGACAGATCCTCCAAATAGTTGGAGTGCAGCATCCCGGCGGCAGAGCCCATCACTTCAGCTAGCGGAGACTCATGCAAGTTAACTGCAAAGGCACAGGAGAAACACGTCAGTTCCTAAAACTAGACATTTTGAGACTTGCAGCATCCGATCAACAGTCCGCGCTCTACGCCGAGACTGTGAAACTTGAACCTTTACGCTGGAATCCATTTCCTTAACGTAAAAGTCAAGATTGGCAGTATACGGTCTGTACTTTATGCCAGATTGATTAAATTGAGTTATTACGCCAGGATTTCCATCTACGAGCATAAAACTCAAATTTTAATAATATACACCAAGTTTTCGGCGGTCAAAGCTTTTACGCTCGACTGCAAAAAAAATAGAGATTTTACGCTGACACATTAGGAATGTGGGTGTAAAAAAGATGAAATGTCTCCGTGCATCATCTTCCTCAAAGAGGCTATCAGCACAGAAGACGACCTAGCGTGGTCACGTTCAACGTGTGCGAAGGATTTTCAGTCATTCTCTTCTTTCCAAGAGCTCTACCTTCCAGGCCGGGTGCACTACTCGTCGGCGGGATGCTCCGCTCAGAATGAAGTTTGCCTTATCCAACCAGAGATACTCTCGCTTGGGCCGAGGAACGAGAAGAGGAATCAACCTTCTTTCCCTTGGCGGAGGAAGTTTGTTTCGAAGCCATTACTGGAAACTTTGAAGACTCGAAGAAGAAACGAAGAAGAACTCGAACAGTCGAAAGCTTTCTCTCGCAGAAGACGGATGGAAAGTTTTTCCCCTCAGAAACTTGGGATATATATAGAGTTCGGATGGACTCCTCGG
The DNA here is from genome assembly GCA_036927795.1 of Iris macrosiphon. Classification (NCBI taxonomy): domain Eukaryota; kingdom Viridiplantae; phylum Streptophyta; class Magnoliopsida; order Asparagales; family Iridaceae; genus Iris; species Iris macrosiphon. The sequence continues at coordinate 185,397,687 of JAYESA010000009.1, forward strand.
ACCCCGAACCAAATCTCCTAATTAATATTCGGTTATAATTGGGTCCCACGTCAGCCTATTTATTCAGAGAAGGCGGACAGTCGGCGAATTCGAAAAGTTTTTTGCGCAAACCAGGTTCATGGTTTCTACGCTAAAGAGCTTTCTACGCTCGACAGCTACAGATCTACGGTTTTACGCTCGCAAGCTATAAGTCTATGGTTTTACGCCCGGATGCCTTTGTGCTCGGTAGCTTTTATGCTCGAGAGGCTACAAACCTACGACTTCATGCTCAGCAGGTACCAAATAGATGATCTCACGCTCGGTGGTGCTTAGTTTACGCTCGGAGGCGACGGATCCACGACTTCACGCTCGGAAAATTTTCTTTTCATAAGCACCAAATCTATAGTTCTACGCTAAGGAGCTTTCTACACTCGACAGCTACAGATCTACGACTTTACGTTCGACAGCTACAAGTCGGGTTTTACGCCCGGATGCCTTTTTGCTCAGTAGCTTTTATGCTCGAGAGGCCACAAACCTATGACTTCACGCTCAAGAACTACAAGTCTATGATTTCACGCTCGATGGTGTTTAGTTTATGCTCAGAGGCTGCCAACTTATGATTTCACGCTCCATGACTTCTCGTACATCTGAAAGATATGCAGGCCAGAGTACGCGTACATCTGAACGATCCTCAAGGCGGTCAATTACAGGAGTTCATAAGAAGATACTCCTTCTTGACCTTAAGATATCCTGTCACGACCCGCACCCGGAATTTGGGCATGAGTCGTGGGTACGTCCAGCCTACGCCGCAGCATCGGCGGTAGAACGCTGTCTAGGCCACAAACATAGTATATCCTGTCAATAGACTCAACTCCGTACGGAGGACAATGATAATTAAATCACAGTTCCATAATATACTCAATCACAACAATAAACATAATGGCACGATGAGAATTGAAAAGAGTTCTATTTAAAACCAACCACAAGAAGTTCAACTCAAAACCTGGGTCTAAATGACCTCACAAAGTCACAAATAAAATAAATACATCACAGTCTCAGTCTCAGTCTAGAATAATAATGCAGAAAATAATCTAAGCATGGGCAGGCAAGTTCTCCTCTAGGATAGGCACCTCCTCTGGGATTTCTGGGGTGAAATCCTCCTCTATTCCTGGACCGTAATGAGTAGGGCAAAAGTCCTCCAGGTTCTCTGAAAATGTTGTTATCCAGTCAGGATTGGAGCGAAGCACAAGCACTAACAGCAGTTTCATTAAATTGACAAAATCTATAAACAGTGCAAGAGATACAAGATGGAAATAAAAGCTGAACATGTGAAGTACCGAAGAAATGAAATAGACAATAAGTATCTAGCAATGAGCAATAAATAGTGAATGCTAGAACAAGTAAGTCTGAATAAAGATAAAACATCTCGTTAAGTGTTTGAAATATTAGTTTATTATGTGATCGGCTTGGGACTGGATCAGGCTGGTTATATATGATTAGCTATGATTCTTGAAGGTCAGGCTAACCATTTGGTTAGCTATGATGCATGATAATGGTCAGGCTAATCATATATAACAGCTATGAGGCATGATGATGGTCAGGCCGCACCCGACGTGAGATGTGGGGTGAGCTATGATGCATGGTAAGGGTGGATATGATCACATAATCTACTAATAGTTCCCCATCCCCCAGCTAGCACGATGGATTCCAATCACGACTCCTCATGATGGGGATCTAGGGTGCTAACCCGTGTATCCATAGTGTCGGAATCAAGTATGAAATACACTACAATTTATAGAAGTAATCAACCATGAAAACTGTCAGAGAATGTACTCGCCTGTGGTCCTGAGCAAGGTATGAGGATCGATGTCCAAGGTGGAATCACACAGACCTAAGGATGAAATAATAATATCAAATGGTGAATTGGAATGATAATTATTAATATCTATGTTAAAAATAATCCCTAGGCCAAACTAGGTCCATACTAGTTACCATGCTATACACCTATAATTATTTAGGCTCACACTAAGTATACTAGTTAATATCTTAACTAATATTTAGGCAATACTAACTAATATTAGATACTAAGTTACGTATATAAGTTAGAGGCTTGATAATAATAATATCTATACAATAATTAGGCTATAGCTGGTTCTTAACCATTTACCTTGGTGTAGTACTTAATACCTTATATACCCACAACTTAGCCTATAACTTTCTACCTATATACTACATCCTATTACCTTGGTCTTAAACTAACTATACAACTAGTACTGACTGTTAACTTAAAACTTAACTAGTACATAGACTCACCCAACTGATACTGATACTAACTACATACTCATGTACCCTAACACTAGTTACATATCACCTAACCTTACTGGCCCATCCCAGCATGCTGATCCATCTTGTGTACACTGCTCTGCAGGCTCAAGTTCCTGTGTATCAGTGTTTACTGATACACTAATCCCCAATGCAACTTGCTGAACTGTACTACCTGCAGTGGGTCATTCCCCCTGGTTGTTGTGGCTGCTGCACACTTCCTTGCTCTGTGCACTGCACTATAACCCCTCATCAAAATCCCCAAATGATGATACACTAACCTACTCACTGCTCACTCTTAACTCACTTGATACTCTAATTCACTGACTGATACACTAACTCATCCACTACAACTAACCTACTAATATAGGTAATAAGCCCAAAACCTAGCACTGAGAAATTATTCCAACTGATACCTATACTGTCAGTGCCTTGTGCACACATAGCTGTGTGCAGTCTGCACTGTGCTACTCGAGCAACTCCTTCACCTACAGTACCCCCTGGACAATACCAACTTGCTGTACTCGAGTGCTACTCACTGCACTGATACACTAAGGTATCAGGAACTCATTGACACACAACACTCACTGATACAAAACTTGACTCACAGATAGCTATCCAACACTCACCCACCATGAAGACACAGTTCACTAAAAACCTGAGCCTCTAACTACCTACAAGCCCAAATGGAATATCTACATACTCTGGGAACTGACCCATTCACCCAACTGAACACAGGGGCTTCGAGTTCCTAGCTATGAGCTGATACATAGTATTAGTCCAAGAAAACTGATTTAATGAGCCATTCACAGTTTTATAGTCTGAACTTGTTCATACTTACACATGCATGGCTTAATCTGAGACAAGCATATGACTACTAGCAGGATCAACCAGGTAGTACCATCAAACAACTATAACTGATCCCTCCATCATCACACTCTCAAAACACATTGGAAACTGATACATTACTCGACTGCACAATCACTACACTAGGATCTAACACAATACTCAGATCTCTAATACCTGCAGAATACACAGCACAGCCACATACACTGAAAATTAACTACCTACACACTGGTATTACACAACTGAAATCTGACCCAGAATTCTCCACCCGACTGAACAGAGCATTTTGCTCCTCCCCTCCTTGACTGTGCACAGGCACAAGTTGCCCGACTGCACCTTGTTCTTCCCCAAACCTAATGTACAGATGAAAGCCCCCCCCCAACACACAATACATATCTATACATATAGATTCATACATCAATACACAGAATTTAGAATACCTAGATAAGTAAACCCTAAAATCGAATTTATATCTACATGAAATGGGGAAAATCTGTCTACAAACCAAATCTAGGGTTAGGGTTCTTAATAATTGGGGAAACCCCATGTGGGTCACCAAAACCTAATCCAAAGCCCTAGAATCGAATTACACAGCAAAGGGGGTTCCCTAATGACCATGAACATCTGAAAAACAGAATCAAAACGAATAGAAATAGGTTTTTACCTATGGAGATGGCTTCCTCAATGGCGATTCTCCTTCTCCAAGGCTCTCTGACCCACGTCCCTTGCTTTCCTCGCTTGGAGGAGGAAGATAAAAACCCTAGGGTTAGGATTTCGAAATCTGGAGGTGGGGAGATGTTTTTCTCTTGTGGAGGCTAGGGTTTCTTCTTCTGCATGAAGAATGAAAGGGTTCCTCTTATATATTAGGGCCCAGTTAGGGTTTCTAGTGTATAGCCTAGGTTTAACCCCTAGATTAGGTCATGTAGAACCTAATTAACTAAGGTTTTAGCCAGTCTAGGGTTTGAGGGTTCACCCTAAAATTTGAATTCTAGGGTTTCACTAGAACTGGTTTAAAAATTAGGGTTTAGTCAACAGGGTTTGACCTAATGGGTTCTAGGGCTTGACCTAAACCAAAATCACTAACAATAATATAATAGTTATAAAACTCAGCAATTAATTTAATACATAATTATTTAAAATAGTTAAATTACAGGAATACCCTTATATGAAAAAGTGGTAGTGACAAGTCTACCCTCCTAAAAGAAATTTCGTCCTCGAAATTGGACTGAACTACAACAAGGATGAAATCAGAAAAGGAAATATACCTCAAGTCTGGAAGAGATAAGGGTATTGCTCGCGCATTTCGTCCTCTCTCTCCCAGGTCGACTCCCCTGGAGAGTGATGTCTCCATGCAACACGAACCAAAGGGATAGTTTGGTTCCGCAACACCTTCTCTCTGCGGTCCAAGATCTCCACGGGCTGCTCAGGGTAGCTGAGCGTCGGACCAACCTCAATCTCCGAGTGATCAAGTACGTGACTAGGGTCGGCCACGTACCGTCTCAGCTGCGACACGTGGAACACATTATGCACTCCCTCCAATGCAGGCGGCAAGTCCAGTCTATATGCCACTGCACCTACCCTTGCAAGAATACCGAAGGGTCCGATGTAGCGTGGGCTAAGCTTCCCGCCTCTGCCAAAACGAATCGTTCCACGCGTCGGAGAAATCCGTAGGAATACTAGATCGCCAACCTAAAACAAAACAGTCTCAACATGCAGTCTAACAAACAAACAACACAACCAGAAAACAACAATCTATACCTGAAACTCAAGGGGTCTACGGTGGCTGTCGGCCCAATGCCGCTGTCTGTCCTGCGCCACTCGCAGTCTGTCTCTGATGAGTTTCACCTTTTCCGCTGCATCCACGACCATTTCTGGTCCTAGCAAGGCTCTCTCTCCAACGTCGTCCCACGATAGCGGTGTACGACACCTTCGTCCATAAAGAGCCTCAAACGGTGACATCTCGATGCTGGCCTGGTAGCTGTTGTTGTAAGCGAACTCTACCAGGTGCAGATGATCCTCCCAAGAACCTCCGAGATCTAACACACAAGTGCGTAGCATATCCTCGAGAGTCTGAATAGTCCGTTCAGACTGCCCGTCTGTCTGGGGGTGATATGCGGTACTGAACTTGAGCTGAGTGCCCAAGCTAGCCTGCAGACTCCTCCAGAAGTGGGAAGTGAAACGACTATCTCGATCCGAGACGATGCTCACAGGAACTCCATAAAGTCTAACAATCTGTCGCACGTACATCTCTGCTAGCTTCTCCGTCGACGTGCCCACCTTGAAAGGTAAGAAATAGGCTGATTTGGTCAACCTGTCCACGATGACCCAAATCGCGTCTTTCCCTCCTGGAGAACGTGGAAGCCCTGAAACGAAATCCATGGTCACGTGCTCCCATTTCCATTCTGGAATCGGTAAGGGTTGAAGCAAACCTCCTGGCCTCTGCCGGTCTGCCTTTACCTGCTGGCACACTAGACACCGAGATACGAAGCGTGCTACCTCGCGCTTCATCCCATACCACCATACGTGCTCCCTCAAGTCTCGATACATCTTGTTAGCACCGGGATGCATCGAGTACTGAGAGCGGTGTGCCTCCTGCAAAACCTCCTCTCGCAGTTCCCCACTAGGCACACATATCCTTGTGCCGTGCCGTAGAGAACCGTCATCTGCGATAGTGAAATCATCCGACAATCCCATCTGAACCTGTGCTCTGATACTCCTCAGAGTCTCATCATCGTACTGCGCAGCTCTGATCCTGTCTATCAGTTCGGACTGTATCTGCAATCCCCACATCTGAATCTCAGCACCGGGAACTAACACCTCAATCTCCAAGCTCTCTAAATCAGCCAACAAATGCCTATCTGTCGTCAAGTACATAGCCATCGGATACCTGCTCAAGGCATCGGCGACTACGTTGGCCTTCCCTGGATGGTACTGCAATGAGATGTCAAAGTCCTTCATCAACTCCAACCACCTCCTCTGCCTCATGTTCAGCTCCTTCTGTGTGAACACGTACTTCAGGCTCTTGTGGTCTGTGAAGATCTCCACACGCTCTCCGTACAAGTAATGTTTCCACAGCTTTAGAGCGAAGATAACTGCTGCCAACTCTAAATCGTGGGTGGGGTAGTTCTTTTCATGAGGGCGCAACTGCCTGGAAGCATAGGCAATTACCTTTCCGTGCTGTTGAAGAACACATCCCAGACCCTTCCCTGAAGCATCACTGTAGATGGTAAAACCACCTGTCCCTGATGGCAACGTCAAAATTGGAGCTGTCGTCAACCTCTTCTTCAACTCATCAAATACAGCCTGGCACTCCTCCGTCCAGACAAAATCCACATCCTTCCTAGTCAGTCTGGTCATCGGCGCTGCAATCTTGGAGAAGTCTTGTACAAACCTCCTGTAGTATCCTGCTAGCCCGAGAAAACTTCTGATCTCAGCTACCGAACTGGGGGTAGCCCACGACTCTACTGCCTCAATCTTCTGTGGGTTAACCGAGATTCCGTCACCCGATACCACATGCCCAAGAAATTCGACTTTGTCAAGGAAGAATTCACACTTAGAGAGTTTCCCGTACAGCTTCTCCCTCCTGAGAGTTTCTAAGACCAATCTCAGGTGCTCTTCGTGCTCCTCCGGTGTCTTGGAATACACAAGAATATCGTCGATAAACACCACCACGAACTTGTCAAGGTACTGGTGGAACACCTTGTTCATCAAGTTCATGAATACTGCCGGTGCATTGGTTAAACCAAATGGCATCACCAGAAACTCAAACTGGCCGTATCTGGTCCGAAAAGCTGTCTTCGGCGTGTCTTCTTTCTTCACCTTCACCTGGTGATAGCCTGACCTCAAATCAATCTTCGAAAACACTCTCGCCCCGCTCAACTGGTCGAAAAGATCATCTATCCTCGGTAGCGGGTACTTGTTCTTGATAGTGATATTGTTCAAGGCTCTATAATCAATGCACATGCGCACCGTGCCGTCCTTCTTCGGTACGAATAATACCGGAGCTCCCCATGGTGATGAACTGGATTTGATGAAGCCTTTGTCCTGCAGCTCCTCAACTTGCTTCTTCAGTTCTGCCAGCTCGCTGTTGTTGACTCTATAGACATGTTGTGAAATGGGCTCCGCTCCTGGAACCAAGTCTATAGAGAATTCAACATCCCTGTCTGGCGGCAAGCCTGGCAACTCTTCTGGAAATACATCCAGGAACTCCGCTATCAAAGGATGTGGCAACTCCTCTTCTTCCGTCCTGGCTCCGCAAAATGTGCTCCTGCTCTGTTCCGCTGCTCCTCTGACGACCTCGAACTCCGGCTCTCCTGGTGGTCTAAACAATACTCTGCCTCTATAACAATCTATAGTAGCATGATGCCTACTCAACCAGTCCATTCCGAGTACAATATCGTACCCCGGAAGTGGCATGACGAGTAAGCTCACGCTCAACTCTCGGCCTCCTACTGACACTCTCCTGTCCTTGCAGTGATCACGGACTAGGATAATACCTCCTCCAGTCATGATCTTGCAAGTCCTAGCTAATGGTTCTGTGTCTAAATGATGTCGAAGTGCATATGATACAGACACAAAACTATGGGAAGCGCCAGAATCAAATAAGGTAAATACGGGAATACAATCGAGAAGAACCGAACCTGTGATCAAGTCTCCTGCTGGCTCGATCTCCTCGACTGCCATGGCGTACGCTCGCCCCTGGGGTGCACCTCTCTGCTGCTGATGCTGGGCAAACCTCTGATTCTGTGGTGGAAGTGGTCCCCTCTGCTGTTGGCCTCCTGGTGCGGTAGGTACCCTGCCTGGTCCTCTCTGGGCGGCTGCTCCACCCTGACCTGGACGTATGGTAGGGCAATCCTTCAGCTGGTGTGTCGTCGATCCGCAGTACAAACATGAACCCAACCTCTTCCTGCAGTTCTCTCTGGTATGTCCCATCTTCCCGCAATACGCACACTGGATGGCGGGCTGAGTCTGCCTCTGCTGTTGTTGCTGGACCTGCCCTCGAGCTGGTGCCTGATGCTGTTGGTGCTGCTGCTGAAAGGGCCTCTGCTGCTGCTGAAAGTGTGGACGCTTGCCTGGTCCCGCACTGTTGTTTGCCCCTCCGGTAACATCCCGTCCCCTCTTGGGCCTGAGGTCCAAGTCGTCCTCGGCTACCTGGGCATCCATCAATGTTCTCGAAAGTAGCAGTGCGACGTCCCGACGTGCGAGACTTGATCTCCCTTGTCAGCCCCTTTCTGAACTTCCGGGCCCTGTCCCCCGGATCTCTAATCATCGACGGCGCGAAGCGGCTCAGACGGCTAAACTCCGCGGCATACTCATCGACGGACGAACCCCCTTGGACTAAGTCATGGAACTGACTCTCCAAGGCTCCAAGGGCAACGTCAGGAAAGAATTTCTCCTTGAAGAGTTCCCTGAAATCCTCCCAAGTGAGTCCCCTGCGCATGAGTCTCGGCTCCGTGCGAAACCACGTCAGGGCAATGTCAAACATCTGGCTGCCAGCGGCCTCGATCTTGAGCGCCTCTGGAAGCTGCGCCAAACGCAAGTTCCTCTCGATGTCCTCTAGCCAATCATCGGCGTAGAGTATCCCTTCTGTCCCCTTGAACTCCCGAGGCATCATCCTCTTGAAGTCCACAATGGTGCCCGGCCTCGGTTGTTGCTGACCAGGATGTTGCTGCTGCTGAGCGACTCTCTCCACAGCCTGGAGGGCCACTTGGTGAGCATTCTCCATGTTCACCCTCATCAACTCTGTTTGGGCCTGATGTGCCTCAGCCTGCACTCTCTGGGCCTCTGCCGACGTCCTCTGAGCGTCGACCATGCCCTGTATCAAAGCGAATATCTGTGCTCCATCGACGGGCACACCTCCTGGATACTGAGCTGGTGGTGGTGGTGGTGGTAGCTCCGTCGTAGCTGCAGGGACCCTCTGAACAGGTGGTGGAGGACCCCCGACTGCTGCAGACACTTCCACTTGTCCTGGAGATGTAGGAGGTGCTGCTGATGTCTGTCCGGCAGCGCGAGAGGTGGCAGACCTCTCTGCATCTGCTGCTCCGAGTCTCTGGGATCTTCTTGGCGGCATCCTGAAGACAGATCGAAAGATTCAATTAAGGCAATAGATATGATATCAAGGAAGGACAGAAAATTTCCAAAGGAATTAATCATTAAGAATAGTATCATAAGAATCAGAATTCCCTAATTGTGATTGAGCATAACCTCGGCCTAATTCCTATTACTGCAATATCGCTCTAATGTGAATCTAAGACTACTGACTGGAGACTAGACCTGTATGGGCCACCACTAAAACGTGTCACGACCCGCACCCGGAATTTGGGCATGAGTCGTGGGTACGTCCAGCCTACGCCGCAGCATCGGCGGTAGAACGCTGTCTAGGCCACAAACATAGTATATCCTGTCAATAGACTCAACTCCGTACGGAGGACAATGATAATTAAATCACAGTTCCATAATATACTCAATCACAACAATAAACATAATGGCACGATGAGAATTGAAAAGAGTTCTATTTAAAACCAACCACAAGAAGTTCAACTCAAAACTTGGGTCTAAATGACCTCACAAAGTCACAAATAAAATAAATACATCACAGTCTCAGTCTCAGTCTAGAATAATAATGCAGAAAATAATCTAAGCATGGGCAGGCAAGTTCTCCTCTAGGATAGGCACCTCCTCTGGGATTTCTGGGGTGAAATCCTCCTCTATTCCTGGACCGTAATGAGTAGGGCAAAAGTCCTCCAGGTTCTCTGAAAATGTTGTTATCCAGTCAGGATTGGAGCGAAGCACAAGCACTAACAGCAGTTTCATTAAATTGACAAAATCTATAAACAGTGCAAGAGATACAAGATGGAAATAAAAGCTGAACATGTGAAGTACCGAAGAAATGAAATAGACAATAAGTATCTAGCAATGAGCAATAAATAGTGAATGCTAGAACAAGTAAGTCTGAATAAAGATAAAACATCTCGTTAAGTGTTTGAAATATTAGTTTATTATGTGATCGGCTTGGGACTGGATCAGGCTGGTTATATATGATTAGCTATGATTCTTGAAGGTCAGGCTAACCATTTGGTTAGCTATGATGCATGATAATGGTCAGGCTAATCATATATAACAGCTATGAGGCATGATGATGGTCAGGCCGCACCCGACGTGAGATGTGGGGTGAGCTATGATGCATGGTAAGGGTGGATATGATCACATAATCTACTAATAGTTCCCCATCCCCCAGCTAGCACGATGGATTCCAATCACGACTCCTCATGATGGGGATCTAGGGTGCTAACCCGTGTATCCATAGTGTCGGAATCAAGTATGAAATACACTACAATTTATAGAAGTAATCAACCATGAAAACTGTCAGAGAATGTACTCGCCTGTGGTCCTGAGCAAGGTATGAGGATCGATGTCCAAGGTGGAATCACACAGACCTAAGGATGAAATAATAATATCAAATGGTGAATTGGAATGATAATTATTAATATCTATGTTAAAAATAATCCCTAGGCCAAACTAGGTCCATACTAGTTACCATGCTATACACCTATAATTATTTAGGCTCACACTAAGTATACTAGTTAATATCTTAACTAATATTTAGGCAATACTAACTAATATTAGATACTAAGTTACGTATATAAGTTAGAGGCTTGATAATAATAATATCTATACAATAATTAGGCTATAGCTGGTTCTTAACCATTTACCTTGGTGTAGTACTTAATACCTTATATACCCACAACTTAGCCTATAACTTTCTACCTATATACTACATCCTATTACCTTGGTCTTAAACTAACTATACAACTAGTACTGACTGTTAACTTAAAACTTAACTAGTACATAGACTCACCCAACTGATACTGATACTAACTACATACTCATGTACCCTAACACTAGTTACATATCACCTAACCTTACTGGCCCATCCCAGCATGCTGATCCATCTTGTGTACACTGCTCTGCAGGCTCAAGTTCCTGTGTATCAGTGTTTACTGATACACTAATCCCCAATGCAACTTGCTGAACTGTACTACCTGCAGTGGGTCATTCCCCCTGGTTGTTGTGGCTGCTGCACACTTCCTTGCTCTGTGCACTGCACTATAACCCCTCATCAAAATCCCCAAATGATGATACACTAACCTACTCACTGCTCACTCTTAACTCACTTGATACTCTAATTCACTGACTGATACACTAACTCATCCACTACAACTAACCTACTAATATAGGTAATAAGCCCAAAACCTAGCACTGAGAAATTATTCCAACTGATACCTATACTGTCAGTGCCTTGTGCACACATAGCTGTGTGCAGTCTGCACTGTGCTACTCGAGCAACTCCTTCACCTACAGTACCCCCTGGACAATACCAACTTGCTGTACTCGAGTGCTACTCACTGCACTTATACACTAAGGTATCAGGAACTCATTGACACACAACACTCACTGATACAAAACTTGACTCACAGATAGCTATCCAACACTCACCCACCATGAAGACACAGTTCACTAAAAACCTGAGCCTCTAACTACCTACAAGCCCAAATGGAATATCTACATACTCTGGGAACTGACCCATTCACCCAACTGAACACAGGGGCTTCGAGTTCCTAGCTATGAGCTGATACATAGTATTAGTCCAAGAAAACTGATTTAATGAGCCATTCACAGTTTTATAGTCTGAACTTGTTCATACTTACACATGCATGGCTTAATCTGAGACAAGCATATGACTACTAGCAGGATCAACCAGGTAGTACCATCAAACAACTATAACTGATCCCTCCATCATCACACTCTCAAAACACATTGGAAACTGATACATTACTCGACTGCACAATCACTACACTAGGATCTAACACAATACTCAGATCTCTAATACCTGCAGAATACACAGCACAGCCACATACACTGAAAATTAACTACCTACACACTGGTATTACACAACTGAAATCTGACCCAGAATTCTCTACCCGACTGAACAGAGCATTTTGCTCCTCCCCTCCTTGACTGTGCACAGGCACAAGTTGCCCGACTGCACCTTGTTCTTCCCCAAACCTAATGTACAGATGAAAGCCCCCCCCCCAACACACAATACATATCTATACATATAGATTCATACATCAATACACAGAATTTAGAATACCTAGATAAGTAAACCCTAAAATCGAATTTATATCTACATGAAATGGGGAAAATCTGTCTACAAACCAAATCTAGGGTTAGGGTTCTTAATAATTGGGGAAACCCCATGTGGGTCACCAAAACCTAATCCAAAGCCCTAGAATCGAATTACACAGCAAAGGGGGTTCCCTAATGACCATGAACATCTGAAAAACAGAATCAAAATGAATAGAAATAGGTTTTTACCTATGGAGATGGCTTCCTCAATGGCGATTCTCCTTCTCCAAGGCTCTCTGACCCACGTCCCTTGCTTTCCTCGCTTGGAGGAGGAAGATAAAAACCCTAGGGTTAGGATTTCGAAATCTGGAGGTGGGGAGATGTTTTTCTCTTGTGGAGGCTAGGGTTTCTTCTTCTGCATGAAGAATGAAAGGGTTCCTCTTATATATTAGGGCCCAGTTAGGGTTTCTAGTGTATAGCCTAGGTTTAACCCCTAGATTAGGTCATGTAGAACCTAATTAACTAAGGTTTTAGCCAGTCTAGGGTTTGAGGGTTCACCCTAAAATTTGAATTCTAGGGTTTCACTAGAACTGGTTTAAAAATTAGGGTTTAGTCAACAGGGTTTGACCTAATGGGTTCTAGGGCTTGACCTAAACCAAAATCACTAACAATAATATAATAGTTATAAAACTCAGCAATTAATTTAATACATAATTATTTAAAATAGTTAAATTACAGGAATACCCTTATATGAAAAAGTGGTAGTGACATATCCCAAGTACCCGAAGCATACAGAGTTCAACATTGAAAAATTACTCTTCTTCATGGGTCGATTCGAAGTTCATCCAGACTCCAGTCTGAACATTTTATCTACCAAGAGGGCAAAAATAGTTTGACAGCCATTTCTTGCCCTATTCCAAGGGACTTCCGAGAAATCATTCTTGAAGATGATGTCTGAACAAAGAAATTTTGTTTATCAGAAGTAACAGTTCAGGATTCTACGCGGTTCCTCACTCCTAAACAGCAGGACAGTTCGAACACTCGAATGCTAAAGCAGCTTTCTACGCATCCCTAGTTATGCGTAAAAGACAGGACAGGACCCAGCACTCTTTCTAAACAGAGTCGACGTAAAGAATCAGACGTGTCGAAGCTACACATATTCAGACTTCACAGCAAAGTATGGCAAGATGATCATATAGAAGACAATTTTATTAAGATTAAAGTCATGATTACATATGAGGGAAATCCAATCTACAAGGGTTTTTTTCTTCATTTCTCATGATTACATATGAGGGAAATCCCGTCTACTAAAGGATTTTTCTCGTCGTCGTCGGAAGGCCACCCCCCAGAATCTGCTCTACCAGGTTCTTGCATGGGCGCCAATTCTTCATCTCTCCTCTAGCAGTTGGTCGGTTTCCACAACCGACTAAAATGGTAAATGGAGGGAGAATACGAAACTGGACCTGCCTAAATTATGCAGATCCCATGCTCCGTGCACCGTGACAGATTGAGTTGAGGTATTTCACCCAACTCAATATCCGAGGTCAGAGCTAGTTGCTGCTCTCATCCCCGGAGGTAACGGGAGAAGGTGTCACTTGCAAGCAGCGTGGTAAAATACGATTTTTCGTCTCTCCCGAAGAACCATCATACAAAGTTGCTGATTATCCCGAGCAAAGGAGGCTATGATATCCTTCCATGATCCATCGTTGCAGAGAACATTTGCTCGAAGACGCCATCTTTTTTGGCTCCTTACATGCTGGAAAAGCATGATCTCCTTCTTCCTCAAGTTGACCCGACGAACTCCGGCCATCATCTCTGTATGATGAAGGAAGTGTGGGAAGAACAGGAGAACTCCTCAGCCTTTTATAGGCGAGAGAGAGCACCGATCCCCAATAAATCTGCCATAAAGTCAGCTTCGACCGTTTTAAAACTCTATTCAGAAATAATTCGAGTTACGAGGAGCGGTTCATGCTTCATTCAAAGTATTTCAAATTACGAAGAATTTAAAAGCTTTGAAGGGGGTCTTGTAGAAGCATAAAAAATACGTTGGATAGCTCTACGCAGCATATTGATGCAAAGCAGCGTAAAAAGAGGACTTCAGAGCCTTCAACGTGCAAACAGAGCTTCTCCGCCAAAGCACAGCGAGAAATATAGGCTCAAGGACCATCCGCGTAGGGCAGTACGTCCAGGCTGCTTTAGCGTAAACAGGGTGCTTCATCGCTTTTATGGCATAAAACTCATCCTCTCTTCATGCAGCATTGAAGTGTACGAGGGACGCTTCGTATTCTCCGAAGTGAACCTGACAGAAACTGCAATGAACCTGTCAGATCCTGCAATGAACCTGACATCTCGACTTCTGACAAAAGGATACTGCTCGACTACCCAGGCGACGGCTATAATGATGGCGAGGTACTGCAACTCAGGCTGTCATTTACTGCCATTTCCCTTGCGTAAACCGCTTTTACATACACAGAGGAATACACTGCCTTGTTTTACACAGGCAGATGAGAGCTCCTTACGTTCCGCGGAAGACAAACCGTCTGCCACATCAAAAGCTGCACTTCGTACGGGACTTGAGGCACGTCTCTGCATTTAATGCATAGGGTGATGACAGTCCCTCAAGGCACGTCTCTGCAATTAATACGTCGAATACTGACAGATGCCCGAGGCACGTCTCTGCGTTTGATGCACAGAAGGGTGGCAGACCTTCAAAATACGCCTCTGTATTTAATGCGCAGGATGATGGCGGATCTCCACATTTAATGTAGGAGATTTGATTAAATGTCACCGAACCGTCGTTTAGTGACATCCCCTTTGCAAGAGCTGCTCCTACGCATACAAGGGAATACGCTGCCTAGTTTTACACAGGTAAACATGAGCTCCTTACGCTCCGCAGAAGAAGAACAGACTGCCACGACAGCGGTTACTCTTCGCACAGAGTTCAAGGTGCGTATCTGCATTTAATGCGCGGAATAATGGCAAATCTTAAAGACAAGCATCTGCATTGGGGAAGATCCCTGCATTTAATGCAAGAGATCTGATTATCTCCAAGAGCCATAATTCCGGCTAAAATATTCACATTATCACTCTGGCACGTTACACAGCGGCTTCTACGCCTATTCAGCTTCGGTGCCTACTCGGCTTCTACGCCTACTTGGCCTCTATGACCACTCGGCTTCTACGCCCACTCGGCCTCTATGACCACTCGGCTTCTACGCCCACTCGGTCTTTATGACCACTCGACTTCTATGCCTATTCGGCTTCTATGCCGGTTTGATAACTATTTGGCTTCTATGCCATGGTGACAGGCATTGGCTTCTATGCCAACCTCTTCTACACGATGGATACCTACCTACGTGGCTTCTACGCCATGATCTTTGTAGCGATTATACGTATTTTATCCCTTAGTTGGACCCGCGTCACACGCTCATTCAAAGGATCATCTATACGCAGGCATTGGTTATTTTAACCGTTGTGTAACAGGGTGCTGTACTTTCCACTACTTGGTTTTTATACCGATTGAGTGGTTACTGTCACCAAAACTCTATAAATAGAGACCTCTATCAACAGAGGACAGGGTCGAAGAATTCATGGTCAAAGAATTCAAGATCGAACGATCAGAAATAGGTCGACTAATTGGAGAAAAAGAGAGAGAGAGAGGAGATTCCAGAGCTCAGGCAAAGAGAAGGGATCAATGACTTTGGCATCGGTCATCCACCCTCTTCAGCAACCTTTGAAGCTGCTACCTGTCTTCCACGGCACTTCTTCAATATCGTGTGGTCCAAGGGCTAAAGTGATCGACTGCAGATCAGACACCTATAGCAATATTTACCCAGATTAAATAAATTGTACTTAGACATCCTCGTATAGAATCAAATTTGTACAATCTTGTTTGTAAACATAAAAGAAGGGCGGGTCTTCGTACAAGACCTCATTTTCCGCATTCATCAAATCTTTTCTCGTTTATATTATATCCTAAACAATCGTCAATGGTCATGGACAACTTGTGCAGAAAGTATATGGTTCCTACGAACGGTTGCCGGGGCACTGGGGCCGATTTGTCCCGGACGGAATAACAGTTAGTCATGCTAGTAACTTAGCACGGGTGAGGCAGGATTTTATAGCGGGGCTCAATACCTGCGCTACAAGCATCATCGTTTACCCAGACTATAGTCTATGATGGCTAGTCAAGACAGTGATCCTTCTGTATATTTAAACTGTATAAACTAACTATCTCTTCATGGCAGGGAAGGTCATGGTAAGTTGTGTACAGGTGGTTCAGATGGTACAGGTAAAAGTCAACGAGCGGTGGCACATTTTTTGCTATGTCATTTCATTCTACCACATGTTGTAAAATTAAACTAAGGCAAGATAGAAGGATCACATAATAATAATGTTGCATGTTCATATGAATACGGTATCGATTTGGTGTGTTGGGTTAGCTTGCCCTCACCGATACTTTTTGAAGTACTGACCCTCGTTGCAGCAGGTTTCCCGAGCCAAGGCGATGCGGCGAGGAGCTGGAGTTTTCCCCCAACCTTTCACTGATCTAACGCGTTCGTGGTGGTAATTTTTTGGAGCGCTAGTACATATTCTCAAGGAGCCCACACATACCCTTTTGAAGCTCCTAGGCTATGGTGCAAACACCACCCAAGGTGGTTTGCTCTTTGAAATTTTAGTAAGGGATATAATGTATGGATCGACTATCTCATTTTACGTCCATGTTGTAAGCCCGTGCAGCACCCATTTTTATATTTTGAGTCAAAAGTTTGTAACAAGATATTCATTATCAATAAAGAGATCTTTTTTTAATTCCAATATGCGATATCTCATTTGCGTACTCTGTTGCATATGTTTCTAAAGTATATCATTATGCCTAGGTCTTGTACGGATGCGCCTTACGCTCGCACGGTATCACATTCGGGGGACAATTATCGATTTAGCAAAAATTAGGGCGTGACAGATTGCGTCTTTAATTCAGATCCAATTTTGTGGAATTTGAATTAATTGTGCTCCTATCTCTTTGTAACCGACTAGGTGGCCAGGCTCCTCTATAAATAATCTCTTCTTAACGCTCATCAAAAAAGATAATGAGAGAAAGAGGCTGCTGTACCGCGAAGAGAAGTCCAGGAGATTGTGTGAGTCCAGAAGGGAGGTGACGCGAGCGTTCCAGAAGTTCTTCGAGAACTTGCTGGTTACTGGGAGAAAATTGTGTGGGACGAATCTTTCTTTGAGCAACGGTGATCTTTATCACCCTATCAAGCCATAATCCTTCTTCTTCCTCATCTACTTCTCCTCTATTTGTAACTTGTTCGGTCCGTCTGCAACTACAATTGCAAAGAATAATATACATTAATTTCTGATTCTTTTGTTTTCTTCGAAGCAAGTTGTAATCAGCAATAATATATATATATATATATATATATATATATATATATATATATATATATATATATATATATATATATATAGTGCTTCGTTGGAATCGAGATCTCGGAAGGCAAAATTATTTGTTGAAGCTTCTGAATCTTGACGACAACTTTTGGATCAATAGAGGGTAGACTGCGAAGTTTATCAGAAGCTCTGTTGTCCTTGTTCATTTATCTTTTGATTAAGTCCCGAGACTAACAAAAAATCCATATATATATATATATATATATATATATATATATATATATATATATATATATATATGGGGGGAGGGGGGGCTCAGTCCCTATGTGGGTACGCACTTGACTACAACCACTTAGACATTCTATTAATCATCACATATTCCTTAAACACCCTCCCCCAATAGACACCCTAACCACCATCAACGAAGATTCTTAGCATAATAACACATTATTGATTTATCTTTTGAAGCAAAAGATGACAAATCTACTATTTAGTGTATCTTCGTGCGGGCGCAATATTCTTAGACTTTGATCCATAACAAATAGAGGTTGTAGAGCTTCAAAATGGAGAGCTCCTAAAAATGATTGTAGAAGACTATATGGTATAGAGATTCCGGATGGAGAACTTGTGAAATTGGAGCTTTAAATGGAGAACTTCGTAGAGAGAGAAGATGGGCATATAGAGAAATGTGTAGGATAACCTCTAATGCCCCTTTAATTTAATCAAAAAATTTAGTCGTTAAAATAGCCGTTGAGTCGATCGTTTGCCAACAATTGACTAAAATATCGCACAGAGGAACTCGAGGATTTGGATGCCAAAATTTTGCCATTACTACTGGACAGAATGTTTCTCTCCTCACAAAGTTTCCAAACTGTTTTTTCCAGCTAATTTTCTTAAAATTTGTTATTCTATAGATTTTTTTTGAATAGTTTTTGTTTCCTTATCTATATTGGAGCATAGACCTGAAGAATCAAGAGAGTGATAAGGTTATATATATATATATATATATATATATATATATATATATATATATATATATATATATATATATATATATATATATATATATGAGTTCAAATTCGGAGCCCCGCGGGAGCCCCATCGCCCTCGACCGTCGGATCGAGCTGGTGCGCTCGCAGGCCCCACGTGGCCCCCCGATCTGATGGTGCAGGAGGGGGGGCTCCTTTTGATCCCCTATATATATATATATATATATATATATATATATATATATATATATATATATATATATATATATATATATATTATATATATATATATATAATATATATATATAATGCCAAAAGTTGGTTTTACCGTAAAAATTTTATTTCCAAAAATACCCTTTATTATATGTACTAATTAAAAATCTTAAATAAAATTAATATGGGATATCTAGGTAAATATAAGAGTTGTCATTTGGTATTCCTAATTACAACAGATCTTAAATGCATTTAGGATCTAAAAAAGAGGCATTAAAAAATGGACTTTATTTAGCATCATTCAAAATTTTGACTACAAGTGTCTTTTAATCTTCCTAATAATAAATACGTGCAACCAATGTTATAAATTGCGCTAGGCGTAGTCGGTACATTTTTGGGACGCCTAGCGCCTAGGGAGCCTAGGCGCCGAACTGAATTTTAAATTATTATTTTTTAGTGGGTTTTGTTTCTCATACTCTGTAAGACTGTAACAACTTATATAGTTTTTTTTTAACTAATATGAGTTTTATTTCTTTCTTTAACTGCAGTTCGAAGGTGGAGGATCTTGAGAACGCTTGGCTACTCTTAGACAATCTTCTTGATCTGGGGATCCTTGTAAATGTTCAGTTCAGTTCTTCCTATGTTGCAGTTTGCAATCCAACGAGTTCACTTATATTTGGTGGTTGTGCTTTCAAATGTCTCATATCACATATGAGAGACTATTGTAAATAACTAAATATAGACCAAACAATTCAACTTGTAACTCAAAGCGTTGACCGTTTCACATTGAATAATTCAAAAATAATGCTTCTACACTAACTGCAGCAGGATAGAATGCATCTTTCATTGTCACTCCATACATGAAAGAAATTCCACATTATCATGCTTCACAAAATTGTTCACGACACGATCTACATCTTTGTGGATAGGTGACCATTTCATGATGTACCCAAGTCTCATATATGTAGGTGGTAATTTACATGTGCTCACATCATGAGTAAAATGCTCAAAGATGCACGAAGAATGCCGTAAATCTGTGCCCTCATGAAGGAATTTGATTGAAAGCAAGTCAGAAGGCAGATATGTATTCTGAAGCATTGTGACTAAATTTTATATTTTAGTCAGAAAGCAAGTCGAATATATGAGTCAGAAAGCAGATTGAAAGCAAGTCAGAAATCAAGTCACATATATGAATTCTGAAGCATTGTGACTAAATCACAAATAAAATTATTTATCCGACCTTACATGCCTATTAGAAAGATATTGCCAGTCAATTGTAAAAGTTCCTTTAACATAGAACTGCACCCTTTAGAACACTTAAAGGTAGAAGAACATCTACATGTAAATGAACCCAAGAAGCTTGCTTAAACTCAAATTAATAACAGTAAGGTACAAAAGCAATTAAAACACAAGTCTTTATAAGTAGTATAAGTCTCATATAAACAACATACCAACAAGATTCACAACTACCAGTCTACCAACAAAGTAACATCCACCATTAACACATTAAAACATATCCAAAAGCACCAAAACATAACATATCCAACAAGATTCACAACTACCAGTCGACCAACAAAGTAACATCCACCATCCACCATTAACACATTAAAATTTCTTAGTTCTAAACATCGAAGTCGAACTCCTCCTCTCCATAATTTTCCAACACATGCTCTTCATCGGACTCAAATTCAACATTGATTGGATCCTCCTCATCTTCTGATTCAAAATCATCTTCATGAAATTCACTCACTCTAGAACTTCTACGGAGTTGTAGCATTTCGTCAGCTCCGGATGCATCATCGACCGTTTGTCAAGTAAGACCAGTTCCAGGCTCAGCTTCATCATCATCACCCCTGTCAACAATCCATGCCTGTGCACTACTAGCATCACTTGCTAGAAGCACATCAACTTTCTTCTCCTGCTCCCTTTTGTGCTTGTTCGTCAATTTTGCATTAAATTGGACATAAACTAGATTGTTCAATCGATTAACATCTAGTCTATTCCTTTTCTTCGTATGTATCTACAAAAGTCAATAAGTAGTTACTGGTTAGAACTTAGAACAAAATTAAATATGTGAAGATATTAAGATAATGAAATAAATATTTGAACACTACGAACCCCTTCAAAAGTGCTCCAGTTTCTTTCACACCCAGATGAACTAGTGGTTAACCACAAGATTCTTCTAGCAAACTTTTGCAGATTAGGCGTTTGATGTCCAAAATTTGACCACCAGTTTGCTACTTGGAATAATGAAAATATCAGGGTCAGTATAGTCAGTATACAAATTTTAAATTTGACCATACAAATTTCAATTTTCAATTTTTTTACCTGGATCAAAAGCTTCATAATTTTTTTGACATCCTTTTAATGCCAAAGCTTTCCAAAAAGCTCCCTCTCTATTCTTATATTTTGGTAACTCCACATTTATAAGCTCATTTTGCATGTCAATATCATTAGTAAAAAAGTCTCCACACAGTTTAGAACCCCTTCTTTGACAACTTCATCAAATTGAATGTTGTTATCCTTGTAAAAGTAATAAGGATTCAAGAGGTAGGCCATCAAATGTAATGGACTATCTAGCCTATTAGCAATTCATGCATCAATAATATCCCAAACAACTTGATAGTTTCTCTCAAGATTATTTGAGACTTCTTTTATATCTTGCTTCACCCGCAAAAGCTCTCCGTATAAAAAGCCCATGGGTGGATTTCTATCCCCATCAACAATTCTGAGCACTCTAACTAAAGGTGCAAAAACCTTCAGACATAATGTCACAACATTCCAGAAGCTCATGCTCAACATGGTAGAGTAGGCACTTTTTCCCTTGACAGTCTTGGACCATTTACAATTCTCCCATTCACTGCTAGTAAACATTGCTCTCAATTGGCCCTTTTTCTCTACCAAACTCTGCAAAGTGAGGAAGGAAGAAGCAAATATGGTGACTCCAGGTCTCACTATGTCCCTCTTCTTGGTAAATGACCTCATTAAGGCTAAGGTCTTATGGTGTGCATATATGAAGATAGTGAATGTCTTGGCTTGATCAATGATTTTCTTGTAATTAGACAGTTTTCCAATGCTTTCAATCATGAGATTGATAGTGTGAGTAGCACATGAGGTCCAAAATATATTTGGCCTCTTATCTTTCAATAACTTGGCAGCTCCCATATTGTTAGCAGCATTGTCTGTTACTATTTGAACCACTTTTGGAACCCCAACTTCTTCAATGCATTTGTCAATATACTCAAAAATGACTTCACTTGTATGTGCCTCATCCGAAGATTCCTTAGAGGAAAGAAAAATAGTACCCACCCTCGAATTCACATATAAGTTCATGATGCTCCTTCTTTTTCTGTCAGTCCAAGCATCTGTCATTATGGAGCACCCATTTAGGTCCCATTCTTCTTCATGTTCCTTCATTAGATTTTTAGTTCTCTCAACCTCTTCCTTCAATAATGGCTCTCTCAGCTCGTATTGACTAGGAGGTTTAAAACCGGGTCTAAATTGACCGACCGCCTCAACCAATATTTTGAAGCTATCATTATCAATAGCATGAAAAGGTATACCCGCTTCATACACCCATCTCGCACAATATCTTCTCACAGCATGTGTTCTTTCTTTAAATAGAGCTTCACTGATATTTCTTTGTCTTTGTGTCTTTCCCACACTCAAAGAAGCTGAAGGGTTGATGGAAGATGCAAATTTATCGATTGGGACAAGAGGATGAGGTTGTCTCAAGCTTCCTAGCACTTCAACTTCTTCTTCACCATCCCCTCCCTTCGTAATATTCACCTCCGATCTCATCACCTCTTCTTCCATTCTCTTTTTTTTTCTTGATATTTCCCTCGGCTATTACATTCTTACATTTAACTTTATCATCTGGTGTAGACTTCGGACATGTAGACACATTCCCAGAAATATGGGCAATGTGTTCCTTTATCCTATAAACTCCTCCGGACATTATCTTCAAACATAATTTACATTGCACTCTATCCACATTCATTGGATCAACTAGCATTCCATAATTCCATCCGATATCATTTGATTTTTGTTTAAGTATTGTGGCGGACTCGGATGAGGGTTGGGCAGCAACACTACCCACACTAGCCGAGGCAGAGGCTGCCGAAGAGGACATAATTTGTCAAAACTGCAAAAAAAATTAAGAAAGAAACCAAGGAGTCATCGAGTCAGTCAATGACCAAAATTAAATCATCTAAACAATCAAATCACAAATTCACAAACAGAGATTTAGAGAAACAAATTACAAATGAATGAATGATCTACTAGTTAGTTAGTTCAGATTGTTCACTGTTCAGTGTTCAGTTCAGAAAAACAAATTAGTGAATCAGTGACAGTTATGATAGGTTTTGTACTTCAAATCTTCTGATAGAAGAAAGGAGAAATCAGTGACAGTTACAATAGTTCAGTTCAGTACTTCAGTGTTCAGTTCAGAAAAACAAATTAGTGAATTAGTGACAGTTACAATAGTTCCAATTTAATTTCCAGAGTCAGAATCGAGATTGTTCACTCTTTTTCTGTACGACAGAGTCACATACTATAGAACATATAACCCCATAAAAAATGACACAAGGAAGGAGAAATCGAGGAAAGAGAATGATTCATACCTGAGTTGAGGTCCTGGAGTCGACACGAGAACTGAAGAGGGCAGCTGAAGTCGACACGAGGTCCTGGAGTCGACACGAGATCCTAGAGTCGACACGTGAAGGAGATTTGAAGAGGGCAGGTGAAGTCGACACTGTGGAGAGGTGAAGTGACACCGACGACGGTGGAGGACAGTGAAGAATGACGGAGTCGACGACGGTGGAGTCGACGACGGTGGGATTAGGGTTTTTCTTCCCCTTTTCTTTTTTTCTTCTGCAGTTCTGTGAATGATTCAATCGAGGGGGTTGGGGTGTTAGATTTAGGGTTTTTTTCCCTAAACCGTCAGTTCAGTGGCAGTTTTCTGTATACCGAACTGACCCGACTTGCTCTAATTTGGGCCGAACTGGTCCAACTTGCTCCGATTTGGGCCGAACTGGTCCAAATTGATGAACCGATTTTGCAAATTTTGGTTCATTTTGGTTTCGCCTAGCGGCTAGGCGGCGCCTAGGCGCCCGAATTGGGCAAAATTTAGAATACTACATGCAACACACTTTTGTGTGTGTGTGTGTGTGTGTGTGTGTGTGTGTGTGTGTGTGTGTGTGTGTATGTGTGTGTGTGTGTATATATATATATATATATATATTCAAGTCTTTGGCATACTCTGAATACGCAAGTCTTTAATTGAGATCCGATTTTGTAAGGGGTACTTGCCTAGAGGGCTCGGCTAGATACACAAGTCTTCGACACACTTTGGATCCAAAATCATACATACATCGGGGTCCTCAGAACATGTAACAAATAAAATCAGCACCAACAATAAAATATAACAGAAATCATAAGAGATGGCACAAGGCTTACAGTTTGGGTCCCGCAAGCAGTGCAAGGATCTGGCACAAAAATTGAGGCACGCAGATCTATACGGGCATTCATATCGAGATGTACATGTAGACCAAGACGCACAAGATATCTAAAGTGGCACGAATATCTAGACGAAAGAAAAATAGAATGTGCATGTAAATCGAGACGCGCACGAACTTTCAAGGAATACGAAGTGCGCAAATCAATACGATACGCGAGTCAGTACGAGCGTGCAAATCAATATGGTATAGATTACGAGAAAAAGGCACAAAGGTCGAGGGACACGAAAATAAAGACTGTGCACAAACCGAAAGGGCACGACGCTCGAGGCAGCACGGGGCTTGAGGCGTCCCGCTGTCGGAGGCAACACGTGAACCGAGATGGCAAGAGAGAAGAAAGCTGACACGTACACCGAGGTGCATGTGTCCAGAAAAGCTTGCGATGGCACGGGAAACAAGAAGGGAGACGGAGGAGATGGCAACAATTGTGGTCACGGTGGTGGTGCTAAAAATGGTGGTGGAGGTTGTCATGGTGAAGGTGATAGTGTCGAGCTAGATAGGGGGAGAGAGATCATGAGGGAAGGGGGAACGAGAGAGAGGAAGATAGAGAGAAAGAGAGATCGACGAGAGAGAGAGAAGAGCGCGAATGAGAGGAAGAGAGCAGGGAGATAGAGGGGGAGAGAGAGAGAGAGAGAGAGAGAGAGAGAGAGAGAGAGAGAGAGAGAGAGAGAGAAGAACAATGAGAGCAGCGAGAGAGAGGGGGACCTGAGAGATGGGGGGCAGGTGTTCCAGTATCGGGGGGGCTACATAGGTGAGAGAAAGAAGGAAAGGGGGAGAGAAGAGTGCGGTTGAGGTGGGGGGGTAGGTGAGCGACTGTTGTGAGTTGGGGAGGAGAGGGTTTAGGTTGGAAGTTAGGAATTGGATTTAGGTTAAGGGTTTAATAATAATAATAATAATAATAATAATAATAATAATAATAATAATATAATAATAACTGTCAATCTCAATACTAATAATAACACAAATAAAATTAATAACTAAACAATACTAAAAATAAGAATAACAACAACAAGAATAAAATCAGACGTCAACAACCAATGTTATATATATATATATATATATATATATATATATATATATATATATATATACATACATATATATATATATATATATATAGGGATATGACAAGTGCCAACACACGTGGACGTGCATCTATACTAGTAACTATAATTTATCTTCTTGAATCGCTATAACATAGAGAATCAAGTGGTTGCTCCTATTTTGGCAGAAAAATACAACATGATAAAAAAATAAGTTTATTGTGGCAGTCTTGAACCTACCAGAGCCACTAGAGTTCCGACTAGATATAGATAAAACTTTGGAAGAGTTCGAAATCAAAAAATAAGACATTGGCAACTTATGTAAAACTAAGATGTAATATTTTAGAAACTTTATTTACTCCTGGAAAATAGGTCCAATATAAGAAAACAAAAACAATCTTAAGGTCGAGATAGCAGTTATAAGGTATTTTTAGAGTACCGGTTATGAGTGATTATGAAGAGTCCGATTTTGGGTAGTTTTAAGTAGTGACTTTTAAACCAGTCGAACTCATGCCTGGTAATTCATTAACGAACGGTTCTGAAAGTTCTTTATACAAATAAAATTAGATATATGTTCATATATAAAAATAATAATAAAAACACATACAATAATAGAAATATTTTTCTAGTTGATATTCTAAACTCAAAAGCTGGAAGGCTAGTTGTTTATCTCTTGCGGGTAGGACCACGTTGATTAAATATACTCTCGCTTCATTACCAATCTACACCATGTCCTGCTACCAACTACCCAAAGGAGTGACCAACAAACTCGCTCAAATACAAAGGAAGTTTTGGTGGGGCTCAAGCGAAAACACGAAGAAAATTCAATTCTCCTTATGGGAAAATATCACCAGAGCCAAAGAAGATGGAGGGTTGGGGATCCATTGTCCAGAGATCACAAATTTAGCTCAACTATGCAAATTTTATTGGAGATCTTTGACAAATCCTAAGGCCCACTGGGTGTGTTTACTCAAAGCAAAATACCTCAAGCACTGCTCTTTTTGGGATGCACCAAAATCGAAAACATGTTCTCTTATATGGTCTGGGTTACTTCTGAGTAGAGATATCCTAAAATCTGATATCATTTGGTCTGTGGGAGATGGCTCCAGTATTCATATTTGGGATGACCCTTGGGTAACATCACTACCTCCATACCGTGTCGAAGGTATTCCTGATAGGAGAGGCCAACTTGTAATGGTTAAAGATTTGTTTCTCCCAGATACACAGGAGTAGAACACTCTGCTTATTCTTTCCACATTCCCTAAACATGAAGCAAAAGCTATCCTAAGCATCCAAGTATCATCTAATCCAATTGAAAATATGCTCATATGAAAGAAGACTCCAACTGGAATTTTTACTACAAAATTAGCCTACAAACTCATTATAAATAACAAAGCTTCTTCATCCTCTACTGGTCTACCAAACTTCAATTGGAAGTCCTTCTGGAAGTTAAAGACAATTCTTCCAAAAGTTTATATATTCATTTAGCGTATCTTAACTGACTAAATTGCAATAAGGTCTAATATTAATCGAATCCTATACTTCACAGATCTGACATGTCCATTATGCAAGAATGCTCCAGAAACTATAGACCATCTGTTATTGCAATGCCCTGTAACCAAACTAGTTTGGTTTAGTTTCCCTATTAGTATCCTGCCAAATACTGATTTAAATTCAAATTTTATCGTTAACATGATTAATTTGTTATTGGATATTAAAGATCCTGGTATATTTTCCTTCAGCTGATACTTGTTATGGGCATTCTGGAAAGCAAGAAACAAATTTGTGTTTGATAACAAAGACTTCAACATCACTGAAGTATTAAAAGAAGCTGCTAGAACTCAATCAGAAATGTCTTCTCCAATCCATTCCTGCAAAATATTATCGGACAATAGATCTTCTACTCTATCTCCATGGGCACCTCCACTTAATGGATTCATGAAGTATAATTTTGATGGATCGTATGTAGACGGGAACATGGGTTTTGCTGCAGTAATAAGAAATGAAATAGGCAAATTTTTGGGAGTAATTGCTTCATAAAAATAGGGAGGTTCACCCAAAGAGGCGGAAGACGAGGCACTTATCATAGGGACCAACTACGGCATTGTGCATGGGTGGCAGAATGTTGTCTTTGAAGGTGATTCAGAGGTCTTAATTAATGTAGTAAATTATTGAGGATTCGAATCCAATTTGAAGAGGTCAAAAAATTGTTGAGCAGCTAAACAGAGTATTCAGTAGCATATTCACCGAGATATTCAAACATGACAGCAGATATACTTGTGTCTTTTTTATTCTTTCTATGTATTAACTCTGTATGGATGTTCCCATATCCTCCACCTTGTATTATAGCTGTGAGACTCGTCTCACTATTTTCATATTTTTAATATGGTATATGTGTGCTATTGTTGTATAATTGCTTTCCGTATATTTTTTGGATTTTTCTAGCTGCTTTTGTGCAATTTCTAGAATGGTGAAAAGTGTTAGCCAACCCTTGATATATATACCCCTCTCTTTCTCTCTCTCTCTCTCTCTCTCTCTCTCTCTCTCTCTCTCTTCCTCATTCTTTCACTTTTTCTCTTTTTCTTTTCTTTCCTCTTCCCTCTCCTCTCCCTTGGCCGAGAGCACTCGAGCCCCCAACTGTGAGCTTGTACCCGTGGTGGTGGTAATAGTAGTAGTGGGTTTAGGCAAGTACATTTTGCCAATGAGAAAGAACTTGCATTTTGCCCTTAATTAGTTCTCTTGTATTTTATTAGTCTATATTGTGCTCTATGAACTTTTCTACATGTTTACTTCTTGGTATTGTGGGTTTTGAGATCTTGATTGGAGTAGATCTGAGTTCTAAGTTTTTAGGTGTTCTTGAGATTTACATGGTTTTGATCCCATAAAACTTGTTATTTTTAAAATCTAGTAGTTCTATGTTGATGATCATTCAATTTCAAGTATTTTAGAACTTTACTTCGTTGGATTCGGACTTGAAATAAGGGTTTTACCAAGAAAACAAGTTTTTGGACTTTGTTGGTGTTGTGCTCTGGGTGGAAGAGACCCTCCAAGTAGAACAAGACTTCTTTTGGCTTCCGATCCTCTCAAAAATCCTCTAGGAAGTATACTCATGCCTCTGTGCTGCCCTTATCACAATGTCAAAGGTCTGAAATTCATGCTGCTCTATTGCCAAAATAATCTCCAAGTGAAGGCCCTGCTGGAAGCTCCTAGCATGATCTAACTCGGTTGCCACCAAAGTGGGATCAAAATGGCTTAGTCGACTGAACTCCACCACTTAACCATCAACTGACCTTCCCTGCTGCTCGAGGTTGTTAAACCTCTGCTGAAGATCATATCGTGATACCGTATCAAAGTATCGTATCCGAAACCTCTCGCTGAAGTCTGCCCATAATACTGGAACCACCATGGCACACTCCTGCGCTCCCCACCAATCTCTAGCCAAGTCCAATACCTGCAACTTGACCACTGCTACTCTCTCCTGGGCTGGAATCTCTGCTGCCTCAAGGATGGCCTCGGTGTCCTGCAGCCAAGCATCCTTTGTACCATAGAAGTATGGGGGACGAAGATGCCTGAAGTCCCTCACAAAATTAGGCATCTGAGGGTCACCTTGCTCAAGGGCCGTCTGAACTGAGTAGGTGAGAATATCACTCTAGCGTTGATTTGTCACCATAAAGTCTCTCAAAATATTCATAAGTGCTCGAACAACATCAGGCTGCTCTGGTTGAACCAGTGTTGTCGGCTGGTCGGGTTGAACATACTGCTCTGCTCCTGGATCCATCCTAGACTGCTCCTGAAGAATAGAGCTAATCCACATGAATCTGCTGGCCTACTAGTCGTTGTTCTGCCATCGTCGGAACTCGAACGATCTGATCTGAAGGATCAGGAATAGTGCCCCTGAAAGTTAAAGGATGCAAGGAATAAATTGAAGGGACATGATAGATCAACGATCAAATCAGATAACAGGTCCAAATCAGAGGTATAAAATAAGATGAGAGATATCAAGGAGAAATAATCAGGATTGAGACTTCTATTCATAATAACCCCCACAAGTCTGAAAAACAGACCTGCATGGGCCACCACTAAAACCTTGTCACGCCCCAAAACTAGAATACTGGAGAGAGTGAGCATGGCAAAGCCAGCTACGCTTATCAGAGTACGCTAGTACCCCGAATATACTGTGAAGCTGTATAACATGGGGATTAATGCTACAATCCAATAATCAATCCTAGGTCAAGCGGTCCTAGGTGTCTCAATCACAAGCAAACAATAATATACAAGAAATATGATCATCAGAAGCAAGATAGTAAAGCGTCACAAACCAAATATACATAGATGATCATGAAGTTAGTAATATAAAATAAAGAACTAGCAGAGTATAAGTAATATATTATCAACTCATAGTCTAGAATAAGATAATAATGCCAAAGCCCGTTGGCTAGAAGTCAAGTCCAGAACACGAGCTAAACACGTGCTCGGTGGCTAAATGCCTCAAAAGAATATAGTACTAGATTTAGTGGGTGATCAAGTAGAAACCCACCCATGTCGCTTGGTGCTCCGGGTGGTCACCATCCAGCAGAAGAGAAGGAAGGTCATCTTGTTCCGCTACGAGATCTGGCCATGCAAAACCAGTAGGGTCATATCCCCAATAGCAAGTACCACAAAGGAAGACCAAAAACTATGAACTAAAACCAATACTATCTTAACACAACAACAGATAAAGATAGAAGTAAATAAATGCGTTTTGAGACTCATACGCTACCACTGCACTTATCTCGAGAAGAAAAACTATAAGCCAAGTAACAGATGATATATAGTAAGCTACTGGTGTCAGATAAATAAACATGAAGCAATGGAAAATAAGCATGTACATGTGAGCATGTAATATGCCGGAACAAAACTGAGAACATATACGAGATCGGGAATAAGACTAGGAACATGCAAAGACGTTCAAGGCAAGTGGGCATGTACAGTAAAAGGGGTCATATATAGCATGTGAGTAAAATATTTAGAACATGTCATAAGCTAGGAATAAGTGAGTACAATAACTAAAAATAATAACTATGAACCTAACGAAACCCGTGAAAAGCAATGGGCCTAATTTTTCCACCTTTACACCAAACAAGGACAAAAGGTAGGAACCACCCCCTTTACCGTTCATGTGTTCCAATCTACATCTGCAACAATGATGATATAAAAATAACTGTAGAAAAGAAAAAGACGGCAAGCGACAAGAGAGCATAGAAACTTCTCAAAACCAGAATCATAACCCATAAACCAAATAAGGACCAGGGTTATGAAACCTTTCCCAAGCCGAACTTAGCCTCTGGCCACCCACCGACACATATGACAATACGAGAAGAGAAAGGACAGTACATGAGCATAAAGTAAATAGTGCACAAGTAAAGAAGCACGGCCAAGCATTTCTACGGCTTGCTACCATTAGCTAACTAGGGTTATCACAGATCCTAATTACTAACAAATGCACTACTGAGAATTTCTATGGTTGCATGTCCTGCAGTCTGTCTAGGTTATCCAGGCAAGGTTCGGGTCAAAGAATATCGATGTCCGAGTGCAGACAACGCGAATATAATAACTAAGTAAAAACAAAAGCAACGTAAATGTAAAGACATAATTAACCTAATTAATAGTGCATAATTAAGGAAACATAAATGTAAGGACAATGTCAAAGTAAAAGCAATGTAAATGTAAAGACATAATTAATAGTGCATAATTAAGGAAACATAAATGTAAGGACAATGTCAAAGTAAAAGCAATATCAAATGTAAAGACAAGTCATAGCTGTGTTGCATCACTCGACGGTGAGCTGGAAGTGTGCCCTATACGTCGACAGGCTATAAATCCACTAGTGTGACAGGGATAACGGGACTGCATGTAACCAAGAAACCTCCCCTCCCATGATGTAATTCTCATACTAGTTATTAATCCTTAAAATTTTGTTTAGAATTCTGGGTGTGGCATTCCCCAGAATCCATCATAATCACAAATGCAAGATTGGACCAAGAATTTAATAATTCAAGGTACAAGTAAGTCAAGCCACAACAGTGAATATATGTACAAGCAATCAAGAGTGCACTATAACGAGTCACTATAAACACGTCTATATGAAGCCAAGAGAAACCAGGTAAAGCCAAGTAAAGCCAAGTGAAACCAAGTAAAGCAAAGAGGAAACAAACTATAAACCCATCGAGATCGATACCATAACCCTTAAACCAAACAAGGACTGGGGTTATGGATATTTCCCGATGAGCCGGTAAGTAATAAGAAAACTTGGGAACTCTTCGAGATCGATACTATAACCCTTAAACCAAACTAGGACCAGGGTTCTAGATCTTTCCCGAGTCGATCCTAGTCTCTAATCACTTACCGATGTACAACTAACAGGGTAAAGCAGTTTACACATAAGCACCATGCAAGAGCAATGAATAGCACAAGAAAAGAAAGTATATAAAAAAGATAGCACAATCGTTATACCGTCGGTACAAACTGTTACACTGTCGGTATGTCGGTCCAAAGACAACAAAAATATAGCAACTAAAAAATTCTGATAAATTGGTATACCGTCGGTATACTCCAGTATACCATCGGTATGCCGGTCTAGAGATACCAAAAAGATAACAGGTTTTCGATTCCAACAAATCGGTATACCGTCGGTATACTCCAGTATACCGTCGGTATGCCGGTTCAAGTCATAACAAGTTCCTTGATTCCAAGTCAGGCCAATATCGGTATACCATCGGTATACACCAGTATACCGTCGGTATACCGGTTCTCGTAGGCAATTCTAGGGAAAGCCTAATAATGACGGGTATTCCGGAATCAAAACCCGTTCCAAAACTTAACAGAAATTGGTCCGGCAAAAGGTCAAGACTAAGGACAAGTCTTACATAGCATGTATACTAAGTCTCATGGCAATCACTCCAGTAATCGTTTCCGACACCGAGTTTCCTAACTAGAAAAATATCAGGGTTCTACAGAAAAAGTCAAAACCGAGCTCAAAATAATTTCTGAAAGATGCATAAGTTTGGAAAATACGAGAGAAACATATTTAACAAAACAAGTACCATAAAATTATAAGCATATAAAATCATGGGAAGCAGAAACTGCAATAAATGAAGTCGTTCCTAGTTTTCGGCAAGCTGTACTTGCCTAAGGTCGAGCTCCCAACCTAACTCTTCAACTCCACCACCAAGAGGGGTTCAGAAACCATACTCCCAGGCCTCAAGACTAAGCTCCAAGCTTCTAGACCATGAGCGTCTTGAGGGTCATCGTGGAAAGATCATTCCTTTCTATGATTGCGGTGGCCTTGGGATTCCAGTTCTTGGTGAGTCCCCTGAGTACCTTGCGAATCTTCTCGCGATTGCTGAACTCCTTGCAAAGTGATAATAGAGGGTTGATGATGTCGAGGAATCTCGTGAATATTTGAGTGATCGTCTCATTTTGCTTTATCTTGAATGCTTCATACTCTTGTGTTAGACAATTTATTTTTGATTCCTTCACTTGGGAGGTTCCTTCATGAGTGACCTCAAGAAGTTTTCATACTTCGTTTGAAGTTCCTCAATTGGAGACCCTGTTAAATTAAATTATGCCTAAAGCACAAAATAGAGCATTAATAGTTTTAGCATCAAGACTAATTATTTCTTTTCAGTATCCATGTACTTATCATGAGGCATCTCTACAAGGTTACCATATATGACTATTCTAGGTGGCTTCTTGTATCATTCTACTACTACAGCCCAAAGGTCAAAATCAAGTGACTTTAGGTAGAAGCTCATATGTGTCTTCCAGTATATGTAGTTAGTACCGTCAAATAGGGGTGGCCTATTTATGGACTTGCCTTCACCATTGTTGGTGTGGATAGATCTAACAGTTGTCATAAGTCTCTTAGGATATTAAGCCAAATATCAAGAGAACTAGCTTTGATACTAATTGAAGGACCGTGAGGCAACTCTAGAGAGAGGGTAAATAGTATGCAGCGGAATAATCTACCCAATTTAAGATTATCTGAATGAAGGCAGTTGCTAACTAACAGTGTATATAAAGACAGTAAAGTAAAGCAGTAAAGTAGAAAGTGAAAGCAAATGCAAATACTAAGATATATACTGGTTTCCCTCTGAGGGGACTAGTCCAGTCCCGAGAACTCAAGCTCAGAGTTTCTATACTATGATCACCAATAGTGAATCACAAGCTTTGATCCGAAGGCTTGCCACTTATTTATACCACAAGTTTTGATCCGAAGTCTCGCAACTTCATAGCTTAAAGAGAGAGAGAGAGAGAGAGAGAGAGAGAGAGAGAGAGAGAGTAACTGATCGAACAAAGCTCTTTACAACTCAGAAGACTTCTAGACCGAGATCGCACTTGGCACTAGGAAGGTTAGGGAGTTTCTCTTTTGGATGGGAAAATTAAGGCTTAGAGATTTGCTTACAATATGATAGAATACTTAAGAATAGTTGAGTTGGTTGAGTGAGTAAGAATGAGAATTCCAATCCTATTTATAGGTCGCAGGTAAATAGAATTCAGTCAAAATTCGGTCAGGATTTAATTCAAATTTTCAACCGTTGGGCCAAGAAATCTTGAGCTATTGAACTGGTTAATTTTATACCAAAAGGGTAACCGAGTTCGACCCGAGTTCGGTCTCCTAGTATGGTGGACTTTGTAAATGAATATGGCATGATTTGGTGGATAGGTTCTTTGGTTTATTTGAGTGGACTAGGTATCTGATTTGTAGGTTCTTGGTTTTGCTATTGCGACTCAGCGTTCATCAGTCCTGGACTCAAATAAATGAAAGATTATATTTGAATAAACTCAATACAGACGATATACAATAGCAGTGTTGAGGCTTCAGATACGACATATCAATACATAGTTTAGTTAACTATCAAAATTAAGTTGACCGAGACTGGATGGGCCAATACCACACCTTGTAAAATACTGAAGTAAGTCACAATGTGCTAAGGTTGTCAAGAGAGAAGGGGGTGCATGCTACAATCAAGTCACCTAAGGTCAAGAATGTCAATGTCTCAATCATCAACCAAGAAACAATAAGAATGGACATGTAAGATAAAGCAGTTAGGAGTCCCTGACGCTCTATCAGAATGATCATGAAACTAGTTATACGGGATGGTACACTAGTGCATTATCAAGAGTACATGACTGTAAGTCAGCCGCAGTCCGAATAATATACAATCATGTAAAGGAACTAATATTCAGATAAACCGGCTAACAAGTATCGTCAGCTAAACGCCAAAAGGTAAAACAGAATGATACTCATAGTGGGAAAGAAGAAACCCACTCAAGTTTCTTGGCGGATATCCTCCTGGTGTGCGCCATCGGACAAATACATGACAGGATCCTCGGGCTTTGCTACTAAACCTGACCAACAAAACCAGCAGGGTCAGGCCCCGATAGCAAGTACCATAAAGGAGCACAAGTGAATAAAGCAAAACCAATAAAGTACACAAAATAGGAAGTTTGTGCCACAATAAAAAGCGTATGACCTTTCATCGGAGTAGTAGGACACCCCTATAACCAAACAAGGACAAGAGGTATCGCACTACTCCGAGACAGGGTACGACTAACCAATTATGAACATGGCGAAGATATAACACATCAATATAATCCAGGACACACATGCCATAATACAAGCTAAGATATAGGTATACTATGCAACTTCGGTACATGACCTATTGTGACACATTGGCGCAATCCTACAACCAAACAAGGACAAGGGTTGAACCGTCGTACCAAAATATTTCATGTCCCTAGACTACCAGCACATACTCATTTAATCGGCCAATCAATCCTACGGCTTAATACGTGGAGTCTGGGTTATTCCAGAGATATTATGCATATAGGAATCCTCAGATCGAACCAGGTACTAGCAGGGTTAGCCGAGCCATAAATCGTCGTATAGCACATAGTAGTATGCACTGGTCCCTCGTAAGGCCACCGTGCTAAGATCGCATAGAACACATAGTATCATATAATAGTCAGATATTGACATCCTTTAATGAGGATTTAAATAATATCCATAGGGACTAGCCTGCACACCCCAATTCAGATGACTGGAGGTGGCTAGTTAGGCACGATCTTGATATTTTATTCCCTCCCAATGCTCTATATATTTTAGTTGCCCAGTTAACCCTACAGTTAGTTGGAATCACATGACGTGGCCACATATTACTCCCCTTATATGTCTTACCGTAGTACGGTCCATGCTAGATACGAATCCACTTTGTCACTTGTTAGTTCAATTTAGATTCACCCTAGCGTGATGCAACAATCAACAGATCCTAGCCACGCTTTGGTAGTTGACCCACATACCATGCCCGTGTTGGGGAATTAATATAATAATATCACATGTCGCGTAGTATAGGAGGCATTCTCAATGCACAACCCAAAACATGTAATATCATAGCCAATAGCAAGTTATATCGCACCTCAGTGCATATTTATAATATATGTACACGTAGCACGTAGCAATTGTATCGGCACGGATACAAAAAATTGGGTCGAATCACCAAACTTACAGTTGGTCATGTGGGTCTTATCACATGGGGATACTTGATCAAAATATAATCTCCTCAAATCAGGTACACTAACTATCGATCAATGACTTTGCCCACGAACGTGAGTATGGGAAAAAGTATGACCCATCCTGGAACAGATCCGCAATCCTTAAACCAAACAAGGACCGGGATTATAGATCGTCTCCCGAGCAAAACCACGCCCCTTACTCTGTCTGACGAACAAAGAATAAGTTAATCTACAAATCTGAGTTCACTTTGGGGTGCCACATGGCCTACTACATCATATAATAATACTATGCATATAGTCAGTTCTAGCACATAGCCAGGTCTAGCACAGTCTGGTTACAAAGTCCATAACAAGCAATTATCAAGGCCAACCATATAGAACAAATAAATATTTCAAATAAAATAATTAAACTCAAGAAATTATGGAACGTGTACGTAGATTACTAGGGTCGCATAGGATCACATGCGCACATGAGAAGTGAACGCATAAATTGTTGTATGGGTCAGGCCCCATGCACTGATCAGGCGCATGAGCACTGGCCGCATGAACGAGCTGGCTGTATATGTCCCCAAGCCGCATGAACTGCTTGCCGCATGAGATAGGTGCTGCATAGGGGTCGGTGCCGCATAGCGTCAAGGCAAAGTACACTCCTTGGGACAAGTGCTGAAGTGACATGCATTAAATACGTGTCAGTGATATGACATAAAGTGTGATATGACATAAAGTGTGTCAAGAAGAAAGATAAAACCATAGAAAGATGCGCCAAGGGTGCGCTAAAGATGCACCAAAGTTCAAAGTCATGCGTCCAAGAGAAGGTGGCCGTATGCTCTCTTGCTGCATAAGTTCGATGTCGCATAGAGCATATTTTAGACTTAGCAAATTTCTGATTCGTTCAGCGAGTGAATGCACAAAGTGTTCAAGGACACTTGTGTAGATCAAAATTCATGCGTCTAACAAGATGGACGCATACTGGTTGGCTATGCGACAAAGAGTTTAACCATAAGGATCATGCCGCATAGAAGTCTCGGCCACATATAGTGTTAGATGCATGAGAACTTTGTCTTCTCCAGACAACAAGTTCAGCCATGGCAAAAAACCTCCAAAAATCCAAAAAATATTTTCTTCATAAAAACTTTATTTTAAGTCCAAATCAAGTGAAACAAAAGCCAAAATGCTCAAAATGAAATGCTCTAACATAAGAAACAACTAGTTTTTAAAAACACTAAGTTTTAGTATATCAAAACCAAGGAAACTCAGAGAACACATAAAAACCCAAATCTTGGAACTCAGATCTACAAAAATCTATACATCAAAATCCAAAACTCCAAGAACTAAATATAACCAGCAACTCAAGAAGAATATTTTCCATCAATAATATTTCAAAATAACATATATATATAAATCTGAAAATCTATGGCTTTACCACTTTGAGTAAGATGTACTTGCCTTGGTGGACTAACAAACCTCTTCCTAGAACCAAGTCTAGGTCTAGGACTAGGGCTTCAGCCAAGGGGAGATCTTAAGGGAAGGAGGAAGAAAAAATAAAGTAGAAATAAGAAAGAATGAGAGAGGAGAGAAAACCACATATATATATATATATATATATATATATATATATATATATATATATATATATATATATATACCAAGTGGAGAAATGAGGTTAGCCTTAGGATTAAGTCATGACACTCTCCAACCAATCTCAACCATCCAAAATAGGCTTAGTGGTTCCAAGAGTGAACCGGCTCTGGTATCCATCCTATATACGGGTCCTAGCACGGGTCTATGGCAATTGCCAAGATGTTCACTACTGGTCTCGGACAGTCTCCCACAATAAACAGGAATACAATTAAATAAATACAACATAATTAATATAAACCTATATGTAAATACAGCATGAATACATCTACAGGAAAAATTTTAAATATTATAAATTCAAGAAATACCAAATCTGGGAACGGGTGTGACATACACTGACCACAAAAGCTTGAAGTACCTATTCACCCAAATGAACCTTAACCTACGATAGCGGCATTGGCTAGAATTGATCAAAAACTATGACTTGACGATCGACTACATACCTGGTAAAGGAAATATTATAGTTGATGCATTAAGTTGAGTGTTTGCAGGATTTATGTCCGTCAATCGCAGGTTACAAAGCGACTTTGAGGAAATGGGCATTGAACTTCAAATTCGATACCGCGACGCACGAGTTGCTCAGATAAGATTTGTATCCAACATGTTAGAGAGAGTCACATCTACACAGAGGGACGACCCATTCCAGAGGGCAGATTCTAGCAAGGAAGGATAAAGACTTTACAGTAGATGAGAATGGAGTATTGCGAGTGAAAGAAAGGTTATGCGTCACCAATAACGCAGAACTCAGAAAGGATATCCTTACGAAAGCTCACTATGCAGCCTAAACAGTCCATCCCGAGAGCATGAAGATGTATAAAGACCTTCGCACTGTCTTCTGGTGGCACAGTATGAAGAAAGATATGGCGCGCTTCATGTTGCAATGCATAACCTGTCAGAGGGTGAAAGCAGAACATCAGAGATCGGGTGGGGAGGTGCAGAATCTTGCTATTCCAGAATAAAAATAGGAGCACATAAGCATGGACTTTACTGTTGGCTTGCCAAAGACGCAACGAAAGAATAACGCAGTCTGGGTTATCGTCGACCGGTTAACCAAATCAGCGCACTTCATTGTCATTAAAGTTACTTGGAGCATCGATTGCCTCACCCAGGCCTACCTTGATGGGATAGTTCGGCTGCACGGAGTACCAATTTCTATAGTGTCAGAACAGGACGGACGATTCCTATCACGTTTTTGGGAGAACCTTCAGTCAGCGATGGAGACCAAGTTGAAGTTCAGCTCAGCCTACCATCCTAAAACCGATGGCCAAACAGAGTGGGTGAATTAGTTGCTCAAAGATATGCTGCGTCTCTGTGCGATCGATTCAAATCAAAGTTGGGACATCCACCTACCGTTGGCCAAATTTTGCATACAACAACAGTTATCAGTCCAGCATCCAATGGCTCCGTATGAGGCTTTATATGTGCGAAAGTGTAGGTCACCGATCTGCTGGGATGATGTTGGGGAGCGTCAAATCCTTGGGCCAAAACTAGTGAAATAAATAGTCCAAAAGGTTCGGTTAATCCTAGAGCGACTAAAAGTAGCACAAAGAAGGCATAAGAGTTATGCCGACATTCATTGTCGACCCCTTGAGTTCTTCGAAGGTGACCATGTATTTCTGAAGGTTTCACCCATGCAAGGAGTCACGAGATTTAGAGTAAAGGCAAAGTTAAGTCCAAGATTCGTTGGCATGTTCGAAGTCCTCAAGCGAGTCGCTCCAGTTGCCTATCAAATTATATTGCCACCAGCCCTATCAGACGTGAACGATATTTTCATGTGTCAGCTTAGGAAGTACATGCATGACCCGAGCTACATGGTAGATTTTGGTCTGCTGGATCTGCAGGAAGACTTGTCGTACGTCGAAGAGCCCGTTCAGATCTTGGATCAGAAAGAGAAGCAGCTCCAAAATTATGCAGTCCTGCTTGTGCGCGTTCTTTGGCAAAACCACACGGTCGCGGAGTCGACTTGGGAACTCGAATCGGACATGAAGGAAAAGTTTTCCTCATTATTTTCTTAGGGGTAGGTTCTATTCCTAAGTTTCAAGGATAAAACTTTTTATTAGTTGGTTAAGATGTAGTGTCCCGTTCCCCCTTTTCGGGGAGCACGACTAAGAAATACTTCGTATCGTTCAATCAGGACATATTGAATCAAGATCATTTTCTTGTTATAGATTAATTTCTTCGAAATCAAGTCCCACATTCAGCAGATCGTGTCTCAAGAAAGGACTTGGCGTCAGATTCAATAGGGGCCTTTCCGTTGAGCTGGTTCCTTTGCTTATTTTTTATGCCACTTGGTTGCTTCTTGTTGGTTTTATGGCTTACGTTTTCTTGAACGATTTTGATAGATTTTATTGTCTTTATTCCTTGAACTTCTTATTTCATATCGAACTCTAGGAGACCGAGGCAGAAGATATTAACCATCTGTGGATTCATGCAGGTGATCATGTAGGCGACTCGCGAGCGAAGTCCTAAAGATCTTCCCTTTCTCTTCCCTGATTCACCAACTTGTGAGTGGTCTTACTTACAATTAGCGCCCTTATTCCAAGTCTTCATTCTCAATAATCTGACTCGTTTATGCATTCCGATCAACGATACCATAATCATAAAATTGAGTCAAGATAAAGAGAAGAAGTAAACTTGAAACACATAATATTGGTCACATAAAATTACTATACGATCATATTATTGCATGCTTGTCCGCTATGCATGTATCTATTTTATATTTCTATTGTAGCTAGAACTTATTCATCTATAACTGTTTAATGGGTGGTACATAACTTGAAATATGATCACATCAGCAGGTAGACTATGCCATCGCACTGTGCTAAAGTAGTTATATTCATTTTGATGTCTTGAAATACTTCATTTGTTAACTTAGTATTTAGATCATTGTAGAAGCATAAAAAATATGCTGGATAGCTCTACGCAGCATATTGATGCAAAGCAGCGTAAAAAGAGGACTTCAGAGCCTTCAACGTGCAAACAGAGCTTCTCCGCCAAAGCACAGTGAGAAATATAGGCTCAAGGACCATCCGCGTAGGGCAATACGTCCAGGCCGCTTCAGCGTAAACAGGGTGCTTCATCGCCTTTATGGCGTAAAACTCATCCTCTCTTCATGCAGCATTGAAGTGTATGAGGGACGCTTCGTATTCTCCGAAGTGAACCTGACAGAGCCTGCAATGAACCTGTCAGATCCTGCAATAAACCCGACGTCTCGACTTCTGACAAAAGGATACTGTTCGACTACCCAGGCGACGGCTATAATGATGGCGAGGCACTGCAACCCAGGCTGTCATTTACTGCCATTTCCCTTGCGTAAACCGCTTTTACGTACACGAAGGAATACACTGCCACATCATCACTCTGGCACTGAAGTGTACGAGGGACGCTTTTACGTACACGATAAGCATCTACATGGGGGCAGATTCCTGTATTTAATGCAAGAGATATGATTATCTCCAAGAGCCGTAATTCTGGCTAAAACGTCCACATCATCACTCTGGCACATTACGCAGCGGCTTCTACGCCTATTCAGCTTCGGTGCCTACTCGGCTTCTACGCCTACTCGGCCTCTATGACCACTCGGCTTCTACGCCCACTCGGCCTCTATGACCACTCGGCTTCTACGCCCACTCGACCTTTATGACCACACAGCTTCTACGCCTATTCGGCTTCTATGCCGGTTTGATAACTATTTGGCTTCTATGCCATGGTGACAGGCATTGGCTTCTATGCCAACCTCTTCTACACGATGGATACCTACCTACGTGGCTTCTACGCCGTGATCTTTGTAGCGATTATACGTGTTTTGTCCCTTAGTTGGACCCGCGTCACACGCTCATTCAAAGGATCATCTATATGCAGGCATTGGTTATTTTAACCGTTGTGTAAAAGGGTGCTGTACTTTCCACTACTCGGTTTTTACACCGATTGAGTGGTCACTGTCACCAAAACTCTATAAATAGAGACCTCTATCAACAGAGGACAGGGTCAAAGAATTCAAGGTCGAAGAATTCAAGATCGAACGATCAGAAATAGGTCAACTAATTGGAGAGAAAAAAAAGAGAGAGGAGAGTCCAGAGCTCAGGCAAAAAGAAGGGATCAACGACTTTGGCATCGGACATCCACCCTCTTCAGCAACCTTCGAAGCTGCAACCTGTCTTCCACGGCACTTTTTCAACATCATGTGGTCCAAGGGCTAAAGTGATCGACTGCAGATCAGACACCTATAGCAATATTCACCCAGATTAAATAAATTATACTTAGACATCCTCGTGTAGGATCAAATTTGTACAATCTTGTTTGTAAACATAAAAGAAGGGCGGGTCTTCGTACAGGACCTCATTTTTCGCATTCATCAAATCTTTTCTCGTTTATATTACATCATAAACAAGATGGCGACTCTGCTGGGGACATCTTTCTCTTCTGTTGAGGAAGCTATTGCTCGACACGATGCGGTATCCGTAGGATCCGTGAAGAAGATACTGGTCGTCTAGTTCGACCAGTCTGCCTACGAAGATATACTCCGAACAAGGGGCAGCTCTCACTCTCTCTCTGTCCGAAACAACAGGAAGCTGCATAAGGTCTGGATGCCCAAGACATCCTCTACCATTCCTGTGGACTCTCTGATCTCTCCGATCTCTCCGATCTCTCCGACCAATGAGGTTGTAGCATTGCTCCCTCCGCGCCCTGCGCATAAAATTCAGTCGCCTATCTCTGACAGAACCGACAAAACTTCTGGCAATGCCTTAGCGCTAACCCAGAAGTATACTCCGTGCTCAGCGCATGAAACTCAGTCTCACGTCCCTGGCGGAATAGACAAAACTTCTGGCAATGCCTCAGCGCTAACCCAGAAGTATACTCCGCGCTCTGCACGTGAAACTCAGTCTCCCGTCCCTGGCGGAATAGACAAAACTTCTGATAAAACCTCAGCGCCAAATCAGAGGTACAAGTCATGCTCCGCGCGTAAAACAACATCTGACCTCTACGGAGAACTGGATAATCCCTGTGATCTCCGCAAGGGAAAGCGAGCGGCGGGCTACTCAACTT
Organism: Iris macrosiphon; assembly: GCA_036927795.1. Lineage (NCBI taxonomy): Eukaryota > Viridiplantae > Streptophyta > Magnoliopsida > Asparagales > Iridaceae > Iris > Iris macrosiphon. The sequence continues at coordinate 185,440,356 of JAYESA010000009.1, forward strand.
CTCGGCCTTTACGCCAGCAAGGGAACAATCTGCACGCCCTCCGAATTACGCGAGACGCTGATGGCCGCCTGAGGACATCCTCAGCTTTACACCAACCAGAGCGAACCTCCAAATTATGCCAGGCGAAGTCCCTAGGCGTAAAGAAGGCTCCAGTCGCAGAAAGGCACCCTCCTCGGGGATTATCCGCCACCCAGATGGCCAACCTATTGTATACGGGTGGCACAGGGAAGACTATGGTTCCCATCATCCGCATGCCTACCAATGGGAACAAAACAAACAAGCCGTCACCTTTTTCTTCTGCAACTCCTCCTGTCCTGTGCAAATATCTAATCCGGAAACGCAAGGAGAGGGGATCTTCCAGCATAGCTATTACGCCACCTAGCGAGCGCTGCTGTAATAGTCACAGGATTGTAATTGATTGTTGCTGTTCTAAAGCAAAATGGCCGGTTTTTGACCGGCTGAGCTACTCTCCATCTTTCCTAGGAGAAGAGCCCGCGCATGCATCTGTGAACATGGCTTCACATATACTTGGAGGAAGCTCAGACTCAAGACGTCCGTCCTCTAGAACTCCGAGCCGAAGAAGATTTAACATGCTCCTTAGGGATATCGAAGCTGGGGTATTCCAGAACACTCGTTCAAGACAACTGGCTTCGTGCTCTTCTGATTCTGATGCTGGGGGTCGCTAGTCTCCCGAATCAGATATTGAGAGTATAGAGTCAACTTCTGCAGCGACCTATACTCATCCTTCAATGACGCCCAGGGAGATGGGAGTTTATGCCATGGGAGATGAACACGAGGAAGCCTCGCCATCAGGGAACGCTGATCAACGCATTACTACGCTAGAGACATCTCTGAAGCAAATACAATCCATGATAGAGAACATGTACCAAATAATGCTAACTCAACAGGTGGCTGCTATGGCTCAAACGTTGGTCCCGCCTACTCAGATACGCGTGGGGGTGGACCTACCACCATCCAACATGATCCAAGAGCCTGCTCTAGATCAAGAGTCAGCTGGTCCTTCACTTCCTCACCTGGAGAATATACTACCTCCTGCGGGGGTCACGATACAACCGACGCCGCACCATTACGTGGTCTCGCTGCCAGCTAAAAATCCGATGCAAGCGGTACGGGAGTTGAAAGCCCAATTCGACGCCTTGAAGCATAAAGATCAGCTCAAGAAATTGGGAATCAACCAGCCATACCCAGCTATCTGGGAAGAGGTCCCTTTTCCTCCGAGGTATAAACCTCAGACCATGGCCCTGTTCGAGGGAAAAACATCACCAAGTCAGTACATGAACTACTTCAGTATGATGACGGTGTTGCTACAAGGGAATGACGCCCTCCTCACCCGGGTATTCAAGGGCTGTCTCTCAGGAGTAGCTTACCAGTGGTACCGCAGCCTGGCGGACAACTGCATTACTTCCTTCGAAGACTTTAAGACTTTATTCTTCACACGATTCTACGAGGGAGGAATGGACATGTCTATGTCCTCTCTCATCGAAGTCAAGCAGAGGAAAAAGGAGGACGTTCGCACCTTCGTCGAACGTTTTTGCCAAGCCACTTTACAGATGCCTCCAGGAGTTCCAGACTCAGCATTGGTGGATATTTGTAGGAAGAACCTTCTTCCCCTGATCTCGGTGTTCACAGGACCATATCGGTTCCATGATTGGCCCTCGTTGATCATCTCAGCGGTAGCCACCGAGGACAACAGTCGCAAGGCGCGTGACAATGGCATCATGATCTCTACCTCTGACAGAGGCAAGAGGTCATCCCCCAATGGCGACCATCCTCACAGTTCTAAAGGAAAAGAAGCTCTGGCGATCAATACGTCCAGACAGAAGACTGCGGCAACCACGTAGACAAAACCTGGGACTTCCAGGCCCGTCAAGATATACTCTTTCGACGACGACGATATTCCGAGTATATTCGAGTGTCTTGTCAAAAGTAGCAAGATCACCCTTCCGAAGGAGAGGCGGCCTAGTGAAGCCGGCAGCGCCAACAACCCCAAATACTGCATCTTCCACAGATACGTACACCACCCAACAAAGGCGTGTTACATACTAAAAAGGAAGATCCAAGAGCTGATCGATGCTAAAGCCATCACCCTGCGCAATAGCGAGAAGACGGTCACGGCCAACATGATCCCTCTGCAATTTGGCAATCTGCCTCCCCAAGAAGTACCGGACGGTATTACACCTATTTCCCGGACAACGATGAACATCGTTAATCTCCATCCGGCTAGGGGTCAAAATCACGACCTATTACCCCTAACTACCCAAAGAGGCGAGATTATGTGGGTTAACCCAGACTTGGTATCGGAGCTCGAAAAAGAGACTAGTGCTACTAGAGCTAAGTCCAGGAAGAACTCCAAATACAAGCCATGCCATATGATTACAACTTCTTCGACATCAGACGAAGACGAGATTTTGGCCACAGCAACCCGTTCAGGGAAGGCTTACCTCAAGGACTACGGAGCGAGTCAGGAAGATGCACTGCAGACGCTTCAGCTGCCAAGCCTTCGGAACCAGAGCCCGCCGTACCAGAGGTCGGTCCTTCGAGACCAACTTCGGCGGACAAGGGGAAGCAAAAAGAAGTGCGCTTCGATAAACCTGTGAAAAACATTCAAAACAAAGGTTTAGAGAAGCCGTACAACTTTGACATCTTGGCCCAACTGGCTAATACACCGGCCAGGTTGTCCATCTTCGAGCTACTCAGGCTCTCCCAAGACACTCGTCTAGCCCTGAGTGAGGCATTGATGCAGGCGGATACATACTTGACCCAACTCAAGTCCCTCGACAAAGAACCTGCAGCATGTCCCCGATGCCACAGTGTGATGGAGGTGGTCCCAAATATCACTTTCACTCAAGACGACATGTTGTTAAAATATAACAGGCATGACAGACCCCTCTACCACACCGGGTACGTCGGTTCCATGGAGGTCGATCGGATTCACATAGATCTGGGATCCTCAATCAGCATTATTCCTCATAGTCTGCTTAGACCGCTGAGGATTCCTACCAGCGAACTGGCTTACACCACCACTACTATCGTGGGTTTCAACGCCGGAAGAAGTAAGCCGTTAGGAAAAATTCGCCTGAGGATCCAGATTGGCAACCTCAGATCGGTGGCTACATGCTACGTCATCGATTCAGAGGTGTCCTACAACATCCTGCTGGGAAGGCCATGGATCCACGACCACAACATCGTTCCTTCAACTCTATATCAATGCTTCAAATATGTAGACGCCCAAGGGACAGTACAAACAGAGGTTGCCGACCTAAACCCATTTAAAGGAGCAGAATCCTACTACTCCGATGCCGTATTATACTCTCAAGATTAGACAGAAGAGGTGTCAGCACAAGCAGAGAAGGAACCCCACCGGGAGTCTGAAGAGCCTTCTGCCAAACAACCTCTGTCAATCAAGGTGAAAGGACGGACTACCCGTCCAAAAGCCACAGAGCCTATGGCTATCCACCTGAACAAGACCAGGTCGAGGAAAGGGGGTGACCCTCTAGTGATCACTCTAAGACAGCAGCCTCCACCCTTAATCATCAAGCTTCGGCGCAACAAGCAGCCGAGTGATGTAAATGCAACCAGGAGTGCAGTTTCTGATAATAATAAAGGACCTCTTTTCCAGTATATCGACGCACGGAATCTAAATCAGGAATCCTCTCCCCAGGACGATATAAAGCCTATAGCACGAAAATTCTTGGTAGCTATAGATTCCTATCATCCGTACATATAGGAAGTGGCGTCATCATCCAATGTCACCATGACGTATGGACCACATAAGGATTCTATCTTCATTGTTCCACCTGCCCACAACGGTCAGCATTCAATAGTCTTCGGCCGCATGCGCAACGAACAGACTATACAAGAGGATTCCTTCGATGACGACTCTGGTGAAATACAAGTTCACAGGTACAGCCCGCAAGCCTTGAAGATCATGCAAAATATGGGTTACAACTTGAGGATGGAACCAGGTCTCAACTACGGGAAAGGCAGACGAACACCGCTACTAGGCAATTCCCACTATCAACAAACCCGTTCCGGGTTAGGGTACGCCACCTCCCTTACGACTTCCAAGTCGAACGAGGATATCTTTTCCTTTTTTCAAGATGGCTCATCGCCCTCCGACTTATTTTACGCTCTCGAGCAAACATTATCAGCAAATATGGTAATGACAGATTCCTTCGAATCAGACGAACAAGAAGCTGAACTGTTTGAGAATGACGCTTGGGTTCAACAGATGGATACACAATGGGAGTTCCGCTTCGAGCAAAGAGAACCTCCCACTAAAGATGAAGTTATCCAGATTGACGTAGGGGATAAACTTTTACCAAAGCCGATATTTATCAGTAACGACCTTTCCGAAAAAGAAAAGGAAGAAATTACCCAACTGATAAAAGAATATATCGATGTCTTTGTGTAGAATTATGAGGATATGCCAGGTCTTGATCCAAAGGTGGCTACTCATAAACTCAACATACTGCCCGATTCAAAGCCTGTGAAGCAGCACCAACGCCGGGTTCCGCCCGGACATGATGGACGCCATTGAAGCTGAAGTCAAGAAGTTAATAGCCTGCGGCTTCATCCGTGAGGAACAACATCCCGACTGGGTCACCAATGTTGTCCCAGTCATGAAGAAGAATAGGAAAGTACGGATCTGCATCGATTACCGAGATCTGAACGCAGCCTGCCCCAAGGATGAATTCCCTCTTCCCATCACAGACGTCATGATCGACAATACATGCAGTTTTGAACGTATGTCTTTCATGGACGGATTCTCATGATACAATCAGATCAAGATGCATCCTGAAGACGAGAAGCATACTGCCTTCCGGTCACCACTGGGGGTATACTACTATACGGTCATGCCCTTCGAATTAAAGAACGCCGGGGCTACATACCAATGAGCTATGAGTGACATATTCCATAAGCATTTACGCAAGACAGTGGAGTGTTACGTGGACGATGTAGCTGTCAAAAGCTGCCTCAGGGATAATCACATCCGAGACTTGAAGACCGTTTTTGAATTGATGCGCCAACATCAACTCAAAATGAACCCTACAAAGTCCTTTCTGGGGGTATCTAGCGGCAAATTTCTGGGATTTGTCATCACCGCCAAAGGCATTCAAGTAGACCCTGATAAGGTCAAGGCCATCTTAGAGATGCGGCCACCCCGCAATCTGAGGGAACTCAGGAGATTTCAAGGTCGTCTGGCTTATATCCGAAGATTCATATCCAACCTCTCCGGGAGATGCCAGCCCTTTTCTTGTCTCATGAAGAAAGGTGTATCCTTCGTATGGAACGAAGCCTGTCAACAAGCGTTCGGAGATATCAAGCGCTACCTAACTAGCCCGCCAGTTCTGGTACCTCCCGTCATAGGAAGACCATTCGTGCTATATGTTCGAGCAATGGATCATTCTCTAGGAGCTCTTCTCGCACAAAAGAACAAGATGGGCCACGAGCAGGCTATTTACTACCTCAGCAGGATGATGGTCGGAGCCGAACACCGGTACAACCCTGTGAAGAAAGAATGCCTGGCTCTGATGTTCGCTATTCAGAAAATGCGACACTATGTCATGGGCCAAACCATTCATATCATCTCCAGGATCAATCCTCTTCGGGTACTGATGAGCAAGCCAAGTATCCTTAATTTCCGACTCGCGACTTGGACAATGTTATTAACGCCATATGACATGGTGTACGTCCCTCAGAAGTCTGTCAAAGGCCAAGCATTGGCCGACTTTCTAGCTGCTTATCCCATCCCGGAGGCCTCCAAACTGTACGAGGACATTCCCGACGAAGTTGCAGAGTATAATTCTGCAACGGAAGCCGATGCATGGCAACTGTTCTTCGATGGTGCCTCCAGGACTGGGCCTAGGGGAAACGTGGTTTCAGGAGTAGGGATCGTCCTAGTCACTCCTGATAAACTCGTTATCTACCGAGCATATTCTCTTAGCGAGTCCTGTTCTAACAATGTGGTGGAATATAACGCTCTACTGATCGGGCTCCAAGTCGCTAAAGAGCTGGGGGTCGAATCTCTGGAAGCCTTTGGTGATTCTCTGCTGATCGTCAATCAAGTCAGAGGAATATATGAAGTCCGGAATCCCAACCTCATTCCCTATCACCAAGCAACGGTCGAGATAGCCATGACATTCAAGGGATTCTTCCTTGAGCATGTACCTCGATCTCAGAATCTGAAAGCTGATACCCTAGCCAGTCTAGCTGCAGATTTAGCTACCCCTATAAGAAGGCAGAATTCGATAATCCTTCTTAACAGAGACTTATTCTGTGTGAAAAACAACTTTCACATCGAATGCAACTACACGGTGGACACAGATCCTCGCAGGAGAGACTGGAGAAGTTCCTTTATAGATTTTGTAGCATACAAAATCTTGCCAGAAGATCCTAAAGAAGCAATATCTGTCAAAAGACGATCAGTACGCTTCTACCTCGATGCATCGTCACAATGCCTATATCGCCGGTCTTATGATGGACTATTATTATGATGTCTCTCTGGTGATGAAGCACAGCGAATTATTCGTGAAGCTCACGACGGCGTGTGCGGGGCACATCAACCCGGTCCTAAGCTATAGGATCTTATCAGGAGAATGGGCTATTACTGGCCCACTATGATCGCAGATGTAATCCAGTATGCCAGACGATGCAAGGCCTGTCAGGTCCATGCAGACTTTATACATCAATCGTCCGAACATCTACATCCTACGGTTGTATTCTGGCCTTTCGAAGCATGGGGTATGGATATCATTGGTCCTATTCACCCATCTTCTTCTAGAGGTCACCGGTTCATACTGGCCATCACGAATTACTTCTCCAAATGGGCAGAGGCGATCCCTCTTGCTGAGGTAAAGACATCTAACGTGACCAGCTTCGTCAAGCATCACGTTATTTACCGCTTCAGGGTTCCCCGAAGGATAATCCATGACAATAGACCTTAGTTCATCAGCCATGCGTTTCACCGATTCTGCGATAAAAATCGGATACAAAATGTGGCCTCCACGGCATATTATCCAGCTGCTAATGGGTTGGCGAAAGCCTTCAACAAAACCATTATCAAACTCTTAAAGAAGTTTGTCTCTTCGAACAAAAGAGATTGGAATGAGAAGCTGGGAGAATGTCTCTGGGCATATCGCACCACGGTACGAGCACCGACAGGTTGCACACCATTCTTATTGGTCTACGGGAGTAAAGCAGTTCTTCCTATCAAAATTTAAATTCTGTCACTCAGGATAGCCATGGCCAACGGGTTAACTCAAGAAAAGAATGACCTGTTAAGGCTTAAGGAGCTAGAAGGATTAGACGAGAAACGCCTCCAAGCTCAGCAGCATCGCGCTCTACCAAGCACGTATTTCCAGAACTTTTAATCAAAAAAGTAAAGAAAAGAGTATTCAAAGCCGACGAGCTAGTCTTGGCTGTAAGGAGGCCAATGATTCTTACTCACAGAAGTAAAGGCAAATTCCAGCCCAAGTGGGAAGGCCCTTACGTGATCGAGACAACGTTCTCAAACGGCGCTTACAGGTTAGCCCAGCCTAATGGAGACCTGCTAATGGCTCCTATCAATGGCAAATTCCTGAAAAGGTACTATGCTTAAACCTCCTCTGCTCAAGTGGAATAAGGTGATCTCATTCTGACGAAACTACTTCCAAAACAAACTAGTTGGATCATATTCTGTCATGTCCATATGACATCTGAATAGATTTGCTCTGCTAAAACTTACCAAAAGTATATCACGTCCATACTACCTCTGATATCGCTTTTACCCAAACCTGTCATTTACATTCCGAAATGATGGGTCCACAAAGTCAGATAAAAAAGCCTCTTTATTATTCCCAGAAAAGAGCAAGAGTACATTGAAAAGCAAAAGCAAAAGTACATTATGAAGGGGGAGCGGTCAGGTCGCGAAGTTGCTGTGCCAGTACGGCCATCCTCTCAGCCCCGGAATCCAAGACATCAGCGCGGACCCGCTCCAACCGTGCTTCGTCATCTATCAGGAGGGAAAGTTCGGCTCTAGCCCGAAGGAGACCGGCACGGGCGACTCCTGCACTCGCCAAGTTCTGTTGTGCTGCGACCAGTAGGCCATTCACCACATCTAGACCTTCCGACGACTGAGAAGCCCACTCCTTTGCCTGAGCAAGCTTTGTCTCCAGTTTGCGGACCCTCGCTACATTGTCGTCATGCTCGGCCTGGTACTTCGTTTGAAGGGCGAGAGTCTCCTCCAAGACGACTTTTCCTTTATCCATCTCCTGCTGATTGGTCTCGATGAATTTATTCAGACCTTCCTTCTTTTCAACAAGATGCGTAGTCAATGAGTCGTATCTGGCCTGGACCAAAGCTTCAATATTGCCTCGAGTGTTTGTGGTATTAAATGAAAGAATAAAAATGTATTCAGGATGGGGTTTGTACGAAACCCGCCTTCTTTGGTTTACAAATAAACTTGTATAATTTGATCCTATACGAGGATATAGGAGTACAATTTATTTAATTTGGGTAAATATTGCTATAGGTGTCTGATCTGTAGTCGATCACTTTAGCTCCTGGACCACACGATGTTGAAGAAGTGCCATAGAAGACAGGAAGCAGCTTCGAAGGTTGCAGAAGAGGGTGGATGCACGATGCCAAAGTCGTCGATCCCTACTCTTTGCCTGAGCTCCGGATTCTTCTCTCTCTCTCTCTCTCTTGATCTCTGGTTTGATCTTTCTTGGAAGTTCGACCTTCGATCTCCTCGACCTTGGATCTGATATTGGTTTTTTTGACCAATTTCCGACCTTGTTCCTCATTGATAGAGGTCTCTATTTATAGAGTTTTAGTGACAGTGACCACTCCGTCGGTGTAGAAACCGAGGAGTGGAAAGTACAGCACCATTTTACACAACGGTTAAAATAACCAATGCCTGCGTATAGATGATCCTTTGAATGAGCGTGTGACGCAGGTCCAACTAAGGGACAAAACGCGTATAATCGCTACGAAGATCATGGCGTAGAAGCCACGTAGGTAGGTATCCATCGTGTAGAAGAGGTTGGCATAGAAGCCAAATGTCTGTCACCATGGCATAGAAGCCAAAATAGTTATCAAACCGGCATAGAAGCCGAATAGGCGTAGAAGTCGAGTGGTCATAGAGGTCGAGCAGGCGTAGAAGCCGAGTGGGCGTTGAAGCCGAATGGGCGTTGAAGCCGAATGGGCGTAGAAGCCGAATGGGCGTTGAAGCCAAGCGGTCATAGAGGCCGAGTGAGCACAGGAGCTGGATGGGCGTAGAAGCCGCTGCGAACCGTGCCAGAGTGCTGATGTGGACGTCTTAGCCAGAATTACGGCTTTTGAAGATATAATCAAATCTCTGCATTAAATGCAGAGATTTGCCACCATCCTGTGCATTAAATACGGAGGCGTGTTTTTGAAGGTCTGCAACCCCTTCTGCGTATCAGTCGCAGAGACGTGCCTTAAGAAACTGTCACCACTCTGTGCATTAGACGTAGAGACGTGCCTCGAGCAACTGTCATCGCTCTGTGCATTGGACGCAGAGACGTGCCTCAAGCCCCGTACGGAGTGCAGCTTTTGATGTGGCAGGCGGTTTATCTACTGCAGAGCGTAAAATAGCTCATGTCTGCCTGTGTAAAATAAGGCAGCGTATCCCTTCGTGCTCGTAAAAGCAGTTTACGCAAAGGAGATGGCGGTTAATGACAGCCTGGGTCACAGTGCTGTGCCATCATTATAGCCGTCGTCTGGGTAGTCGAGCCGTATCCCTTTGTCAGAAGTCCAGACGTCAGGCTCATTGCAGGATCTGACAGGTTCATTGCAGGGTCTGACAGGTTCACTTCGGAGAATACGAAGCGTCTCTTGTACACCTCAATGCTGCATTTGAAAGAGGATGAGTTTTACGCCCTGGAGGCGATGAAGCACCATGTTTACGCTGAAGCGGCTTGGACGTACTGCCTTACGCGGATGGTCCTTTGAGCTTTTAATATTTCACGTTGTGTTTAGCAGAAAAAGCTCTGTTGCACGCTTGATGGCTCTGAAGGCCTCTGTTTATGCTGCTCTGCATTAATATGCTGCGTATAGCCATCTGGCATATTTTTCATGCTTCTACAAGACCCCCTTCAAAGCTTTCAAATTCCTCGAAATTTGGAACGCTTTGAATGAAGCATGAACCGCTCCTCGTAACTCAAAACATTTCTGAATGGAGCGTTGAAACGGTCGATGCTGACTTTATGGCGAATTTATTGGGGACCGGTGTGACCTCTTTCGCCTATAAAAAGGCTGGAGGAGTTAACCTGTTCTCCCCACATTTTCATCACTACGCAGAGATGATCGTCGGAGTTCGCCGGGGCGACCTGAGGAAGAAGGAGATCATGTTCTTCCAACGTGTAAGGAGCCAAAAAAGACGGCATCTTCGAGCAAGTGTCCACTGCAACGATGGATCATGGAAGGATATCTTAGCCTCCCTTGCTCGGGATAATCAGCAACTTTATATGGTGGTTCTTCCAGGAGATGGGAAGGGTCGTATTGGACCACACAGCTTGCAGGCTGTATATTTCCCTCTGAGACCTCCGCGGATAAGAGCAGAGAAACTGTAACTGATGTCCTCGATCGAGTTGGGCTTTAAAGAAGCCTCAACTGGATCGGTTATGGCGTATGGAGCATGGAATCTGCATCTTTATGCAAGCCCCAACTCTGTATTCTCCCGCCATCGATCTTCTTGTTCATGACTGTGGTGGTCGATGAACTGCCATGGAAGAAGAGAAAGACCTGCACCGATGCGAGAACCCGGTAGAACAGATTCTGGGGCGGCCTTCCAATGAAGGCGAGGAAATCCTTTATAGATGGGATTTCCCTCATATGTAACCATGAAAAATGAAGAAAAAACCCCTTGTAGATAGGATTTCCCTCATATGTAATCATGATTTTGATTTTAATAAAATTGTCTTTCTTCTCTGCATATGATCGTTTTTTTATACATTGCTGTGAAGTCTGAATATGTGTAGCTTCGATACGTCTGATTCTTTATGCCGACTCTATTTAGAAAGAGTGCTAGGTCCTGTCCCTTATGCATAGCGAATAGTCCATAAAATGCTGTTTGAGCATTTTGAACATTTAGAACTGTCCTACTGTTAGGGCTGAGGAACCGCGTAGAGTTTTTACTTCTGATGAATAGAATTTTTGTTCAGACTTCGTCTTCAAGAATGACTTCTTGAAAATCCCTTGGAACAGGGTCTAGAAATGGCTGTCAAACTGAGTTGCCATCTTGATAGACGAGATATTCAGACTGGAGTCTGGATGAACCTCCAATTGACCCGAGAAGAGTAATTTCTCAATGTTTGAACTCTGTATGTCTCGGGTACTTGGGATATTTTGAGGTCAAGAAGGAGTATCTTTTGAGTGAACTCCTGTAATCGACCGCCTTGAGAACTGTTCGGATATTAGGAAAGTCAGAGATCCGTAGTGTAGATGAGCTAAAAATCCTGAGTTCGTAGTCTATTGAGCGTAGAAAGCCACCGAGCGTGAGATCGTAGATTCGTAGCTGCTAAGCGTGAAGTCGTAGGTTTGTAGCCTCTCGAGCATAAAAGCCACCGAGCACAAAGGCATCCGGGCATAAAACCATAGACTGATAGCTTGCGAGCGTAAAACCGTAGATCTATTGCTATCGAGCATAGAAAGCTCCTTAGCGTAGAACTGTAGATTTATAGCCTGTGAAAAATAAATCTTCCGAGCATAAGGTTGCGGATCTGTTGCCTCCAAGCGTAAACTAAACGCCATCGAGCGTGAGATCATCGATTTGGTATCTGTTGAGCGTAAAGTCGTAGGTTTGTGGCCTCTCGAGCATAAAAGCTACCGAGCACAAAGGCATCCGGGCATAAAACCATAGACTTATAGCTTGCGAGCGTAAAACCGTAGATCTGTTGCTGTCGAGCGTAGAAAGCTCCTTAGCATAGGAACCGCTGACCTGCTTTTGCACGAAAAACTTTTCGAATTTGCTGACTGTCCGTCTTTCGAGAGTAGTGGGCTGACGTAGTACCCAATCATAACTAAATATTTAATTGTGAGATTTGGTTGGGGTTTCGAAGAGCCCGTCCGAGGATTCGAGGAGTCGACCCGAACTCTATATATATCCCAAACTTTTGAGAGAAAAACTTTTTATCCGTCTTCTGCGAAAGAGAGTCTTCGATTGTTTGAGTTTTTCCCCTCGTTCTTTCTCCGAGCACTCCGAGTTTTCAGAAATGGCGCCGAAACAAACCCCCTCCACTAAGGGAAAGAGTACAGGCTCTTCTTCTCGTTCTTCTGCCCCAGCGAGAGAGTCTTCGGTCGGGCAAGGTGACCTTCCTTCTGAGCGAAGCATCCTGCCGACGAGTAGCGCACCCGGCCTTAGAGGTATAGCCTTTGGGATGACGAAAAATCCTTCGCACACGTTGAACGTGACCGCGCTAGATCGTCTTCTGTGCTGATAGCCTCTTTGAGGAAGATGATGCACGGAGACATTTTTATCTTTTATGTCCATATTTCTAATGTGCTAGCGTAAAAATTCCATATTTTTACAGTTTTGAGCGAAAAAGCTCTTACTGCCGAAAACTTGGTGTATACTATAAAATTTTAGTTTTACACTTGTGGATGGGACCTCCGGCATAATAACTAGAATTTTGGCAGTCTGGCGTAAAGCACGGACAGTATACCGCCAATTACGCTCCAGGATGTGACTTCCGGCGTAAAATGACCAAATTTTGTACAGTCTTGGCATAAAGCACAGACTGTCGTTTCTTGGTCTTTATGTTGCAAGATTTGTAATGACGTGTTTTCCTTGCACTTTCGCAGTTAACTTGCATGAGTCTCTACTGGCCGAGGTGATGGGTTCCGCTGTCGGGATGCTGCACTCAAACTATCTGGAGGATCTGTCCCACGTGATATTTCCTATCTCCGGACCCCAGTATCCTGAAGGAAGAGGGATCTTGATATCGGCTCAGGGCGAGCGGACATTGCTGAACATGATTAACGGAGAGCCCCTGACGTACATAGACGGGGACCAGTACATCAAGCCGGCTTTTCTCTTTGGGGACATGATTGACAAACAGTCCCAGACGAAGCCCAAGAGAGAACCCTGGGTTTTCCCCGCCGAGAGTGTGGTCTTGTATCTGCCAACGATGCCGAGAGATTATCCCATCTCGGCTTTCTCCCACGTGACACATTCCCGGAGGATATCGTGGACGCTGACTCCCGATCTTCACGGCAAGCCGGGGAAGATCTTTCATCTGAAAGGAGCTGACCAGGGGTCATTTGTCAGCCACCCTTCCGGCGTTGTGATGCTGTTCAGGGGACTGTGCATGGGCAGCGTCTCGAGTGAAGACAGTTCAGTGATCCAGCCGGTCCAATTACCGACTTTCTGCAACGACTTCATGAGGCGAGGGGGGGTATACCCCAAGGAGAATCCTCGATACAACGGGTGGATCACCCCAACAAACCTCCGATGGGCTTGCCTAGTTGACTGGGCCTTGAAGCATTTTCGAAGAGAGCTGGAGGTCATTGGACTGTATGCTGTTATGAGTGCGACGAGTGTTGGGTTGCCTCCCAACCCTAACCTGTTTCTGGCACTGATGGAGCGATAAATTTCGCTCACCGGGACCTTCGCCACTCCACTGGGGGAGTTGGGGTTGGCCCTCCATGAGATGGCAGTGATCTCGAGACTATCGATGGGGGATACCCCATATGAAGAGTATGTTCCCACCAACCGGGAGTTGGAGGACTCGGACCCTCGGGTTGTGGAGGTGTATCAGGAGCTGATGTGCCACTACTTCGCGTGCACCCAGGTCGTCGAGGATCTTATGGAGGATGCTAAAGCTCCAGTCAGATTCTCAATGAAGGGGGAAGGAAAGTATCCTGAAGGCACTAAGGCCTATAGTTACTTGAGGTGCTGCCGCAGGCCTTTATCTAAAGAAGCCCGGCTGGCTGGTTTCCTCTCCATATGGCTGCGTCGAGTAGTGGTGCCCGGCATCGCGTCCGCGGACCGCATTCACCGGAACATCCTGTGGCCTGCCGTGCGTCTGGTGTTCGGGGCAAGACTGGGCTTGCTCCCTGCCATGGTGTGCCGTATACAGGCTGGCTTGAGAGCCATGACTGACGGACTTCTCGTCGATGAAGCTCGGCGTGATAGCTTTCCCCGGGTAGAGTTACCATCCCTGTACTTGATGGGATGGTTAATTCTCCATAACCCCCGGGTGATGTCTCCCGGCCCTGGTAGTAGCACGGGGGGTAGTTTCTTGCTAAACTACAAGGACTCCCTCTGGAACGTGAACACAGTCTTAGACTGTCGGCTGGTGCTAAGCCTCGGTCATTGTTGGAAGCTCCTCTACACTGTCCCCTCTGTACATCTCAATCAGTCAGGGATAAGGCTTGAGGATTTAGGTGGAGAGAAGACCAATCTTTCTCCGGAAGCTTTTAATTGGTTGGTCTGCATCAGAACCTCCCATTTGCTGTACAGAAGCGAAGATCATTGCTTCTTCGAGCCCTACTTGCCCAGTCGGTTCACCAGGCAGTTTGGGTACGATCAGCTACACGTGGGCAATGCCGTCACCAGCTTCAGGTCCAGGGGCGGACTCATTGATGGAGCCAGAGGATGGTGGTATTTTATCATAGGTTGCACGGGAGCAATCTTTATCGTGCCGGTCGTCACACTCTCCACGGAGCTGCGCATCCTCCATTCGTATGCCCAGTTCTACGTGGCGATCAACACCTTCCATCGCAATTTTGATATGTATGGAAGCTTTAGGGTGCCTTCTCCCAAGCCTGAGGGAAGAGTCGAAGTCCCCTCGGTTTCATCTGACGAGAGTGAGGAGTCCGTCACTCCGGATGAGCCTCTGGTATCGGTACCGAGGTATGAAGTGCCTCCGCCTGCGGGGGCTTTGGCAGTCTCTGGGAAGCGAAGGGCTCCTGCTTCGAGGCAGACTTCCCCTCGCAAGAGGAAGAAGAAGACGGTTAATCGTTCTCTCCGGATTCCTGGCATTGAGGCTCCTAGAGAGGAACCTGTTGTCTCTCCTGTTGGGGATGTCACTTTGATTGGAGGTTCCCAGCCTTTCGGAGAGGGACCCTCAGTTTCGGCTGGCGGTGCCGGAGAACTCCTGCTTGAGGCTGCCGTTGCTGCCACTGCCTCCGGTAGTGGAATGAAATCGCCTGCGTGTAACCTCCGATTTCCAATTTCCAAAATAATTAGATTTTAAATTATTTTAAAATATCAAGTTTTATAAAATATTTCTCCTTGAAAATTTTTATTTGATTTTGAACGATGTTTGATTTTAGAAGGTAATTTAAAAATCTTTATAAAAATCATTTTTCCTAAATGACGATGTATTACAAAATAAATAAATAAATAATAATATATATTTCTAGTTTCAAATATTTATTGGCTTGAATCATAAAATTATTGTTTTAACTAAATAGTTATTTAGAAGACTAGTTCATAAAATAAAATAAATTTTTATTTATTGGACTAGTAAATAAATAAATATCATACTTTCTAAGATTTTGCAAAATGTATTAATTAGTAGCAAATTGGAAATTTGCTAGCTTTCCTAAAAACATTTTTTGAAATTATAATCTTTATTTTTATTTTTCAAATTGCCATTTCCTATTAACTAGCCCACACCTTTTCCCACATGAAGAACTTATTCATGTATTGATCTTGGCCATTCATTATTGGGCCAACCCGCAACCCTTTATCCCACACCATCTCTCCCTATTTAAGTCCCTCATCACATCTCCCTAGAAACCCTAGCTAGCCTTCACAAATCCCCACAGAGCCACAGCCACCACCATTTTTGTGTGCTCGTGTCCGTGTGTCCAGCATCCGTGTCAGCCGTGATGGCCTCGGGTCCGACCCCGGGTGTCCCACAGTATCCATTCATTTTCTGGGTTCGGTTACAATATTACAATCAGATTTTTGTGTCCGACACACCCGGACACATCCACCTCCACCAGTACACCCAACCCCGTGTCCAACACCCGGACACGTCCACTGTGCATCGAGTCCCCGTGTCCAGCCCCGGACACGTACCCAGACCCCGACACATCCAGAACCTAACCCTAGAGATCCGTCGAGGGAGCCGCCGCCGGTGGCCGCCAGATCCGTCGAGCGCCGCTGGAATCGAACGCCACGCCACCGCTGGAACGAAACCGCCGCTGGAACTGAGCACCGCAGCCACCTCGAAGCCTCGCCCACGCCGCCGACCACCGCCGAGAACATCCGCCGCCGCTGCTCCCGAGCCCGCCTCCTCGAGCGCCGAGCCCGCCTCCTCGAACGCCGAGCCCGCCTCCTCGGACAGAACGCCGCTCCTCGAGCGCCGAGCCCGCCGCCTCGAGCCGAGCGACGCCGCCGCGGATCCCCTCCTCGCCGAGTCGAGAGCCGCCGCCTCGGGCCGCTTCCCCTCAACGTTGAACCGCCGTCGCCGAGACAACGTCGACCGACGACCAAGCCGATCCGCCGTCGGGCTTCACCGCTGACCACAGAAGCCGACGCCCTGCCCGGCCGACGACGCCGGAGTGAAGTCCGGTGAGCCTTTTCCCTTTCCCTCTTTCCCGATTTTGGGTTCTGTCTGTGTATTTAGTAGTAATTGGATTAGTTATGATTGGTATTCAATTAGTTTAGTGTTAATTAATTAATTAGATTAGTTGATTGTTAATCAGTAGTAAATTAGTAATCAATTAGTTTAATTAAGTTATAAATCAGTAGTTAATCAGTAATTAGATATTTAATCAGTTATATATTAATTAGTTAATTTATATAATTAGTTTATTTTATATGGATTAGTTTATTTTATATTAATTAGTTATTTTATATGAATTAGTTTATTTTATTAATTAGTTAGTTATAATTAGTTTAATTAATGTGTTAGTCTAGTAAATTCATGTAATTAGTTTAGTAAATACAACATAATTAGTTTATTGTTTTAATGTATGAAATTAGCTATTTAGTATGTGTAAATTTAGTTATGTAATTATTTAAAAAGGGTTTTTGATTATGCAAACATATAATAATTTTGGGGTTTTTTATAATTAATTAAAAATATAGTTTTAATAATAAAAGTAAGATAAATTGGTTATTTGGACTGGTAACTGAAATAACTAGAGATATATAAATATGATGGCTTTTACATAAATTCTAGTTTTTATAAATAAACTTTTATTTGAAGTTATTGTTCAAAATAATTTCGAAAGAATTAATATATGTAAATACGTATTCTGGTAGCTGTAATTGATTTGGTATCTATGTATATATTTTTAGTATATGTATATCATTATTTTGGTGTATATACTTATATATATATATACTTGAATATATGTATGTATATTTTTGGTATAATTATACATATATTAAATTGGTATAAATTCATGTAGTATAAGTGCAATAAAACGTATTTTTAATATATGAATAAATTGGCATCTGTATATATATATATATAGTATAAAGTTGAGTTGGTAAATTAATATTATTATGTTTAAGAATGATGGACAATATATATATATATGTATATTCTAAAAATGTACTTTGCACACATATGATATGTACGTATTTTGATATATGTTAATATATAAATGTACGTATCTTAGTAAATATACAACTATAGCTAGTAATTTATATTGGTATATATTTTAGATATATACATATATTAGGTTAAATTCTTTTTAGTATGTATACAAGTATTACTTATTTTAAAGTATATATATATTTACATATATCTACTATTGTAGTTGATGGAAATTATGATATGGTTAATTGGTAAACCTACTAGATGACCTAGTTGACTAGAGCCATGCCTGGCAGAGCCCCTGAGTTCATGTATTGTGATGTGTTAGTGTAACACCTGATGCAAATGTTGTATTTGAAATATTTCTAGGACTGTTGGTTCCTCCAGACGGTACTCTGGGACAGGACATTGGTTTTACCAGCTAAGGACCCAAGGCGAGTACATTCTCTGATTAGTTTCTAATTTATGATATCTCCTATGTTCACTGTATCTAGTATAAATATCCATGATCTTGACAAGATGGTTACACGGATTGGTATACACGGATCTCGTCATGAGATGTTATTCCCTATTCATGGTGTAGCTTGTACGAGACTTGTTTCCTTGATATCTTGTGCATGTACAGACACTAATTCCCGGGGAGATTTGCTACCTTCCTAGGGAATCCTGTGCCATAGCGTACCATGATTGGATCTACTATACCAGTCGGGGGTTTGGGGAGTATTTTAGTGTAGATATGTGATCATACCCAACTATCCATGCATCATAGCTCACCCCACATCTCACGTCGGGTGCGGCCTGACCATCTCCATGCCTCATAGCTGTGACGTGTGATTAGCCTGACCTCTCCATGCATCATAGCTAACCAACGGTTAGCCTGACCTTCCATGAATCATAGCTAATCACATGTAACCAGCCTGATCAAGTTCCCAAGCCGATCACATGTTAAAGCTAGTACTCACACACTCAGTCATAGGTTTCTTGCTCATTGACATATGGTTCTTTTCCTGCATTTACTTACAGTATTTCCAGTATTTCTCTAATTGTACATTTCTCGTACCTATACATGCATCTGGTATGTTTCCATCTAGAACTGCTACATAGTTTATGTCATTTATATAGAACTGCTAATTAGAGATGTACTTTGCTCATTCCTGACTGGAAAATATTTTTCCAGACTGTGACCTTAGTAGACTGGTTTCTGACACTTGGGAATTTGGAAGTTAAGGATTGTAGGTATGATTATGTTGTCTTTAGACTTGTATTGTATTCTTTTGTTTCTTCAATTCCTATCGTGCTGTAGTTGTGATTGAGTATGTGGTGAATATTTTTATAGTATTATCCGAATCTCCTTATGGAGTTGGATACTAGCGTGAGATTGTTAGATAGTACTTGACCTAGACAGCGTTCTACCGCCGATGCTGCGGCGTAGGCTGGATGTACCCACGCTCTCGTGCCCCTAAACCGGGTGCGGGTCGTGACACGTTTTTAGTGGTGGCCCATACAGGTCTGACTTCGCAAGTTGTGCGATGTCGTGGTAGTGCGACGTCTTAGTTGTACTACTGCGTGCCTACTATAAAATATGGGACATAGGATACTAGGATGAGAGAGGATACTCAATCACAAAAAAAAAATTCTTGAGAGATTCCTGGGACGACCCCTTGAGAATCTTGTTAAAATTTCCAATTTAACTTTTCCTTGTTTCCGTCCGCTCTCGCTTGTTGCTACTGAACTTGATTCTTGTTGAGCAGTTTTTAAATTAAAATCTTGGTATCATTGTTGAGTTTGATTCTTGTTGACCAGTTGTTAACTTTAATTCCTGGTATCGTTGTTGAGTTGATTTCAAATTGAGATGAATTTTTACGGACTAGGATTTATGGTATCATCTGATGACATATATTGATGAGGATAGTGAGGAAGGTAAAACGTCTACTTTGGTTATGGAACCTAGAATTTATCGCAGCCATATTAGCTGTGGTGACGAGAACGTAGGAACCTGACTTGGATGTACATACTATAGTTATGAAGCTTAGAGTCTTTCGCAGCCATACCGGTTGGCGTGGCGAAGGTTCTAGACGACATGATTATAGAGTGCATACCTTAGTTACGAAACCTATCGTTTATTGCATCTATGCTTACTGGCGTGGCGAGGATTCTGAGTGTCATGATTTCAGACAGACGTGTATGATTATCAGGTTGTATCCTAAATTGGTTCTTAAAATATCATCTCAAGACTTATCTATTTCTGTTATTCCAGGACTTTGTTCCACCGCTTCTTTCTTTACTAGCAGTAAAGATACCTTCTGTCCTCAATTCAGTCTTTGAGCTCCTATTCCTTGAGGGTTTCTTGTTAAGTATGATAATTAGTGGCTTGTGATTTTGTTGTGTCTTGTATTAGTATTGACTGTGTTGCTAGTGAGTTGTAAGTGTTCTTAGTTGGACATGTGAGCAGTAGGCTTTAATCTAGAGTTAGCCCTTAGTATAGTACCTTGTACCAATGATTCTAGGAGTAGTGTCATTAGAGACTGAGAGTTAAGGAGAGTATAGAGTATCAGTGATAGTTCTCAGAGTTAGTATCAGAGCCAATTACCCGTCCTGGATAATCATGATTATGTAATTGAGTGATCTATGTAAACAATTAAGTATCCGGGAATTGTGTTAAGGATTATGGAGCATGATGTCCAATTGGATGATTGATATCGGAAATGTTAAAGGTAAAGAAATGTATATGTATAAAGGGTTTAATGAGATGTCATAAGTAGAGAAATATCAGGATTAGTAATGGAAGTTGTGAAGCGTATCACGGATTAGTTTAATAGGCTTTAAAGGATTGAAGAAAATACATATACAACCATCGAGATGAGGAACCATACACATACCCATGAGAGTAAAGAAACATGAGTGTTATAGAGGATACAGGTGATCATGAGTCTAATGAGCTTGATGAGATAATCCATTAATGCAGCTAGTGATATAATACCAAGAGTGCCGATGATTCTATATCAAGGATTATTGGAGATGGTGCTAGTAACAGTAAGCACTCGGTGTGATGATAATTAGATGATATACCAGTTGACATAAATTGAAATTATAAAAGAAAACACAGTTGATGGTAACTTTGATCATTGGAGGTAATAGTGCAAGTGATTCGGGCAGTACAAATTTAGTACACAGTTCTAGACAATATAGGTATTGAGTACACCTTGAGTATCAGAGACCGTGAGCACTGATATGTACATTGAGGAATTATAAATTAAAAGGGTGGAAATAAATTTTAAATTTTCAGAATTTTTAAGGAGTTGAGATTTTATGTTGTTAAAATATTGAGGATTTAAATTTGATTCAATAAACATAGTTAAGGCTACAAAGATTTTAGAAGTGATTAAATTTTATTTCGATGTGAAGTATCTGATTTTGAGGAGGTATATGCATTTTATTTTAAGTTGATCGGGAAGTTAAACCTTGACGATTATTTTGAGGATTAATTTTTTGGTAGATGAGAGATATGAATATTAATATATGATTAGTTGATATGGGTACCAGTGTACATGAATAGGAATTTGCTAGTGTGCTAGAGTTAAGTGTTTGTTAGAGATAGTAGACACTACAAGTAATATGTTAACATGATCCTTCTTCCTTCCTAATGTTCCTTTTCTTTCGCCTTTCGATTGATTGATTGATTTTCCTAGTACTGTGGTTCACATGCATGATTTTCTTGTTAGAATATAACTAGTAGTACCCCCTAACAGAGGCTGAAATACCATGACAAGACACATGACCTATATTTTCTTAAATTGCATGGCTGTAGGTAGAGTTTTCTTAAACCATGATCATTGGGTTTGACCATAGCAAAGATCTATGACAAGGGTATGACCGACAAAAAGGGACAAGATGATTAAATTATGGATGAGCATAAATTTTAAATAAAGAATTTAGGGAATTGTTATAACAGAATTGATGGAATCATTGTTTTTGCGAAAATCGAGGTTTGATTGAAATTCGAGGACAAACATTTACTTAAAGGGAGAATTTAGAAATTTACAGAGCCAAAATTTGAGAATTTATTTTTAGGAGGTCTTGATATGATTGAATTGATTATTAAAAAAAAAATTTGAGAAATTTGAGAGATTATCATTTTATCTATTTGATTGCAAGATAGAAATTTTATATATTATGAATGTTGCATTGAAGATTCTGGAAGCATCGCATCGTTGAATATTTGAGGAAAACGAAAATCAAAAAATAAAATCGTAAATGGAATAGTGTCGAATTAAATTCTTGGGATGAGGAGTTAGATTGGAATAAGCATCAATTGAATTTGAGTTAGAGGAGTAAGATGATTGATGAGTGTTTAAAATTTAAATTTTGGGATACAGATTTTTAAGTTTTATAAATATGCATTGATTGGGTTTCAATTGAAGGATTGGATAGTAAATTTTGTATTTAGTTATTTACTCAAAATTTGAGGAGATTATGATACGACTGGAATTCAATTAAAATATTGAGGATTTGAGTAGTAAAAATTTTACATTGGGATAATAAATTCAGAGGATGAAAAAAAATATTAGTTCAAATTTCGGAAACATTTTACATACGGATAAAGAAATATAGAATGAAATGAAGCTCAAGGTAAAGAAGATTATAATATAATTGATTATGGGATCATATAATTGAAGGTCGTAAGGTAAGATCATGGTATATTGAGGTTGTGATTTAAATTAAATCTTGACCATGACAGTAACATTTGAAATCGAAGAAAACAATTGAGGTATAGTCAATGTTAAGATAAACAAACTCGAATTTGATGATAAGGATTTTGGACAGGTAATAAATTTTGATTCAGAAATTCTAAGATCTAACCTAATAAAGTTTGTGAAATTTGAAACTTTTATAGATATTAGTTAATGATGAATCACAAGATTGAGAAAAGTAAAATGAACGAGGATAAAAAGGAAGGATTATTTTCAGAAGGTAGTAAAGACTACTCTTTTTCCTAGAAATCAAGAAAGGCGATTAGATGTCTCTTGATTACATTCTGAAGGATGTATTTAAGTTCTTAAATCAAATTGTCGATCGTATCTTTCGAATTAGCTATAACTTTCATGTCTATATCATTCATTATACTGGGTCTTCCTTGGTTTAGTTACTTTGAAAAGGTAACGTGCATGATTCAAATTATCTGTTTTTGTGATCGTGTCTACTCCCCAAACCTAAACTTTCTAGAGGATTCAAGGCCGAGCCATGATTCCTTCAAGTTATTCCTGTCATAAACCATATTTTTCTTTTTCTTCATGTTTCCTTCTGTTTGGTAAATATTTTCCTTATAGAAATATTTTCTTCAATGATATATTCATCATTATGAACAACAAATTTTTCTATCCTAGTCATCCCTAAAATTTCGAGGACGAAATTTTTCTAAGGTGGATAGACTTGTAACCTCCGATTTCCAATTTCCAAAATAATTAGATTTTAAATTATTTTAAAATATCAAGTTTTATAAAATATTTCTCCTTGAAAATTTTTATTTGATTTTGAACGATGTTTAATTTTAGAAGGTAATTTAAAAATCTTTATAAAAATCATTTTTCCTAAATGACGATGTATTACAAAATAAATAAATAAATAATAATATATATTTCTAGTTTCAAATATTTATTGGCTTGAATCGTAAAATTATTGTTTTAACTAAATAGTTATTTAGAAGACTAGTTCATAAAATAAAATAAATTTTTATTTATTGGACTAGTAAATAAATAAATATCATACTTTCTAAAATTTTGCAAAATGTATTAATTAGTAGCAAATTGGAAATTTGCTAGCTTTCCTAAAAACATTTTTTGAAATTATAATCTTTATTTTTATTTTTCAAATTGCCATTTCCTATTAACTAGCCCACACCTTTTCCCACATGAAGAACTTATTCATGTATTGATCTTGGCCATTCATTATTGGGCCAACCCGCAACCCTTTATCCCACACCATCTCTCCCTATTTAAGTCCCTCATCACATCTCCCTAGAAACCCTAGCTAGCCTTCACAAATCCCCACAGAGCCACAGCCACCACCATTTTTGTGTGCTCGTGTCCGTGTGTCCAGCATCCGTGTCAGCCGTGATGGCCTCGGGTCCGACCCCGGGTGTCCCACAGTATCCATTCATTTTCTGGGTTCGGTTACAATATTACAATCAGATTTTTGTGTCCGACACACCCGGACACATCCACCTCCACCAGTACACCCAACCCCGTGTCCAACACCCGGACACGTCCACTGTGCATCGAGTCCCCGTGTCCAGCCCCGGACACGTACCCAGACCCCGACACATCCAGAACCTAACCCTAGAGATCCGCCGAGGGAGCCGCCGCCGGTGGCCGCCAGATCCGTCGAGCGCAGCTGGAATCGAACGCCACGCCGCCGCTGGAACGAAACCGCCGCTGGAACTGAGCACCGCAGCCACCTCGAAGCCTCGCCCACGCAGCCGACCACCGCCGAGAACATCCGCCGCCGCTGCTCCCGAGCCCGCCTCCTCGAGCGCCGAGCCCGCCTCCTAGAGCGCCGAGCCCGCCTCCTCGGACAGAATGCCGCTCCTCGAGCGCCGAGCCCGCCGCCTCGAGCCGAGCGACGCCGCCGCGGATCCCCTCCTCGCCGAGTCGAGAGCCGCCGCCTCGGGCCGCTTCCCCTCAACGTTGAACCGCCGTCGCCGAGACAACGTCGACCGACGACCAAGCCGATCCGCCGTCGGGCTTCACCGCTGACCACAGAAGCCGACGCCCTGCCCGGCCGACGACGCCGGAGTGAAGTCCGGTGAGCCTTTTCCCTTTCCCTCTTTCCCGATTTTGGGTTCTGTCTGTGTATTTAGTAGTAATTGGATTAGTTATGATTGGTATTCAATTAGTTTAGTGTTAATTAATTAATTAGATTAGTTGATTGTTAATCAGTAGTAAATTAGTAATCAATTAGTTTAATTAAGTTATAAATCAGTAGTTAATCAGTAATTAGATATTTAATCAGTTATATATTAATTAGTTAATTTATATAATTAGTTTATTTTATATGGATTAGTTTATTTTATATTAATTAGTTATTTTATATGAATTAGTTTATTTTATTAATTAGTTAGTTATAATTAGTTTAATTAATGTGTTAGTCTAGTAAATTCATGTAATTAGTTTAGTAAATACAACATAATTAGTTTATTATTTTAATGTATGAAATTAGCTATTTAGTATGTGTAAATTTAGTTATGTAATTATTTAAAAAGGGTTTTTGATTATGCAAACATATAATAATTTTGGGGTTTTTTATAATTAATTAAAAATATAGTTTTAATAATAAAAGTAAGATAAATTGGTTATTTGGACTGGTAACTGAAATAACTAGAGATATATAAATATGATGGCTTTTACATAAATTCTAGTTTTTATAAATAAACTTTTATTTGAAGTTATTGTTCAAAATAATTTCGAAAGAATTAATATATGTAAATACGTATTCTGGTAGCTGTAATTGATTTGGTATCTATGTATATATTTTTAGTATATGTATATCATTATTTTGGTGTATATACTTATATATATATATACTTGAATATATGTATGTATATTTTTGGTATAATTATACATATATTAAATTGGTATAAATTCATGTAGTATAAGTGCAATAAAACATATTTTTAATATATGAATAAATTGGCATCTGTATATATATATATATAGTATAAAGTTGAGTTGGTAAATTAATATTATTATGTTTAAGAATGATGGACAATATATATATATATGTATATTCTAAAAATGTACTTTGCACACATATGATATGTACGTATTTTGATATATGTTAATATATAAATGTACGTATCTTAGTAAATATACAACTATAGCTAGTAATTTATATTGGTATATATTTTAGATATATACATATATTAGGTTAAATTCTTTTTAGTATGTATACAAGTATTACTTATTTTAAAGTATATATATATTTACATATATCTACTATTGTAGTTGATGGAAATTATGATATGGTTAATTGGTAAACCTACTAGATGACCTAGTTGACTAGAGCCATGCCTGGCAGAGCCCCTGAGTTCATGTATTGTGATGTGTTAGTGTAACACCTGATGCAAATGTTGTATTTGAAATATTTCTAGGACTGTTGGTTCCTCCAGACGGTACTCTGGGACAGGACATTGGTTTTACCAGCTAAGGACCCAAGGCGAGTACATTCTCTGATTAGTTTCTAATTTATGATATCTCCTATGTTCACTGTATCTAGTGTAAATATCCATGATCTTGACACGATGGTTACACGGATTGGTATACACGGATCTCGTCATGAGATGTTATTCCCTATTCATGGTGTAGCTTGTACGAGACTTGTTTCCTTGATATCTTGTGCATGTACAGACACTAATTCCCGGGGAGATTTGCTACCTTCCTAGGGAATCCTGTGCCATAGCGTACCATGATTGGATCTACTATACCAGTTGGGGGTTTGGGGAGTATTTTAGTGTAGATATGTGATCATACCCAACTATCCATGCATCATAGCTCACCCCACATCTCACGTCGGGTGCGGCCTGACCATCTCCATGCCTCATAGCTGTGACGTGTGATTAGCCTGACCTCTCCATGCATCATAGCTAACCAACGGTTAGCCTGACCTTCCATGAATCATAGCTAATCACATGTAACCAGCCTGATCAAGTTCCCAAGCCGATCACATGTTAAAGCTAGTACTCACACACTCAGTCATAGGTTTCTTGCTCATTGACATATGGTTCTTTTCCTGCATTTACTTACAGTATTTCCAGTATTTCTCTAATTGTACATTTCTCGTACCTATACATGCATCTGGTATGTTTCCATCTAGAACTGCTACATAGTTTATGTCATTTATATAGAACTGCTAATTAGAGATGTACTTTGCTCATTCCTGACTGGAAAATATTTTTCCAGACTGTGACCTTAGTAGACTGGTTTCTGACACTTGGGAATTTGGAAGTTAAGGATTGCAGGTATGATTATGTTGTCTTTAGACTTGTATTGTATTCTTTTGTTTCTTCAATTTCTATCGTGCTGTAGTTGTGATTGAGTATGTGGTGAATATTTTTATAGTATTATCCGAATCTCCTTATGGAGTTGGATACTAGCGTGAGATTGTTATATAGTACTTGACCTAGACAGCGTTCTACCGCCGATGCTGCGGCGTAGGCTGGACGTACCCACGCTCTCGTGCCCCTAAACCGGGTGCGGGTCGTGACACTGCGTGGCCGAGGCAAATGGGGAAATCTTCCCCTAGACCAGTAACGGATGAAACTCCTGCTGCGTCCGTGAGCATGACTAGCTAGATTCCAGCTGACGAACCTCGACTGCGTCTTAGTGAAGGCTCGGTAGAGCACCTGGCGATGTCGGTTGGCCCACCTCCTTCTCCAGGTATGATAGTTCGTATTGCGTCATTAAGGCATAATTTAGCTACATCGGCTGCAGACGCGGCATATATACCGTTGGCTATGGGTAAATGTCATTTTTATGTCTCCTCTTAGAAAGATTACCATCATATTGATATCAACTTTCTTGTCCTCTTATCAGGGGATGGCGTCCACGGGGAGTATAGCGTTGAAGCGCCTTCTGGCTCTGCTCGGGCTCCTAGCGATGATACGGAGGCGCCCGACTTCGAGAAGGAAATACCTATGGGGGCCAGCTCGCCCGGAGTGGTTTCGTCATTTCAAGAGGAGGACGAGCCCGTTATCGTGACCTCGCCTCTTGCGAGTATGCCGATGACTTCGACCGTCGTTGTCGCACCTTCTTCGGTCGTACCACCCGTTGAGGCGGCGGCGGTGGCCACCTCGTCTGCAATCCTTCCTGGAGGGAAACTCGCCAATATCGCGGCCACTCCTGGCGTTCAATCAGATCTGGTTGCGCTGACCGAGCTGTATACCAGCCTCTTTTACACCAGTTTGAAAATGCTGATATCAATGGTGTTGGCGAAGAACCTAGACTTCGAGCGTCTGAAGAAGGCTTCCCAGTTTTTGATTGGGGCGGTCAGGGAGTTCGGCGATTCTGGGGTAGCTGACGCCCTGGAGGCGATGGTTAATGGGTTAGAGCAACCTATTAACGAATACTTGCAGCTGGCCCGGGGTAGTCTTGAAGCTGAGGTCCAGGCCAGATACGACCTCATGACTGCGCGGCTTACTAAACAGCTGGAAAGCCTAGATAACTCCATCAAAGCACATAAGCTGGAGATGGATGAAAGAAAAGCTGTCGTGGAGGAGGCTCTTGCTCTTCAGACGAAGTGCCAATCCGAGCATGAAGGAAACGTAGCGAGGGCTCACAAGTTAAAGAAAAAACTCGCTCTGGCAGAGGAGTGGGCTTCTCAGTCGTTGGCAAGTCTAGATGTAGCGACTGGTCGACTGAGCACAGCGCGATGGGATCTGGAGCGTGCAGAAGCTGCCTGTGCTGGCTCTCTTCGGGCAAGGGCCGAACTATCCTTTATAAAAAATCCGGAGGCACGGCTGGAGCGGGCCCGCGCTGATGCCTTGGTTTTCAGGAATGAGAGGATAGCTGCACTGGTATAGGTGATTCGCGATCTGACCGCTCCCCCACAATGATGTACCCTTTCTTCCTTTTGCTTCCCCAATGTAATTCTGCTCTTTTTGGGAATAAATAAAGTGAATCTTTTCTGACTTTGTGGACCCATCATTTCGGAATGTAAATGACAGGTTTGGGCGAGAGTGATATCAGAGGTAGTATGGACGTGATAGACTCTCGATAAACTTTTAGCAGGATATATCTATTCAGAGGTCATACGGACATGATAGAATATGACCCGACTAGTTTCGTTTTGGAAGTAGTTTGGTCAGAATTGAGATTTTCGCTATATTCCACTTGAGCAGAGAAGGTTAAGCATAGTACCTCTTCAAGAATTTATCGTTGATGGGAGCCATTAACAGGTCTCCATTAGGCTGGGCTAACCTATAAGTGTCGTTTGAGAACGTTGTCTCGATCACATAAGGGCCTTCCCACTTGGGCTAGAATTTGCCTTTACTTCTGTGAGTAAGAATCATCGGCCTTCTTACGGCTAAAACTAGCTCGCCGACTTTGAACACTCTTTCCTTTACTTTATGATTGAAAGCTCTGGAAATGCGTGCTTGGTAGAGCGCGATGCGCTGTTGAGCTTGGAGGCGTTTTTCGTCTAATCCTTCTAGCTCTTGAAGCCTTAACAGGTCATTCTTTTCTTGAGTCAGCTCATTAGTCATGGCTATCCTGAGTGACGGGATCTGGATTTCGATGGGAAGAACTGCTTCGCTTCCGTAGACCAGTGAAAATGGGGTACAACCTGTCGGTATTCGCACCATTGTGCGGTATGCCCAGAGACATTCGCCCAGCTTCTCATCCCAATCTCTTTTGTTTGAAGAGACAAACTTCTTCAAGAGTTTGATAATGGTTTTGTTGAAAGCTTCCGCCAAACCATTAGCAGCTGGATAATATGCCGTAGAGTCAATATTATGTATCCGATTTTTATCGCAAAATCGATGAAACGCTTGGCTGATGAACTGAGGCCCATTGTCATGGATTATCCTTCGGGGAATCCCAAAGCGATAAATGATGTGATACTTGATGAAGCTGATTACATTAGATGCCTTTACCTCAGCAAGAGGGATCGCCTCTGTCTATTTGGAGAAGTAATCCGTAATGGCCAGTATGAACCGGTGACCTCTGGAAGAAGACGGGTGAATAGGACCAATGATATCCATACCCCATGCTTCGAAAGGCCAGGATGCAACCGTAGGATGTAGATATTCAGACGGTTGATGTATGAAGTCTGCATGAACCTAACAGGCTCTGCATTATCTTGCATAGTTGATCGCGTCTGTGATCATAGTGGGCCAGTAATAGCCCATTCTCCTGATACGATCCTGTAGCTTAGGATCGGGCTGGTGCGCTCCGCATACGCCGTCGTGAGCTTCCCGGATAATCTGCTGTGCTTCGTCGTTAGAGAGACATCTCAATAGCAGTCCGTCGTAGGTCCGGCGATATAGGCATTGTGAAGATGCATCGAAGTAGAAGCGTAATGATCGTCTTTTGACGGATAATGCTTCTTTGGGGTCCTCCGGCAAGATTTCGTATGCGACAAAATCTATAAAGGGACTTCTCCAGTCTCTTCTAGGGGGATCTGTGTTCACAGCGTAGCTGCGTTCTATGTGAAAGTTATTCTTCATACAGAATAAATCTCTGTTAAGAAGGATTACCGAATCCTGCCTTCTTATAGGAGTGGCTAAATTCGCAGCTAGACTGGCTAGGGCATCAGCTTCCAGATTCTGAGATCGAGGTACATGCTCTAGGAAGAACCCTTTGAATGTCATGGCTATCTTGACCGTTGCTTGGTGATAGGGGATGAGGTCTGGATTCCGGACTTCATATATTCCTCTGACTTGATTGACGATAAGCAGAGAATCACCGAAAGCTTCCAGGGAGACGACCCCTAGCTCTTTGGCGACTTGGAGCCCGATTAGTAGAGCGTTGTATTCTGCCACATTGTTGGAGCATAGCTCGCTAAGAAAATATGCTCGGTAGATGACGAGTTTATCAGGAGTGACCAGGACGATTCCTACCCCTGAAATCACGTTTCCCTGGGGACCAGTCCTGGAGGCGTCGTCGAAGAACAGTTGCCATGCGTCACTTTTCATTGCAGAATTATATTCTGCAACTTCGTCGGGAATGTCCTCGTATAATTTGGAGGCCTCCGGGATCGGATGAGCAGCTAGGAAGTCGGCCAGCGCTTGGCCTTTGATGGACTTCTGCGGGACGTATACCATGTCATATGGTGTTAACAGCATCGCCCAAGTCGCGAGTCGGGAATTAAGAGCACTTGGCTTGCTCATCAGTACTCGAAGAGGGTTGATCTTGGAGATGATATGAATAGTCTGGCCGGTGACATAGTGCCGCGTCTTCTGGATAGCGAATATTAGAGCCAAGCATTCTTTCTCCACTGGGTTGTACCGGTGTTTGGCTCCGACCATCATCCTGCTGAGGTAGTAGATAGCCTATTCCTGACCCATATCATTCTTCTGTGCGAGAAGAGCCCCTAGCGAATGATCTATTGCTCGAACGTACAACAAGAATGGTCTTCCCATGACGGGAGGCACCAGAACTGGCGGACTGGTGAGATAGCGCTTGATATCTCCGAACGCTTGCTGACAGGTTTCGTCCCATACGAAGGATACACCTTTCTTCATGAGATACGAAAAGGGCTGACATCTCCCTGAGAGGTTGGATATGAATCTTCGGATATAAGCCAGACGGCCTTGAAATCCCCGGAGTTCCCTCAGATTACGGGGCGGTCGCATTTCTACGATGGCCTGGACTTTGTCAGGGTCCACTTGGATGCCTTTGGCGGTAATGACAAATCCCAGGAATTTGCCACTAGATACACCCAGAAAGGAGTTCGTAGGGTTCATCTTGAGTTGATGTTGGCACATTAACTCGAATACCGTCCTCAAGTCTTGAATGTGATCATCTTTGAGGCGGCACTTGACGGCTATGTCATCTACGTAACATTCTACTGTTTTGCGTAAATGCTCATGGAATATGTTACTCATAGCCCGTTGGTATGTAGCCCCGGCGTTCTTCAATCCGAAGGGCATGACCGTATAGCAATATAATCCCAACGGGGTCCGGAAGGCAGTGTGCTTCTCGTCTTCAGGATGCATCTTGATCTGATTATATCCTGAGAATCCGTCCATGAAAGACATGCATTCAAAACCGCAAGTGTTGTCGATCATGATGTCTGTGATGGGAAGAGGGAACTCATCCTTGGGGCAGGCTGCATTCAGATCTCGGTAATCGATGCAGATACGTATTTTCCTATTTTTCTTTATGACTGGGACAACGTTGGTGACCCAGTCGGGATATTGTTCTTCCCGGATGAAACCGCAGGCTATCAACTTCTTGACTTCAGCTTCAATGGCATCCATCATATCCGGGTGAAACCGGCGTTGGTGCTGCTTCATAGGCTTCGAGTCGGTCAATATGTTAAGTTTATGAGTAGCCACCTTCGGGTCAAGGCCCGGCATGTCCTCATAATTCCATGC
The DNA here is from genome assembly GCA_036927795.1 of Iris macrosiphon. NCBI lineage: Eukaryota > Viridiplantae > Streptophyta > Magnoliopsida > Asparagales > Iridaceae > Iris > Iris macrosiphon. Next base: position 185,471,973 of record JAYESA010000009.1, read on the forward strand.
AAAGACGTCGATATATTCTTTTATCAGCTGGATAATTTCTTCCCTTTCAGCTGGGGAAAGATTGTTACTGATAAATATCGGCTTTGGCGAATGTTCACCCCCAACATCAACCTGGATAACTTCGTCTTTGGTGGGAGGTTCCCTTTGCTCGAAGCAGAATTCCCACTGCGTATCCATTTGCTGAGCCCAAGAGTCATTCTCAAACAGTTCAGAATCATGTTCATCTAATTCGAAGGAATCTGTCACTACCATGTTTGCTGATAATGCTTGCTCGAGAGCGTCAGGTGAGTCGGAGGGCGACGAGTTTGAGATGACAACCGATGTGATGATCGATAGCCAAAAACCTGGAGAGTTTGTTCAGAGGTAATATGAACATGACAAACTTCTGGGATGCAATTCTATCGGGGATGGAAGTGCATATCTGCTCAGAGGTAATATGGACATGGCAGTCTTTGTGGACCTAACACCACTGGCATACTTAGAGTTAAGTACGGGCGTTAAGTTGAGATGACAACCGATGTGATATTCGATAGCCAAAACCAAGAAGGTTTGTTCAGAGGTAATATGAACGTGACAAACTTCTGGGATACAATTCTATCGGGGATGGAAGTGCATATCTGCTCAGAGGTAATATGGACATGGCAGTCTTTGTGGACCTAACACCACTGGCGTACTTAGAGTTAAGTACGGGCGTTAAGTTGAGATGACAACCGATGTGATATTCGATAGCCAAAACCAAGAAGGTTTGTTCAGAGGTAATATGAATGTGACAAAACTTCTGGGATGCAATTCTATCGGGGATGGAAGTGCATATCTGCTCAGAGGTAATATGGACATGGCAGTCTTTGTGGACCTAACACCACTGGCGTACTTAGAGTTAAGTACGGGCGTTAAGTTGAGATGACAACGATATGATATTCGATAGCCAAAACCAAGAAGGTTTGTTCAGAGGTAATATGAACATGACAAACTTCTGGTTTAAGGAACGAAATACTTGGATGATGAACATAAGCTTATGTCTGGACAATTCACTGTGGAGTGTTTTTCTTGAGTGAGGATAGTCCTGAAGAATCCACTAGAGAGACTTTTTAGGGACTCTTCCTCAAGTACATTTTTTTGAAGAGAGCAAATTGTTACGTAAAAAAAGAATGGAAATCCAATTGGTAAGGACCGTCCCCTTGTTTATAGATTCAAAGTGATGACCTTGGCCTCGATCAACTCCTAAATTTTCTTTTTTAGCACATAGCACGCCTTTGTGGGGTGATGAGTGTACCGATGGAAGAGACAATAATCTGGGTCATCCACTTTGCCAGCCCTCTCAAGATGTCTGATGTTGGGTAGCTGAAGCTTGCGCTCTTTCATTAACATATCGAAGACTTCAATGATGTCATCTTCATTGAAGGAGAAAGTCCCTTTCGGTCTTCGGGCTCCTGATGCCTGAATTTTACGGTCTTGCGGGGAGATCGTCGTCGTTGCATCATCTTCAGATCTTGAGGGAATTCTACCCCCGGCCTTGGACGTCCCTTTGTTCTGTCGAGGTAAGTTACTCCTAGACATGTCGTGGCCTCTGGCCACAGAAACTAATTTATCAGGAACTGCCTCTGGTTGTACAGGATTGGATTTCGAAATTTTGGGTCTCGTAAAAGACGCAGTATATCCTAACCCGAAATGAGCTTTTTGATGGTAAGAATTACTATGCACCGGCGTTCGTCTACCTTTCCTATAGTTGAGCCCTTGTTTCAGTTTTAAATCATAACCTATGCTTTGCATAATATTTAATGCTTGTGGGCTATATCTGTGGGTTTGTATCCTGCCAGTTTCAGACTCGCGTGATTCCTCCTGTACGATCGGGGTGTTCCGCCTGCTACCGAAGATTATCGGACGCTGATCGTCGTGGGTTGGTGGAATAATAAAGATGGAGTCTTCCTGTGGTCCACCTGTTATGATGACATTAGACGTTGACGTATCTTCCCATAAGATCTCCCCGCGTTTGAATGTTAGGAGAATTGAAGTCCGTTTATTACTCTTGTTTTTGCGTTTCTGGATTAGATAATCCCGCAGGTCAGGAGAATTTACAGAAGAAGACGAAGGAGACTGCTCGTTTCTTCTGTTCCCATCAGTGGGCATGCAGAGATTGGGCACCATGGTTTTCCCTGTGCCATCTGTATACAACAGATTGGCCATCTGGGTGGCGAATAATCCCCGAGGAGGGTGCCTTTTCGTAACCTGAGCTTGCTTTACGTCGTGGGACTTCGCCTGGCGTAATTTGAAGATTTGCTCAGACTGGCGTAAAGCTGAAGAGGTCCTCAGTCGGCCGTCTGCTTCCTGCGTAAACCGGAGGGTAGGCGGATTGCTTCCTCGCTGGCATAAAGGCCGAGAAGTTGAGTACTCTACCGCTCGCTTTCCCTTGCGGAAATCACAGCGCTCATCTAGTTCCCCGTAGAGGTCAGATGTTATCTTGCGCACGGAGCATGATTTGTACTTCCGTTTTGGCGCTGAGGCATCATCAGAAGTTTGGTCTGTACCGCGCGTAGCGGGAGACTGGTTTCTACGCGTAGAGCGCAGTGGATACTTCTGGGTTAGCGCTGAGGCTTTGCCCGAAGTTTTGTCTGTACTGCGCGTAGCGGGAGACTGGTTTCTATGCGTAGAGCGCAGTGGATACTTCTGGGTTAGCGCTGAGGCTTTGCCCGAAGTTTCATTTGTACCGCGCGTAGAGGGAGACTGAATTTTACGTGCAGGGCACGAAGGGAGCAATGCTACAACCTCATTGGTCAGAGAGGTCAGAGAGATCGGAGAGTCCACAGGAATGGTAGAGGATGTCTTGGGCATCCAGACCTTGTGCAGCATCCTGTTGTCTTAGACGGAGAGAGGGTGAGAGCTACCCCCGGTTCGAAGCATGTCTTCGTAAGCAGACTAGTCGAATTGGACGACCAGTATCTTCTTCACGGTTCCTATAGATAACGCATCTTGTTGAGCAATTACTTCCTCATCAGAAGAGAAAGATGTTCCCAGCAGAGTCACCATCTTGTTTGTGGTATTAAACGAAAGAATAAAAATGTATTCAGGATGGGGTTTATACGAAACCCGCCTTCTTTGGTTTACAAACAAACTTGTACAATTTGATCCTATACGAGGATATGGGAGTATAATTTATTTAATCTGGATAAATATTTCTATAGGTGTCTGATCTGCAGTCGATCACTTTAACCCTTGGACCACACGATGTTGAAGAAGTGTCGTAGAAGACAGGAAGCAGCTTCGAAGGTTGCAGAAGAAGGTGGATGTACGATGCCAAAGTCGTCGATCCCTACTCTTTGCCTGAGCTCCGGATTCTTCTCTCTCTCTCTCTCTCTCTCTCTCTCTCTCTCTTGATCTCTGGTTCGATCTTTCTTGGAAGTTCGACCTTCGATCTCCTCGACCTTGGATCTGATATTGGTTTTCTTAACCAATTTCTGACCTTGTTTCTCATTGATAGAGGTCTCTATTTATAGAGTTTTAGTGACAGTGACCACTCCGTCAGTGTAGAAACCGAGGAGTGGAAAGTACAGCACCCTTTTACACAACGGTTAAAATAACCAATGCCTGCGTATAGATGATCCTTTGAATGAGCGTGTGACGCGGGTCCAACTAAGGGACAAAATGCGTATAATCGCTACGAAGATCACGGCGTAGAAGCCACGTAGGTAGGTATCCATCGTGTAGAAGAGGTTGGCATAGAAGCCAAATGTCTGTTACCATAGCATAGAAGCCAAAATAGTTATCAAACCGGCATAGAAACCGAATAGGCGTAGAAGCCGAGTGGTCATAGAGGCCGAGCAGGTGTAGAAGCCGAGTGGTCACAGAGGCCGAGTGGGCATTAAAGCCGAATGGGCGTTGAAGCCGAATGGGCGTTGAAGCCGAGCGGTCATAGAGGCCGAGTGAGCACAGGAGCTGGATGGGTGTAGAAGCCGCTGTGTACCGTGCCAGAGTGCTGATGTGGACGTCTTAGCCGGAATTATGGCTTTTGAAGATATAATCAAATCTCTTGCATTAAATGCAGAGATTTGCCACCATCCTGTGCATTAAATGCGGAGGCGTGTTTTTGAAGGTCTGCAACCCCTTCTGTGCATCAGTCGCAGAGACGTGCCTTGAGAAACTGTCACCGCTCTGTGCATTAGACGTAGAGACGTGCCTCGAGCAACTGTCATCGCTCTGTGCATTGGACGCAGAGACGTGCCTCGAGCCCCGTACGGAGTGCAGCTTTTGATGTGGCAGGCGGTTTGTCTACTGCAGAGCGTAAAACAGCTCATGTCTGTCTGTGTAAAACAAGGCAGCGTATCCCTTCGTGCTCGTAAAATCAGTTTACGCAAAGGAGATGGCGGTTAATGACAGCCTGGGTCGCAGTATTGTGCCATCATTATAGTCGTCGTCTGGGTAGTCGAGATGTATCCCTTTGTCAGAAGTCCAGACGTCAGGTTCATTGCAGGATCTGACAGGTTCATTGCAGGGTCTGACAGGTTCACTTCGGAGAATACGAAGCGTCTCTAGTACACCTCAATGCTGCGTTTGAAAGAGGATGAGTTTTACGCCCTGGAGGCGATGAAGCACCATGTTTACGCTGAAGCGGCTTGGACGTACTGCCTTACGCGGATGGTCCTTTGAGCTGTATTTAGCAAAAAATCTCTGTTGCACGCTTGATGGCTCTGAAGGCCTCTGTTTACGCTGCTCTGCATTAATATGCTGCGTATAGCCATCCGGCGTATTTTTCATGAGTCGCCATCTTGTTTGTTGTATTAAACGAAAAAATGAAAATGTATTCAGGATGGAGTTTATACGAAACCTGCCTTCTTTGGTTTACAAACAAACTTGTACAATTTGATCCTATACGAGGATATGGGAGTACAATTTATTTAATCTGGGTAAATATTGCTATAAGTGTCTGATCTGCAATCGATCACTTTAGCCCTTGGACCACACGATGTTGAAGAAGTGCCGTAGAAGACAGAAAATAGCTTTGAAGGTTGCAGAAGAGGGTGGATGCACGATGCCAAAGTCGTCGATCCCTACTCTTTGCCTGAGCTCCGGATTCTTCTCTCTCTCTCTCTCTCTCTCTCTCTCTCTTGATCTCTGGTTCAATCTTTCTTGGAAGTTCGACCTTCGATCTCCTCGACCTTGGATCTGATATTGGTTTTCTTGACCAATTTCTGACCTTGTTCCTCATTGATAGAGGTCTCTATTTATAGAGTTTTAGTGACAGTGACCACTCCGTCGGTGTAGAAACTGAGGAGTAGAAAGTACAGCACCCTTTTATACAACGGTTAAAATAACCAATGCCTGCGTATAGGTGATCCTTTGAATGAGCGTGTGACACGGGTCCAACTAAGGGACAAAACGCATATAATCGCTACGAAGATCACGGTGTAGAAGCCACGTAGGTAGGTATCCATTGTGTAGAAGAGGTTGGCATAGAAGCCAAATGTCTGTCACCATGGCATAGAAGCCAAAATAGTTATCAAACCGGCATAGAAGCCGAATAGGCGTAGAAGCCGAGTGGTCATAGAGGCCGAGCATGCGTAGAAGCCGAGTGGTCATAGAGGCCATGCAAGCGTAGAAGCCGAGTGGGCGTTGAAGCCGAATGGGCATTGAAGCCGAATGGGCGTAGAAGCCGAATGGGCGTTGAAGCCGAGCGGTCATAGAGGCCGAGTGAGCACAGGAGGTGGATGGGCGTAGAAGCCGATGTGTACCGTGCCAGAGTGCTGATATGGACGTCTTAGTCGGAATTACGACTTTTGAAGATATAATCAAATCTCTTGCATTAAATGCAGAGATTTGCCACCATCCTGTGCATTAAATACGGAGGCGTGTTTTTGAAGGTCTGCAACCCCTTCTGCGCATCAGTCGCAGAGACGTGCCTTGAGAAACTGTCACCGCTTTGTGCATTAGACGTAGAGACGTGCCTCGAGCAACTGTCATCGCTCTGTGCATTGGACGCAGAGACGTGCCTCGAGCCCCGTACGGAGTGCAGCTTTTGATGTGGCAGGCGGTTTGTCTACTGCAGAGCATAAAATAGCTCATGTCTGCCTCTGTAAAACAAGGCAGCGTATCCCTTCGTACTGGTAAAAGCAGTTTACGCAAAGGAGATGGCGGTTAATGACAGTCTGGGTCGCAGTGCTGTGCCATCATTATAGCCGTCGTCTGGGTAGTCGAGCCGTATCCCTTTGTCAGAAGTCCAGACGTCAGGTTCATTGCAGGATCTGACAGGTTTATTGCAGGGTCTGACAGGTTCACTTCGGAGAATATGAAGCGTCTCTTGTACACCTCAATACTGCGTTTGAAAGAGGATGAGTTTTACGCCCTGGAGGCGATGAAGCACCATGTTTACGCTGAAGCGGCTTGGACGTACTGCCTTACGCGGATGGTCCTTTGAGCTTTTAATATTTCATGCTGTGTTTAGCAAAAAATTCTCTGTTGCACGCTTGATGGCTCTGAAGGCCTCTGTTTACGCTGCTCTGCATTAATATGCTGCGTATAGCCATCCGGCATATTTTTCATGCTTCTACATCGAGCTACCTGCAGGTATTCGTTAATGGGTTGCTCCAAGCCATTAACCATCGCCTCCAGCGCGTCAGCTACCCCGGCATCACCGAATTCCCTGACCGCCTCTATCGAGAACCGAGAGGACCTCTTTAGCGACGCAAAGTCCATCTTCTTCGCCAACACCATTGACATTAGCGTTCTCAAAGTGGTATAGAAGATGCCAGTGTACTGCTCGGTCAGCGCAACTAGGTCCACATGAACGCGGGGAGTGTCCGCGATGGTGGCGACTTCCCCACCAGGAATCACCACAGACGATGTCGTCACGGCCGTCGCCTCAACAGGAGGAACGATGAAGGAAGAATCGCCAACAACGGACGAAGTGACCGGCGTGCTCAAAATAGGCACTGTCGCAACGACAGGCTCATCCTCCTCTTAGGATATCTCAAGAGTCTCCTCGACAGGCAAGCCAACACCCGAAGAGGTTTCCTCTTCAAAATTAGGTACCTCCGTGTCACCACTAGGACCTGACACAGAGCCAACGGGCGCGTCTACATCACCCTCCCCGAAGAGGTCTTCCCCTGAAAAGAAGACAAAAGGAAGTTAATATCAACGCAATATTAATTTTCCCAAAGAAGAGGCATAAAAGAAGACATTTACCCCTGGCCGGTGGCATATACGTCGCATCTGCAACCTGTACAGCTAAATCATTTCTTAATAATGCTAGGCGAGCTATCATACTTGGAGAAAGGGGTCTGCGAACTGACACTGGCAAGTAGTCTTCCAGGTCCTTCTCAAAATCCAACCGAGGCTCATCGGCTGGAATCGCGCTAGGTGCGCTCGCAGGCGCAGCAGAAGTCCCTCCCGATGCCGATCCGACTAGAGGTATACGGAACTTTATTATACTCAGCCCCGAAGGCGACCTCGTTCCACTACCTGAAGCAGTAGCAGCAACGGCGGCATCCAGCTGAGATTCTCCGGCACCACCAGCCGGAACTGTGGAAGGTCCCTCTCTAAAAGGCGAGGAACCTCCAATCAAAGAATCGTCCCCAATATGGGGAGATGCAAGCTCACCTCTAGGAGCATCAATGTCAGGGATCCGGAGAGAACGACTTACCATCTTCTTCTTCCTCTTACGGGAGGAAGCTTCCTTGGAAGCAGGAGCCCTTCGCTTCCCAGAAACTACCAAAGCCCCTGTAAGCGGAGGTACTTCACCCCTAGGGACCGACACCAGAGGCTCATCCGGGGTAACGGATTCACCCTTGTCGGAAGAAACCGAGGGAACTTCAACTCTTCCCCCAGGCTTGGAAGGGGGCACCCTAAAGCTTCCATGCATATCAAAATCATGATGGAAGGTGTTCGTTGCCACATAGAACTGGGCATACGAATGCAGGATGCGCAGCTCCGTGGAGAGTGTAATGACGGGCACAATAAAAATTGCCCCAGTACAGCCCATGATAAAATATCGCCATCCCCGCGCTCCATCAATGAGCCCACCTCTGGACCTGAAGCTGGTGACGGCGTTGCCCACGTGCAACTGATCATACCCAAACTGCCGGGCAAACCGACTGGGCAAGTAGGGCTCCAGGAAGCAATGATCTTCGCTTCTGTACAGCAGATGGGATGGTCTAATATAGACCAACTAATTAAAAGCTTCGGGAGAAAGAATGGACTTCTCTCTACCCGAATCCTCGAGCCTAATCCCCGACTGATTGCGATGTACAGAAGGGACGGTACAGAAAAGCTTCCAACTATGACTGAAGCCTAGCGCCAGCTGACAGTCTATAACCGTGCTCACGTTCCAGGAAGACTTCTGATAGTTCAACAAGAAAGAACCCCCCGAACTACTGCCAGAACCGGGAGACATCACCCGGGGATTATGGAGAATTAACCACCCCATCAAATACAGGTATGGTAATTCTATCCGGGGAAAGCTATCACGTCGAATTTCATCGACGAGCAGCCCGTCAATCATGGCCCTCAGGCCAGCTTGTATACGGTACACCATGGCAGGGAGCAAGCCCAGTCTTGCCCCAAACACCAGACGCACTGCAGGCCAGAGCGTGTTGCGGTGAATGTGGTCCGCAGATGCGACGCCAGGCACTACTACTCGGCGCAGCCATATAGAGAGGAAGCCAGCCAGTTGAGCCTCCCTGGACAGAGGCTTGCGACAGCGCCTCAAATAACTATAGGCCTTAGTGCCTTCAGGGTACTTTCTCGTCCCTTCGTCGAGAAATCGGTCCGAGCACCAGCATCCACTATGAGGTCGTCAACTACTTGAGCATTAAGCGCACTCAGGGGATTCACAGGCAGATCCTTGCCCTCCAATACCTTCTCTGGCTTGGCAGTCCTGGACCGGTGAAAGAAGAGATAGGACGTCCATTTGCTGATGTGAGCTAAATCTGAGGGCTCATTATAAAAAGTGGTGCAGGCGAGGTAGTGGCACATCAGCTCCTGATAGACCTCCACTACCCGAGGGTCTGAACCCCCCAGCTCCCGGTTCGTGGGAACATACTCTTCGTATGGAGTATCCCCCATCGGCAGTCTTGAGATCTCTGCCATCTCATACAGGGCCAATCCCAACTCCCCTAGTGGAGTGGCGAAGGTCCCGGTAGGCGAAATATATCGCTCCATCAGTGCCAGGAACAGGTTAGGGTTAGGAGGTAACCCAACACTGGTAGCACTCACAGCTGCAAACAGACTGATATTCTCCAACTCAGTCTGAAAATGCTTCAGGGCCCAATCAGCTAAGCGAGCCCATCGAAGGTTTGAAGGGGTGATCCACCCGCCACACCGAGGATTCACCTTAGGGTATACTCCCCACGCCCCATAAAATCATTACAGAAAGTCGGTAACTGGACCGGCTGGATCACCAAGCTGTCTTCACTCGGGACACTGCCTGGGTACAGCCCCCTGAACAGCGTCACAGAACCAGAGGGGCGGCTGACAAACGACCCATGGTCAGCTCCTCTCAGATGAAAGATCTTTCCTGGCTTGCCGTGAAGATCGGGGGTCAGCGTCCACGACATCTTCCTGGGGTGCGTAGCATGAAAAAAGGCCGAGATGGGGTAGTCTCTCGGCATATTGGGCAGATACAAGACCAAATCCACAGCAAAAAAAACCCAGAGTTCTCTCTTAGGCTTTGTCTGGGACTGCTTGTCAATCATGTCCCTGAAAAGGAAAGCCGGCTTCAGGTATTGTCACGACCCGTACCCAGATAAATCCAGGCACCAGTTCGCGAGTACGTCCAGCCTACGCCGCAGTGTCGGCGGTAGTACGCTGTCTAGACCATATTCACAGGTAATTTAAAATCTAGCTCATTCACAAATAAATAGGCAAGGATAATAACAGGAAATAGGAATGCTAAGATTTCATAAGACAAAGTGTGACATCCAAATCCATAGTTTAATACAGAACCAGAAGATAAATCGGGGACAAACCCGAGCACTATGCTGAAAGAAAATACTAGCTAACTGGCTAGATACTTTTCAAAAGTAGTCTCCTGAGTAGGAATCGGCTCCTCAAATGTATCATCCGCTACGTCATATGGGCCATAAAAGGTGGGGGCATAGTCCTCATCATCGCCTAATATCAACGGATCCAGTCAGGAAAGGAGCAAAGTACCAATACACAACAAAGCTTAAACTAAATATTTATGACAAGTAGTGAAAACTGACTAAGCATCACGATAAGAGTATGCATAATAAGTAGTAAAATTAACTAAGGTTAAGCACTAAAAATCAGGAATATAAATAAAACAGGATTATAATGAGACAAGAAAATAGAACTGCAACAAGACAACAGGAACTATGTGTGTGTGAAATTGTGTATTTAGAATACATAGTTGGCATGTAGGGGGTTATAAGGCTAATAAGGTCGTCATAGACGGCTAGCAGTCAGGAATAATCGAGTATAAGGCTGATGGTACAGTCGCGTACCAACAGCTAGCAGTCAGGACAGGGGGAAGGGTAAACTACATGCCTCCTAGTATTCTCCCTCCCGACACGAAAAGCAAGACATGAACTCCAAATTCTAACACTAAGTGTAATCATCCAATGGTACTAGTAGAGCAAGGAACTAATTATCACAATATAAAGATTAAACTTGAAGTGCAGGTACTTGCCTGATGTTCGATTTCCAACTACTACTCTGTTACTCGAGAAATTTCCAGAAATGTCTCCGGATGCTAAAATAAATATTACCATCATGCTCAGAAGATATCAAATAGCTAGAAACGCCTGTCCTTGAGTCCAATTTGAAGACAAGGGCAAAAACTACAATTTCGGGTCAAAACGGGGTCCACATGTGGGCCCGCTTTGCACCGAAAAATGTGTCAGGGTCAAAGGTCTCCAAATCTGTCCAACTTAGTGTCAACAGGTCAGGAACGATGATACGAACCCAACGGAACTTTCAGAATTGGATTCCGATGAGCCGATCACAAAATTGCCCGTCGAGTGGGGCATGTGGGGCCCACGACACGCGATTTTGTCAACGTTCTCGAAATCGAACCAAACTTGGGTCACAGGACCAGCGTATTGCTACGAGTCCGATGGCGCAAGTTCTGTTTCAATTCGACGAGTGTACACAAAGTTAGGGCACATTCCAGAAAGGGCGGATACGGGACGGTGTCCGCGGATACGCGTTGATTCCAGTATGCACGCACACCCGAATCGACTTCTGTGAAATTCCACACGTCCGTATCGACGACGCACACGTATCTGTGAAGACCGCACACGACCAAGTCGTCCCGTTTGGCGGGGCGTACCCAGTTCCGGGGTGAATCGGGGCATTATTTTTCCTATTTTTGGATCGCGGTTCACGATCGCCACAGGACGCGATGCCCCGAGCGGGTTGCACGGGCACCGAGGGGGTCATGCAGGCTACGCAATGCAACTAACGGAATCGAAAATGGGGCAACGAGCAGAGAGATACGCGTACCTGAACAGGGCTCCAGGAATTGGGGTTTCCTCGTGTCCGATACGTGTCCGACACGTGTCTAGATTAGGGTTAGGGTTAGGGTTTGCTGCGGCGGCCGGAGGCTCGCCGGAGAGAGACTGGGCGCGGTCGGGTCTTCGCCGGAGGCAGCTCGCGGAGGCGGCTCGCAGAGGCGGCGGCTGTGCTGAGCGGCACGGCGGCTGCGGGGGCGCTGGCTGCGGAGGAGCTGGGTGGGAGGAGGAAGGAGGAGGAAGGGCGGTGAGCACGGCGACGCTGGGGGCGAGGCAGGGCGGTGGCGAGGTCTGGGGCGGCGGGGTGCGGCGGAGAGGAGTCGGCGGCGAGGGGATGGCCGGAGAGGTTGTTCTGGCCGGAGAATAGGGGATTCGGGGGGTTTTTATAGGCGGAGGAGCGAGGGGAGAGGTCGGGGTCGTGGGCGGCCGAGTGAGGCGGGGAGGTCGGGGGTCGTGGCCGGCGGGGCACGCGGAGGGCGGCGGGAGACTCGGGCGGCGCCGGAGAACGCGGGTTGTGGGGGAGAGAGGGAAAGCGGGTCGGGCGGCGGGTTCGGGTCTGGCCGACCCGACCCGACCCGATAGGCCAGGGGATGGGCCGGGCTCGGTTGGGGCTGGGCCCGGTGGGCTGGGCCCAGTGGGCTGGGTTATATAAATAAAATAAATAAAAAATAATAATAATTAAATAAACAAATAAATAAATACATAAATACATAAATAAATAATAATAGATAAATAATTAAATAATTAGTTTTTATGTGTTTAAAAATAGGTCTGGGGCCAAATAAATTCCAGAAAAATTACCCTAAGTCCAGTTTTTCATTTTATACCCAAAAATATTATTTTCATAATATTTTAATAGTAATTAACAACAAATAAAAATTATTTAATAATTAAAACCCTGATTTTAATTACAGAAAAATTTCCAAAAAATTCCAGAAAATTGTGAAATAACCAAATTTAAAAATTCTTGAAAAATCAGGGGGTTTACAGGTATTGCTCCCCGTCTAAATACGTTAGGGGCTCCCCGTTGATCATGCTCAGCAGCATTCGCTCGCCCTGAGCCGATATCAGAATTGCCCTTCCTTCGGGATATTGGGGCCCGGAGATAGGAAATGTCACGTATGACAGATCCTCCAAATAGTTGGAGTACAGCATCCTGGCGGCAGAGCCCATCACTTCAGCTAGCGGAGACTCATGCAAGTTAACTACAAAGGCACAGGAGAAACACGTCAGTTCCTAAAACTAGACATTTTGGGACTTGCAGCATCCGATCAACAGTCCGCGCTCTACGCCGAGACTGTGAAACTTGAACCTTTATACTGGAATCCATTTCCTTAACGTAAAAGTCAAGATTGGCAGTATACGGTCTGTGCTTTATGCCAGATTGATTAAATTGAGTTATTACGCCAGGATTTCCATCCACGAGCATAAAACTCAAATTTTAATAATATACACCAAGTTTTCGGCGGTCAAAGCTTTTACGCTCGACTGCGAAAAAAATGGAGATTTTACGCTGACACATTAGGAATGCGGGCGTAAAAAAGATGAAACGTCTCCGTGCATCATCTTCCTCAAAGAGGCTATCAGCACAGAAGACGACCTAGCGCGGTCACGTTCAACGTATGCGAAGGATTTTCAGTCATTCTCTTCTTTCCAAGAGCTCTACCTTCTAGGCCGGGTGCACTACTCGTCGGCGGGATGCTCCGCTCAGAATGAAGTTCGCCTTGTCTAACCAGAGACGCTCTCGCTTGGGCCGAGGAACGAGAAGAGGAATCAACCTTCTTTCCCTTGGTGGAGGAAGTTTGTTTCGAAGCCATTACTGGAAACTTTGAAGACTCGAAAAAGAAACGAAGAAGAACTCGAACAGTCGAAAGCTTTCTCTCGCAGAAGACGGATGGAAAGTTTTTCCCCTCAGAAACTTGGGATATATATAGAGTTCGGATGGACTCCTCGGACCGTCGTTTAGTGACATCCCCTTTGCGAGAGCTGCTCCTACGCATACAAGGGAATACGCTGCCTAGTTTTACACAGGCAAACATGAGCTCCTTACGCTCCGCAGAAGACGAACAGACTGCCACGACAGCGGTTACTCTTCGCACAGAGTTCAAGGTGCGTATCTGCATTTAATGCGCGGAATGATGGCAAATCTTGAAGACAAGCATCTGCATGGGGGCAGATCCCTGCATTTAATGCAAGAGATCTGATTATCTCCAAGAGCCGTAATTCTGGCTAAAACGTCCACATCATCACTCTGGCACGTTATGCAGCGGCTTCTACGCCTATTCAGCTTCGGTGCCTACTCGGCTTCTACGTCTACTCGGCCTCTATGACCACTCGGCTTCTACGCCCACTCGGCCTCTATGATCACTCAGCTTCTACGCCCACTCGGCCTTTATGACTACTCGGCTTCTACGCCTATTCGGCTTCTATGCCGGTTTGATAACTATTTGGCTTCTATGCCATGGTGACAGGCATTGGCTTCTATGCCAACCTCTTCTACACGATGGATACCTACCTACGTGGCTTCTATGCCATGATATTTGTAGCGATTATACGTGTTTTGTCCCTTAGTTGGACCCGCGTCACACGCTCATTCAAAGGATCATCTATACGCAGGCATTGGTTATTTTAACCATTGTGTAAAAGGGTGATGTACTTTCCACTACTCAATTTTTACATCGATTGAGTGGTCACTATCACCAAAACTCTATAAATAGAGACCTCTATCAACAGAGGACAGGGTCGAAGAATTCAAGGTCGAAGAATTCAAGATCGAACGATCAGAAATAGGTCGACTAATTGGAGAAAAAGAGAGAGAGAGAGAGAGGAGAGTCCAGAGCTCAGGCAAAGAGAAGGGATCAACGACTTTGGCATCGGACATCCACCCTCTTCAGCAACCTTCGAAGCTGCTACCTGTCTTCCACGGCACTTCTTCAACATCGAGTGGTCCAAGGGCTAAAGTGATCGACTGCATATCAGACACCTATAGCAATATTCACCCAGATTAAATAAATTGTACTTAGACATCCTCGTGTAGGATCAAATTTGTACAATCTTGTTTGTAAACATAAAAGAAGGGCGGGTCTTCGTACAAGACCTCGTTTTCCGCATTCATCAAATCTTTTCTCGTTTATATTACATCCTAAACAATCGTCAATGGTCATGGACAACTTGTGCACAAGGTATATGGTTCCTACGAACGGTTGTCGGGGCACTGGGGCTGATTCGTCCCGGACGGAATAACAGTTAGTCATGCTAGTAACTTAGCACGGGTGAGGCAGAATTTTATAGCGGGGCTCAATACCTGCGCTGCAATCATCATCGTTTACCCAGACTATAGTCCATGAAGGCTAGTCAAGACAGTGATCCTTCTGTATATTTAAACTGTATAAACTAACTATCTCTTCATGGCAGGGAAGGTCATGGTAAGTTGTGTACAGGTGGTTCAGATGGTACTGGTAAAAGTCAACGAGCGATGGCACATTTTTTGTTATGTTATTTCATTCTATCACATGTTGTAAAATTAAACTAAGGCAAGATAGAAGGATCACATAATAATAATGTTGCATGTTCATATGAATACGGTATCGATTTGGTGTATTGGGTTAGCTTGCCCTCACCGATACTTTTCAAAGTACTGATCCTCGTTGCAGCAGGTTTCCCGAGCCAAGGCGACGCGGCGAGGAGCTGGAGCTTTCCCCCAACCTTTTACTGATCTAACGCATTCATGGTGGTGATTTTTTGGAGTGCTAGTACATATTCTCAAGGAGCCCACACATACCCTTTTGAAGCTCCTAGGCTATGGTGCAAACACCACCCAAGGTGGTTTGCTCTTTGAAATTTTAGTAAGGGATATAATGTATGGATCGACTATCTCATTTTACGTCCATGTTGTAAGCCCGTGCAACACCCCTTTTTATATTTTGAGTCAAAAGTTTGTAACAAGATATTCATTATCAATAAAGAGATCTTTTTTTATTGCAATATGCGATATCTCATTTGCGTACTCTGTTGCATATGTTTCTAAAGTATATCATTATGCCTAGGTCTTGTGCGGATGCGCCTTACGCTCGCACGGCATCACATTCGGGGGACAATTATCGATTTAGCGAAAATTAGGGCGTGACAGATTGCGTCTTTAATTCAGATCCAATTTTGTGGAATTTGAATTAATTGTGCTCCTATCTCTTTGTAACCGACTAGGTGGCCAGGCTCCTCTATAAATAATCTCTTCTTAACGCTCATCAAAAAAGATAATGAGAGAAAGAGGCTGCTGTACCGCGAGGAGAAGTCCAGGAGATTGTGTGAGTCCAGAAGGGAGGTGACGCGAGCGTTCCAGAAGTTCTTCGAGAACTTGCTGGTTCCTGGGAGAAAATCGTGTGGGGCAAATCTTTCTTTGAGCAACGGTGATCTTTATCACCCTAGCAAGCCATAATCCTTCTTCTTCCTCATCTACTTCTCCTTTATTTGTAACTTGTTCGGTCCGTCTGCAACTACAATTGCAAAGAATAATATAGATTAATTTCTGATTCTTTTGTTTTCTTCGAAGCAAGTTGTAATCAGTAATAATATATATATATATATATAGTGCTTCGTTGGAATCGAGATCTCGGAAGGCAAAATTGTTTGTTGAAGCTTCTGAATCTTGATGACAACTTTTGGATCAATAGAGGGTAGACTGCGAAGTTTATCAGAAGCTCTGTTGTCCTTGTTCATTTATCTTTTGATTAAGTCCCGAGACTAACAAAAAATCCATATATATATATATATGGGGGGGAGGGGGGGCTCAGCCCCTATGTGGGTACGCACTTGACTACAACCACTTAGATATTCTATTAATCATCACATATTCCTTAAACACCCTCCCCCAATAGACACCCTAACCACCATCAACGAAGATTCTTAGCATAATAACACATTATTGATTTATCTTTTGAAGCAAAAGATGACAAATCTACCATTTAGTGTATCTTCGTGCGGGCGCAATATTCTTAGACTTTGATCCATAACAAATAGAAGTTGTAGAGCTTCAAAATGGAGAGCTCCTAAAAATGATTGTAGAAGACTATATGGTATAGAGATTCCGGATGGAGAACTTGTGAAATTGGAGCTTCTAAATGGAGAACTTCTGAGAGAGAGAAGATGGGCATATAGAGAAATGTGTAGGATAACCTCTAATGCACCTTTAATTTAATCAAAAAATTTAGTCGTTAAAATAGCCGTTGAGTCGATCGTTTGCCAACAATTGACTAAAATATCGCACAGAGGAACTCGAGGATTTTGATGCCAAAATTTTGCCATTACTACTGGACAGAATGTTTCTCTCCTCACAAAATTTCCAAACTGCTTTTTCCAGCTAATTTTCTTAAAATTTGTTATTCTATAGATTTTTTTTGAATAGTTTTTGTTTCCTTATCTATATTGGAGCATAGACCTGAAGAATCAAGAGAGTGATAAGGTTATATATATATATATATATATATATATATATATATATATATATATATATATATATATATATATATATATATATATATATATATATATATATATGAGTTCGAATTCGGAGCCCCGCGGGAGCCCCATCCCCCTCGACCGTCGGATCGAGCTGGTGCGCTCGCAGGCCCCACGCGGCCCCCCGATCTGATGGTGCAGGAGGGGGGGCTCCTTTTGATCCCCTATATATATATATATATATATATATATATATATATATATATATATATATATATATATATATATATATATATATAATGCCAAAAGTAGGTTTTACCGTAAAAAATTTATTTCCAAAAATACCCTTTATTATATGTACTAATTAAAAATCTTAAATAAAATTAATATGGGATATCTAGGTAAATACAAGAGTTGTCATTTGGTATTCCTAATTATAACAGATCTTAAATGCATTTAGGATCTAAAAAAGAGGCATTGAAAAATGGACTTTATTTAGCATCATTCAAAATTTTGACTACAAGTGTCTTTTAATCTTCCTAATAATAAATACGTGCAACCAATTTATAAATTGCGCTAGGCGTAGTCGGTACATTTTTGGACGCCTAGCGCCTAGGGAGCCTAGGCGCCGAACTGAATTTTAAATTATTATTTTTTAGTGGGTTTTGTTTCTCATACTCTGTAAGACTGTAACAACTTATATAGTTTTTTTTTAACTAATATGAGTTTTATTTCTTTCTTTAACTGCAGTTCGAAGGTGGAGGAGATTGAGAAGCGCTTGGCTACTCTTAGACAATCTTCTTGATCTGGGGATCCTTGTAAATGTTCAGTTCAGTTCTTCGTATGTTGCAGTTTGCAATCCAACGAGTTCACTTATATTTGGTGGTTGTGCTTTCAAATGTCTCATATCACATATGAGAGACTATTATAAATAACTAAATATAGACCAAACAATTCAACTTGTAACTCAAAGCGTTGACCGTTTCACATTGAATAATTCAAAAATAATGCATCTACAGTAACTGCAGCAGGATAGAATGCATCTTTCATTGTCACTCCATACATGAAAGAAATTTCACATTATCATGCTTCAAAAAATTGTTCACGACATGATCTACATCTTTGTGGATAGGTGACCATTTCATGATGTACCCAAGTCTCATATATGTAGGTGGTAATTTATATGTGCTCACATCATGAGTAAAATGCTCAAAGATGCACGAAGAATGCCGTAAATCTGTGCCCTCATGAAGGAATTTGATTGAAAGCAAGTCAGAAGGCAGATATGTATTCTGAAGCATTGTGACTAAATTTTATATTTTAGTCAGAAAGCAAGTCAAATATATGAGTCAGAAAGCAGATTGAAAGCAAGTCAGAAATCAAGTCACATATATGAATTCTGAAGCATTGTGACTAAATCACAAATAAAATTATTTATCCGACCTTACATGCCTATTAGAAAGATATTGCCAGTCAATTGTAAAAGTTCCTTTAACATAGAACTGCACCCTTTAGAACACTTAAAGGTAGAAGAACATCTACATGTAAATGAACCCAAGAAGCTTGCTTAAACTCAAATTAATAACAGTAAGGTACAAAAGCAATTAAAACACAAGTCTTTATAAGTAGTATAAGTCTCATATAAACAACATACCAACAAGATTCACAACTACCAGTCTACCAACAAAGTAACATCCACCATTAACACATTAAAACATATCCAAAAGCACCAAAACATAACATATCCAACAAGATTCACAACTACCAGTCGACCAACAAAGTAACATCCACCATCCACCATTAACACATTAAAATTTCTTAGTTCTAAACATCGAAGTCGAACTCCTCCTCTCCATAATTTTCCAACACATGCTCTTCATCGGACTCAAATTCAACATTGATTGGATCCTCCTCATCTTCTGATTCAAAATCATCTTCATGAAGTTCCCTCACTCTAGAACTTCTACGGAGTTGTAGCATTTCGTCAGCTCCGGATGCATCATCGACCGTTTGTCAAGTAAGACCAGTTCCAGGCTCAGCTTCATCATCATCACCCCTGTCAACAATCCATGCCTGTGCACTACTAGCATCACTTGCTAGAAGCACATCAACTTTCTTCTCCTGCTCCCTTTTGTGCTTGTTCGTCAATTTTGCATTAAATTGGACATAAACTAGATTGTTCAATCGATTAACATCTAGTCTATTCCTTTTCTTCGTATGTATCTACAAAAGTCAATAAGTGGTTACTGGTTAGAACTTAGAACAAAATTAAATATGTGAAGATATTAAGATAATGAAATAAATATTTGAACACTACGAACCCCTTCAAAAGTGCTCCAGTTTCTTTCACACCCAGATGAACTAGTGGTTAACCACAAGATTCTTCTAGCAAACTTTTGCAAATTAGGCGTTTGATGTCCAAAATTTGACCACCAGTTTGCTGCTTGGAATAATGAAGATATCAGGGTCAGTATAGTCAGTATACAAATTTCAAATTTGACCATACAAATTTTAATTTTCAATTTTTTTACCTGGATCAAAAGCTTCATAATTTTTTTGACATCCTTTTAATGCCAAAGCTTTCCGAAAAGCTCCCTCTCTATTCTTATATTTTGGTAACTCCACATTTATAAGCTCATTTTGCATGTCAATATCATCAGTAAAAAAGTCTCCATACAGTTTAGAACCCCTTCTTTGACAACTTCATCAAATTGAATGTTGTTATCCTTGTAAAATTAATAAGGATTCAACAGGTAGGCCATCAAATGTAATGGACTATCTAGCCTATTAGCAATTCATGCATCAATAATATCCCAAACAACTTGATAGTTTCTCTCAAGATTATTTGAGACTTCTTTTATATCTTGCTTCACCCGCAAAAGCTCTCCGTATAAAAAGCCCATGGGTGAATTTCTATCACCATCAACAATTCTGAGCACTCTAACTAAAGGTGCAAAAACCTTCAGACATAATGTCACAACATTCCAGAAGCTCATGCTCAACACGGTAGAGTAGGCACTTTTTCCCTTGACAGTCTTGGACCATTTACAATTCTCCCATTCACTGCTAGTAAACATTGCTCTCAATTGGCCCTTTTTCTCTACCAAACTCTGCAAAGTGAGGAAGGAAGAAGCAAATATGGTGACTCCAGGTCTCACTATGTCCCTCTTCTTGGTAAATGACCTCATTAAGGCTAAGGTCTTATGGTGTGCATATATGAAGATAGTGAATGTCTTGGCTTGATCAATGATTTTCTTGTAATTAGACAGTTTTCCAATGCTTTCAAGCATGAGATTGATAGTGTGAGTAGCACATGAGGTCCAAAATATATTTGGCCTCTTATCTTTCAATAACTTGGCAGCTCCCATATTGTTAGCAGCATTATCTGTTACTATTTGAATCACTTTTGGAACCCCAACTTCTTCAATGCATTTGTCAATATACTCAAAAATAACTTAACTTGTATGTGCCTCATCCGAAGATTCCTTAGAGGAAAGAAAAATAGTACCCACCCTCGAATTCACACATAAGTTCATGATGCTCCTTCTTTTTCTGTCAGTCCAAGCATCTGTCATTATGGAGCACCCATTTAGGTCCCATTCTTCTTCATGTTCCTTCATTAGATTTTTAGTTCTCTCAACCTCTTCCTTCAATAATGGCTCTCTCAGCTCGTATTGACTAGGAGGTTTAAAACCGGGTCTAAATTGATCGACCGCCTCAACCAACATTTTGAAGCTATCATTATCAATAGCATGAAAAGGTATACCCGCTTCATACACCCATCTCGCACAATATCTTCTCACAGCATGTGTTCTTTCTTTAAATAGAGCTTCACTGATATTTCTTTGTCTTTGTGTCTTTCCCACACTCAAAGAAGCTGAAGGGTTGATGGAAGATGCAAATTTATCGATTGGGCCAAGAGGATGAGGTTGTCTCGAGCTTCCTAGCACTTCAACTTCTTCTTTACCATCCCCTCCCTTCGTAATATTCACCTCCGATCTCATCACCTCTTCTTCCATTCTATTATTTTTTTTCTTGATATTTCCCTCGGCTATTGCATTCTTACATTTAACTTTATCATCTGGTGTAGACTTCGGACATGCAGACACATTCCCAAAAATATGGGCAATGTGTTCCTTTATCCTATAAACTCCTCCGGACATTATCTTCAAACACAATTTATATTGCACTCTGTCCACATTCATTGGATCAACTAGCATTCCATAATTCCATCTGATATCATTTGATTTTTGTTTAAGTATTGTGGCGGACTCGGATGAGGGTTGGGCAGCAACACTACCCACACTAGCCGAGGCAGAGGCTGCCGAAGAGGACATAATTTGTCAAAACTGCAAAAAAAATTAAGAAAGAAACCAAGGAGTCATCGAGTCAGTCAATGACCAAAATTAAATTATCTAAACAATCGAATCACAAATTCACAAACAGAGATTTAGAGAAACAAATTACAAATGAATGAATGATCTACTAGTTAGTTAGTTCAGATTGTTCACTGTTCAGTGTTCAGTTCACAAAAACAAACTAGTGAATCAGTGACAGTTATGATAGGTTTTGTACTTTAAATCTTCTGATAGAAGGAAGGAGAAATCAGTGACAGTTACAATAGTTCAGTTCAGTACTTCAGTGTTCAGTTCAGAAAAACAAATTAGTGAATTAGTGACTGTTACAATAGTTCCAATTTAATTTCCAGAGTCAGAATCTAGATTGTTCACTCTTTTTCTGTACGGCAGAGTCACAGACTACAGAACATATAACCCCACAAAAAAATGACACAAGGAAGGAGAAATCGAGGAAAAAGAATGATTCATACCTGAGTTGAGGTCCTGGAGTCGACACGAGAACTGAAGAGGGCAGCTGAAGTCGACACGAGGTCCTGGAGTCTACACGAGATCCTAGAGTCGACACGTGAAGGAGATCTGAAGAGGGCAGGTGAAGTCGACACTGTGGAGAGGTGAAGTGACACCAACGACGGTGGAGGATAGTGAAGAATGACGGAGTCGACGACGGTGGAGTCGACGACGGTGGGATTAGGGTTTCTCTCCCCCTTTTCTTTTTTTTCTTTTGCAGTTCTGTGAATGATTCAATCGAGGGTGCTGGGGTGTTAGATTTAGGGTTTTTTCCCCTAAACCGTCGGTTCAGTAGCGGTTTTCTGTACACCGAACTGACCCAACTTGCTCCAATTTGGGCCGAACTGGTCCAACTTGCTCCGATTTGGGCCGAACTGGTCCGACTTGACCCGTATAGCGATTTGATGAACCAATTTTGCAAATTTTGGTTTATTTTGGTTTTGCCTAGCGGCTAGGTGGCGCCTAGGCGCCCGAATTGGGCAAAATTTAGAACACTGCATGCAACGCACTTTTGTGTGTGTGTGTGTGTGTGTGTGTATATATATATATATATATATATTTATATATATAAATATATATATATATGCAAGTCTTTGGCATACTCTGAATACGCAAGTCTTTAATTGAGATCCGATTTTTTAAGGGGTACTTGCCTAGAGGGCTCGGCTAGATACGCAAGTCTTCGACACACTTTGGATCCAAAATCATACATACATCGGGGTCCTCAGAACAGGTAACAAATAAAATCAGCACCAACAATAAAATATAACAGAAATCACAAGAGATGGCACAAGGCTTACCGTGTGGGTCCCGCAAGCAGTGCAAGGATCTGGCACAAAAATTGGGGCACGCAGATCGATACGGGCATGCATATCGAGATGTATATGTAGACCAAGACGCACAAGATATCTAAAGTGGCACGAATATCTAGACGAAAGAAAAATAGAATGTGCATATAAATCGAGACGCGCACGAACTTTTAAGGAATACGAAGTGCGCAAATCAATACGATACGCGAGTCAGTACGAGCGTGCAAATCAATATGGTATAGATTACGAGAAAAAGGCACAAAGGTCGAGGGATACGAAAATAAAGACTGCGCAAACCGAAAGGGCACGACGCTCGAGACAGCACGGGGCTTGAGGCATCCCGCTATCCGAGGCAACACGTGAACCGAGATGGCAAGAGAGAAGAAAGCTGACACGTACACCGAGGTGCATGTGTCCAGAAAAGATTGCGACGGCATGGGAAACAAGAAGGGAGACGGAGAAGATGGCAACAATTGTGGTCACGGTGGTGGTGCTGAAAATGGTGGTGGAGGTTGTCATGGTGAAGGTGATGGTGTCGAGCTAGATTTGAGGGGGGGAGATCATGAGGGAAGGGGGAACGAGAGAGAGGTAGATAGAGAGAAAGAGAGATCGACAAGAGAGAGAGAAGAGCGTGAAGGAGAGGAAGAGAGCAGGGAGATAGAGAGAGAGAGAGAGAGAGAGAGAGAAGAACAACGAGAGCAGCGAGAGAGAGGGGGACCTGAGAGATGGGGGGCAGGTGTTCCAGTATCGGGGGGGGGGGCTACATAGGTGAGAGAGAGAAGGAAAGGGGGAGAGAAGAGTGTGGTTGAGGTGGGGGGGTAGGTGAGCGACTGTTGTGAGTTGGGGAGGAGAGGGTTTAGGTTGGAAGTTAGGAATTGGATTTAGGTTAAGGGTTTAATAATAATAATAATAATAATAATAATAATAATAACTGTCAATCTCAATACTAATAATAACACAAATAAAATTAATAACTAAACAATACTAAAAACAAGAATAACAACAACAAGAATAAAATCAGACGTCAACAACCAATGTTATATATATATATATATATATATATATATATATATATATATATATATATATATATATATATATATATATATAGGGATATGACAAGTGCCAACACACGTGGACGTGCATCTATACTAGTAACTATAATTTATCTTCTTGAATCGCTATAACATAGAGAATCAAGTGGTTGCTCCTATGTTGGCAGAAAAATACAACATGATAAAAAAATAAGTTTATTGTGGCAGTCTTGAACCTACCAGAGCCACTAGAGTTCCGACTAGATATAGATAAAACTTTGGAAGAGTTCGAAATCAAAAAATAAGACATTGGCAACTTATGTAAAACTAAGATGTAATATTTTAGAAACTTTATTTACTCCTGGAAAACAGGTCCAATATAAGAAAACAAAAACAATCTTAAGGTCGGGATAGCGGTTATAAGGTATTTTTAGAGTACCGGTTATGAGTGATTATGAAGAGTCCAATTTTGGGTAGTTTTAAGTAGTGACTTTTAAACCAGTCGAACTCATGCCTGGTAATTCATTAACGAACGGTTCTGAAAGTTATTTATACAAATAAAATTAGATATATGTTCATATATAAAAATATTAATAAAAACACATACAATAATAGAAATATTTGTTTAGTTGATATTCTAAACTCAAAAGTTGGAAGGCTAGTTGTTTCTCTCTTGCGGGTAGGACCACATTGATTAAATATACTCTCGCTTCATTACCAATCTACACCATGTCCTGCTACCAACTACCCAAAGGAGTGACCAACAAACTCGCTCAAATACAAAGGAAGTTTTGGTGGGGCTCAAGCGAAAACACGAAGAAAATTCAATTCTCCTCATGGGAAAATATCACCAGAGCCAAAGAAGATGGAGGGTTGGGGATCCGTTGTCCAGAGATCATAAATTTAGCTCAACTGTGCAAGTTGTATTGGAGATCTTTGACAAATCCTAAGGCCCACTGGGTGTGTTTACTCAAAGCAAAATACCTCAAGCACTTCTCTTTTTGGGATGCACCAAAACCGGAAACATGTTCTCTTATATGGTCTGGGTTACTTCTGAGTAGAGATATCCTAAAATCTGATATCATTTGGTCTGTGGGAGATGGCTCCAGTATTCATATTTGGGATGACCCTTGGGTAACATCACTACCTCCATACCGTGTCGAAGGTATTCCTGATAGGAGAGGCCAACTTGTAATGGTTAAAGATTTGTTTCTCCCAGATACACAGGAGTAGAACACTCTGCTTATTCTTTCCACATTCCCTAAACATGAAGCAAAAGCTATCCTAAGCATCCAAGTATCATCTAATCCAATTGAAAATATGCTCATATGAAAGAAGACTCCGACTAGAATTTTTACTACAAAATCAGCCTACAAACTCATTATAAATAACAAAGCTTCTTCATCCTCTACTGGTCTACCAAACTTTAATTGGAAGTCCTTCTGGAAGTTAAAGATAATTCTTCCAAAAGTTCATATATTCATTTAGCGTATCTTAACTGACTAAATTGCAATAAGGTCTAATATTAATCGAATCCTATACTTCACAGATCTGACATGTCCATTATGCAAGAATGCTCCAGAAACTATAGACCATCTGTTATTGCAATGCCCTGTAACCAAACTAGTTTGGTTTAGTTCCCCTATTAGTATCCTGCCAAATACTGATTCAAATTCAAATTTTATCGTTAACATGATTAATTTGTTATTGGATATTAAAGATCCTGGTATATTTTTGTTCAGCTGATACTTGTTATGGGCATTCTGGAAAGCAAGAAACAAATTTGTGTTTGATAACAAAGACTTCAACATCACTGAAGTATTAAAAGAAGCTGCTAGAACTCAATCAGAAATGTCTTCTCCAATCCATTCCTGCAAAATATTATCGGACTCTATCTCCATGGGCACCTCCACTTAATGGATTCATGAAGTTCAATTTTGATGGATCATATGTAGACGGGAACATGGGTTTTGCTGCAGTAATAAGAAATGAAATAGGCAAATTTTTGGGAGGAATTGCTTCATAAAAATAGGGAGGTTCACCCATAGAGGCGGAAGACGAGGCACTTATCATAGGGACCAACTACGACATTGTGCATGGGGGGCAGAATGTTGTCTTTGAAGGTGATTCAAAGGTCTTAATTAATGTAGTAAATTATTGAGGATTCGAATCCAATTTGAAGAGGTCAAAAAATTGTTGAGCAGCTAAACAGAGTATTCAGTAGCATATTCACCGAGATATTCAAACATGACAGCAGATATACTTATATCTTTTTTATTCTTTCTATGTATTAACTCTGTATGGATGTTCCCATATCCTCCACCTTGTATTATAGCTGTGAGACTCGTCTCACTATTTTCGTATTTTTAATATGGTATATGTGTGCTATTGTTGTATAATTGCTTTTCGTATATTTTTTGGATTTTTCTAGCTGCTTTTGTGCAATTTCTAGAATGGTGAAAAGTGTTAGCCAACCCTTGATATATATACCCCTCTCTCTCTCTCTCTCTCTCTCTCTCTCTCTCTCTCTCTCTCTCTTCCTCATTCTTTCACTTTTTCTCTTTTTCTTTTCTTTCCTCTTCCCTCTCCTCTCCCTTGGCCGAGAGCACTCGAGCCCCCAACTGTGAGCTTGTACCCGTGGTGGTGGTAATAGTAGTAGTAGTTTAGTAGTGGGTTTAGGCAAGTATATTTTGCCAATGAGAAAGAACTTGCATTTTGCCCTTAATTAGTTCTCTTGCATTTTATTAGTCTATATTGTGCTCTATGAACTTTTCTACATGTTTACTTCTTGGTATTGTGGGTTTTGAGATCTTGATTGGAGTAGATCTGAGTTCTAAGGTTTTAGGTGTTCTTGAGATTTCCATGGTTTTGATCCCATAAAACTTGTTATTTTTAAAATCGAGTAGTTCTATGTTGATGATCATTCAATTTCAAGTATTTTAGAACTTTACTTTGCTGGATTCGGACTTGAAATAAGGGTTTTACCAAGAAAACAAGTTTTTGGACTTTGTTGGTGTTGTGCTCTGGGTGGAAGAGACCCTCCAAGTAGAACAAGACTTCTTTTGGCTTTCGGTCCTCTCAAAAATCCTATAGGAAGTATACTCATGCCTCTGTGCTGCCCTTATCACGATGTCAAAGGTCTGAAATTCATGCTGCTCTATTGCCAAAATAATCTCCAAGTGAAGGCCCTGCTGGAAGCTCCTAGCATGATCTAACTCGGTTGCCACCAAAGTGGGATCAAAATGGCTTAGTCGACTGAACTCCACCACTTAGCCATCAACTGACCTTCCCTGCTGCTCGGGTTGTTAAACCTCCGCTGAAGATCATATCGTGATACCATATCGAAGTATCGTATCCGAAACCTCTCGCTGAAGTCTGCCCATAACACTGGAACCACCATGGCACACTCCTGCGCTCCCCACCAATCTCTAGCCAAGTCCAATACCTGCAACTTGACCACTGCTACTCTCTCCTGGGCTGGAATCTGTAACCTCCGATTTCCAATTTCCAAAATAATTAGATTTTAATTTATTTTAAAATATCAAGTTTATAAAATATTTCTCCTTGAAATTTTAATTTGGTTTTGAACGATGTTTGATTGTAGAAGGTAATTTATAATCTTGTATAAAAATCATTTTTCATAAGTGTCGCTTTCTTATAAAATAAGTACATAAATAATAATATATATATTTCTAGTTTCAAATATTTATTGGCTTGAATCATAAAAAAATTATTGTTTTAACTAAATATTTATTTGAAGACTAGTTGATAAAATAAAATAAATTTTTATTTATTGGGATAGTAAATAAATAAATGTCATACATTCTAAGATTTTGCAAAATGTATTAATTAGTAGCTAATTGGAAATTAGCTAGCTTTCCTAAAAACATTTTCTGAAATTATAACCTTTATTTTTATTTTTACAAGTTGCCATTTCCCATTAACTAGCCCACACCCTCATTTTTCCCCACGTGAGAAACCCGTTTGATTAATTCTGGGCCATTCATTATTGGGCCAACCCGCAACCCTTTATCCCACACCATCTCTCCCTATTTAAGTTCTCATTCTCACAACTCCCTAGAAACCCTAGCTAGCCTTCACAAATTTCCACAAGCCAAAGCCACCACCATTTTGTGTGCTCGTGTCCGTGTGTCCAGCATCACCGTGTCAGCCGTGATGGCCTCGGGTCCGACCCCGGGTGTCCCACCGTATCCATTCACTTCCTGTGTCCGGTTACAATTTTACAAACAGATTTCCGTGTCCGACACACCCGGACACAACCCCCACGCCCACAGTACATCAGATTTCTGTGTCCTGCCCCGGACACGTCCTCCACAGAGCACCACCCTCGTGTCCAACCCGGACACGTACACAACACCATCCCCGTGTCCGGCAGATCCGGACACGACCCCCTGACACACAGAACCCTAACCCTAGATCTAGCCACCGAGTCCCACGCCACCGCCGCTGGGACCAGTCACCGCCGTCGCCTCGGAGACCCGCCTCCTCGGACAGAGCGCCCGCCCCTCGGGCAGAGCGCCGCCTCGAGCCGACCAGACGCCGCCGCGGATCCCCTCCGCCGAGATCCAGTACCTGCCGTCGTCGTTGGCCGCTGAGTCGAGCACCGCCGCGGAAGCCGAGCGCCGCCGCTGGAACAGACCCGCCGCTCTCGAGTCCCACGCCACCGTTGGAGCCGACGCCACCGCTAACTGCCGGTTCCTCGAACACCGCCGCCGAACAGATCCGCCGCCCCGAGTCGAACGTCGACCTCGCCGACGCCTGACCCGCGCCGACCCCGGCGGATTTGCCCCTCCGTCGACGAATGTGAGTTCTCTTCTCCCCCTTTCTTCTGTTCTGTAATAAAGAGTAGGTATAGTGTATTAATTAATTAAATGAGATTAGTTAATTAGTTTAATTATAATAGTTAATTTGTATTAGTTAATTAGTTATACATTTAATTAGTTTAGTTAAATATGATTAGTTAGTTAATTAATTAATTAAATTAGTTTAGTTAATTATTAATCAGTGGTTAATTAGTAGTCAATTAGTTTAATTAAATTATAAAATCAGTTAAGTATATATAATTAGTTATTTTATATAATTAGTTTAACTAATGTAATTGGTTTATGTAATTTGGTTATATTAATATAATTAGTTTATATTAATATGTAATTTGGTTATTTTATATAATTTGGTTATATTAATATGTATTAGTTTAGTAAATTCATATAATTAGCTTAGTAAATTCATGTAACTAGTTTAGTAAATACAACATAATTAGTTTTATTGTTTTAATGTATGAAATTAGTTATTTAGTATGTGCAAATTTAATTATGTATTATATATATGGGTTTTTGATTATGAAAATTTGTATATATATATATACGTATTTTGGCATAAATATATATATGTAGATTTATATTTTCATATTGGTATGTGTATGTATTTAAAATATGTATAGGTATATTCTAAATTGTACTTTTGCACATATATGATATATATGCATATTTTGGTATATAAAATGTAATAGTATACGTATTATTTTGGTATAAAAATATATAATGTTGAGTATATGTATATATTGTATATATATATATATATACTTAATATATTTTCAAATATGTATAATTAGTATAAATGTATATATATATATTGTACATACAATTAATGTATTGTATATGTATTTAATGTGATGTACTAGTATTAGTATATATTTTAATAATAACATTGACAATATACATATATATATTTTAAAAAGTATTTTAGCATATGTATGAGTATATATATATATAATGTTCAACCAGTATAAATCAAATATGTATTTAAAAGATATATATATATATTGTAAATACATTTAAATTGGTGCATGTATATATATTGTAAGTATTAATGATAATTAATAATATGTGTATTTATATACGTATCCCTACTAGATGACCCTAGTTGACTAGTGCCATACCTGGCAGAGCCCTGAGTTCATGTATTTGTGATGTGTTAGTGTAGCACCTGATGCAAATGTTGTATTTGATATATTTTAGGACTGTTGGTTCCTCCAGACGATACTCTGGGACAGGACCTCGGTATTTTCACCAGCTAAGGACCCAAGGCGAGTACATTCTCTGATTAGTTTCTAATTTATGATATCTCCTATGTTCACTGTAACTAGTGTAAATATCCATGATCTTGACACGATGGTTACACGGATTGGTATACACGGATCTCGTCATGAGATGTTATTCCTTATTCATGGTGTAGCTTGTACGAGACTTGTTTCCTTGATATCTTGTGCATGTACAGACACTAACTCCCGGGGAGATTTGCTACCTTCCTAGGGAATCCTGTGCCATAGCGTACCATGATTGGATCTACTATACCAGTCGGGGGTTTGGGGAGTACTTTAGTGTAGATATGTGATCATACCCAACTTTATATGCACCATAGCTCACCCCACATCTCACGTCGGGTGCGGCCTGACCATTTACATGTCTCCTCACTGTTACATCGGTTAGCCCTACTAACCCATGTAATGAGTTTATATGCCTCCTTACTGTTACATCGGTTAGCCCTACTAACCCATGTAATGAGTTTACTAGTCCCAAGCCGATCACATGTTAAAGCTAGTACTCACACACTTAGTCATAGGTTTCTTGCTCATTGACATATTGTTTTTCTTCCTGCATTTACTTACAGTATTTCCAGTATATTTCTTTTCTTGTACATTCTCGTACCTATACATGCATCTGGTATGTTTCCATCTAGAACTGCTACATAGTTTATGTCATTTATATAGAACTGCTATTTAGAGATGTACTTTGCTCCTTCCTGACTGGAAATATTTTTTCAGACTGTGACCTTAGTAGACTGGTTCCGACACACTTGGGGATTGGAAGTTAATGATTGCAGGTATGATTATGTTGTCTTTAGACTAGTGTTGTATTCTTTTATTTCTTCAAATTCCTATCGTGCTGTAGTTGTGATTGAGTATGTTGTGAATATTTTTATAGTATTATCCGAATCTCCTTATGGAGTTGGATACTAGCGTGAGATTGTTAGATAGTACATGACCTAGACAGCGTTCTACCGCCGATGCTGCGGCGTAGGCTGGACGTACCCACGCACTCGTGCCCCTAAACCGGGTGCGGGTCGTGACAGAATCTCTGCTGCCTCAAGGATGGCCTCGGTGTCCTGCAGCCAAGCATCCTCTGTACCATAGAAGTATGGGGACGAAGATGCCTGAAGTCCCTCGCAAAATTAGGCATCTGAGGGTCACCTTGCTCAAGGGCCGTCTGAACTGAGTAGGTGAGAATATCACTCTAGCGTTGATTTGTCGCCATAAAGTCTCTCAAAATATCCATAAGTGCTCGAACAACATCAGGCTGCCCTGGCTGAACCAGTGTTGTCGGCTGGTCGGGTTGAACATA
Source organism: Iris macrosiphon (assembly GCA_036927795.1). Classification (NCBI taxonomy): domain Eukaryota; kingdom Viridiplantae; phylum Streptophyta; class Magnoliopsida; order Asparagales; family Iridaceae; genus Iris; species Iris macrosiphon. The sequence goes on from JAYESA010000009.1 coordinate 185,503,015, forward strand.
CTGCTCTGCTCCTGGATCCATCCTAGACTGCTCCTGAAGACTAGAGCTAATCCACATGAATCTGCTGGCCTACTAGTCGTTGTTCTGCCATCGTCGGAACTCGAACGATCTGATCTGAAGGATCAGGAATAGTGCCCCTGAAAGTTAAAGGATGCAAGGAATAAATTGAAGGGACATGATAGATCAACAATCAAATCAGATAACAGGTCCAAATCAGAGGTATAAAATAAGATGAGAGATATCAAGGAGAAATAATCAGGATTGAGACTTATATTCATAATAATCCCCACAAGTCTGAAAAACAGACCTGCATGGGCCACCACTAAAACCTTGTCACGCCCCAGAACTAGAATACTGGAGAGAGTGAGCATGGCAAAGCCAGCTACGCTTATCAGAGTACGCTAGTACCCCGAATATACTGTGAAGCTGTATAACATGGGGATTAATGCTACAATCCAATAATCAATCCTAGGTCAAGCGGTCCTAGGTGTCTCAATCACAAGCAAACAACAATATACAAGAAATATGATCATCAGAAGCAAGATAGTAAAGCGTCACAAACCAAATATACATAGATGATCATGAAGTTAGTAATATAAAATGAAGAACTAGCAGAGTATAAGTAATATATTATCAACTCATAGTCTAGAATAAGATAACAATGCCAAAGCCCGTTGGCTAGAAGTCAAGTCCAGAACACGAGCTAAACACGTGCTCGGTGGCTAAATGCCTCAAAAGAATATAGTACTAGATTTAGTGGGTGATCAAGTAGAAACCCACCCATGTCGCTTGGTGCTCCGGGTGGTCACCATCCAGCAGAAGAGAAGGAAGGTCATCTTGTTCCGCTACGAGATCTGGCCATGCAAAACCAGTAGGGTCATACCCCCAATAGCAAGTACCACAAAGGAAGACCAAAAACTATGAACTAAAACCAATACTATCTTAACACAACAACAGATAAAGATAGAAGTAAATGCATTTTGAGACTCATACGCTACCACTACACTTATCTCGAGAAGAAAAACTATAAGCCAAGTAACAGATGATATATAGTAAGCTACTGGTGTCAGATAAATAAACATAAAGTAATAGAAAATAAGCGTGTACATGTGAGCATGTAATATGCCGGAACAAAACTGAGAACATATACGAGATCGAGAATAAGACTAGGAACATGCAAAGACGTTCAAGGCAAGTGGGCATGTACAGTAAAAGGGGTCATATATAGCATGTGAGTAAAAGATTTAGAACATGGCATAAGCTAGGAATAAGTTAGTACAATAACTAAAAATAATAACTATGAACCTAACGAAACCCGTGAAAAGCAATATGCCTAATTTTTCCACCTTTACACCAAACAAGGACAAAAGGTAGGAACCACCCCCTTTACCGTTCATGTGTTCCAATCTACATCTACAACAATGATGATATAAAAATAACTGTAGAAAAGAAAAAGATGGCAAGCGACAAGAGAGCATAGGAACTTCTCAAAACCGGAATCATAACCCATAAACCAAATAAGGACCAGGGTTATGAAACCTTTCCCAAGCCGAACTTAGCCTCTGGCCACCCACCGACACATATGACAATACGAGAAGAGAAAGGACAGTACATGAGCATAAAGTAAATAGTGCACAAGTAAAGAAGCACGGCCAAGCATTTCTACGGCTTGCTACCATTAGCTAACTAGGGTTATCACAGATCCTAATTACTAACAAATGCACTACTGAGAATTTCTATGGTTGCATGCCCTGCAGTCTGTCTAGGTTATCCAGGCAAGGTTCGGGTCAAAGAATATCGATGTCCGAGTGCAGACAATGCGAATATAATAACTAAGTAAAAGCAAAAGCAACGTAAATGTAAAGACATAATTAACCTAATTAATAGTGCATAATTAAGGAAACATAAATGTAAGGACAATGTCAAAGTAAAAGCAATGTAAATGTAAAGACATAATTAATAGTGCATAATTAAGGAAACATAAATGTAAGGACAATGTCAAAGTAAAAGCAATATCAAATGTAAAGACAATTCATAGCTATGTTGCATCACTCGACGGTGAGCTGGAAGTATGCCCTACACGTCGACAGGCTACAAATCCACTAGTGTGACAGGGATAACGGGACTGCATGCAACCAAGAAACCTCCCCTCCCATGATGTAATTCTCATACTAGTTATTAATCCTTAAAATTTTGTTTAGGATTCTGGGTGTGGCATTCCCCAGAATCCATTATAATCACAAATGCAAGATTGGACCAAGAATTTAACAATTCAAGGTGCAAGTAAGTCAAGCCACAACAGTGAATATATATACAAGCAATCAAGAGTGCACTATAACGAGTCACTATAAACACGTCTATATGAAGCCAAGAGAAACCAGGTAAAGCCAAGTAAAGCCAAGTGAAACCAAGTAAAGCAAAGAGGAAACAAACTATAAACCCATCGAGATCGATACCATAACCCTTAAACCAAACAAGGACTGGGGTTATGGATATTTCCCGATGAGCCGGTAAGTAATAAGAAAACTTGGGAACTCTTCGAGATCGATACTATAACCCTTAAACCAAACAAGGACCAGGGTTCTAGATCTTTCCCGAGTCGATCCTAGTCTCTAATCACTTACCGATGTACAACTAATAGGGTAAAGCAGTTTACACATAAGCACCATGCAAGAGCAATGAATAGCACAAGAAAAGAAAGTATATAAAAAAGATAGCACAATCGGTATACCGTCGGTACAAACTGTTACACTGTCGGTATGTCGGTCCAAAGACAACAAAAATACAGCAACTAAAAAATTCTAATAAATCGGTATACCATCGGTATACTCCAGTATACCATCGGTATGCCGGTCTAGAGATACCAAAAAGACAACAGGTTTTCGATTCCAACAAATCGGTATACCGTCGGTATACTCCAGTATACCGTCGGTATGCCGGTTTAAGTCACAACAAGTTCCTTGATTCCAAGTCAGGCCAATATCGGTATACCATCGGTATACACCAGTATACCGTCGGTATACCGGTTCCCGTAGGCAATTCTAGGGAAAGTCTAATAATGACGGGTATTCCGGAATCGAAAACACGTTCCGAAACTTAACAGAAATTGGTCCGGCAAAAGGTCAAGACTAAGGACAAGTCTTACATAGCATGTATACTAAGTCTCATGGCAATCACTCCAGTAATCGTTTTCGACACTGAGTTTCCTAACTAGAAAAATATCAGGGTTCTACAGAAAAAGTCAAAACTGAGCTCAAAATAATTTCTGAAAGATGCATAAGTTTGGAAAATACGAGAGAAACATATTTAACAAAACAAGTACCATAAAATTCTAAGCATATAAAATCATGGGAAGCAGAAACTGCAATAAATAAAGTCGTTCCTAATTTTCGGCAAGCTGTACTTGCCTAAGGTCGAGCTCCCAACCTAACTCTTCAACTCCACCACCAAGAGGGGTTCAGAAATCATACTCCCAGGCCTCAAGACTAAGCTCCAAGCTTCCGCAGGAAAATTTGGAGAGGAAATAAAGAAGGAAGAATGAAAGAAACGATAGAGAAAAAAGAGAAAATCAAGTTGTAGATATAGAGGGTGGGAATTAATCGTGACCGTTGGATCTTCTACATCAGCGATACACATAACGATTCAAATCAATCCTAGCAATTCAAAAGAAAACCATGTATCCAATGTGTAATAGGTTGAGTCAATACTATTCACAAAAATATCTAAATAATATTCACCAAAATATCTCATGAAAATATCTCAAAAGCAAAAGTAATATCTGTCGATCGGTATACCATCGGTATGCCGTAGTATACCGTTGGTATACCGGTCAAGAAGATTTTTTTGAAATTACTAAGTTTTAAAATCCCACAAAATCCAGAAAAATAAAATATGCAGTATAAAATACGTATCCATATACCAATATAGATGTTGTGAGACATAGTCTCACAATTGCTGTATAATTGCTTCCCATATATTTTCTGGATTTTTCTAGCTGCTTTTGTGCAATTTCTAGAATAGTGAATAGTATTAGCCAACCCTTATATGTACCCCTCTTTCTCTCTCTCTTCCTCATTCTTTCACTTTTTCTTTTTTCCTTTTCTTTCCTCTCCCCTCTCCTCTCTTTTGGTCGAGAGCACCCGAGCCCCCAACCATAAGCTTGCACCCGTGTTGGTGGTGGTAGTAGTAGTAGTAGTAGTTTAGTAGTGGGTTTAGACAAGTACATCTTGCCAATGAGAAAGAACTTACATTTTACCCTTAATTAATTCTCTTGTATTTTATTATTCTATATTGTGCTCTATGAACTTCTCTACATGTTTACTTCTTGGTATTGTGGGTTTTGAGGTCTTGATTTGAGTAGATTTGAGTTTTAAGTTTTTGGGTGTTCTTGAGATTTCTATGATTTTGATCCCTTAAAACTTATTATTTTCAAAATCTAGTAGTTCTATGTTGATGAGCATTCAATTTCAAGTGTTTTAGAACTTTACTTTGCTGGATTCGGACTTAAAATGAGGGATTTACCAAGAAAACTAGTTTTCGAAAATATTGGAGCTTCCATGGCAGGGACTTGCTGTTAGGACGGTGAGGACTTCATGCGGTCAGGACAATATGCGGCCGAGAGAGCTCTGCGGCCATCTTGTCATATGTGTCCTGCACTCTCTGCCTCATTCCTTTGAAGCATGTGCCTATCTTGTTAGGCACGTGATTGTTTCACTAGAGTTTTGAAAACTAAGTGCTTGAAAAAGTCTAAGTAACAAAACTATTGTGCATGCGGCTGAAGTATTCATGCGGCCAAACAAAATATGCGGTATGCCTGAGCATGCGACCTTGATGTATGCGGCTGGGGAAAATATTCTCTTCTCCTAGGTACATGAATCGACACTGACCTTGCACTCCATTTCATAGCTTTTCTTTTCTTCTGACACGTATTTATTGGCTAGTCACATCGGTTACTTCTCTGACATAGCCAGTCACATCAGTCACTTTAGGTACGCCCCTGACATGCATTAATGACCCGTCACTCAGCACTTTAACTGAGTAGTAGACTTTGCTTCTTGCATGCGACCATCTCTTCCATGCAGCCATCTTCTTATATGCGGCATGAGAGTTCCATGCAGCCAGCTTGCTGCATGCGGCCATCTTGTCATATGTGGCCATCTTGTTCCTAGTGGCTATCTTACCCTATGCGCCTATGATACTTGTAGTAGTTTTACTTCTTATGATATATTTTCTTGTGGTTTAACTGTTTAGCCTATTTTGCTTAATTCTTGTGAATGCAAGTTTTCTCAAAAATGCTTATAAATTGATTGTGGCACTTACCAGAACATAGAATTTCCTGAATATGAATTGTATTGGCACTGATAATCTTGAACTTCTGACACCAGACTTGTACTGATAATCCTGATAATGGCTCATCATATCGAGATAACCTGATATGTACTACCGATATCCCTGATAGTGGCTCGACGTAGCGCACTCCTGATATGCTAGATTTTTCAGAACTGAATTGCTTGATCTGTTAAAATAAATTCTCGTGATTGATTTTGCTTGTTCATGTCCTGAACGTGCTTGTCAAGATACTATCATGTTGTCACTACCACATTCTAAAAATAGGGATATTTTTGACTTTTTGCATATTATTAATATTGTGTCTATTTAATTTAAATAATTTCATGAGATGTGTATTTATATATATTATATATATACAGTGTTCATTAATGTTTGAGCTGGTAGACTTGACCTAGAAGCCCACTAAATAAACACCTGACCGAATTATAGGGTTATGAATTAATTTGCATTATTTAGAACTTAATTATTTGAGGTTGTAATTAATTACCGTAATTTTAATAAATTGTTGCGCCTTGCCGTTGCTTCAATATTTGGAGCGCTACCCTAGCTTTTGCCTTCCAACAAATTTCACATCCTTGCCCTAGACATACCGGCCTTCTATTCTGACCTTTTTGTAACTCATAATTATGCTCTCTTGTGCTTCATTTTAGCCGTACAATATTCGTCGCGGACGTTTATTTAATTTCTAAATAAAATCCAACTTTGTATCGTTGTGCGTTCCAATCAAAATTGGAGACAATCTTGATCCATTTTCGTGCAACCCAAATTAGGGTAATATTCTGTTCTGAGTCTTCTTCACTAATGATATTTGTGTCCCAAACTAATTTTGGCCCCATGTACTCCTAATTAATTTTAGAACACCGCTTGCATTTATTTCTAATTAAATTGGGGATACCATTTTGACTAATTCCGTTTAATCCCAATTTAATCCAAGTGCCCTATTAATTAAGTCCATACAAAACACACAACACCCCCTCACCCTATAAAACACCAAACACCAATTCCCTCACCAAATTTTTATTATTTTATGTGTTTGTGCAAATACCCAAATTTAAGGGGGCTCATTTACAAATATTGCATTAGGTGTCAACACCCCATTGGTTCAAACCAATGGAGAAGCCCTAATATTGACTAGTCAACCCAACCCTCACCCTTGCATGAGTAATTCCTCATGTCAAATCCTGACCACCCATTCAAAATGGGAGCATCATCACCACACATTCCCACTTCACACCCTCTATTTAATGTCTCCTCAAGGCACTATTCCCAACCATGCCCTAATCCCCAAACCTAGGAAAGCCCCCACCTCTCTCTCACCTCACTCCTCCCCCAAACCTAACGTAGCTTCCTTCTTTCTTTTCATTTTTCCCTTCTTCTTCTTCTCTTCTTCTTCTTCTTATTATTATTATTTCCTTTCTTTTTAAAACCAAAAACCAAACTCCCCTTCACCTTCTTCTCCTCACCCGAGCCACCCGGCCGGCCCCCGACCCCGGCTACTGCTCCAGTCTCCGGCCATCCTCCCTTTCCTTTCTTCTCCGATGACTCATCACCGGAGCCGTAGCAGCAGAACCTCGGCTGCACTCGTTGACCAGTCCCTCGTCGACGACCACTGCACCAAGCCGGTCCACTGCATCGACGATAGCCGGAGACCCTGCCTGAACGCCTGCACACCGTTGACGACCCCGCCGGACGAACCTCATCTCCCCCAGCTCATCTCCCCCGGCTCGACTTCCCCTCGTCGACCGGAGCTGACCCGCTCGTCTCCGCCTCCACGTCGAACTTCGACATTCCTCAGCCGACCTCCCCCGCCTGTACTCCGGCTGCTACTGCTCCTCCCACTGCAACTTCCCCCGGCGGCCAACCCGAAGCAGCACCACCACCATCATCATCAACTCCACCACCATCACCGTAGCTCGGCTTCTTCCCCGGCTCTTTCCTGCCCCGCCGACTGACATCACCTCGACCCAGCTCCACCATCCACCGCCGGGACAGTCCCCCCGACTTCCCGAGCAACCAACAACACCACCTCCTCCTTCTCCTCCTCCATCATCTTCATCCCTCCGGCCACCCGCGGGCAGCACCACAGCCACCTTTCCGCTGGAGACCGACTTCTCAGAGCCACCCCAGCGAGTAGTGCAGCCGCCATCCCTTCCTCCAGACTCTCCGGCCATCCTCCTGCCTGAGCTCCTCCTCGACTCGCCTGAGACAACCACCACCAATCAATACCTTCATCATCAGCACCATCACGATCACCTTTCAATACCTTCGTCGTCGTCATCGTCGTCGACGTCTTCGCCGTCGTCGTGCACGCGCACAGGTACAGTTTCTTCCCTCCCCTGGCATACACGTATACGTACGCGTGTACGTATGTATGTATGCGTATATATATTAGTGTGTATGTATTATTCGTATATATATATATACGCGTATACATATATATAGTGTGTTTCTCTATTTAGTACATATGTATTCAACATATATATTACTAAATACGTATTCATATTATATGTTGTATGCATAGTATATGTATGGGCTTAAACGTATTTTGGTACATATAAACATATATATATATATATATATATATATATATATATATATATATATATATATATATATATATATATATTGTATATGTTTAGTAAAATATATTTTGGTATATATTTATACATATATATATGTAGCATAATATACGTTAATACGTATGTATTGATATATATATATATATATATATATATATATATATATATATATATATATATATATATATATATATATATATATATATATATATATTTTTATTGGTATATATATTATGAGTATAATATGTATATTTATGTATATACCTCTACTAGATAACCCGAGTGTAAATACGGATACCCCGTAACTACACATGACCTTGTGACCCTGTGAAATGTTAGCAGACTGCCATATGTACATCGACGTATTGGCAAGACCCGTATCACCGACTGTCTGATTGCACAACAATTATAGATGCGACGCCCGTGCAACTTGACGCACACTGACCCTAGTTGACCAGTATCATACCTAGCGTAGTCCCGAGTTCAGTATATTTTTGATTGTGTGATTAGTGTAATGTCTGATGCAATATTATATTATTTTATGATATATCTATAGGACTGTTGGATCATCCAGACGATACTCTGGAACAGGATATTGGTATTACCAGCTAAGGACCCAAGGCGAGTACATTCTTTGATAATTTTCAATTATTTGATAATATCTATAATTCCAGTATCTAGAAATGTTACATCTGATTCTTGACACTATGCTACACGGACTAGTATATAGATTGGATTTGCAGTTATAAGATGTTACATTGATTATCGTATTGACATTGTACACAATATTGATATTTAGACCTTGTACATGATATATTGGATATTGCTCGTGTATCATGACGTGTCGTGATTGGATCCACTATACTAGTTGGGGGCGGGAGAAATATTAGTAGATTATGTGATCATACCCAACTCTACATGCATCATAGCTCACCCCACACTTCACGTCGGGTGCGACCTGACCATTACATGCCTCATAGCTGTTATATATGATTAGCCTGACCACTACTTGCATCATAGCTAACCCAATGGTTAGCCTGACCTTACATGAATCATATCTAATCATATGTAACAAGCCTGATCTTGTCCCAAGCCGATCACATGATAGACTGATATTTCAAACACTTAGAATAGTTATAATTCTCTATTTTAGATCATATACTACATCACCCGTATATGATATTGTACTTCGAGCTCTTCATTTCATATATGCACTGACTGTATCATATTGCCTATATTGCTTGTCTCTTTATATTGCCCGTCTCTTTATATTGCCTGTCTCTTTATTATGCCATTGTATTTATTCATTATCTTCTCTCAATATATAACATCATCTGTTTATTGTTTTATAGCCCTTATCAATTAAATAGAACTGTTATTTGAGATGTACTTTGCTCCTTCCTTACTGGAAATATTTTTCCAGACTATGCCTTAGAGGACTGGTGTCCGACATTTATGGACCACATGGTGAGTAGCTGCAGACTTGGACTTGGTAGTTCAGTTGTGATTCCGGAAGGTCTAGCCGGAATCACTAGTTATCTAGTTAGTTCTTTTAGCAGATTATTCTGGTACCGAATTTGTCTCCGGCATACTCTTTGAGACTTGGATTATATTGTTGAGTTAGACTATTCTATTTAGACTTGTGTTGCATCTTACTTGTTTCTTCGAGATCTCATAGTGTTGTAGTTATGTGATTGAGTATGTTGTTCATATTATATTGTGGTATCCGTGTCTCCTCATGGAGTCGGATGCTCGTGTGAGATTGTTTAGATAGCATCAAGACCCAGACAGCGTTCTACTGTCGATGCTGCGGCGTAGGCTGGACGTACCCACGTACTCGTGCCCCAATTCCGGGTGCGGGTCGTGACACATGTCATGTCATGTCATGTCCTCTCTTGCATCATGTCTAAGACAAATTCCTGAGTACCACAGTCAAAAATTCTTGATAACTTGTCCAAGATAACAACTAGAATAATAAATTAGAAGCATCTAGAGAGATTTTCTGGCTTCATGCAATCCCGGTATACCAGCGACACTTGATGGGTTTGGAGCTCTCCGTCGTGAGGGGCACACTTCCAGCACACTGTCAATTGTTGCATTTACTTGTAAATTACTATACCTGATATAATCTATTATATGTATCATTGTGCCTGGATAACCCGGATAGTCTGTTGGGCATGTGGCTGTATGAAATCTCAACTTTATGTCTTGGTAACTAGGACTGTGATAATCCTAGTTAGTTAATGATAACAAGCCGTAGGACATGATTGGCCGTGATTGCTTGATTTCTAGTCTAGTCTTGTCTTGATTCATTCATCTACTAGTAATGAACTGTAACCTGAATACTGATTCCAGATATCCTTGTTTAAATACTCTAGAGCTATTTAAATATTATTTTACCTGATGCATCTATTTACTCTTTTCCTATGTTATTTCTTACTGATTTGTCTGCATGCTGATTTTTAGTTCCTAAGTTGGCTCCCTTGTGGTACTTGTTATTTTTGGGTCTGACCCCACTTGTAATCCCCCTGATTTTCAAGAATTTTTAAATTTGGATTTTTTTTTTACATTTTTCTGGAATTTCTGGAATTTTCTGAGAATTTTCTCTAATTAAATTAAGGTATTTTAATTATTAAAGGATTTTTAATTGTTATTAAATAATATTAAAATATTATGAAAATAATATTTTATGGTGTAAAATAGAAAACCAGACATAGGGTAATTTTCCGGGAATTTATTGGACCCCGGATGGATTTTTAAAGCCCTAAATACTAAATAATTAATTAAACCAAAATAAACCGGGTTTTATTTAAATAAACCAAACCAAACCAAGTTGAACCAAACCGGGTTCATTGAACCAAACCCAATTCCTTATTGGGTCGGATCCGGGTCCAACCCAGACCCGACCCACTAACCCGACCCGACCCGCCTATTTGATTTCGGATCGGGTCGGATCCGCTGAACCGACCCGTTGGACCCGCGAACCCGGCTGCTACAGTCGTCTCCTCTTCCCCGACCGTTGGCATCCCCTCCGCCGGCCGTTACGCACCCGTCGCCGCCGGCCGACCGCTCCTCTTCCTCTCCCCGCAACCGCCGTCCCCTCCGCTCCGGCTTCCCCTCACCGGACGCCGCCTCTCCCTCTCCCTCGACCTCTATATAAAGCCCTAAACCCGGCCTTGCTCCGGCCAAATCTCCTCCGCCACCGGCTGCCCGACCCGCCGTAACCCTAGCCACCCCAGTCGACCTCCTCCTCCTCGACACCACCTTGCCGCCTCACCGTCCTCCGCCCTCAGCAACCCAGCGCCACCCCGCAGAACCTCCAGCGCCTCCGTCCACCTGGCCCGCTGCCCGCCTCCGCCAGTGAACGCCGTCGCCTCCAACCCTCCAGCGCCGCCTCGTCGTCAGACTCCGCCGTGCCTCCACCTAGCCAGCTCCGGCAAGACCTCGCCGTCCTCCTCCGGTGGACACTGACACAAGACCGGACACAGCAACCCTAGGCCGGACACAAACAGTAGACACGGACACAGTGTATCGCGTGTCGAACACGATTTAAACTTGGTTTTTCGGAACACTTCAGGTACTTGTAACTTTTTGCTCGTAGCTCGGATTTCGATTCCGTAAATTGTATCGCGTAGCCTGTATGACCCTCTCGGTGCCCGGACAAACCGCTCGGGGCATTGCGTCCTGTGGTGATCGCACACCGCGAATCAAAAACAGGAAAAACTAAGCCCTGTTTCACCCCGGAATCGAGTATGCCCCGCCAAACGGGACGACTTGGTCGCGTGCGGTCTTTACCGATATGTGCGCGTCGTTGATACGGACGTGCGGGATTTCGCAGAAGCTGATTCGGATGTGTGTGCACACCGGAATCAGTGCGTATCCGCGGACATCGCCCCGTATCCGACCATTCTGATTCTCGCTGTAACTTAGTGTATACACGTCGGATCGAGACAAAACTTGCGCCATCAGACTCGTAGCAATACGCTGGTCCTGTGAGCCAAGTTTGGTTCGATTCTGAGAACGTTGACAAAATCGTGTGTCGTGGGCCCCACAGGTTCCACCCGACGGGCGATTTTGAGAACGGCTCATTGGAATCCAATTCTGGAAGTTCCGTTGGGTTCGTATCATCGTTCCTGACCTGTTGACACTAAGTTGGACTATTTTTGAGACCTTTGACCCTGACGCATTTTTCGGTACAAAGCGGCCCACATCTGGACCCCGCCTTGACCCAAAAATGACATTTTTGCCCTTGTCTCCAAATTGGACTCAAGGACAGACGTTCCTAGCTGATTAATATTTTTTGGACCTGATGGTGATGTTTGTTTCAGCAACCGGAGTACTGCTTGGAAATCCAGCTGAAGCTCGAGCTACAATTGGAACAGGAAACCCAAGCAAGTGTACCTTGCCATAAAATGCAGTTATTGATTCATTTTGATTCTCTTGCTTTAATTTCTGTGACTGTTGTACTTGCTCTATCGAGTACTTTATACCCAGGACACCTGACACAAAGCATGATACAGAATCTTCCTGATTATTCAAGGGGTTTTTGTATAGGATATAGATTTCATGACTTGAGCTTTACATTTTATCCTGACTAGTTGCATTGGTTTAATCTTACGTAACATGAACATTGAGAACTGTGACGTGAGATTACATTGGGTGGGGAGAGTATTACCATATCAAGGCTGAATATATATTATATTGTGTAATCTGGATGTGTCCTAGTCTCTGACACAGAGCTTTGGCACCTGTACTGGCCCTTCGAGAAAACACTGCTATGGTTTCTTGTCACTGATCCTGTAGTAGTCTCAGCCTGAGTATGAATAATAACTCTCACTTGCATGATCACTTAGCTGGTTAGTTACTTACCCTGTTGTTCCTTTATTTCTGCACTGCAATATATTCTGGCATGTTTTATCTGTACCTTGCTATGTCCCCTGAGGACCTGGAATGGATTATGTCCCCAGATTTAGCAGACGAGATCTACCCAGAGGTGTACGGAACAGGAGCACTACTCGGAGCAGCACATGAACCTGAAGACGAGGTGATCGCTGAGGACTTCTCATGAACAATTGCTTCGCCATGCTCAGTCTTATGGCAAATAGACTTTATTTCCTGTTTAATTGAACTATTTATTTCCTGTCTTTGAGAACTTGTGTAAACAGACTTAATATCGGATTGTTCTCCGATTTTATTTACTTTGACTGTTGTTGTTTAATATTTCTTTGCTGATGTTGCTATCTTATATCTGTGGATGAGAATAGTAAAACCCTGACTGATGTAATACAGCTTAAGTATGCCCGATGGATCCATTAAATTGGGTTTGTCCATCGGTGCATGCTGCTGGCCATTGCCACGTGTCCAGTCCCTCGGTATTTTGGGACTGGGGCGTGACACCACTGGTTTTGTATGGCCAGATTTTGGAGCAGGACAACAAAATCTCCCGTATTTCCTGTCTCAAGATGGTGAACATCAGGAGCACAAGAGGCCATGAGTGGGTTTCTTCTCCATCACCCACCTGATCTTTTACTTATACTTTTGAGGCGTTTAGCCACAGAGCACGTGTTTAGCTTGTGTCTTGGAACTTGATATCTTGCCTACGGGCCTACATGTAAAGCATATTCTAGACTATAGTTAGAGCTGATCATGTAATATTATACTCTTGCTAGTTTTTTATTTTGTAACTAGCTTCATGATCATCTATGTATGTATAGTTTTGGACACCTTACTATGATATGTTTGGTGATTATACCTCTTGTAACTTGTTGCTTGCTTGAGATTGAGACACCTATGACCATTGATCCAGGAATGACTGTTGGATTGTAGAGTAAACCCTCACATGTCTAGACAGCCGTGACCGTATCTCGGAGTATTGAGTACTCTGGTGTACATAGCTGGCTTTGTCCGCCCCCACTCTCCAGTATTCTGGTGCTGGGGTGTGACACGGTTTAAGTGGTGGCCCATACAGGTCTAAAATTTAGAAGTGTCGGGGTTTACCAGTGTTTAGATATCTCAATTATGCTACTCCTTGATCTTCTACAGTGTCGAATTATATCCCTGAAATCTTGACTCAATTTCTGCTTTGATCCTTGATCAATCATGTCCCTTACCTTTGATCATTGTGCCCTTTATCTTTCAGGGACATTGCTCTTGGTTCTTCTAATAATCCAGTCCGAGTTCCTCTAGTAGCAGGACAACATTCCGATGTCCAACAAACCCTGGAGGTTCAACCTCATCATTTCATAAGGCTCTTGATAAAGGTATTACAAAAATGACTCAGGACAGCCCAAAATTTTACCATTGATAATTACAAGTTTGCCACTCCCAAGGGGACTTTTATTGAACTTTCATAAATGGTAGCCTCGAATCAGTGTAGTGCTTTTATCAAGATCCTTTCATAAATGGTAGGTTAAAAGTGAAAACTTTACCAAGCAACCAAGGGGACTTTTATTGAACTTTCCTCCTCCCCGTCTTTCTCTCACTTCAACAAAAAATTTCTCAAACTTCGATCTTCTCATCCACGGACGAAACCCTAACCGTAACCCTAAAATTTCCAATCAATTCAATCAATCGGAAAAAAAAAGTCGCAAACTTTCCTCTTCTCCTCACTCAACGTAAACCTAACCCTAAACCTGCGAATCAATCGATCATCCGATCGATCAAAATCAATGGAGGTGAAGCTGTGGAACGACAAGCGGGAGCGCGAGGCGTACGACAGCTTCGCCGACCTCTACGCCATCATCAAGACGACGGAGAAGCTCGAGAAGGCCTACGTCCGCGACCTCGTCCCCTCCTCGTCCGACTACGAGTCGGAGTGCCTCAAGCTCCTCGCCCAGTTCAAGACCCTCTCCTCCTCCCTCCGCGACTCCGTCCCCTCCGTCGATCGCTTCGCCGACGCCTACCGCATCGACTGTCCCGCCGCCCTCAACCGCCTCCTCCTCTCCGGCGTCCCCGCCACCGTCGAGCACCGCACCGTCTCCTCCATCTCTTCCTCCTCCAACTCCTCCGCCGCCGTCGCCGAGTGCGTCCAGCACTTCATAACCGCCATGGACTCGGTCAAGCTCAACATGGTCGCGGTCGACCAGGTGCATCCCCTACTATCCGATCTATCAGGATCACTGGCGAAGCTCGGAGGGGGGATCCTGCCGGCGGAGTTCGAGGGGAGGGTCAAGGTCAGGGAGTGGATCGCCAGGCTCGGCAAGATGGGCGCCGCCGACGAGCTCACCGAGCAGCAGGCCCGCCAGCTGCACTTCGACCTCGAGTCCTCCTACAACTCCTTCATGGCCGCCATCTCCGCGTGTGGATCTTGATTCCTCTTGGGTATATTTATCTACCTATCTACAAAGCTCGAATCTTTACTAGTTGCTTCTCTTCTCACAAAAATTATTTAGGTCCATTTTGTATGTTAAGTGTGACTTAGAGGATCATTAGTAGATGTAGCTCAAAAATGCATCTTGAGACCCAAATCTATAAAAAAAAAAAAAATCTAGAATGGGTTGGATCTGTATGGAATAGTAGTAGAAAATGACCTTTGGTCCCAAAAGATGTGTGGTCAAAAATTAATGGGATAAAAAAATAATGTGTCTAGAAATTGGGGCTCCAAATTGAGTCTTACTATTTTGCAAAATGAGTTTCTACATTCTGAATGTAGAAATCATGAGGTCTAAACTATAGTTCCTGTGAGTGGGTTGGAACCTTCATGGAACTCCAATTAAGTCTTACCATTCTACAAGATGAGCTCCTACATTCTAAATCTAGAGTCTAGATTTTGGGATCTGTCTTACTATTGATGCTCTTATGATCTGCTTCAAAAACCTAAAGTTATGCCAAAAAATCGAGCATTCAGAACTTGAAATCTTATGCATCGTCCTGTATGTTTTTTCTAGAACAATGGCATACTCAAACTGATGATAAACTGGAATTCTAAGTGACAAGGAAACTATATGAAACTTCATAATGATGTACGCAGGGGGGGGGGGGGTGTTTTTACTGGCAGAAGGCATAATCCATTTTGGATTTTGGGTGTATGAACATGAAAAATAATGGGTATTGTGTATAAGAGAGGACAAGAGAAATCCATGAGATGTAGCGTCATATCCATTGTGTTTTTATTGTCGGGTAGTATAGGCTTTGCAGTACAAGCTGGGTATAAACCTATTGCCAAGTTGTTCAAAAGGATATGTGTTATGAACATAGTTTGCACTATTGTCCAATACGATATGGTCGATACTAATACAATTTAACATGTCTCGATTCGATACAGACCGTTACTGATATCGATTTTGGTCTCTCTTTCCTAGTCAATTCAATGGAGAATATTGAATGAAAAAAAATCAACGATGAAAAAAAAAATTAAGGTTGTAAAAGCATTTAAATGAAGAAAACTTATTTATCGTAGGGAAACCAATCACTAATGATGACTATTATTTTATTCAATTTCAAAACTACTAAAAAATAACACAAAGTACTTCAAATTATGCCTAGATGTATACATTTTCTATTTTAAAATAATTTTAATAATTATTTGCTTTCTGATACAAAATAATTTGATACTTCGATCTGAAACCGCGGATATTATCGATACTGTCGATCCCGATACTCATAGGAACGGTCCAATACGGATTCTGATAGTGTCAACCTTGGTTATGAAATGATTTATGAGAATAATGATGGACAATTAGAATTCCAGATCCCATTGTTTTTGGTGGATACAACACCAACCTTCGTAGTCTTGGTAAACCCGTTGGGTTGATATCTTAATCAATCTCTTCATTGATGTTTGAACTGGGTAAATATAACTGGGTAAATATTCATAATGACAGCAATTTATTTAAGCTGCATTATAAATCAGGACTTTTGACTTTATAGATTACTGTAGAAGAAATTGTGAATGGAATTCATCGTCTATAGTTTTCTGTTCTTATTGTTGCTAGTCTTCTGTGGATCTTCGTTCAACGTTGGATTCGTATCACGTCTGATCCATGTTTGTACAACATATAAATGAGCTGAATGTAGGAATCAGATTCACGAAGCAGACTCCAAAAGTCCGGAGTAAAGACTTTGGTGTCATTTATAACAAGCTAGACTTTTAGTATTTCTGGAATAGTGCAGTAAGTCAATGGTGCATCATAGATAGATATAGGGAATCAAGGATATAGGAAAGCATGTTCTTTCAGCTAAATTCTACACGTGAAATAGGATTTCTAAGACAAAATATGGTAATTTATGCATGCAAATTAACAAATAAAAGTTCCCTTTTAAAACTTGAAGGAAAATGATTCTTTGTAGCAAAATAGGGCTGTTGGAATTTCCTTTCTAATTCTATAATGTAGAAACTTGGTTTATGTTCTATAAAAGAATCATTCCCAGCTAGATGGATATTGGATAGATCTTTGTGCTTATCTTAATTAATCCTTGGAACGAATAAGTGATCCCTTTGTTAAAACTAAACTGCACAATAAGATGATTCCTGGTTGCAAAATAGACTTGTTGTAATCCATTTCTAACTCCTATGTACAGGCGACTTGGATTCTGTATATAGAAAATTCATTCCAAACTAGATTGATAGATTCTTAGTGCCTATGTTATTAACAATTCGTGAATGTTGAAGGCCTAGATACATTGGTTGGTTGTAGTAATAATTTTAAGTGAATCTAGTGATTATCTGTTTCTTTTATGGCCTGGAAGATGAAGCTGCTTACTGTTGGAGGATTTTTTTGGGATTATATTTATTTGTTGTTAAACTTATAATTCTCCAGCTAGGTGGAAGTGTACCTGTCTCTAATCAACAAGAAAATCATCACAAACTTATAATTTTTTTGCGCAAATATTGTACTAGGGCATATCAAGAAACAAGAATCCATCTCAATTCACTTAGGGCATGTTTGGTAACGTGTAAGTGGCCAAGGATTTGGAAAGACCAAATCTAGAATTGGATTTTCACCTGGAATTGACACTTCCAAATTCAGAAAAACGGTTTGGTAAACACTGGATTTGCACTTGGAAGTAGACATAATCCAAATTCTTTGTTTGGATAGTAGGCTGTAAACAATCAAAGAATCTACCAACTATCCAAATTCTTTGTTTGGCTTGCCAAAGGATAATGTGATAGGATAACCACATTTAAAAGTGGTATGATTACCACTATGATTTCTCAAAGAAGTTAAACATAATATTTTGGCTTCCTCCATTTCATAACAAATAATTGGTAAACCTCAGCAGATTGGAAGAACAAATGAACACATCCAGCTGAAAATAGTAATCAGCTTGGATATAAAATATAACAAGCAAAATCGATCTTCATCATATTTACCAAAATGACAATAACAAAATCCCATACATATACAAATTACTGTAGGAAAGAGTGGCATTAGTCATTTACAACCATTAATAGTCTAATCGACCTATGATTTTTTCCCCGCCAGAATAGAATCCCCAAGCAATACTCCAGTTTGCAAAAACTCCAGTTGGCAAATTGTTCTTTGTATCTTTTAAATGAATCTTTCATTGACAGGAGAAAAGAATGTAATTTGTCCTCTAACAATCATCAAAACTCTAAAACCAGGTTAGGATCCAGTAACTGTAATAGATAATTATGAGAATGAACCAGCTCGAAATGAGTTTAGGAGGTGTTAACTTAATGAACAAAGAATAATCAAAGGGCTTCAATTGCAGAAGACAATATGATAATAGATCAAGTAATTAACTATGTAATGTTACATATACAAAAACTGTTTTAGTCGTGTGAAAATGTAAGAAGTTTAGGACTTTATGACTATATATTAAGCCATGAGAAATCAACTACCATAAAGATTTGCAATGTACTGAAAGAACAATTATAAGCTAAAAGGAGAAAAAAAGAAAGCAAACTAAATTTCATAAACATACAAATAGAACAGACACCACAAGTACAAAGATAGAACAATTATAGACACTAAATTGAAACACAAAAGGTAAAGGAACATAATAGCTATAAAAATGTCGTGCTGTTATTTAACAAAATCCCATACATATACAAATTACTGTAGGAAAGAGTGGCATTAGCCATTTACAACCATTAATAATCTAATCAACCTATGATTTTTTCTCCACCAGAATAGAATCCCCAAGCAATACTCCAGTTTGCAAAAACTCCAGTTGGCAAATTGTTCTTTGTATCTTTTAAATGAATCTTTCACTGACAGGAGAAAAGAATGTAATTTGTCCTAACAATCATCAAAACTATAACGAGCCCCAAAACTATAAAACAAGGTTAGGATCCAGTAACTGTAATAGATAATTATGAGAATGAACCAGCTCGAAATGAGCTTAGGAGGTGTTAACTTAACCAACCTTAATGAACAAAGAATAATCAAAGGGCTTCAATTGCAGAAGACAATAAGATAATAGATCAAGTAATTAACTATGTAATGTTACATATACAACAACCGTTTTAGTCGTGTGAAAATGTAGGAAGTTTAGGACTTTATGACTATATATTAAGCCATGAGAAATCAACTACCATAAAGATTTGACTGAAAGAACAATTATAAGCTAACAGGAGAAAAAAAGAAAGCAAACTAAATTTCATATACATACAAATAGAACAGACACCACAAGTACAAAGACAGAACAATTATAGACACTAAATTGAAACACAAAAGGAACATAATAGCTATAAAAATGTCATGCTGTTATTTTACTCCAAACTCGTAGGAACGAGAGAAGAAGCTGATAGACAACACTTAATCTGAGTTTTTCAGTTTCCACACAAATCTTATATTTTGTAGGAGGATAGTTAAAACTCAAGAATAATCCCAGAAGCAGCAAAAGAAGTAACCAAGTCAGCTGGCCGAAAACAAATATAATGAAATAAAAACCAGGAAACAAAATGATGGTAATTAAGTTCACAAATGAGTAAATAGTATCTGTTAAACCGATGAAGTATCTGAATATGTCATGCAAAGTGTAGCTTCCCCAAGTAGGTTCTCCCTGCAAGCAGGGTCTCAGCGTACACGTCTATTTTAGGTTTATCACCATCGGCATACAGACATATATACATCAATAAATATGAGGAATATGATAAAGTTGTCTCAGAGTAATGCACTTGATTATCATGGGCACATTAGAATAGTTGGTTATCACTTCACCCATCAAAACAAGATGAGGAATGCATCAATAGTCAATATCAAGCCAAATGTTGTGATTCTTAAGATCAATACCTCTTCTCCCTATCATGATTGATAAGGAATGTAACCTAACTCACTAATATTTATACCAAAACCTCTATAAACCCACATCATCACAACCAATACAAGAAGCAAACAAAACACAAGAAGCAAACAAATAATACCTCTTCGATTCATTCAAGCTCTCCAGTCCTCGAAGAATTCTACTCTCTTTCTACTTCAAGATTGACACAAAAAAATAAGAAGAGAAACTGTACAGTAATCTAAGTATTGGTTAAGGGTTGAGAGTACTGGTGTCAAGATTTTCATTAGACTGGAGTAAAGAAAACATGATTGAAAACTATACAATTTTTCGAATTGTATACTACTTGTGTCAAACTCAATGTAATAAATTGCGCTAGGCGGATTCGGTGCGCCAAAGGGGCATCTAGGCCGCCTAGGCGGCAGCACAGATTTTTATTTTTAAATTTTTTTTTGAAAATTTGAATTTTTAGTTTTAAATTTAAAAAAAATTGATTTTTTGTTGAATTTTGGATTTTTTTTCTGAATTTTTTGAATTTTATTGCATTTGTTTTGAAATTTTTTTGCAATTTCAAATATAAAATTTCAAATATTGAAATTTTGAAATTTTTGAAAATTTTAAACTTCCTGCTTTGACCGAACAGGCCCGTCTAGGCGTCGAACATGCCCGAACAGGCACCTAGGAGGGCCGAATTGGAGATTTTCGGTTCGGCGGACGGCCGCCTTGTAACGACCCGTTTCGCTCAAGTGGACAGCCGATTCAAACGGCAAAAGTGCAATGACCCGACCCGCTTTACTCAGCGAGAAGACTCGTTTGAGGCAAAAATGATTTTCTGACTTGGCCCTTCAGGAGTTCCGGCTTAGGCTTTTAGAGGCTCGCTCGGAGTATCGCTCGACTGAGAAGAATCATCGCTAAGGTAGGTGGCTACGATGAACTTGTCTTTGCTTAGCTAGCACACTTAAAATATGGACGATACATGTTAGTCGCTAGGTGAATCACCCCCTGCATGCTTATAAAGAATACAACGCACCTAGCTAAGGGAATAATTCCAACTTGTATTGCTTGTGTTAGAACATGAAAATGAAACTTTGCTTATATATGGACCCTCGCATGCTACCTCTTTCTTGTGCAACTAGACCCCGCTATGCCTCGAGTAGAACGATATATGTACTCTTCGCAGTACACTGCTTCACTTGCTACATTGCACGACCCTAGATTATGTCGCTCGGTATGTCTCCGTACGGTTTCACTCCTCGGTTCGCCCTTAGTCCCGTGCCAAACGTAAATGTTTGTGTTTTTATAAATGCATGCTTGCCTGCTTAGTAAAACGATATATGTACTCTTCGCAGTACACTGCTTCACTTGCTACATTGCACGACCCTAGATTATGTCGCTCGGTATGTCTCCGTACGGTTTCACTCCTCGGTTCGCCCTTAGACCCGTGCCAAACGTAAATGTTTGTGTTTTTATAAATGCATGCTTGCCTGCTTATATGTCAACTTGTGCTCGTTGCCTCGTTTCAATGCTTGTCGTATAATCTATGCCATGACCGTGTAACACTATCCATGTCATGCATTCATTTAGTTCTCCCCGAAAGAGACTCTAATAGTCGTTCCGTGCAAGTGTAAACCTGAAAGTATCCGGGACCGTTAGGTCGCCGAGGCATTTCCCGAGTCAGGGGAATGCATCAAGGCAAGTGGAACACTGAACGAGAATCATGTCAAGTTTACATCTGAACGAGAATCATGTCAAACAAATCAAGTATCACAGCTCGTGGAGTAATGTTCGTTCAGAACAAGAATCATGGATTATCATATCAAGATGTGAATTTGGAAGACCTTAGAGACTTGCATGTCGCGGACAACTTGAAAACAAGGTACAGTTCCACGGACAGTCACCGGGGCCGATCCGACCCGGATGGAACTTCACGTGTGGTCTTCATGTACAATGATGGGATGGTTTGTAGCGCCTCATGTGCTTTCTCGTTGCATTCCATTCTCGTCATGACTACGATCCTTTATGGCTATGCCAGCGACCCATGTTCATATAGATAAGTCATCCTCGCTTAGCGGCAATCCGCGTGCGAGTCATTGCATCGCATCGAGAATAATCTGAAACACCTGAACGATCATGAGTATAACACACTTGTATATATATGGAACACTTCAACATCTTCTGTAACACACTTGATAATCCGTGAAACTCGTGCACCCGAAACACAATCTCGTTCACAACACTTTTCTTGTTTATGTTATTGCCCTAGAATTCATTATATATATGCTTGTGCTTGAATTAACTTGGTTTGCCTTGGACAGGAAAGGACAAATGGTAAGTTGGTAAGTCTCGCCGTATTTTCTCTTATATCGCACGGCGCACTGCCACACGAGTTAGACTTTTCATATATGCAATGAAACTGATCCTAAGGCAAGAATAGAAAGAAAACTTAATAGATGGTGCACGAAACCTATATAACGTGTTTGGATTTGTCGAGTGGGCGAGAAGCCTCCCCACCAGTGCATTCATGTACTGATAACCCACCAGATTGCTTGCAGGTTGCGGGAGAATCTCGTTTGGTGCGGATGCCTCCTTCGTGCCTGCTAAGGCGTGGAGTTCACTCTGGAGCCTTGGAACGTTACGTCCGAAATTGAAGCAAATATACAGGACAATGTTGTAACATCGCCTATACATCATTCCACAAATGTAGCCACTTGGTACGCTTTTTACTGTTTCAGAGAGAGGCTTGAGCGACTTGTAATCTCGGCCTAGCGCCGCTTGTAACACTTGTTCAATATCAATAAAGAGTTTGCTTTACTTCTATACTTGTGTTATTCAATGCTTCCGCCACTGACGACTCTGTGAACTTGTTACCAATCGTCTATGCGTTTATTATTCCGCTGCACTCGGACAATCTGTGCGACTCTGTGGCTTAGACCTCTTACCGCCTGCATGGACCACGGCCTTGCACGGGCGCGGCTCACGCTCGTGCGGCATCACGCCTAGATGGATCAAGCGATCGTCCCGCGGGAGCGCTGGCGCAGTGATTCGCGCCTAGCGGGGATGGCCTATTTGTCTGCGGGAGATCGGGGCGTGACACGCCTAGCGCCTAGGCGCCGTCTAGGCGGCCGCCTAGCCTGATTTTTAGAACACTGGTCAAACTTGATCTCAGAATTCGGAGTACTAGACATAAACCCCCCACATCCACCAGTCTAATATATGTATATGTTTGAGAAAACATATAAAACAGAGAGACTCAAACTGATCCTTGCATCAAAAGCAATGAGAATCAACCAGGAAAATTGAAAACATATCCAAACATGCCATGAATGCCGGTAATTATAATCATATATCTTTGCATGTTAACGAGCTTTACATAATTTTAAACAGATCATATACACTCAACATGAACTAGCTGCGATTTATGAATTAATTCTTCAATGGTCTTTATAAGTTCAAAACTCAACTGGATTGTAAAAAAATAAATAAAAATCGGTCGATAATATTTCTCTTTTACTATCAGATGTTCCTTTTAAGATTTATCAACTGCAAAATTATTGCTCATATGATCAAGCTTCAGAATCACATATCAATTGGGTTTCAAATAGATTAACTCCTAGATCTGTGAGGCTTGACACAAAGCAACCGTAAATTATTTTTTTAGTGTCATCACTGGTTTCTAACCTGTGTTTTCCATGACTAGTATAAGAAGAACCTAGTAACTACTTAGACCAGTCCTTGAGTTGTGTCATAAAGCTTCTATTTGTGCCTTCAGGAACAACATTAAAGCTCTGAACCATTTTCTGCAGTTGATCATTTTTATGAGCATTCTCCAATGATTAGAGGAGATATTATGTTTCTCTAATCTTTACACCCATTTCTAATATTCTATTCCTTCTCTCCAATCACCCACATGGAAGAACACCACTAGTAAAATGATAACATAAACGAAGCAAAACACATTTCTTTTACTTCCCATAAGCATAGGAAGGCGAAGCAAAACACATCAGTATAGGAAGAACTTGAAAAACAAAATCTTGGTTAGGAACAACCTCCAAAATCCATTATAGGAATCTTAGTAGTACAGGACTGTTTGAATAAACAAAAATGAGAGAAGACGAGGGTTTATACGAAACTTTTTTTTTTTGTTTACAAACAAGAAAAAGAGTACAATTAATCCTATACGAGGATGTTAAGTACAATAAAATGATTCTGGGAAAAAATTGCTATAGGAGTGATCTGCGGTCGATCACTTTGTCCCTTGGACCACACGATGACGAAGAAGTGCTGTAGAAGAAGAAGAAGCTTCAAAGATTGCAGGAGGGATTGAATTCTCGTTGCCAAAGTTGTCAATCAACACTCTCTGTCTGTGCTCTCTCTATGATCTCTGATCCTTTCTCTCCGTCTGTGTCCATTTTTTGGCCCCTTTTATCCTGTGACCAAGGGTCTCTATTTATAGAGATCAGTCACGATAACTGTCCAGTTGGCGTATAAGCCAAACTGTAAAGAGAGTTACACCTTTTACGCGACGGTTATAATAACTGCTACCCACGTTTGAATGATCTCCTGAATCCGCGTATGACACGTGTCCCATTATGAGGTAACGTGTATAACTGCTTCTCGAAGATCACGGCATGCAAGCCACGTAGGTAACTGCCCCTCGCGTGAAGATGATTGACATAAAAGCCAAATAACTGTCTCGTTGGCGTAAAAGCCAAATAGCTGTCTTGTTGGCGTAAAAGCCAAATAGCTATCTTGTTGGCGTAAAAACCAAATTCTGCGTAAAACTTGCTGCTGCATGAATAATAGATAACCAGCGTAAAAATAGCCAATTATCCTTCCTGACTGAGGTCTTGAGCGTATTCTGGGTCAAATAGCCTTATCACGTACCTTTGCAAATATAGCCTGAGTTGGCGTATTTCGAGGCGATAGCATACAGCGTGCTCCTATGGTTGAAAATAGCCTGGTTGGCGTATTTCGAGGAGATAGCATACGGCGTGCTCCTATGGTTGAAAATAGCCTGGTTGGCGTAAAATGTCAGGATGGTGATGTAAGCGTAATAGCCCTAGTTTTGGCTCTCCCAGTCATGACAAAAATTATAAAGAATAGAACCAAATCTCGTGCATTTAATGCAGAGATATGCCTCAATCTCGTGCATTAAATGCCGAGATATGCCTCGAGCTCTGTACGAGAAACAGCTTTTGACGTGGCGTCTGATTTCGTCTCATCTTGAGCGTAAAAACTCATCTCTGCCTGTGTAGAATAGGCAGCGTATTCCTTGAATGCGTAAAAACGACTTGTATCAAGGATATGTCACTAAACGACAGTCTGGGTCTCTGTGCAAAATCATCATCACAGCCGTCCTCTCGATCGTCGTGCAGTATTTTTGTCAGGAGTCAGGTTCACTGTTTTGTCTGACAGGTTCATTCGAGGAATACGAAGAGTTTCTCGTATGACTTTACGTTGCATTAAAGACAAACGTATTTTACGCCGTCGGGAGGTGTAGCAACCTTTTACGCCAAAACAGCCTTGAAGCGCTGCTTTACGCGGGTAGCTCTGAAGCTCTTCTATACGCCACTCAGCTCTGAAGCTCTGTTTTACGCGGACTTCATGCATGTTGGGGGTTTTGACTGTATAGTACGCAGACAATTTCCCAGCATATTTCATGCTTCTACAAGACCCCCTTCAAAGTTTTCAGACTTGGCTAAGTCTGAAATACTTTGAATAAGAAGCATGAAATCATCACGCATTCACTGTCCGTCTCCTTCTGCTAAGTTCGTCAGGTTGACGTATGTAGAAGTTGTTGTATGGAGGGCTAAGTGAAAACAGCTCAACAGAACTTGACACATGTGGGTGTCATCCACGCAAGTTTTTGTTGAATTTCTGTCCGAACTATCTCCCTTGAGCAATGACGAAGCAAGGCTGGAACGGGCTCGTACTAACATCTTGAACTCCAGGAATGAGAGGATGACTGCTTTGGCGAAACAGCTCCATGATTTAACTGCTCCTCCCCAATGATGTACTTCTTACTTTTTGCTCCTTATTTTTTCAGAGATAATAAAGATACACTTTCTGACTTTGTGGACCCATCACTTTAAAATATAAATGATAGGCTTAGATGAAAGTGATATCAGAGGTAATATGAACATGATATACTTTCGGTAAGGCTTGGCTGAATGTAAATCTATTCAGAGGTAATATGCACCTGATAGAATATAATCCAACTAAATTTGTATACAAAACACTATCAGAGGTAATATGAACATGATAGGTTTACAAATTAGTTAAGCAGATCTATTCAAAGGTCATATGAATCTGATAGAATATGATACAGCTAACCTTTGTAAGTAGTATCGTCAGAATGAAATCTTCATCATACTCCGTTAAGCAAAGGAGATCAAGCATAGTACATCCTCGAGAATTTGTCGTTGATATGAGCCATTATCAAATTTCCATTAGGCTTGGATAGTTTGTAAGCGCCATTTGAGAATGTTGTTTCAATCACATAAGGGCCCTCCATTTCTTTACGATTGTTTGTGTGAACTTCGGGTATCGTACCAGAGGTAATATGGACGTAGTACAATACCGTGTTTATTGAGGACATCCCACTGGGGGATCTTTGGTGGACCTATTATTTGTTGCGCATGCTGAGTGCAAATAATAAGTTCGAAACAAGCCCTATCAGAGGTAATATGGACGTGATAGGTTTTATGGGTAGTAAAGACATCCTGTTGGGGGATTTTTGTGGATCCATTACTTTTTGCGCACGTTAGTGCAAGTAATAGGTTTGAGACAAGTCCTGATGCTTGTAAAATATGACTCTATGGGGGTAGTGGAGAGACATATTTTTGTTGAGAGGTAATATGGACTCGTTTCCATTGCGGGCATCCCACCGGGGGGGGGGGGTGGTGGACCTATTACTTCTTGTGCACGAGAGTGCAAGTAATAAGTTTAAGACAAGCCCTGCTAGAGGTAATATGGATGTGGCAGTTTTTGTGGAACTAACACCACTGGCGTACTTAGAGTTAAGTACAGGTGCTAAGTTGAGATGACAACCGATATCAGAGGTAATATGGACATGATAATCGATAGCCGAAACTCGAAAGATTTGCTCAGAGGTAATATGGACATGACAAACTCATCCTGAGAGAAATTATGACAGCAGTTCAGAGGTAATATGGACGTGAACTCATGTCCGAAAAACTCATTTGAGGAGTGATTCGTTGAGTGTGGTCTATCAGAACATGAAGATATACCAAAGGATCGCTCCGCTGGGAAGATTGATGGGATGATAGCTCAGAGACAATATGAGCATGGCTAGCGTCTAATGAGATTGGTTTGAATAGTTACTGCGGGAGTGTGCAAGTAGACCTGAGAATTGCTCCGCTGGGAAGATTTTGAGGGTCCATCATCCATTGCGTATCCGGGACTCTTGGATACAAATGATGGCTTCAAGAATTTGGCTCTTGCTGGGGATGAAGAACCAAGAGTTGATTTGTACCTCTGGGTTGTGGACTTATTACCCATGGCGTACCTTAAGTACAGATAATAAGCTAAAATGATTAGCACTACCAGGGGTTATGCGAACGTGATAGTAGAAAGTCGAAAAGCAGAGCTTTACCCATAGGTGATATGGACATGAAAAAGTTCTGAAATTATCTTACTCAGAGGTAATGTGGACATGGTAAGATATGACTCTATGGGAATAAAGAAAAAAAACAGGACAGAGGTGGTGATGGATTTACTCTGCCGGAGAAAGTGGAGAGACGTAGTTCAGAGGTAATATGGACATGAACTAATCGATAGCAACCACCTGGGAGGTTTGCTTAGAGGTCACTTGGACATGGCAAACTTAGCTGGGGGAAAAAATGTTTGGACAACAGTTCAGAGGTTATATGGACGTGAACCCATGTCCGAAAAACTCATTGAGGAGTGATTCGTTGAGTGGGGATAGACCTGAAGGTTGCTCCGCTGGGGAGAGTTTTAGGGACTCATTATCGGCACTTTTTGAAGGAACAAATTGCCACGTGAGTGTGAGATCAATTTGCCGTGACCGCCTCCTTGCTATAAATGCAAAGTGATGACTTTGGCGTCGATCAGATCCTGGATTTTCCTTTTTAGTACATAGCATGCCTTTGTGGGGTGATGAATGTACCGATGAAAGAGACAATATTCTGGATCATCGACCTTGTCAGCCCTTTCAGGGTGTCTGATGTTGGGTAGCCGAAGCTTGTTTTCCTTCATCAATATATTGAAGATTTCAATGATGTCATCATCTAGAAGGAGAAAGTCCCCTTTGGCTTTCGGGCTTCCGATACCTGAGTCGTACGGTCTTCAGGGAAGATGGTCATAGTTGCATCATCTTCGGACTCAGAGTGAATTCTACCCCCAGCTTTGGATGCTGCTCTGTTTTGTCGAGGGAGACTACCCCCAGACATGTCGTTGTCTGGTTCTTCTTCTTCTTTTTGTTTGCCTTTGTTCACAGAAATTGATTTAGAAGGACCTGCCTCTGGTATTACAGGATCAGACTCTGGAGGTTTGGAGTTTGCAACAGATGCGGTATACCCTAACCCAAAACGAGTTTGTTGACAGTAAGGATCACCATGCAACGGTATTCTTCTGCCTTTTCCATAATTGAGGCCTTGCTTCAACTTCAAATCATAATCCATGTTTTGCATAATCTTTAAAGCCTGTGGGCTATATCTGTGGACTTGTATTTTTCCAACATCAGACTCGGGAGAATCCTCTTGTACAATCGGTCTATTCCGCATTCGAACGAAGACCATTGGATGCTGATCGTTGCGAGTAGGTGGAACAATAAAGATAGAATCTTCATGTGGCCCATATGTCGTGACGACATTAGATGTTGACGCTACTTCCCACACGATCTCCCCACGCTTGGTAGTTAGGGGCACTAAATCTTGATTTTGACCCCTGTCTTTGCGTTTCTGGATCAAGAAATCACGCAAATCAGGAGGATTAACGGAAGAAGAAGGAGGCTTATCCTGCCTTTTTACATCAGTGGGAACGCGGAGATTAGGGACCAGAACCCTTTCCCTGCTATAGGAATACAACAGTTCACCTATGTGAGTAGCATACGACCCATCATCTTTCTGAGGAGCGTACCTTCCCATAAAACGAGTATTCTTTACGCGGACAGATCTGCCCTGGCATAATTTGGATTTTTGCACAGTTTCACGGAAAACAGGAAAAGTCCGCGTAATCTGAAGAGTGGAAACTTTCTTCTCTTGTGGACGTAAAAGCCTAAAGGTTGGAAGATTCGCCACTTGTTTTTCCTCGATGTGATCAAAGGGACCATCAGCCACGTCACAGACGGGAGACAAATTTTTACGCACAGGACGTGTTGGCTGTATTGTTACAACCTTGTTGATCAGAGAGAGAGAGAGAGCTTGTAGGAAGGGTAAATGACGTCTTGGGCATCCAAACTTTACGCAGCTTCCTGTTGTTCTGGACAGAGGGGGAACGAGAGCTACCCCCTGCACGAAGCATGTCTTCATAAGCAGATTGGTCGAATTGGACGACCAAAGTCTTCTTCGTCGATCCGACGGCTACCGCATCGTGTTGAGCAATTGCCTTCTCGTCAGAAAAGAAAGTCGTCCCCAGCAGAGTTGCCATCTTGTGTTTGAATAAACAAAAATGAGAGAAGAAGATGGTTTATACAAAACCTTTCTTTTTTTGTTTACAAACAAGAAAAATAGTACAATTAATCCTATACGAGGATGTTAAGTACAATAAAAATGATTCTGGAGAAAAATTGCTATAGGAGTCTGATCTGCGGTCGATCACTTTGTCCCTTGGACCACACGATGACGAAGAAGTGCTGTAGAAGAAGAAGAAGCTTCAAAGATTGCAGGAGGGATTGAATTTTCGTTGCCAAAGTTGTCAATCAACACTCTCTTGTCTGTGCTCTCTCTCTATGATCTCTTAATCTCCGATCCTTGCTCTCCGTCTGTGTCCGTTTTTTGGCCCCTTTTACCCTGTGATCAAGGGTCTCTATTATTTATAGAGATCAGTCACGATAACTGTCCAGTTGGCGTAGAAGCCAAACTGTAAAGAGAGTTACACCTTTTACGCGGCGGTTATAATAACTGCTACCCACGTTTGAATGATCTCCTGAATCCGCGTATGACACGTGTCCCATTATGAGGTAACGTGTATAACTGCTTCTCGAAGATCACGGCTTGCAAGCCACGTAGGTAATTGCCCCTCGCGTGAAGATGATTGGCATAAAAGCCAAATAACTGTCTCGTTGGCGTAAAAGCCAAATAGCTGTCTTGTTGGCGTAAAAGCCAAATAGCTGTTTTGTTGGCGTAAAAACCAAATTCTGCGTAAAACTTTCTGCTGCATGAATAATAGATAACCAGCGTAAAAATAGCCAATTATCCTTCCTGACTGAGGTCTTGAGCGTATTCTGGGTCAAATAGTCTTATCACGTACCTTTGCAAATATAGCCTGAGTTGGCGTATTTCGAGGAGATAGCATACGGCGTGCTCCTATGGTTGAAAAAAGCCTGGTTGGCGTATTTCGAGGAGATAGCATACGGCGTGCTCCTATGGTTTAAAATAGCCTGGTTGGTGTAAAATGCCAGGATGGTGATATAAGCGTAATAGCCCTAGTTTTGGCTCTCCCGGTCATGACAAAAATTATAAAGAATAGAATCAAATCTCGTGCATTTAATGCAGAAATATGCCTCAATCTCGTGCATTAAATGCCGAGATATGCCTCGAGCTCTGTACGAGAAACAACTTTTGACGTGGCGTCTGATTTCGTCTCATCTTGAGCGTAATAACAATAGCTGCATTAAGATATCTCGAAAATATAGCAGAAAGAAGAACAATAGTTGCCACATCCGAAGAATATAGTCAACAAACCATGGCCGAAATAGTAAATTTAGAAAAAAATTGTGAAAAAAAGTCTAGAGAGTTTGTCGACATGCATATATAGTGGGTTCGCAGGAGCGGGGAGCTGAACAACGGTGACGAAACACGCCATTCAAATTTTGCAAAATCCTTCACATGGTAGGATTTGTAAGAAAACTCAAAAACCAACAACAAAATTTCGATGCAAACTGGTAAAAAAACTCGAGAATATGAAGAAATTTGAAACTCATATCCCAGAAGAATGTGGTAGATCTAAAAAAAAGTAACAACAAAATCATGTTCTACATACTAATTTCAAAAGAAAATTTGGGGGAAATTAGGGCTAAAAATAATTGACACGCATACAGTGGATTGGCAGGGACGTACGAGCGGTGACAAAACACAACAACAAAATCCAGCACAGAAGAGGAATCAACAGAAAATGGAAACTCCTTTTCCTCTTCCATCCAAATCCTATGGAGTGAGGAAGTGGAAGAGGCAGAAGTTTAAGGGGACTTGATTTGGGCCCCTTCCCAACAGCCATTTACCCCCTTTTTCCTGTGCAGCTAAACGCTTGATTTCCCTGATCCGGTACCAAATCCAGATGAAAACCCGAATCCAGACTTATTTCCCTGTTATCAGACAGCCCTTTATTGTGT
The DNA here is from genome assembly GCA_036927795.1 of Iris macrosiphon. Classification (NCBI taxonomy): domain Eukaryota; kingdom Viridiplantae; phylum Streptophyta; class Magnoliopsida; order Asparagales; family Iridaceae; genus Iris; species Iris macrosiphon. Next base: position 185,534,665 of record JAYESA010000009.1, read on the forward strand.
GATTCCAATCGTCTGGGATATGTCACTAGATTTAGATCGGACTTAATGTCACTAGATTTAGATCGGAAGGCTCTGGATGATGTTATAGTGTTATAGTTTTCATGTCCGGCAATCTTGTATACTATAGTATAGCTTGAAAATATGAGTTGCCTCGGCATATTTCCATTTTGCTTTGCTTTTGTAAGGTGCTTTTTGATCGATAGTTCTTTGTGCATCCCACCTACTGATTCTTTCTTGTGTCTTCTATGGGGATCTGTGTACATTTGAACCATAGGCATCTTCTTGCGCCCTGTCCTACAATTTATGGAACAATGCTACAATTTATGGAACAATGCCATGATCAAACTGGAGCTTAAGACAT